>OOIN01000031.1:0-600407 GCA_900323505.1 Ustilago trichophora
CCCTAACCCTAACCCTAACCCTAACCCTAACCCTAACCCTAACCCTAACCCTAACCCTAACCCTAACCCTAACCCTAACCCTAACCCTAACCCTAACCCTAACCCTAACCCTAACCCTAACCCTAAACCCTAACCCTAACCCTAACCCTAACCCTAACCCTAACCCTAAACCTAACCCTAAGAGCGGTGAAGACACTGCCATCATGCACAAAGAGGTTGCGTGGACCAACAAGCGTGTTGGTGTGCTGCAATTGGAGCAGCTCTGTACCTCTTGCAGGCAGACCGCTACCAAGCTCAATGAGCACCGCAAGCAGCTTGGTGAATTCATTGTGCATGCTGAAGTACGCATTGGCAGCATCTGCATCGAACTCCAACTCATCAGAGTATGGATCCATGAGGGGTTGCGCAGCAGGTACGTTACCAGCAGCAGCACGGCAGAGAACACTGCTGATGCTCTGCAGCTCCGGAGAAGCGGCCACAAAGCTGAAGTCTGGTTGCATGTTGCGGTGATCATCCAGAATGTGCTTCAGGTTGAGCGCAAGTGATGCATCCTCTGGCAAAAGGCAGAGCTGACGTAGCAAAGCTTCTGCCCGCTTTTGCGCACCATGCATCAGAGCTTGGAGACGGTCCACTTGGATGGTCTCTGTTCCAAACTTGACGCTCTTGAGATCTTGCTGCCAGGAAAAGTGGAAGTTGGTGCCATCATCTTGCGCAAGTACTGTGCCATACCGGTGAAGGGATTGTAGGTATGAGCTGGCGGAGCTGCTGGTGCTGTACAGATAGCGCTTCATCTGTAGATCAACCTTGGCAGCAATCTCCTCAGCAGAGCGCTCAATGAGCACACCATCTTCTGGATCCAACAGCCACTGCCAGAGCACTGCACGGCAGCAGAACTCCAAGCTGGCAATGATGGACGTAGCGGCATTGACTGGAATGGGAGTGCCATCTGCGCTGACGCAGAGGTGGAGGAACAGCCGTACCAAAGCAAGCTTGTCATTCTCACCATACACCTCTGGCTGTTGCGTGACCAAGAGGTGAGAGAGTTGGAGGAGGAGCGGCACTGCCTTGCTTGCCAGATCTTCATCAGTGAGCGGATCAATGTCTGCATCTGCACCGTAGTAAAGATCATGCAGATCTTGCAGTACAGAGTCCAGGTGTGCGCTGAGACCAAGATGCTCAGTCTGGTCACTGTCACCGTAATAACCAAAAGAGACACCGTCAAAGACCGCATGGATAAGCAGAGCAAGTAAAAAGGCCCACATGTCCGCACGTTTCTTGACTGTTGGTAGGCTGAGGTTGTACGGCTGGCTTGGTTCAGGACTGTAGGCACGGAAAGTCTGTTGCACCTGCCTGCCAGTCTTGAGGAAAGCCATCATCCATGTTGCGGCTGCTTGCTGTGTCATGACCAATACCCAATGGACAAAGTCTATATGAGCACCAGGCCACACCTTTTTTGACTTGCTGAGTGCGCCGATGGCCACAATAGGCTTGCCAGCCCAGTACGCATGCCAACCCAGCTGCTTGGCCCAAGGACCAATGTTGCCGCTGGCAGATTCAGGCTGAATGCCTGGCTTGAGCAGGTCTGCTTCACAGAGGCAATCTTCATTCTTCTTGAGGAAGGCATCCACCTTTGTCTTGATATTGGCGCTGATGGTGCTGGCATCCAGAGCGGTGGTGAGAATGGCAGGAGGCGGTGTGGGATCCAGATCTTGATTGCGGACGTGAAGGTAGCGGATCTTCTTGCCGCACTCGTGCAACTTCTGCATGGGAACAGGATGGGTGTATGATGCTCTGCCTTTAGCATCAGGATGCCCACGCAGATGCTCGTAGAAAGCAGACTTGGCTTGGACGGCATAGGAGCACAAGTTGCAGCGGTAGCCTTGGAAGAGCTCACCCAGCTCAGGAATCATGCGCTCTGGCAGAAGATCCTTGTTGATGCAGACCGTGCCAGGAGACGGTACATCCAGTTCATCAAGGAGGCTACGCAGCATATCCTTGGCAGACCCAACCAGCGGCTTCTTGTGGACCTTCTTGATGTGAGCCGTGACGTGCTTGAAGTCTGGGATGAGCGGCAATTGAGGACAACAGCTGTCCAGGGTGCAGAGCAGGATGCGGGGATGGTCCACCAAGCGTAAGTTGAAGCGTGCCAGCTGAGCGGTGTGCTGAGGATCCACTGGAGTGGAAATGGTGGTTTCTTGATTTGCGGCTTGGTTGGCAGCAGGGAGAGCGTGACTGAATTCAAAAAATGCAAATAGTGATGTCAGCTGCTGATCATTGATGATGTGTGGTGATGATTGCCCAAACATACCTGTCCGTATCACTGACTGCGTCCATTGTGTTGATGCCTGCATCAACAAGTTCAGCAGCAAGTATGCTGTCATCAGGATGGAAAGATTGCTGAGACATGGTTGAAGAATTTGCTGGCGGTGGATAAAAGTGGTAGAGTACGGTAGAGAGAAGCTGGAATGGATTGTTGGATTGATGAGCAATGACGGTCAGCAACGGTCAGAAAGGCACAGTATATATGCTTCAGAGGAGACAAGCAGCGCACATAGCAAGCACAGTCAGATGTACACGGTCAAGGATTCCAGCAAGCGTAATGGGTTACAGCAACAGCCACTTGGAATCAATGTGTCCAAGAGGGAAACGTACAAAGGCTGAGATGGGTTCACTTGCGCTCATGCTCATCCAGACACACACCGTAAAGCAATCAAGTCAAGAAAGGATAGTGCAGAGCTGTGAGCGGTGTGTAAAGTTTTGTTTCAGTGGCGGACAGACAAAGCTGTGTGGTGAGCAACAAGCAGACAAAGATCTGTGGTGTGTGACGGACAATGGACAACAGACAAAGGTGTACAGCGTGTGAAGGACAGACAAGGGTGTGGGTGCATGGCGGACAAAGGACAAGTACGTCAAAGTCAAGCTGTGAGAAAAGCTGTCCGTCAAACACAAAGCAAACTCAAAGCAACGGTCTGCATTTGGGAGCATCTGAGTTAGCTTTGTTGGTTCCAGCCGTGAGAGTCATTGACTGTTGTCTCAACATTGTCCTTCACACGCTTCCAGACAAAGGAGCCATGACTTGACGGACCAGCCGCTGTTCAGAGTGCTGTTGAAGGATGTACACGCTGCCAAGATGAAATTACTGAAATTTGACGCGTCTGTCAGTCAGTCAGCGCAGAGTCAAATTGTGCGCGGTGCAATGAGAATCTGTCTACTCATGCCCAGATGCGTCACACTCCTTGCTCCAAGGACACATTGCGCTCTCAATTTTGAGGCCAGCATTCTGATCAGATTTTTGGCAGACATGATTTTTGACATTGTCCGTCAGTGTTTGTATTTGAGTTTTGTCTGTCTGCTGCAGTCCATGGGTACACATTGGTCACCGTCACACACCTGATCACTGCATATGTCTGCAGCAGGAATCACTTCCTCAATCATGTCCGCCAGTCAGTCACGTCTGTCACTTCACCAAGCTTCTCAGTCAGTCAGTCATGTCCATCACTCATGCTGTCTGCCAGTCAGTGAAGTGACAAACAGCTCAGTGAGTCTGCTGGGTGAGTGGGCTGCTCAGCCAAAAAAGTTGGATTGGTCTGTCAGGCACTAGAGCAGTGTGGGTGAGTGTGTCTGTCACGCTAGCAATTTCCCTGAATTTTGACGCGTCCGTCACCCACCTGTCCGCTGCCCAGCCAAGGAAAAAGAATTTTCCGTTGCGGCACTGCACCAGTGTTTTTTGACGCGTCCCTCAGGCTGACGGAGCGCGGTCAGGTTGGCCATTTTGGCGGGACGGACTGGTGCTTCTCCTGCGGCTGGCGCACTGCGGCCTAGGGCTAGGGTGAGCTTCAAGGAGACGCTTGATTTGGAATGGCATTTCCACACTTGATGTAAGTTGCTGGACCTTGTAGGAGATGTTTTTGCGGTTGGTGGCCGCCCTGATCATGCCAGTACCATCTTGCGGGAGACAGAGTGTGGTCTTGAAGGTGGGAACCAGAGTTGGTGGCAGCGTAGCCGTAAGGAAGTACTGCTGCACCCGCACAGCAGAGATGAGTGCCTTGATCTTCTCCATTGCCGGACGGAAGGTGTTTTGAGTTACGCAGACATGGCACTCATCAAAGAAGATGGCTGCCAACCGCTTCTGCTGATCCAACTCTTGCGCCCAGTTGGCAAATGCTTGACTGTAGCAGTTCTCTGCTGCAACAAAGACCAGCTGACTGCCCTCTACTCTGTCTGCACTCCGGTAGCCTGTCCACTTGCTTGCCACAATTCCAACCCACTGACACTGCTCCATCAGATCATCTGTGAGTGCAATGAATGGCACCACCACAATAATGACAGAGGCTGGCGGCAGCCAATGCAGCGGTGCCATGAAAAGTGCAGACTTGCCGGACCCAGTGGCCATGACAATGATCAGTGGTGTCTCCTTGGCATAGATGGCATTGAGCGCATAGGCCTGCTCCAGTGTCTTGGTGCGGTGGCTGCCGGTCACCTTGAAGAGTGCATTGCTGACTGGTTCTGCTAGCACAGCAGAGCGTGAAATGGGGGCAGCAGGCACCGCACTTGTAGCGCTTGGTGGAGCAACTTCAATTGGATGCTCCAGCCTTTGCTTGACACACCGCATGTCCTCCTGCAAAGCATCCAGCTGCCGCTTCAGTGAAGATACTGCCTTGCAGTCATCTCCTGCTGCCTTTCCTGCCATGAGGTGGTCATATGGCTTGACGTCCTCTTCAAAGCGGGATGGCATACCCCAGAATGCATGCCACCGCTCTGACACTTCCAACATGACATCCATGCTCTCTTGCGTGAGCTGATGCAGCATGCTTGCATCCAGGCCATAGTGCTGCTCTGCAGTCCGTGTTGAATGTCCAGCTTGAAGATCGTGAGCGCTGTCCAACACCTCTTCTGCAGTCATGGACCTCGGACGGATGAGCTTGCGGTCAATGCTCACTGCCAGTTGCCGCCAAGTGCGCATGTTGAGGCCAGCCGTGATAGAGCTGATGTGCTCCTGGCAGAGTGCTTGCAGCATCTTGGTGACGGCATTTGTCTCCCATGCATTGCCGTGATGGTCCACCAAGAGCATAGAGCTGGCCGCACGGGGCTGCAGCACTGCATTATGTAGGAGATGGACAAACGGCACCACCTGAGCTACGTAAAAGACCACCATGCATCCCACTGGGTATGGCAGGAAGCGTGGAATCACCTTTTGACGTCCAGTGCCTTTCTTGCTGGGCAGAGCGGTGAAGACACTGCCATCATGCACAAAGAGGTTGCGTGGACCAACAAGCGTGTTGGTGTGCTGCAATTGGAGCAGCTCTGTACCTCTTGCAGGCAGACCGCTACCAAGCTCAATGAGCACCGCAAGCAGCTTGGTGAATTCATTGTGCATGCTGAAGTACGCATTGGCAGCATCTGCATCGAACTCCAACTCATCAGAGTATGGATCCATGAGGGGTTGCGCAGCAGGTACGTTACCAGCAGCAGCACGGCAGAGAACACTGCTGATGCTCTGCAGCTCCGGAGAAGCGGCCACAAAGCTGAAGTCTGGTTGCATGTTGCGGTGATCATCCAGAATGTGCTTCAGGTTGAGCGCAAGTGATGCATCCTCTGGCAAAAGGCAGAGCTGACGTAGCAAAGCTTCTGCCCGCTTTTGCGCACCATGCATCAGAGCTTGGAGACGGTCCACTTGGATGGTCTCTGTTCCAAACTTGACGCTCTTGAGATCTTGCTGCCAGGAAAAGTGGAAGTTGGTGCCATCATCTTGCGCAAGTACTGTGCCATACCGGTGAAGGGATTGTAGGTATGAGCTGGCGGAGCTGCTGGTGCTGTACAGATAGCGCTTCATCTGTAGATCAACCTTGGCAGCAATCTCCTCAGCAGAGCGCTCAATGAGCACACCATCTTCTGGATCCAACAGCCACTGCCAGAGCACTGCACGGCAGCAGAACTCCAAGCTGGCAATGATGGACGTAGCGGCATTGACTGGAATGGGAGTGCCATCTGCGCTGACGCAGAGGTGGAGGAACAGCCGTACCAAAGCAAGCTTGTCATTCTCACCATACACCTCTGGCTGTTGCGTGACCAAGAGGTGAGAGAGTTGGAGGAGGAGCGGCACTGCCTTGCTTGCCAGATCTTCATCAGTGAGCGGATCAATGTCTGCATCTGCACCGTAGTAAAGATCATGCAGATCTTGCAGTACAGAGTCCAGGTGTGCGCTGAGACCAAGATGCTCAGTCTGGTCACTGTCACCGTAATAACCAAAAGAGACACCGTCAAAGACCGCATGGATAAGCAGAGCAAGTAAAAAGGCCCACATGTCCGCACGTTTCTTGACTGTTGGTAGGCTGAGGTTGTACGGCTGGCTTGGTTCAGGACTGTAGGCACGGAAAGTCTGTTGCACCTGCCTGCCAGTCTTGAGGAAAGCCATCATCCATGTTGCGGCTGCTTGCTGTGTCATGACCAATACCCAATGGACAAAGTCTATATGAGCACCAGGCCACACCTTTTTTGACTTGCTGAGTGCGCCGATGGCCACAATAGGCTTGCCAGCCCAGTACGCATGCCAACCCAGCTGCTTGGCCCAAGGACCAATGTTGCCGCTGGCAGATTCAGGCTGAATGCCTGGCTTGAGCAGGTCTGCTTCACAGAGGCAATCTTCATTCTTCTTGAGGAAGGCATCCACCTTTGTCTTGATATTGGCGCTGATGGTGCTGGCATCCAGAGCGGTGGTGAGAATGGCAGGAGGCGGTGTGGGATCCAGATCTTGATTGCGGACGTGAAGGTAGCGGATCTTCTTGCCGCACTCGTGCAACTTCTGCATGGGAACAGGATGGGTGTATGATGCTCTGCCTTTAGCATCAGGATGCCCACGCAGATGCTCGTAGAAAGCAGACTTGGCTTGGACGGCATAGGAGCACAAGTTGCAGCGGTAGCCTTGGAAGAGCTCACCCAGCTCAGGAATCATGCGCTCTGGCAGAAGATCCTTGTTGATGCAGACCGTGCCAGGAGACGGTACATCCAGTTCATCAAGGAGGCTACGCAGCATATCCTTGGCAGACCCAACCAGCGGCTTCTTGTGGACCTTCTTGATGTGAGCCGTGACGTGCTTGAAGTCTGGGATGAGCGGCAATTGAGGACAACAGCTGTCCAGGGTGCAGAGCAGGATGCGGGGATGGTCCACCAAGCGTAAGTTGAAGCGTGCCAGCTGAGCGGTGTGCTGAGGATCCACTGGAGTGGAAATGGTGGTTTCTTGATTTGCGGCTTGGTTGGCAGCAGGGAGAGCGTGACTGAATTCAAAAAATGCAAATAGTGATGTCAGCTGCTGATCATTGATGATGTGTGGTGATGATTGCCCAAACATACCTGTCCGTATCACTGACTGCGTCCATTGTGTTGATGCCTGCATCAACAAGTTCAGCAGCAAGTATGCTGTCATCAGGATGGAAAGATTGCTGAGACATGGTTGAAGAATTTGCTGGCGGTGGATAAAAGTGGTAGAGTACGGTAGAGAGAAGCTGGAATGGATTGTTGGATTGATGAGCAATGACGGTCAGCAACGGTCAGAAAGGCACAGTATATATGCTTCAGAGGAGACAAGCAGCGCACATAGCAAGCACAGTCAGATGTACACTGTCAAGGATTCCAGCAAGCGTAACGGGTTACAGCAACAGCCACTTGAAGCACACAATGTGTCCAAGAGGGAAACGTACAAAGGTAAGATGGTTTCACTTGCGCTCACACTCACGCAGACACACACCGTAAAGCAATCAAGACAAGAAAGGATAGTGCAGAGCTGTGAGCGGTGTGGAAAATTTTGTTTCAGTGACGGACAGACAAAGCTGTGTGGTGAGCAACAAGCAGACAAAGATGTGTGGTGTGTGACGGACAACAGACAACGGACAACAGACAAAGGTGTACAGCGTGTGAAGGACAGACAAGCATGTGGGTGCATGGCGGACAAAGGACAAGTACGTCAAAGTCAAGCTGTGAGAAAATCTGTCTGTCAAACACAAAGCTCACTCAAAGCAAAGGTCCGCACTTGGGAGCATCTGAGTTAGCTTTGTTGGTTCCAGCCGTGAGAGTCATTGACTGTTGTCTCAACATTGTCCTTCACACGCTTCCAGACAAAGGAGCCATGACTTGACGGACCAGCTGCTGTTCAGAGTGCTGTTGAAGGATGTACACGCTGCCAAGATGAAATTACTGAAATTTGACGCGTCTGTCAGTCAGTCAGCGCAGAGTCAAATTGTGCGCGGTGCAATGAGAATCTGTCTACTCATGCCCAGATGCGTCACACTCCTTGCTCCAAGGACACATTGCGATCTCAATTTTGAGGCCAGCATTCTGATCAGATTTTTGGCAGACATGATTTTTGACATTGTCCGTCAGTGTTTGTATTTGAGTTTTGTCTGTCTGCTGCAGTCCATGGGTACACATTGGTCACCGTCACACACCTGATCACTGCATATGTCTGCAGCACGGGTCACTTCCTCAATCATGTCCGCCAGTCAGTCACGTCTGTCACTTCACCAAGTCAGTCAGTCAGTCATGTCTGTCACTCATGCTGTCTGCCAGTCAGTGAAGTGACGGACAGCTCAGTGAGTCTGCTCCATGAGTAGGCCGCTCAGCCAAAAAAGTTGGATTGGTCTGTCAGGCACTAGAGCAGTGTGGGTGAGCGTGTCTGTCACGCTAGCAATTTCCCTGAATTTTGACGCGTCCGTCACCCACCTGTCCGCTGCCCAGCCAAGGAAAAAGAATTTTCCGTTGCGGCACTGCACCAGTGTTTTTTGACGCGTCCCTCAGGCTGACGGAGCGTGGTCAGGTTGGCCATTTTGGCGGGACGGACTGGTGCTTCTCCTGCGGCTGGCGCACCGCAGCCTAGGGCTAGGCATATGCATTTTTGGACAAAGCTGCACATGGAGGTGTCCAATTGCAATTTCACTGCCAGATATGTGATCCTGACATGCTAGAGCATCAACAAGGCCATTCACATGTTAGATTGATGTCGGAGGTCCTTAGGGGTAAATTTACCCCTGAGGCTGTCGGACCAATTCTGGCTGCTGAGAGTGTGACATGGAAGGGCACAGCCTACTGATCATATATCTGGAGAAAAGAAGGCCAATTAATAAGGCCGCTTATGCTGGAGACCCTTAGGGGTAAAACTTAGGGGTAACGTTTTCACGTTAACCCCTGTACCATCATGACCGTCCAGCTTCAGGCTGTGACACTGTGCATACCTCCATTTGGCACCATTGTGCACATCTTTCATTAAGAGACCAAGGCAAAAGGGCTCACTTTTTCCGAAAAGTTGGTGCTACAATGGTCCCCCCTTTGGATTTGGCCGTTTTTTCCACTTTTTCTGCCCCTACACCCTCAATTCACATCTGATGGCTCTGCAAACTCTGGAAACATAGTTTGTAGCCTAGATGCATCCAACAAGTCTTCAAGTTGCCAGATTGGAGCAAAAAAGTTTTTTACCCCTAAGCTCCGACCCCAACTTTGATGCAACCCTACGCAAAATTTTATTATGCTTTCAGCCTTAGGGGTCACCAGCACTTTTGATAAGCACCCAAAATGCTACATGAATCCACAAAAAGCAGCACTCAACCCTGTGCGGGGAGTACCTTGTAACCCAAAGCATCACCAGTTTGCTCTTCTCCTCCTCCTTGGACCGCATGCGATGCTCCAAGTCCTTCTCCCAGGTCTCTACCTGATCATCATCCAGCAGCACCGACATACGGCTGCGTGACACCAAACGCGAAAGTCGCGTGGCAGAGTGATACGCCGCTTTGGCTTTTGGCTTGTCTTGGTTCGCCTTATGAAATTGGGCGAGGGAGAATGGCGAGGCGATTGAAGTATAGTTGGTGAAGATGAGAGTATAGTTGATAGGTCCAAATTGACAAAAAGACGTGATGCAGAGCAAGAGAATTGCTGAGCTGCGCACGCGCCTCCATTTTGGACGCACAAGCCGAAAAAGCTCCAGTTGTGCTGCCATCCGCCCGATCAGCCCGATCAGCCCAATTCAGAACGGCTCTGTGCAACTCTCTTGATTGGCAGAGAAGCCATTTTTTGTATGATGACGAGGCTTCAGAAAAAGTCACAATCATGATCATCGACGAGGTAATCGTGGTCGTGGTTGCACTCATTATCACCATGTCTGTTGATGCTGGACATGACGGACAAGGTCCTAACACCCTTGATGCTGTTTGACAGTGTATTTATGATGAAGATCATGATGGTGGTGGTGGTGGTGGTGGCGGTGGTGGTGGTGATGAACCAGGTCAAGCAAACGAAGTACACATGCATACAAGCCGCCAGCCGCGATCGGTGAGATGCGAGGAAGGCGGAATTGGAGTGAATCTGTCATCACGATGGATTGAAGCGAGATATATTTGCTGCGAAAAACACGCACACATTGGCCTCTGCAGCGACAGAGCCTATAGTTGAGCTTTGTGCTGAGCAATGGAGCGAGTCCAGGATTGGCGGAGGAAGTCAGTGAACTCGTTGTAAACATGGTCTCGACGCTGTATAGATGCAGGCCCACGAGGAAGCTTATCAAAGCCATGGCCTTCTTTTTCTATGCTGATGAAACGTGCATCTGACCTTCCTGCATCGTTGAGTTTGCGGACGAGCTTCTCCGAGGCATAGTGGAGAGTGTCGACTTGACCGGATGCAAGGAGGAGCGGTGGGAAGCGAGCGGCATCTACGTAGTAGACGCTGCAAAGTGGATGTGATCTGTCTTGTTGACGAACAAAGTAGGAGTCCATGAAAAAGTTGGACAGCCAAGCTGGTAGTGGGAGGCCGCTATCTGGTCGATCTTTGGTGGGCAAGGGACGGTCACCGGGTTTGACGGTGAAGTCTACGACAGGGTAGAGTGCAGCAACGCCAGCGATGCGTTGTGGGCCGAGGTGGGCACCAACGACCAGAGCCAGGTTGCCTCCTGCTGAGAATCCACCGAGAGTGACACGGTCTGAGTCATAGATGTTTGGGTGAGCGAGAATGTAGTTGACAAGATCCTGAGCATCGTGACTTGCTGCGGGGAAGGGATGTTCGGGTGCTTTACGATAGTCGGCATCGATAAAGATGCAGTTGGGACCGAGCTTGTCCAAGACGTGTGTGATGTATGCAAAGTCGTCGCCGAGATTGGGGAGAACAAAGCCGGAGCCATGCCAAGAGATGTGAACGGGCAGAGGAGCGGCGACACCGTCCGAGGTTGGTGCGACGCGGTTTGAGCGGTAGATGTGTGCTCGGATGGTGCGACCAGGCTGGCGTGAAGGAAGGTGGACAATTTGACGTTGGAATCCATGAGGGAGCGGTGATCGTGAGCCATGAAGGAGGGGTCGAAGTGAGTTGAGGGATCGCATGAGGAGAACAATGGCTTTGAGGCGTACGTATTGGAGACTCCAAGCATGTAGCGTTTCTTGTGGCGGTGTTGATGGTGACGAAGAAGATGACATGGTTGCGAGAGCGGCAATGTAATTGCTATGGTCTATCTGTTCCGATTCCAAAGTTCAAGATTGGGAGGCAAGAGCCAATGATTGACGATGAGCAAAGAGAAGAAAACAGCAGCGTCAATGTTGGGAGCACCAATCCTCCAATCCTCTCAGCAGGCAGTCTATACTTACAGGCTGGAGCAAAGTTGGCGCAGATCTGTGGCTATCAGCTCGTCTGGAAATGTCGTCGACTCACACAACAAGTTGATTCGATAATTGTAAACTGTGCCTTGCCATGTCAAGGTCGAGTGTCTAGTCTGTTGTGGCCATGATCAATAAACACGTCGCGTTAGGTGTTGACACAAACGAGATCACTGTGACAGGCTCTGTGTCGGTGTTGCACAGCCTGTGTCGGGTGTGTGTCGGGTGAGTGATGGCCTGTGCTCGTATGTGTGCTGTGTGGATGTGGAGGCAAAGATAGGCGCACTACAGTACAGTACAGTACTGTACTGTACTGTACAGGATTCAGGGTCCAAGCCGTGATTGACAAGTCTTGCTCGGCATCCAACTTGTTAACGAGTCATGACCACCATTTACACCGTTAACACTGCCATCATCTCATTCCCACTCTTTTTCTTTCCACAACTCACACACTCGCTCGTCAAAACCCCACTGCGTTCCTCACAAGCAGCGCCACCGCCGGAACGATCCTCGCGTTACAAGCGTCACTCTTCACGCGCTTCGATGCTGGAGCACACAGACGCGCGCACCCACTCCTGGCACAGGCAGCAAGGACACACATGCCACCAGCCCTGAAGCCAAGCAACGCTTTGCCTTGCCAACGTCGCCACGCTCGTCTGGTCTTTTACAGATGATGAGGAGACTCGGAGAGGGCCTGCTTCATGGCCAATAGGCGCCACAACTCCAGGCCGAATGCGTGCGCATCGCATCGCATTTCGGAAGCAACTCGCGCCCGAGAGCGGTCCGCCCACAACGCAAAGCACCTTTTCGCTGCTTGATCATACGAATGCGTCTCGACCCACCGATCGCTCCCAAGTAGTTGTGCTGCTCGAGCCCCTTGCTTCAGTCGCCAAAGCCGAGATTGAGACCTACAGTGAGTCGCCTGCGATCCTGCCTTCCTCCATCTTCCTGTCTCGCCAGACCTTCTTCCACGCACGGACGCGCAACGGCAAGCCATCCTCTGCTCAAGCTGGATCGGGAGATCCGTTGCGCTGCGTACAGCGTCGAGGCTCGCGTTCGATTCAAGTCCGCCACACTGCTCGTATGGTAGTGCGCGAACCCCCGTCGGAAGATCCGAGCTCCTTTGACGACAGCCGGAGAATCCGGCCCTGGATGGTCTGCAAGGAGAAGCAGAGGAGTGCGACAGGGACGCTATCGAAGCAAGTCGCAGTCCAGCCGCTGTTGAGGCTTGTCTTTATCGCGCTGATCGGCAGACGAGCTTGACGGCGTTTCGGTCGGACGCAACGCCAACAGTCTTGTTCAAGACTTTTATGTCGGTATGCTTGACGAAGACTCGGGAAACGCTACCATGACACGGTCACGATCGAGCCTGTCGCCGGCGCAAAGGATGAAGAGCACGGTCAACGCCCCCAAGGAGCTTGCCTACGCACTTCCGGCTGGTGGCTCGATGCGCTCGAGCTTGCTGAGCCTGAGCAGTGGCTTGACAGCGACGCTGGAAAGCAAGGTAGAAGCCAGGGTTGATCAAACAGCTCTGCGCGATAGCAGTCCATCCAGCTCGGATGGTCGCAGCAGTGGCAGTCAGAAAAGCGCAGCTTCTGGCTTGCTTTGTGCAGGCAGCAAGGAGACGCACACAACAGACAACTCTTCTATTGACATGGCTGCTGAAATGGATAGCTCGGCAAAGAACATCACAGACAAGGCGCTGGACATCCCTGGCGTGCCAAAGCCTATCAGCACTTCTGGCGGCGGCAAAAAGAAGAAGAAGGGAGGGCGCTGAAACAGATTATCAGCCGAAAGTACCTCGACTCACATCCTCTGTTGATGACGAACGAACAAAAATCATGCTGCTATATACCATACCACAAGTAAAGATGCAGACGAATAACTTGTTCAGCCGAACAAAAAAGGGTATAATCCAAACATCCGAAGACACTTTTGAACGCGAAGCTGAGAGTTACAGACCTGAGCTTGGTGTACGCATGCAGCCAAGGAATCGAGAGGTCATAATGCAATAAAGCAGAAGCACGACATTTGCAGTCATCCCAAGTTGCGTTGGAGCTGATATTGCCTCGAGTGCGTTGCAAAATGACAGTCCAATTCTCAATCTGATCTAGATGTGGTGACAAAGAGATTGTTTGCAAGAGTGCAAGAAGGTAAATTGGATGCAAAGTGTGTGTGTGTTCAGAAGCCGGTGCGACCGCTTCCGGCACCCCCGAGAGTCGGACGGTGTGGCAAGCCGAGACCGAGACCAGTATGTTCATTGGACATTGAAGCAGCAGCAAGATTCCGTGGAGAGACCGACAGTTCATGAGATGCTGCTCCGCGGGCTGCGGCCTTGTTCAGTGCCGCGATAGACGGCGTCTGCCGCAAAGCGGGACCTCCAGGGCTGGTGGCCGCGGAGCTCGGCTGAATCGGTGCGCCAGAGCCCACGACGCCGCCACTGAGGAAGGAAAGTACCTTTTCTGATCTGCTGAAGATAGAGCTGGCCACGCCGCCGGCAATCCCCACGGCGCCAGGAGTGAGACTTCCAGATCGCTCTGAAGAGACAGATGGCGAGGCATTGCCGTCATCGCTGCGCCTGTCCTGTTCGATATCAGATGTTGGAACGACTGGTGCTGCGCTTGGCGTAGAATGCAGCGATAAAGTTGCGGGTGTGATGATGCGCGAGATCGGAGAGGGCCGGATTCTATTCGCTGCTGGCGAAATCGGTCCTGCACCGACGCCATCGGCCAGATCGATAAAGGTGCTTCGTACAGAGCTATCACTGAGGCCTCGGGGTCGCAACGTGCGCTCGAGCAGATTTCTACTTCCGTGCATTTCGTCTTCGGAGCCATCATCGTCGCTGTCGCCAAACACTTGCTGCCGAATGGCTCGGCCGCGATTGATGCTAATCTCGTCGTCATCCACGATCCTGGACAAGGGGCGCTGCCAAGGCTTCGCTGTCTTCGTAGCATCTTTTCTAGGCCTAAGGGAGCTCGTCTGTGCAAGGCTGCTGCTAAGATCTGAAGATCCCCCCCGAGCCGCTTCTTGAAATGCGTGGGATGAGGTCAGACTACCCGCAAAGAGCCCCGAGAGATTCCGTGACTGCACGCGTGTCAGTGAAGTCTGCGATCGACCGCGCTGAGGGCGAGGTCCGGCTCGGAGGCCCCCACCGACTGGTGTTCTTGGCGAGACAGACGATCGAGATTGCGACGATTCGGCCGCAGAAGCGTGCGTACCTTTGACCTCGACAGCGAGTGTGGAAGAGACAACGGCCGGCGAAGCTCGCGGAGCAAGGTGGCCAACATAGCTGCCAGAGGTGGTTCTGCCCGTCAGAGGTCGGCCAGCCTTGGCACCACCTGTCCCCGGTGCATCCGGCACGGTGAGCATTCCGGCCGAGCTTGTAGCGCCAGGCGATGGCGTAGAAGGCGTGCCGCTTGGCCCACCGAGCAAAATCTTACCCAGCCAGTTCACTGCTGACGGGATGGGAATGAGCGACCTATCCTCTGCAGTGTTTGCACCGAGATGGTCATGGAGGAGCTTGGCAGCCTGACCTGGGTTGAGATGAATATCGTTGATACAGAGTCGGAGCTTGGCGAGCTCGCAAAGAATGTCGCGGAAAGCCTTGAGTAGTGCGAAAAACTCTTTCCTCGCGACCAGACTCTCATTGGCAAAGTCCTTGGAGTGTGAAGAATTGTCGTCTCTGGAATGATTGCGCGCCTCAGTTTCGATGAGCTTGCGGAAGTGGTCACGCAGACCGTCGACATCACGCAGGATAGAGTGGACAGTGGTGCGGGCTAGGTGACCTGCATCTCCTGCGAGGTTTTGCCTCTGAAGCCGACGCGTGAGCGTGTCGACGTCTGCGGTAGAGAGGCGTGTGAAGAGTCGATTGATATACTCGAGGAGGTTGCTGAGCTGTGCGGTGCGGCTTTCGCGACGAGCGGGATCAAAATGCAGGAAGTCAGAGGTCTGCTTTTCGGTGTCTCGGCTGGTCTCGCTGGATCGCGAGCTTGGGGCAAACGAAAGGGATTCTGGGGCCTGGCTTGCCGCGCTGCTGTCTGTGGTGTATGCGAGCGAGCCACTGCGGGTGATCGGTGCACTGTATCCTTCTGCCTCTGTGGGGGACATGGGAGGGAAAGTGAAGGTGCTTGTGGAAGACGCGTGTAAAGGCTTGGCTGGACGAGTCGACGAGTTGTGCGTGTCGGCCTTGTTTGCCTTGTCTGCATCCGTGTCCGTCTGCAGTTCATGATAGAGATTGTCCTGTGGCTCGCCTGGTACAGCTTCTGTCGCGTCCATGACTTTCGCTGCAGCGGATCGATTAGAATCTTGTGCCTCGAGATACGAAGATGCGTTTTCATCAAACTTGGCGAGATCTGGAACAGGCGATGCGACGATGGTGATTGCGTTGGTGACTGAATGACGAAGCGTGTCGAGCTCTTCGTTGCAGGTGTCAACGAGACTTCTGAGCTTGTCGTTATCATTGCGCAAGGCTTCGTTGTCGCGAACAAGAGCCTGGATGGCCTGGGTATGTTCAGCGTCATCACTGACAGACGAGGCGTCTGTGCCTAGAGAGAAAGTGCGTTGGTGACGAAGACCTCGGGTGAGCCGATCCCTTGCAGATTGAATAGCGTCGTCATCAAAGAGGACGCGATTGCTTGCACTAGTATCGACGCTGACATCTTTGCGAGCGTTGTTGAGGGCGTCCTTAAGCTGGGCGGACTTGAGTTCGAGCTTTTTGGCCCTTGCGTCGGCTGCTTGTGCGCATTTGCGTTCTGCGGCAAGTTCCTGCTTGAGATCGTCGAGCTCACGCTGAAGGGACTTTGCCCTTTCATGTGCGCCGCTGAGACGAGTCTGGCTAGCCTTGAGCTTGTTGATCTGATTGCGGGCTTCGTCGAGCTCATGAAGCAGTGCGCGATTGCTGCTGTCGCCCGCCTCTAGATTCAAGTTGGATTTGGCGAGCTCTCGCTCGAGGGCAGAGGTCTCCTTGTAGCTCTTTGTCAAGCGGCTCATGAGACCATCGCGCTGCTGCATGTACTCCTCTGCCTGCTTCTGGAGCTTTGCCTGCATAGCATCGTGACGTCGGAGCAAGGCTTGGCCGATCTCTGCACTAAGGCGAAGATCGGCTTCGAGGTCGCGCCATTCCTGTCGAGCTCGGAGCGCGCGGGGACAGTCGTCCTTGTTGCAGCAACATGTACATCTGACGGTCTCTGCTGCCTCACTGCGCTGGTCGAGGCTGTGATGACTGGCGCTGGCGGGGAGGTTGGTGGTCTCATGAGCCAGAGATCCAGCGAGAGAGTCAGGATAGAGTGTGTGACGGTTCATGCGGAACTCGCTGATGATGTTGGTAAAGTCTTCGATGGTTTTGGACTGGCGGACGCTGTTCTCGATCTCGTCCATGCCAGCCGGGTCGACGACGGAAAGCACGGAGGCCGACATGCTTTGGTCGCCATTGTACACCGACCCTGCTTCGGAGCGAGAGCCGAAGCGAGAATGGCTGGGTGAGTCGGCGGGGTTGGAATCTGACATGGTGGCGGTGGCAGTGGCAGTGCGGGTACGGATGCGTTGCGAGGAAGGAGTAGACGAGGTCGGCTCGTCCTCCTCTAGAATTTCTGCTGATGGGTGGCGAGAAGCTGAAGCATGGGAGGCGAAGCTGGCCGCGGACTGGGATGAATAGGTGCGAATGTGATGTACTGCCTTCTTGGCACGATGAAGTCTCGTATCGTGCAAGGGAGCTGCGGCCAAGCCGTCCGCGCGCTGGGAGGAGCACCTCTCGGATGAGTTGGGAGACTCTGAGGCAGCGGATCGGATGGACGCCGCCGAAGAATCGTTTTGAAGGCTTTCAGAACGAGACGGTGGCGAGAAGAGGTCGGTGGTGTCGACGTCGCGTAACGTCAGAGACGACGACAAGGTGGGAGAGCAGAGAGAGAGATGCTTTAGATGGCGTGGACGCGGAATGGTGAAAGTAGTGTCGTTGCTGGCGACACTGTGCTGCCGTCACAGTGCACCCGAGTTGGCAGTGCAAGGGCGAATAGCGACGATTTGTTTTGGTGATGTGAGAGCTAAATGAAGTGAAGGGCGGTGCCGCCTTAGCACAGCATACGCCGATGATGCGGGTGAGGTAGAAAAGGGCCCGATGCGAAGGCTGTCGAAAGCGGCGATGGTGGGGAGCTTTGCTGTGATTGAAGCAAGGTTGAGAATGGAAGCCAGATGGCTAAAGTGGATGCTTTTCCGTTGTGGTATCTCGAGTTTGAGCGATGATGGTGCTTGTGTGGAAGAGGAAGAGGAAGTCCAGAGATGTGGTGCAGTACAGTACTGTACAGTGGCCGATGTGTGAATCGACGCGGACAGCGTGTGTGTGTTGGTCTCTGCAGGTGTTGTGTGCTGAGTCTAGGTGAGGCCAGAGTGTGGGATATGCACCCTTTTTTTCTCGATTTTTTCTCGACTGGATATCGGAGCATTTTTTTTTTTAAAATAAAACAATTTTATTCTCTTTACGCCAGCTGGGCTGCTCGTGACAAGGCGCGGAGGCAAAACACGAGGATTACTACAGTATACTGTAGCATCTTGCCAGCGCGTGTTTTGTTCTAGTAGTTTTTTGAGGGATTCATGCTAAATGCA
Organism: Ustilago trichophora; assembly: GCA_900323505.1. Classification (NCBI taxonomy): domain Eukaryota; kingdom Fungi; phylum Basidiomycota; class Ustilaginomycetes; order Ustilaginales; family Ustilaginaceae; genus Ustilago; species Ustilago trichophora. The sequence continues at coordinate 18,219 of OOIN01000031.1, forward strand.
GGTGTTGATCCTTCTCAAAAGGGGGAATGGTTTCTCTTGTGGCATGCAGCCTGTGAAGGATTTTAAGAAGTGTGTTGCTCTCGCCGAGCCACACTGCAGCTGGCTTTTAACTACAGTAGCCTGGTCCACCTTCTCAGCCTCCCAGACACGTCTGGCTCTGTGCGATCCATATTTTAGAAAGATAACATGGTGCAGTTGGCTGCACTGAACAGATCTTGATGCAGTCCTTCAAGGAGGAAGCGGCAAGTCAAAGCTTGCAGCGCCCTGAGGTGGGAGCCGATTGAGTCTGCTTCGAAAGGCTTCCTGACTCGCTGCTCATCTCGACAGATGCAAGCCTGTTCTGGCGTTAACCGAATACAGGGGTTGTCTGCAACAAGGTAGGCCCCGCCCTACATTGCCGATCCAGACTGCCCTGTACCGCTTGTTCCAGTCTCAGGAACCCAGGATGGAACAAGCTCGTGTGACCACGTCAGCATTCCTCGCTCGCCTCTCTCAGATTCACGGTGCTGGTCGATCTCCACCACATCATTCTCATTGAACAGGCGTGAAGCAAGCCTAGGCTTCACGATCTTAGTCTCAGCATGTACGACAGACTATCACGCACAGCCAATCATGGTGGATTTCAGCTCGGATTGTGTCGCTCTACTGCGACTTATCCGATTCCTTCCTGCCTTCAAAGTACTGTAGCGTCACAGAGGAAGGGTCAAGTATTGTCGCAGTTGTCGAGTCAGTATACTAGTGTCGGTCTCTGCTGGTCAGAACGATGTCGCGATCAACCTTAGCACTCACCTTTCCAATCTTGGCTCCGACGTATCGCAACGTCCTGGTAAAGCCGGCCGTATAGATTCCTTTGAGAGACTGCGACCATGCCGGGCCTTTCACAGTTTCGGCGATCTTTTGTACAAGAACCTGGCCGAATTCACCCCTCTGGACCACTGCGCGCCAGAAGGCATTCAAGGTCTCTTCACGCTCGATACTCGATGGACGCCGCGGAACAGTGTCCAATGTCTTGGACAGAGACAGCTTGAGGAAAGCAGGATCCAAGTTTGGCTGCGACGTGTAGTGGTCTTGCACCTTTTGCCGTAAACATCTTGGCAGTCGAGCCGCATACGAGGCCCGCGTCGAGACAGAGTCATCTTGGGTAATCTTGAAGCGGTTGCCATTGATCTCTTCGACCGAGAGCGTACCCAGGTTGCGCATCAGTCCAGCATACAGTCGGCGGAACTCTTCCCGTTGGTTGACCACAATGTTGCGCACTTTATTCGAGTTCTCGCCTCCAGGCACCGACATCCTGAAGTCGCCCGTGTAGCTGAGAGAAGCGATTTGTGTGTAAAGCTCCACCTCCGTAAACTCCTTTGGCAGCAAAAGCAGTGCAGTGCGCAGTGCCGAGGCGAGATTCACTTGCTGTGCCAGACGCACCCTGGCATCCGAGGTGATGAGCGCCACCGGCTTGTGCATACGTCCACTTACGTAAAGTGTCTCCCAGTCGAGTAAGTCGGCACACAGGTCGTCGACGCTCATGATACCGTACTTGACCAGCTCGTCTTCCAACGGCACGTAAGGGTTGTACCAGATCTTGGCTCCTCTCTGCTGCACCAGTCCGATTCCCACGCTGCCAAGCAGCCGACTGAGCATCGAGTAATGCTTGGGATGCTGTGCCATGTTGAGCGAGTGCCAATGCTGTGGGTGGGTGACTGCCATGATAAAGTCGATCATCTTCTTGCCTTGCTTGGTAGCGGGTCTTTTTGAGTGTTCTGGACCCGCTTCCTTCTGGGAAAAGACACCGGAGCCATATGCGAATGCGAAGCGGACTGGAGTGTCGAAGCATGCTAGAATGTTGTGTAGGCGTCGGCTTGTTTCGTCAGAGACCGGAACCAGTTGGTTCTCCCCAAAAGATGGTGGAAAAGAGGGAGGCGGGAACTGCGTGCGAGAGACCGGGCTAGATGGAACCAGGCGAGGGAGCGCATCGGAGGATGATGTATGTGACGACGCTGACGAGCATTTCGAGGATGTCGAGGTGAGAGGACGTTGTGACGTCGATCTGAAGAACCGTATCTGAGTTGTTGCGACAACACTACCGTCAAATGCTATGCCAAAGGCGCTGCGAGACGAAGGGGTAGACCTGAAAGTAGATCCCCACTGCAGCAACACGGCTCTGGTCGAAGGGACTGACGCCGACCTTGCATGACATCCCTGCTGCACAAGGGACAGCATGACCTCAAAATTATGGAAGGATAGTCGGTTGAGAGGATATGTGTAGGTTGAAGGAGTCAGCACAAGACGAGGTCTGACTCAAGTGTGTCGTTGGGCAAGAAGATTTGTAATTGCAAACGAGCACAGACCGCGCGGGTGCAGCGGCACGAAGAGTGAAAAAAAGAAAAAGGTCGGTGATACTCCACATCCACGGGCCTGTTTCCGCCGGCGAGACCGACGCTGCGAGAGCCAAAAAAGAAAAGCGCTGTGGTTCGGCTTTTCTGCAGACGAACGAAGCAGCATGTACAGATGCTCTCGTCGAAGATACTCAATGAATGCCAGTCCAAGCTTGAGGAAGATTCAGAATGAAGCGAATTGTGGCTTGCAATGCGAGACTAATCTGACAGAGGGGGTGGAAGGGAGTCTGGGTCGACAGCATCGTCCTCTTCCTCTTCGACATCGGTGAATTGGACGATGGGTTGCGAGATGGAGGCTGTAGCAGGAAATTCGACAAGCCAAGCCGGTACAGTGAAGCCGTCGAAGTCGGCAATGTGAAGTCGAACGGGCGGAAAGATGCGAGGAATTCGAGGTAGTAGGTGATATCGGTGGGATGGAAGAGATCAAAGATGCCGAGGAGAAAGATTCAGTCAGCGGTCAGCCAGCGTGAGGACGTTGCTTTCGGCTGTGTTTCATACTTACACGCTCCCCGTGCACGGAATCCGACGCAGACGACATCCGAGTCTTTAAGACCAGCCTTTCGCACAGTAGCATCGGCTTGAGCGGTATCTTGATCGAGCGGCATAAAGATGACCATGCCTTCTGCTACGTCATCGCCTGTACTTCCAGCGACAAAGAGACCGATGTCTTGCTCCGCATCCATCATGCTCCAGTCTGGGTACGACTTGCCGTCTGGTTGTGTGTATTGAGGTAGAGTAGAAAGATCAGGCTGGTTGGTAGCGCGAATGGCCGAGAGAAGGTCGCCTTTGAGCCAAGACAGCGGCGTTGTGGGCTGACATGTGACGAAGAGAGTGGTTTTGTGGTATTTGAGGCGGAGCACAAGGGCATCCTTGGTCTCGGTCAAAGAGACTGGCTGTTTGGTTAGAGCAAGGCAAGGGACACGATCTGGGCATCAATCAGCATCATCCTTCACTGGATCTGAAGAGTGTGGACCTGAGGTGATTCGATCGACCTACCATGTTGAGCGCTTCTATTTCTCAGTGCTGAGAGCAGCTCGTGTAGTACGATGATGCTGATGAGCGCGCGATGCCAAACTGAGGAGCGACGAAGGCGACAAGATCAGTGGCATGCATGACAAGTGGGGCGGACCCTTGACGCGTGTATTTAGTCCAATTTCTAAGCGCGCGTTCCTTGCAATCAAACCACATTCCCCTTGGCCTCTAACTCGAACGCGTAATCGCACAACACTTGGTAGCTTCTGCAATCTCGATCACTCCTCAAAAGTATCAACACTCAACAAGATGTCATTCAATCAATCTAGTCAGGATATGATGAACATGATGCCAGTTGATGGCAGTGGTAACAATGGAGTAAGTGGTTCGATGCACAATCCCCAGTTGGGTGGTGCATCGAGGGATATGTCAACTACGAGCGAGGTCGAAGACCTTCGAAGGTTGGTTCACAGCATGATGCTGGAGATAAGCACCCTTCGAGCCTCTGCTCAACCCACTCAAGCTGGAGCCAGGCTGGTGAGTACCAGACCTGCGCTGTTCGATGGCACCGTAGAGGACAATGCGGTTCGAATGTGGATCATGCAGGTTCGAGACTGTATCAGTCTCCTTGAACTGCAGGGATGCCTCTCGAGCGAAACCGAGAAAATCCTCTATGCAGCCAACAGCTTGACTGGCTCAGCCAAGGAAGCTTGGGCTATCGAAAGGACAAAGCTCGAAAGGACTTTCAACAATGCTGCAAGCCCTGAACTTCAAAGGAACCTTTACCAGCAACTTACCCTTGAAGGGTTCCTCGAATGGATCAAGATGGAGTTCGAAGACATCAATGCAAAGCGAAAGCGCCAGAAGGACTATGACAACTGTGTCCAAGGCAAGAGATCAGTTGGAGAATATCTCATCGAGTTCTCTAAGTTTGCTGAACGTATCGAACCTCCCATTCCAGAAGATCTAAGGACCGAGAAGTTCAGGAGCGGCCTCAATCGAGAAGTCTTGAACAGACTCAGCCTTGTTCCTGATGAACCTCAGACACTTAGAGGTCTAGCTCGATTTGCAGACAAGATCTATAGCAGGTATCTAGAGGATCAAGCTATGGAATGAGCTTCGAAGCCAATGCAAGACAGGCCAAAGTCTTCGAAGAAGGGATCTTACCAAAACCAAGGGAACTCGAACCAAGGTCAATCTAATCAAAGGATGGAATTCCTCAAGAAATGTCGAAGGGAGAACAGATGTTTCAAATGTGGGCAGACTGGACATCGATCCTCTTCCTGCATAGTAACTGTACCCAACGAACGTCGATTGACTTTGATCGAAGAGTCAACCCAATCCCAGGGAAATGGTCAAGATCGAAGCTAAGTCAGGGGACTATCGATCATAACATGTCTCCTGACAAAGCTACATCCAATTCAATGGATGAGGATTTGGCACGAAGGGTCGAACACTTGAATCTAGGAACTAATCAAGAAAATCCTGGCGATTTCTGCTTGATCGAACTGAAAATCAAAGTCGAAGGTCGCTACTTCATGGCTTTGATCGATACAGGTGCTTCGAGAACCTTCGTTTCAAGATCTATGGTGGACAAGTGTCAACTCCAGGTGGATAAAGACAGTCCAGAAACACAGAAACAGGTTAAGCTAGCGGACGGTTCAGCTCTTGGAGTCGAAGGAACTGCGCAGCTTCGAATAGAGCTAGATGGCTTCGAATATCCAGGGACAGCTTTGGTGTTGAATATGCCTCAACACGATGTTATCTTGGGGATCGAGTGGCTTAGACAGCATAGAGCCAACTTAGATTTCCCATCGAACATCATAAGTTTCCACTCAAAGGAGGGATCATTCAAGCATGCTCTAATGGGCAGGCGATCAGATCGAGTCTTGCAATTAGATTGCTTAGACCCGGATCGGCCCTTAGATCTCCTAAATCATAAGGAGATGAACTCGGTCTTCAAGACAGAGGGACACTGTTTCCTCTTAATGATGCGAGAAGAGCTCGATCTGAACTTAGATGGGTATCGTACCCAAGTTGCAGATCAAGGCTTAAGAAAAATCCTCGATAGGCATAAAGGGGTGTTTAGAACAGACATACCCCAGGATGAGAGGATCGAGTCTATACCGATGCTTCGACAACTACAGGACAGCATCATCTGCACAGGAGAGGAAGGACCTAAAAACATTCGAGCATACAATTTGACAGCAAGTCAGCTTCGAGAGCAAGAAGAACAGGTTAGAGCACTTCTGGATCGAGGTATGATCCAAGAAAGCTCGAGCCCATGGGGTTTCCCTGTTATCTTTGTTCCTAAGAAGGATGGGGGATGGCGCATGTGCATCGATTATCGAGCACTCAATGCCATAACTGCAACAAATGGTTACCCATTGCCTGTTATCCAACAGTGCCTCGATCAGCTAGGTCAAGCTCAATGGTTCTCGAAGATAGACCTAACCTCAGGATACTGGCAGATTAGACTCAAACCGGAAGACGTATCGAAAACGGCCTTTAATACTCGAATAGGGAAGTTCGAATTCTTGGTCATGCCATTTGGACTCAAGAATGCCCCTTCGGTTTTCCAGACACTGGTCAATCGAGTACTTCGACCTTACCTAGACAAATTTGTCATTGTCTACCTAGATGATATCTTGATCTACTCGAATACACTGGATGAACATCGAGAACATGTGTCAAGGATACTGGAGATCCTCGAACAACATCGACTCTTTGCAAAACCATCAAAGTGCATCTTCGGGACTACTTCGATCGAGTTTTGCGGTCATCTAGTAGGACAAGGGAACATCAAACCCCTAGAAGACAAGGTGAAGTTAATTCGAGACTGGCCTAGACCAACATCGATACATGACCTGAGATCTTTCTTAGGATTGTGCTCGTATTATCGAAGATATGCCAAAGGGTTTGCTTCGATTACAGCACCACTCTTTGATCTCCTCAAGGTCGAAAAAGGGAGCGGCTTAGATATCTCATCGAAGAACAGCAGAAAAGTTCCGGTCATCTGGAATGATCGAGCTGATCTAGCCTTTAGAAAGATCAAAGGCCTACTCTGTTCAGCACCAATCCTTCGACAACCCAATCCGGATTCGAAGTACACCATCAAAACGGATGCCTCTGACTGGGCTATTGGGTGTGTGCTGTTACAAGAGGATCGATCTACTGGCAAGATGCACCCAGTTGCATTCGATGGTCGAAAGATGTCCGAAGCAGAGCTCAAGTATCCAGTTCATGAAAAGGAGCTGTTGGCCATTCGACATGCCCTTCGAACTTGGAGACATTATATACTGAATGGTTGCAAGATTACCATTCTCACTGATCATCAAAGCCTAGCCCAGATACCAAAGACCAAGATTGCTTCAAAGAGGTTAGAGAGATGGATTGCGGAGTTCGGAGAATACGATCTAGACATAAAGTATCGAGCAGGGGAGGAAAACACAGTTGCTGATGCAATTTCCCGTCGAACAGACTTTTTGATGTCTCTAACTGCCGAACCAGATCATCTCGAGGACATCAAAGCATATCTAAGGGATGGAGAGATACCTCCAGGGCCCGAACGGTCATTAGTGCTTGAGGAAGCAGGACACTGGAGGCTTGATGCTGATGATCAATTGACTCGCATTCTCGAAGATGGCGCTCAAGCACCATACCTGGAACCGATGCATCGATCGCATTTTCTGGATAAAATGCATCAATCCTATGGACATCTAGGAGCAGCTGGACTGCAAAACCTAGTTCGAACCCGCGCATACTGGCCTCAAATGCAAACAGACTTATCGAAGTTCTGTCGAACATGCCCAGCATGCCAGGTATCTCAGGGATCACGCTCGAACCAGGATCGAGAATTGGCACAAGTCATGGCAAGTTCAACCATCCAACCTTTTGAAAGGTGGGGGATCGATTTCATTGGACAACTACCGAAGACAGCCGATGGTAACCAATGGATTCTAACAGCAATCGATTATGCAACTGGCTGGCCCATTGCAAAAGCTCTACCAGATGCAAAAGCCTGGAGAGTAGCCGACTTCATCTACGAAGAGATCGTACTCAACTTTGGAGCACCGAAGGAGATTCTAAGCGATAATGGTTCTAACTTCCTGGCCGAAGTGGTCGAACACTTGCTTAGAACCATCAAGACGCGGCATCGATTAGCTACAGCATACCACCCAAGGACAAATGGGAAGGTTGAAGCCCTAAATGGAATGATTGGAAGGATGCTGACACGTTCGATGGTAGGGAAGAGCACGAGGCTATGGGATCAGTATCTAGCCAATGCTATCTTTGCCTGCAGGGTTCGAAGGTCAGTTGCTACAAATCAAAGTCCATTCTTCCTAACCTATGGCATCGAGCCTAGGTTACCGACAGACGAACTGCAGCCTAGAGTCATTAATGGACGGATCGAAGACCCAACAACTCGATTGCCCAACCTCAGGACTCAAAGACATAAGGCAGTTCAAGCAGCTTACAATCGAGCAGTTAGAGCCAAGACTCTGCATGACGAGAAGGTGAAACTGCATAAGCTGGAGATCGGAGACTGGGTTCTGATTCGACATCAGAATCCATTGAAGTTCGAAGCAAAATGGTTTGGACCCTATCAAATCATGGCTAAACAGGCTTTAGGTACATACAGCCTGGCTTCGAGTAGTGGTCAGACACTTCGAGCGCTAGTACATGGTAATCGGTTGCTCAAAGCATACCCTCGAGATAACCTAGTAGAGGACTTCTGGAACAAACCAGCATTCCAGAGATTCTTTCGAAGTCTTCGAGCAGTCAATCCTGATGTAGCAGGCCTAGATCAGGAGGACTTGCATCAAGATATAGAACGGTCAGTTCGAGAGGAGTATGAGGATGAGAACCAACAGGCTCGAAGGGGACCAGACCCAACTACAGGGGAGTTGCAGGCACAACAGCAGCAACATACCCTGGAAGCACATTCAGAGGTGGACCGAACACAGTTGCAGGCCATCGATGGACAGGGAAGTGACCTGGTTCCATTAGAGGAGGATCCCTCGAGGCCACATGAGGAGCTCGAAGAGTTAGAGCAGTCACAGGTTGACTCTCAACTCTAGAGAGTTTCGAGTCTCTTCGAGAGACTGGCACATGGGTTCGATTACATTCGATGTGCAACTAAATACAGGTAAGTGATTAGAGCTCAGGCACCTCACCTTCGAGCTCATTGGCAGCTCGAAGGCCCTTGAAGTGCTTGATCCAGAGAGCTCGAGTCTCTTTGATAGCCTTGATGTCTTGATCGAATTCTTTGATCCTAGCTCGAATAGCTTCGAGGTTGTCTTTGGCTCGATCATTCACTTCGATGGGAGGGGGAGCATCGATCGAAGCATGCTTGCGCTTCGAAGGGTTCGATGTCTTCGAGCCAGTACCTTTGAAGGTGGTTTGAGCTGGAACCCAAGGTTCGATGAGGGTCGTAGCAGTTCCAACAGGTCGATTGGGGTTCGAAGCAGCTCGACGCTGGAGGTAAAGAGTTCGAGTGTGTTCGAGCTTGAAGGCAGGGATTTGGTCATTAACATTGCAGTTGACTGTCTGCTGTCTGCAGTAGGTGCATTTGTTCGAGCCGGGTTCGAGCTTGCATCGAAGAGGCTGGGCCTTGCAGTTGAAGCAGACCAGAGTAGCTGGAATTTCCTGATTTTCTTGATTTTCCTGATTTTCCTGATTTTCCTGATTTTCCTGATTTTCCTCCTGGGGACCCGGAATGGGATTTTCGGAATTTTCGCAATTTTCGGTGTTAGACCTAATGGTGACGCGTTTTTTTGCGCGCATGTTGTTAGATTGCGGAGGAGCCATTTTTTCGAATTGGAATTCCTTAGAGCTGGTTAGATGGTGGTTAGAAGGATAGTTACACTTTAAGGAGAGGAGGGTGTATTTAGTCCAATTTCTAAGCGCGCGTTCCTTGCAATCAAACCACATTCCCCTTGGCCTCTAACTCGAACGCGTAATCGCACAACACGCGAGGAAAATACTCCCACAGATTTGTGACTAGCCATCGCTCTGACACTGCGCTCTGCTTTTTTGGAGAGCGGTAGTGGCGGTTGGCGCGGTTGAATTTCCCCGGTCTGTGCGTGTGTGGAGTCAAGTTTCGCTAGAGCAGCTGCAACCCGTAGCACCCGACGCGCAATGGCAGACACGGAGAGCAATGCAACTTTTGAGCTGTCGTGCAGCAAAGAGGTCAAGATATTTTGCTTTTTCCAGGCTTGAGATTGGCCGTCTGGGCTTCGAGTCGTATCAGAGTCCCATCGGAACTCGAACAGGATTGATAGCCGTTCTAGTGGTGGCACGAATTGGACAGCATCTGCAAAGGCGACTGTAATGGGGACTGCACTGATGCTGAAAGTTGACTACTCTGATGCTTCTTGGTGATAGATTGTGGTCACGATGTCCATCTCGGCACAACCCGAACCCTGACTCACTTTGGTCAGGCTTGCGCGCTCGTCTGTTTCTGACATTCGGTCCCATATATAGACGAAGTTGGCCCGTCCTTGCCTCCGATTCGATCCTTTTTACCATCACTGTCCGCTTCCGTTCCAGTATCCGCTTCAGTAGCGATCCCATCCGCATTCCCTGAGGTAAGTTGACTTGCCCAATCTGTGCTCAAAAGTCGCAGATATACATGCCACGACGTCGCTTTGGTTCAATTTCTTCTTATGGTGGAGACAGAATCTTTCAAATGGCACGCGAGCAAAGTGGCGGTCATGGCGCCTCCACCTCAGGATGACAACGCCCATGCTGAATCACTCGCACTCCAAGCACAAAACGCACAGACGTGACTGCATCGACTTTCTCAACTATGACGATCTTCTCTTCCATTCTTTCTATCAACGCACTTTGCTGACACTTTCACTGCTTCACATTCGGCTCACATCGCTTCTCACATCTTTTTCGTATCACCGACGATCCTGCTTGTCGACACCAGCCTACATAGCATGCTTCGCTCTGCAGGCCGATCAACCATCTCTTCTGCACTTCGCTCCGTCGTTTCATCTCGAACTCCTCTAGCACAGCGCTCTACTTTCTTTCTCGGTCAAGCCGCAACTCGTTCCCTTTCTGCTCCCCGATTGATCCACACTACAGCTTCTTTCAAAATGCCGCACATGCCACAAGGAATCGTCAAGGGCGGCAAAGAAGACCTCAAGCTTAACAATCAGTCCCTTTGGCAGACAAAAGCTTACATCAACGGTGAATGGGTAGACGCCAACGACAAGGCCACCCTCAAGGTCTTCAACAAGGCCACCGGCGCCGAGATCGGCCAGGTGCCAGACATGGGCGCCAAGGAGACCAAGGCTGCCATCAACGCCGCTGAGCAAGCTTTCAAGTCCTGGTCCAAGACCACTGCTAAGCACCGCCACGATCTCCTCATGAAGCTCTACTATGCTCACCAGGAACATGCAGAGGACCTCGCCAGAATCATCGTCGCCGAGAACGGAAAGGCCTTCGCCGAGGCCAAGGGCGAAATCGGCTACTCGAATGGTTTCCTCGAATGGTTTGCCGAGGAGGCTACCCGCACCTACGGTCACACCGTTCCCTCGCCACTCCCTGGCGTTCGCAACGTCGTCCAGATGCAGCCTGTCGGTGTCGCCGGTCTCATCACCCCTTGGAACTTCCCTGCCGCCATGATCACTCGTAAAGCGGCCCCCGCCCTTGCTGCAGGATGCACCGTCGTCATCAAGGCACCCGCTGAGACCCCTTTCTCTGCGCTTGCCTTTGCTCACCTCGCTGAGAAGGTCGGCTTCCCCAAGGGCACCATCAACGTCGTCACCTGCGCCAAGGGCGACAACGAAATCGCTGTCGGAAAGGAGCTCTGTGAGAACCCTACCGTCCGCAAAATCTCCTTCACCGGATCCACCCGTGTCGGCAAGATCCTCATGAGCCAGTCCGCTTCCACCCTCAAGAAGCTCTCGATGGAGCTCGGTGGTAACGCTCCTTTCATTGTCTTTGAAGACGCCGACCTTGACAAGGCGGTCGAGGGTGCCATTGCCTGCAAGTTCCGGGGCTCTGGCCAGACATGCATCTGCGCCAATCGAATTTACGTCCACGCCAGCGTCAAGGATGAGTTCCTCAAGAAGCTCGCTGCCAAGGTCGACAACTTCAAGGTCGGTTACGGCATGGACGAGGGTACCACCCACGGTCCACTCGTCAGCGAGGCTGGTCTCAACAAGGTCGAAGAGCACGTAAACGAGTCGGTCAAGAAGGGTGCAAAGGTCGTTGTTGGTGGCAAGCGCGGTGAAGGTCTCTTCTTTGAGCCCACCGTCATCACGGATCTACCCGAAGATGTTCCCACAGACCGAGAGGAGACGTTCGGCCCCCTCGCGGCCGTCTACACTTTCACTAGCGAGGAGGAGGTTGTGCGAAAAGCCAACAACGTTGATGTCGGTCTCGCAGGCTACTTCTTCTCCAAGGACACTGCCCGTTGCTGGCGTGTCGCCGAGGAGCTTCAGGTTGGCATGGTTGGTATCAACACGGGTCTCATCTCGCAGAACTCGGTTCCCTTCGGTGGTGTACACGAGTCTGGTTTCGGTCGCGAGGGCGGCCGCACCGGTATCGACGAGTATCTCGTTCAGAAGCTCATGGTCTTCGGTGGCGTCAACTGATCCATTCACTCAACAAAAGGAACAGATACGCCTGGTATGCACGACAATCAGATGCTGACAACCCCGTGCTTCGCGAGTCTGACGGCGTGATTGTGAGCGATGGGGAGTGAAATTGCTTGACGACAATGACATGGCATTGGAAGAGGAAAACGTGCAGGGTATGAATAGTGAATTGATACGTGCAACCGTGCACAAGACTTGGAGCTATGACGCCCTCCAACCGTCGAGCAAAGCGACCATGGGACGGAATTCCACCAGTCGACATTTCAGCGCATTCGCATTGTCTGAACCCGAGCGTCTCGACTGTGACGAGGCATCGCGGCGATACATGTCAAGCACCGTCGAACCTGATACGTCGCCCTCTGCTCCAGTCCTAGGCAAGGTGGTAGCAAGCTTGTACCATCCGCCAGACGTGGTCACAGCGATTAGGCGGAAACGATCTCGGGGGTCGCAATCGGCCGGCAATGCATCTGAAACTTGGCCCGTCGCATCCGCGGATGATGGCGGAGGGCGAGCGCGCGCTTTATCTGCGCGTGATTGCTGACCACCTTGTCTGGAGCCTTTTGTTGCCAGTGGGTCAGAAGATGAGGTGCCCTCGACGATCCAGCAGAGAAAAATCTTCTCGTCTACGCTCGCTTCGCCTTTGCGGATGTCGCTGATGCGGCTCCGCATCTGTGCCCATGCACCCTCGGTTGACTTTTCTGTACCCACAGGCGCACCGGAAGCAGTACCGGTGCTGTGGATTCCGACATCACTTGCTGTCGAGGGCGCAGAATAGTGTCTAGAAGAAGCACCGAAGCTCTTCAGAGGGATACGGAATTGTGCACTACTCCATTCCGATCTGAGATATTGCGGCAGCACCGACTCGGGGATTTGACCAGCAAGGCTACCGATCCCAGCCGGAAGATACTGTGCTGCGACCCGTCCAAGGTTGGCAGCGCGCGATGTCGAAGAAGGTGATGACCTTCCTTGTTGTCCGAGGTCGAAGTGCGTTGTGCTCATAGTGTCAGCGAGTAGGAAGATGTGAATAGTGCCTTTATCGCTGGCTGCCGCGACGAGAGATGCATCCGGAGCAAAGGAAATGCTCAAGATGGTAGCCGGGTCGGTGCCGCGACGTAATTCGCGTATCAATTTCGCGCCGAACCCCGTCCTCCCTGGCATAGTTCCTCTTGTCGGTTGCGTAGCAGTACGACCACTGTCGGTGCTCGACCCTGCCACACCAGAAATGTTGTTCGACCAGACTCGGATGAGCGTGCCTTTGGACGACGCAGTGGCCAGCAGATGGCCATTCGGACTCAAGGTTATGGCGGCGATGGAAGACTCGTGTGCAACAATAATGCTCGCGGCACCGACAGAGGGTGTAGCATTTGATAGCACTGGGATCACATCGATTGTGTTAAGGCTCTGTAGATCAATACGTAATAGCTGAACGTGACCCTTTTGTCGGCCCGGTATAGCGACGAGTGCGCTCTTCTGAGTTGACGAACGCGTGGCTGGATCTTCGTAGAAGGGGGCAACGGAGCCGAGACCTTTGAGATTCCTGTATGTCTGGACGGCCGTCTTCTTTTGGATCCTCCAAGCGGTGCTTGCTGGGGGGTCCTGCAGGTTGCGAGCGGTGGGTGGAGGCGACAATTCGAAGACGATGGCCTTGGAAGACAGAAGAACAACTAGAACAACGCAGATCCTGGACGCTTCGACCTTTCGCGTGCTACTCGAGTCGACAGAGGAACGACCTTTGCCCTTTGTGCCATCCTGCTTCTGCTTCGGCATGACCGCTTGCACTGAGGTGGCATAGATCCCACGCACTACTTCACTGAACTCGAGCTCGGCCACTTCGCGACCACGCAAAATCTTTGGTGGTGCCTTGGCAGTTGCATCCGTGGCGGTGGTTGCCATGCTAGAAACTGAGTCGACAAGTCCAGCTCCAAGTTGCCGTTGTGCTTGACTCGAGAACAGACGCTGATGAGAGAGAACAGGCTGCGCAGTATCCGACGTTGGATCATCTGATGACATCGAGCTTTCCGCGGGGGACAAGCCTTTTGGATCAGAGCTACCTTTGACAACGTTGCGCCTGATGGAATATGGACTAGAATCTGTTGAACGAGCGCCATCTTCGTTGAAGGGGTCGGCAAGGTTGGCGGAGCTGGCCATAATAGAATGTGAACGATACGAGGAGGACATATGCTGATGATCATCTTCGAGCAGGGCAGATGCTACGCCCTCGCGATCAGATTCCCCTGATAGGTAAGAATATTCCATGCGGCCAATACCAAGAGAACTTGTTCCAATGCTGTTCTTCATGCTATTCTCCATGTGGTCCCTTTCTCGCGCAGAGGAAACGGCGGGATCGACACTAGAGCTGGCGCCGTCTTCGTCCTCTCGTAAATCGTCGTCATGAACCAGCGATGAGGTGGAGAAGCGAAGGCTATCAGACGGAGAGGAGGAGCGACGCATGTTGCGCTCTGAAGTGTTGAAGTCTTCAGAGTCTTCCGGACGAGTTTTGCCGTATGCGTCGAATTCGGAACCAGCCGAGAAGATGGTGGAAGCACGTCTTGATGCAATGGAGCCAGCATCGTCATCATCAGAATCAGGGTCCTGAGCAGCCCCAGTTGGCAGCTTGGGTGTATACTCGGCAGCCTCATCCCACAGGACAACTTTATTGGGCGCGAAACGAGGCACGCGACCCCCGCCAACCAAGAACAGAAGAGAAGTGTGCTGAATGGGGACTGCGTGGGAGAGTCCTCCTTGCGAGGATGACCAAGATCTGTTCGCGACGAGTTTCAAAGGGTCCGTTTGTGCAACTAAAAAGCCACTGGTGCTCGCGCAGCTGAAGACGGCCGGTTGAGAGAGCTGATCGGAACCCGCGCTTCCACTTTCACACATTTGCGCCGAGTCGAACAGGGAGCGACTGTGCAAGCTTGAAAGATCCGGTGAGCAAAAGCTTGCATGCTGAAAGAGTGGGCCGGCGGCGTGAGATTCGATTGTATGCCGTGGAAGATGCATCGCGGAAGGGAGTAGCCAAGACAAGCTGTGGCTTTAATTAAAGTACCGGTGACATCGCAAGCGTGCTTACCCTCGCCCAGCAAAGGAGAGGATAACAGTGGTCAAGATCTGCTCCCTGGACGGCCTGAGATTGCGAGGCTCTGTCGATTCCAACAATGAGCCAGCAAAAATGTGTGAATGTCAAAGTGAGGATCTTGTGGAAGTGAGAGAAGAGGGTTGGTTCGCAATTCAGCGTCTTGAAGTACTGTATTGTTGCACTGACCTTGCGCGACATGGCTGAGTTGGGTTGGGGGCCCTTGCACTTGATAAAGCAGGTGTGGAGTAATTTTTTGTTGTGCTTGGTGTTGCATCGCGCCGATCCGACAAAACAGAACTTGCGAAAAACCCTGCGTTCGGCTCCGTTGCAATTCGAGGTTGTAGACTTCAACCCTTCCTTCTCCGCATTCTACACTCTATCCTCCCCCATCCACATCCACATCCACAGTAGCCGGATCTAGAGCAAGTCATATACAGCAAGACCGGAAATACTCCCGAACTGGACGATCAGCAGGATTCGAAGAGCATCAAGAGCTCGAAGCACCAAGGCGAAAGTTCGATACCACTATCGCGCTTTGCCTCGTATCCACAACGACCGTCTCCAGTACTCAGCTTCAATCCACCCGCAATTGCCGTAGCCATGGGGAAACATTACTGCGACTACTGTGACGTCTTCTTGACACATGATTCGGTCTCGGTACGAAAAGCGCACAACAGCGGACGCAACCACTTGCAGAACGTTCGCGAATACTATCAGAACCTCGATCCAGATCAGATACAGCAAGTGTTGGACACTTTAGCCAGGGAATATGATCGACGCGGCATCGAGAAGCCAAGAGATCTTCTTCAACCAGCTGGCTCTTCATTCATGACCTTTGGTGCAGGACCACTCAGCGGCACATCGGATCGAGGTACGTATCCTCACACGAGATTTCGTTTCGAAAGAGGAGGAGTAGCAGACTGACTTGACTGATTCACTTGACCCAACAGCATTCCGATCACAAGGCCCGCCTCGAACTTCGATGGGAGGGAGTAGCGGTGGAAGCGGAGGACAGGACCGAAACGGTGGACCGAGAGGCGGATCGGGAGGATACGGTCGATACGGCAACAACGATGGATCTTCCAGAGATCACGGTGCACCACCCAATTACAACCGTCCACCGCCTCAGGGTGGACCTTATTCTCGACCCCCTCCGAACATGATGGGTGGCGGCGTACCAGGAGCCAATAACGGCGGCTATCCCCCAAGAGGTCCGCCGCCGGGCTACGGAGGACCACCGCCTGTCCCGTACGCTTCTGGACCGCCATCGAATATGCGCGGTCCACCTCCTTCCCTGCCACCCAACGGCTCTTATCCTCCTCCACAATCACGATCTGGATACGGATCACGCTAAGGCAAGTCCTCGGCAGATCCAGAGCAAAGTGAAGGCCACCATCTGTACTTTAGCGCAATCAAAGAAATATCCATGGCATTCATATCAGATGACGATCACATTGGTACAAGCACAGGAGCATTCGAATCGGTCAGCTTGAGCAGTCGGTCGTTTCGTTAATCCGGTTGAGCACTGGTTTCAAGTTGCGGGGCGGAGGGCGCGCAATCGCTCAGCCAGTGCGTCGTCTTCCTTGTCCTTGACTTTGCTATCGGGAACCTTGGGTACCAAGTCGGCCACCTTGCCTTCGAGCAATCCGCCTTCGCCAAGCTTGTGATTGATCTCGATGCCGTTTTCGTCCGCAACCTGCTGCATGAGCAAGTCGACCTGGTCCTGAGGCATGCTTTGGGCAGTGGTGGCACCGATGGTACCTTCCATGTACGAAGTCTGCACATCCATGTCTTCGAACTGGGTTTCAAACTTGTCCATGACCATGGATATGCGCTCGAGGTTCATGCTCTCCATGGCCTTATCCATTCCTTTGACCACAGAGGCCATGCTTCCCGATACTTGGCGCATGGTGACGGCGGTCTCCACGCGGCTTGCAACTGCATCGATGCGGCTTCCTAGACGTAGGAGATTGAGAGATTCGTTCTTTTTACGGATGGCGTTGGAGGCATAGATGCGTGCTCCTTCTGTGTTGCCTTGTGCAAGCGCCTTCTTGAGTTTCGCCTTCTCGGCCGTTTCGTCTTTGGTTGCCTTACGAGCCTGTCGCTGGAGCGACTTTGCGGTAAACTTGAGCTGGAACAATGACTTTTCGAGTCCCGACATCTTGGAAGAGCTGAAATCGAGTGACAATTATGCCGACTGAGATATCTATGCAGCTATGCTGGTGGTGATGGTGGATAGTTCGACGTGCGATGATCAAATTGGCGACGGGGCTGATGCGATTCACGCAAGGGTGGATGTGGATGGACTGCGGTGGAGACGAGCGTCTTCTGTACAATGAGCTACAGAATGGTACTAGGTCGAGATTGTAGCGCGAGACTATGCTGAAATAATGCTGCGTAGGAAGTTTGATAAAGAGTGCGATTATCTGTAGTCAAGACGGTGAAGGTAGGGTTGGAAAGTCTGTGTGTGTGTGTGTGTGTGTGTGTGTGTTGGAATGATGGGCGCCGGTGGTGATTGCAGACCCGAGTTGAGCCACGAGCCACGCACAGCCGCGCACACTTGATTTCTCCACACATCGTGCGGTGCAATTTGGCCGAATCCCGATATCGGTGGAATTTGCTGACTTTCCGATACATACTGTACTGTACTGTACTGTACAGTACGTCGGCGACCTTGAATAGCTCATGCAAGATTTCAGAATTCAGAACAAGGGTTGCCGTCGCCGCCGACCTTTTTGAGCCTTATACTCAAGATGGACCGCATATACGCGGTAGAGGCTTGCAAACTGTAGCTGCACACGCACGCATGAGAAATCAAGGCTGGGCTGTGACAAACGAAAAGATGGTCTGATGATTCCATGCGGGTATGGTCTATTAATCAAGTGATACAAGGCGAGGTGAACGAGATGAGAAGACTACGCTGGCAGCTCGCGAGCCCCCTGTGTGTAGCCACACTGGCCACATTTGCGACCAGCCTCATCGTTGACCCAAGCATCGATGATGGGTTTTAGCTGTGTTCCGAGATCGGTGCACTGGAACTGGACCTCCTTAACCAGAGTAGGGGTGTCGCCGTGAGCTTGTTTGTTGGCGCAGTACCATCGCATGGCGTCTGGACTTCCTTCTGGTCTTGTGCGCTCGACAACGATACCAACAGTGTTGGCAAAGCGGACTGGCGAGTGTGGTGTGTGGGCGGGAAGCATGAACATCTCACCTTCCTTGATGGGAATGTCCTGGAACTTGCCATCCTCGTCGATGACCTTGAGAAGCATATCGCCTTTATATTGGTAGAAGAATTCCTCGGTGGGCTGGTAGTGGTAATCGGACCTGGCATTAGGGCCACCGACTGCCATGACGGTGTAGTCGCGTGTGCGGAAGAGGCAAAAATTGCCTACGGGTGGCTGTAGGAGGTGCTCATTCTGTGAGAGCCACTTTGGAAAGTTGAGCGGTAGTGGGAAGGGCATGTTTGTTGGGCGTCCGTAAGCTGATGCTGTGATTGAAAAGAAGATCGGGATAATGAGTCGTGCTGTGGTGGGAGTAATGGTGGAGGAATCGACAGACGGTTTTGTAAAAACGTGTCTTATGACATCCGAGAAGGAGGGATGTGCTTTCAGGGTTCGCTTAACAGATGACGGCAAGCTGCCGTAGGCTTTGTGCGTGTTGAAATTCAAGGCTCACGTTCGAAATGCATTGCCACTTTGATTCGCTTATGACACACAAACAAATTTCTCTCTCTCTCACTCTCTCTCTCTCGCTCTCTTATCTGATGCCAGCCCGACGACTACTACTGCTTTATTCTCAGCCGTCTTGACGTCGATCGTGTACAGTAGTGAACTCAATTGACGCAGCTGCATGTATTTGCATTCGTATCATCGTCGATTCTCGTCTCGAGGCTTGCAAGATGATCAAGCAGAGATCGGAAGCACCCGAAAACAGCTTGAGTCACATTCTTCAATACTATACTGTATCAGTCAAGGCGCGCGAGTTTCAAATCGACGAATTTGACCGATCCGATTTGGATGCCCGATCCGGGCGATGAACTTGTCGAATAAGCGCTGCAAGGATTCGTGGCTGCAGCCCAACTTTACCTCTAATCAACGCCGTCTTGGATTGGCGCCAATTCATTCCTTGTTCTTCTCTCTACCTGGATCCTCCCTGATCATCACTCGCTGAACCCCCTCTTCAGCACGAGTTACAAGCGATTCTTGCCCGCCAACACCACCATGGATGTCTGAACCCACCATCTTTGTACAAGCGTCTTCGACACACGAAGCAAACCTTCGCTCAGGGCGAGTGCGTGGTCAGCCTTGACCTTCTCCATCATCTTGGCATCACACCTAGCACGGATCGCAAATCACGCTCGAGGTGCTCGATCTTTCGCCATGGGGCGCCTCACACAAGGTCATTTCGACAATGTCTTCCTCAACAAGATCAAGCAGGCTTGCATACACGTCCTAGATCAGCTCAATGAAGCAAACGAGATCGACCAGGCTTTTGATCTGTGCCCTTCCATCTCACGCCGTAACCGTGTCATCTTGTCCTTTCTTCGCGATGCGGACCAGGTCACTGGTGCCGCCTCGGCTTCTTCGAGCAACGCTACCGCCTCGTCCTCTACCTCTCCAGCTCTTCCAAGCTTGCGCCCTCCCACTTCCATTCGTCCATCAAGACAGGGTTCTTTGGGCACCGACAGCGTGGCAAGCCTCTCCGCACAGCGCAGGAGACGCGAAAGAGAGATGCAGTATGTTCGAGACCCCAACGACTCCAACGATGATTCCGACTCACAGGCCACCATTGGCCCTTCTTCGTCCGCCAATCATCATCTCGACCCTGCATCGGCGCGCAACCCTTCCATGTCGCAGCCAGACTACACCTTTGAACAGTTTGTAGATCATCTTGATCCCACCGACAAACTTCTCAAGCGCAGCTTCGAGATCATCATCAAAGAGACCGCTCGTCAGGCGCTTGCCAAGAAAAGAGATCCATCTGCATCTTCTTCTGCAACACCTTTGGCGGATCCGTCGGCCTCTCTTCGATCTGCAATCTCATCCTCTCACCTGAATCGTCCAAGTGACATTGATCCGTACCGTTCTATATCTGGGCGCGCCTCGCGTAATATCAACATGCGTGACTCGCACACAAGGTCCGCTGCCCTTGACCATACCTATCAGCTCCTTCGCTCGCTTCGGTCCTCCAGCAACTCTCTCAACGATCACAACGAAGCACACGGCGCTTTCTCGGGCCCATCCAACGCCACGGACCGCACAGCCCGACGCACTCTCCGCGACTTCCTCCTCACCTCCACCGACGGCCTTCTCGGCTCCACTCAAGACCTGTTGGATTCCACCGCAAATCCTTCATCATTCACATCACGTGCTGCGCGTTCTTCAGCTTCCGTGCCCTCAGTGCCGAACAGAAGCATCCGTACCCTCCCCAGCCGAAATGTTGAACCATCTACCATCTCACCAGACAGCTTGATGCCACAACTTGCGCAGCGCAGATCCGCGCCTCGTCCAGCGTCAACATTGGGCATCTCTCCGCAAACCATTTCTGCTAGACTCGCTGAGGCTTCCAGGCGCAATGCCGAAGCTGCAAGAGCCATTGGTGAAGCCGAGCGTCTCAGATCCAGCCAGTTCATCCGTACCTCTATCGAGTCCTTGCGTGCCTCACTCTTCCAACTGCATATGGATCTTGCATGCACACAGCTGCAGCATGCACAACGTGACAATACCCTGACGCAGCACGGCAGGACATCCAACATACCCGACATAGGTTCCTCCTACGCTCTCGTCATGGACACAATTGAACTCTTCGATGATACCCTCCGCCGCTTATCCTGCCTTGTGTCCAACACGAACCGCGAAGGCGGGCCTGATCGACAAACAACAAGCACGCAGCAAAACACCGACTCGTCCCAGATGCGAACGTCCCTATGGAGAGCACGCAATCTCTTGCTCCTATCCTCCTTGGTTCGACGCCCGAATCGAAGCGAAGCCGCTCCAGACAACACCAACCGATCTGCGGCCAGCTCCGGCGACGCCGAATTGAGAGCCCACCGACACTGGCTTGCTACCATGGAAGAGTCGCATTGGTCTCGTGCCGATGCACAGCCGCCTTCCTCTGACTCTATCCGTGCCTGGCGGCGCAAGCTCGCTGCTTGGTATCATCTAGATCGTAACGCCACCCGATACCCGGATGCACCACGCTCAGCTGGCGATCGCGAAGAGACCTATGCTCGATGGCATCCAGACCTAGAGCTCCCATACGCACTCGATGACGAGATCCTGGCACCCATGACCGCTGACGCTGCCTCTGCACGCCCAGATCCCATCGCCGATCCCCGTGGCGCATGGCTTTATGCTCGCAGACATGATCCTTCTTTGGCCGACGATCTGAACCAGGACGTGGACGTGCGCGCTGCTCTTGAGGCAGGCTCGGTTGCTTCCGCCTTGCAACAACTGCTGATTGTGCGCGCCGAGGTTGAGGTTACGCAAGGAACAACAAATGGGACGGGGTTACAAAGGACTGCAGTTGATCAAGCCCAAGCAGTGCCGGGTAATGGTGCCACAATGGAGGTTGATCCCGACGTCTCTCTGACACGAACCACCTCCCTGATCCGCCGCAACGCCGTGCGCGGGCAGCCACTCACGAACTCGGATGCATCAAGTATCCGCTCTGTGCGATCCTCTCTGTCCTTGCGACATGCTCGGGATCCATCCAGTCTCGCGAACCAGCCAGTACAGCCTGCAGCAGCCGCTTCGGACGACAACGATGCGGTGGAAGAGGACGTCGTCGAAACGTCCATCGAGATCGGCACCGTTCCTCATTCTCCTGTAAACTCTACCGTTGCTTCATCGACACAACAGCATTCCGTCGACGCCTCCGGATCCTCCCTCTTACCCCCTCCGGACCGCCCTCGCGCTGGCCGAAGCGGTTCATTCACCTTCATCACGACCCCGGCTGCCGTCTTGCGATCACGTCAACGTAGCCAGAGTCGTAGCGGACCACACATTCAGTCACCCGCACGAGCTACAGCAGATGTGGACGGAGCACTTGATGAAGACGACTCTGAAGCGGAAGAGTACATCGACCTGGACTTGGATCTCGGCATGGCGGGCGAGGACGCGTTCGACTTCAACCTAGTCGAGATCCTGCAATCCGAGTCGAGGCGCAATGCTCGCCATGGTTTGGATGACGACGCCGGGACCGGCTTTGCTGATGACTCTCCACCGCCGCGTCTACGCCGTACTAGAGATGGTGAGAGTATAGCGAGCGGCAGTGCCTCGCCTACGGGCATTCGCGTTTTTGTTTCCGGTTCAGGCGCTTCGACACCAGCTGAAGCTCGGCAGGCTACATTTGAGGCATATGCCCAACGAGCAAGATTGCTCGAGCGTCGTCGAAGGATGGAACGGCAGAGACAAGGTCAGGACGAGGACGATCATGACGATGGCGAAACGCGTGTTGATGGCGGAAACGGATCTGAACAACCCTCTCCCGAAAGCAGACGACGAAGAAGGGGCAGATACATTGGCGACTCCAGTACAGTTGCGGAAGACAATCTGGATCGACGTAACTCGCTCCCTTTCCCTCGGGCTTCAGAACGCTGAACACTCACTCGGTATCAGATCCCTGTATCGGCTCACAAAACCTCTGGCTCAGTTTGGATTTGTATTCTAACAACCGCATATCCGTATTCTGCAAGGCTACAATATGTAACTTGTCCCTCGCAGCACAAATTTCAAAACAATTTCAAGGCCTGAATTTGATTGGCGATTTTTTATTTTCATCATTTTCACAGCGACATATGGAAAGAACGAGCCGATGTTGATGATGCAAGACGAGGATGGAATTGAACGAGTACTCAATCGAATCGAACGTACTGTTGCGAGTTGTCACTAGTGAAGTGGACCGCATTGACGCCGTTGCCCTGTGGGTGAAGGTCGGCCTTGAAGTATTCGGGGATCTGGCCGTCGTACACATACCCTGTCTCGTTCCTGACTGGGAAGTAAGTGAGCACTGCACCACCAATACCTTCTTGCAGACGGAACCACTGTTTTGAGTCGGCATCGTTGCACCCGTCCAGCTTGAATGTGCCAGCTTCTCCGTTGGTGGAATCTTGAGGAGAAGCTGCGAGACACCTGGTCTGGGAAGCCTGATTGGTGGAGGTGACATTGGTCACAACGCGCCCCCAAAACTCGAGTGGGGCGCCCATGCTGCCTCCCTTGTTTCGGGAGTAGGCTTGAGTGAAGCCTTGGTAGTTGCATGTCTGGAAGTCAAATTCATTTGCGCCTTGCTCGCCGCTAGTGGGGGCAATGGCGGTGAGAAGCTGGGTATTGGTGGCATCGGGAATGACGGAGAGGTAGGCGGTGGTCGAGTCGTTGTATGAGCGTAGTTGAAGTTTCTGAGGTTCTTGCAGGGCAAAGTCGCCGCAGGTAGAAGCCGAAGTGGATGCAACGGGAAGAGAGTCGTCGTGCAAGACTTGTCGTCGAACCATGCGCGAGACAAAGAGAGGCTCGGAAGGTGTAGGAAAGGCGAGGGCCGAAGTGGTGAATGCGGTACAGACAAGAGCGCTGAAAGTGAGGATAGACTTCATGGTGGATGTTTGGCTAATCGTGGATGTGTGGTGGCGTGTAGAAGCAAGGTAGTGGTGAGGAAGCAACGGAAGATTTTGATGGACAGGCTACTACTGCCTTATGTATGAGACTGAACAAATGAGTTGTAGACAGGGTCCAAGCATTTCCAAGTCAACACAGAAGCAGCCAGCCCAGAGGAAACTTTACATGCAGGTGCACGATGACAGTAACGACGCTTGGAGACCATGCTCTGCAGGCGAGGAGTTGACGGAATGAGGGGGGCATCAATTCTGCATCTACGGTACTGTGGAAAAGGCTGAATTCTACTCAGATGTCGGTTAGCGCATAAGGGGAAAAAAAGCGACAGCAAAGCAAGGTGACGGAAATTTATGCGCCAAGCCATGCCATAGACGAGGATCCGCAGTTGAGCGTCCTCGCTTGCGGACTGCCTTTCTTTCGACACAGCGCACATCATGGCCTTCTGGGTTTAACCTCTTGGTATCAGTGCAAATCTCTTCATCATATGGAAAATCCTACACACATCGAAGTCGGGGAGCTAGAATTGAAGCTGGATAAACGTTGGCTGATGGTTGCTGAGTGACGCGAGCTTGAGTGTTGCTGTGCTGGCATTTTTAGACCAAGAATAAAAAATAAAGTGAAAATCAAAGTCGAGGAGAAGCATGTCCCTGTGCATCTCGTCGACGCCTTTTGACCCCGCAGTCGTTGTAGGATCTCCGCGGCCGCTCCACATTGACATCCCGGCCGTAATCGGTTGAACCCGAACCCATCGTCCATATGCTCAAAGCCTACATGGATTTCCGGTCTGCTGTGCCAGTAACCGGTCCTCTTGCAACTCCCTGTACCGTTTTACGGCTTCGGCGTCCATCACCATATCCTCGAGCACCTCGTTTACAAATTCCATAATTTTGACGTAGCGCTTGAGTTCCTGCTCGATCCCAACCATGCGAAGCGGATCGAAGATCATGGCGACTTCGTTCTCCAGGACAACGATGCAGTCAAAGACGTCTTGCACAGTAGTCTCGCATTTAATCTCGTACTGCCACAGAGCCTCTTTTGCTTTCTGCAGGTAGTCGTCCTTTGCCAGAGAGCCTGTCTTTGGCATCGTGCTGGCGGGCAAAGTTATATTAGAGTGAATCCTTGAGAGAAGAAGTTGTGTGGGTCTAGGTCGACTTCCTCTCCTATCAGCAAGGCACTTCGAAACGCTGCTTATATGTTCTTGTCGACGCCAAACCATAACAGCGTTGTTGTGGAGCTCATTGCCTGCTGTATGGAGGCGACTGCAGTCGCACCGGACAAAGGCGTTCCGAAGCAACGATTGTATGGAAGAAGGCTTAAGCGGGTGGAAGCGACACCTGCTCTAGCGCGAACATGCTTTGTGTGGACTTGTCGATTGCCAGCCTCTAGGCTTCCGGCAAGTAGTTGCCAAGATTCCAAGCGTAAATGCTCTTTCCAACTGCCATTCCGCATGCTTTGTTGCATTTCCGCACACACACACAAGGGCAAGATCTATGTTACATTTTTTCGAGAAAGTCGGCTCAATCCTGGCCATTGACGCCAATGATAACCTCCCACAGCTCGTCCTCGGCGAACAAAAGCTGTCTGTACTGGCCCGAGCTTGTCTTGCCGGCCCAGCAGAAGTTGGCGACACCCTTGCCGCCAGGGAGGACGAATTTTCCAATGAGCTTGCCGCTTCCATCATCTTGTGGCTTATAGACATGGACACCGTTACCATGACCTGCCCAGACGTTGCCCTCGGTGTCGACGTGGATACCGTCAGGCACTCCGCTGGTGGAATGAGCAAACTCTCGTCGTGACTCTACATCGACTGCCGGCAAGCCATCTTCAGAGGCCGAGTCAGGGAGGACTTTGTAAGAGTAAAGGAGAGAAGGACCGTTGTCGTCGACGTAAAAGTCACCCATTGAATCGTTGCGATGGAAGCGGAAGCGGCCGGTGTCGGACGTAATGAGCAGACCAGAGCCGTCGTTGGCGGGAGAGGCAACGAAGGTGACACCGTTGGGTTTGACGTAGTTTGAGGCGTCGAGAAGCTTGACTTGCTGAGTCTTGGGGTTCCAAACGTAGATACCGTTGGGGGCGTACTGTTTCTGATGCGACTTGAACGACTGCTCGACACCGTAGTCTGGGTCAGTGAAGAAGACGCAGCCGGTAGTCGGATGCTTAACAGTGTCGTTGAGACTGGAGAATGGCTTGCCCTCAAAGTGTGTGAGGGCTGACTTTGTTGTGTGGTCATTGACGTTGTGGATCACCAGGGTAGAGGAGACATTGCGGGAGTCGAGGCCCTGCTCACACCAAAGGAGGCTATCTTGATCCCAGTTGGTGGCGCCGTTGGGCATAGCAAGGTGCTCGGGAAGATCCTCAATAATCTCGAGTGCGGACCAGAGCTTTTCATGCTGCTCAGGAGAGAGCTCTGGCAGAAGGCCTTGTTGCGAGCTTTGATTGTTGCTTGCTGGTGGGATCTGGGCCAATGGTACGCCGACAATGAGGGCGCGTTGGCCATGCTGAGCGTCGGGAAGACGGTTGGAAGAAATGTAGACTTTGTCATGCTTGGGCAGGTAGATGCCGGCCTCGTGGAAGGTCTGTTGTCCTTTGCTGTCGACGAGCAACTTGCGCATGCCAGCCGAACTGCCAACGAGACGATCAAAGTCGGCGTCGAGGCTGACGATGCCGAGCTGCTCCTTGGAATGGTCTGTCGCCATGTTGGTTGGCGTCGTGTGGCTTTCGAAGAAGTTGTGTGTACGATAGACTCGATGGTATAGAGGAAGGACAGACGACATCTAGATGAACGGCAAGTCTGGACAGAACAAGAAGATCAGAAGCAGATAGAAGGGCCAGGATGTTGCGGGCCGGACCTAAAAATAAAAAAAGGGGGGCGAAAGCAATCAAGTGGAGTGGGCACGGACCGCGAGCGTGAGCGTGAGCGTGAGCGGGATGAAGAGCCGCAAAGATTGATGGCAGCTAAGAAGAGGCGTAGCATAAGGCGCTTCGATGCAGCTGTGGAGAGGAGAGCTGTGCTGATGCTCGTCAAGACACATGTGCATGATCTCTAGACATGGCATGCATGCTAGGGCGAGCAAGGCAAAAGGAGGAGGTGTCAGCCGACGGTACGAGGTGGAGCTGAAGCGCGAGACTGTGCGAAATCAGTGTGGACCTGGGCAAGAGCACCGGAAGCAGAGCGGACCGTGTTGCAGCTTTACTATGCGATTCAACGGAGGTGCGGACCGGTCAAGCTTGCAAAATAAATAAATAAATAACTAAATAAAATAAAGAAGAATAAGCAAGGATGCCGCGTGGAAGCACACTTTGGCGAAGCAAGTGTGCATTAACTTGAAAAGTTTCCGAGAGAGCGATTGGCTTTAGAGCAGAGTGCGGCGTGACACTCTGATCAAACACTGTGCTTTTCTGTATATCCCCGTCGGGACCGTTGGCAAGACCAGCTGAGTTGATTTGCTTTCATGCTGATCGTTTTGTATTCCATTGCCTGCTTTCAAACGTGGTGTAGAAGCGATTGCGGACCGCTTCTTGCTTGTTTCCCCACCCTCCGTAATCGAGTTCAGCCTGGCCGTGTAATTTGGGCAAACGATCCAGGATCGAGTGGGGCTCCACGCCATTGCCTAGCTGTACCACAGATATGTCGAGAGTCAACACAGCGTCGACAGTGGTGTTGGACGGACGCTTGTCACACGGCCAGTCCCGTCAAGATCCGTCAATTGGTGACCTGAGAAGTGAGGTTTTGTTACATGTTTCTCAGATCAGTCTCAAAATTGGCCGAGTCTGGCACGCATGAAGAGAAGGAGTCGCGGTCCTGGATTGCAATTTTTAATTTTTATTTTTCCCACTTCTACTTCCACTTCCACTTGTGTACTGTACTTGCACGCGCCGCTGCACACGCCATGTCCCTGCCTCCACTGTCCGGCAGCGCAGCCGCGGCGAAACAGCGACGGCATTCGCGTCTCGAATACAGTTGCCACCGGTCCGCCATTCCAGACTCTGTTTGTGGCACGATTCGATTTCCTTTAATGCTTGTCCATTCCCTATCGGGACACAGACACTCACGTTGCTGTACAACTCAATTCGTCATGAGTCGTGATTGGCCATCATCGACAGTGTCGTGTTCTCTTCAATGTCGATGCATCTGTGCTCCCTGCAAAGATCGTACCGTTCAGCTCCGACGCCCCACAACATGATGTTTGTATTGTACAGACTTGTGCACAGTACAGAAGGCGATGCTTCTTGCTGTTACCCCGCAGATTTCGATACAGTGTGTACAGTACAGACCAAGTACAGCATCCACACCTTGATTCTCACACGCTCCTCCATCGCATTGTCAATCCCACATCCGCTTTCCTGCATAGCCTCGCTTGCTCCAACCAATTCTTTTTCTCTCCGCGCAATCGCTTCTGCCCCACAACGGTCGGTCAACCCTTTTCTCCGCGATCCAGAACAATTGTATCCTGAATCCTTGCTGTCGTTGCTTAACTGTGCTTAAACTACCTATCCATCCGCAACCCTGCACCACACCACTCAATTTGCCAATACATCCGGCCCGGCGAGCCGTTTCCCTTCTACCATCAATCCTAGATGTCGTTCGGCCTCCGTCCCTGTTCCTGACTCTGTCAATTGCGACAGCCCCGGAAACATCCCTTCTCGCAGCCTGCCGCCACGTTTTGTTTTCTTTCCACTACTTCCCATGCCCACTAGTGGGCCCCTCTTCATCTCGCCCCGCAGCCAAACTCAACGCAAACCTTGTCCTCCTCAGCCCCTCTTGTGTCGAGCATGACACCGCACACCCACCCTCACCCTCCCTGAACACAAAGCTCCCCACATTTTGACCCTTTGTGTATAAGACCTCCCTTCCTCCAGAGCATCTTCAGCCTTCCTCCATCCACCATCATCTTCTTCTTCCCTCCTCTACACCTCCAACACAATGGCTTACGGTCACGACTTTTCCCCTCGCCGCATCCACAATGACTACTTCGGTGTCGACATTGGCCTCCGCGGCAACTGGTTGCTCACTGTCATTACCGCCAGTTGTGCCGCCGGCTTCTCTCTGGTAGGATATGGTAAGTGCCGTCAAAGACTCTTTGTCAAGCAACGTGCAATCAAGCTGATTAAATGGTTCATGTCCAACAGATAATGGAGTTATGGGAGGCCTCATCGGCTTGGGAGAATTCAACAAGACCTTCAACAATCCCGACGCCAACACCATCGGCAACATTGTTTCGCTCTACGAAATCGGCTGCTTCATCGGCGCCCTTTCTACCTTCGTCATTGGTGACTTCCTTGGGCGAAGACGCACCATCCTCATCAGCTCCCTCTTCATGATCGCAGGTGCTATCATCCAGGCCGCCTGCTCTTCCGTTGGCATCATGATCCTCGGCCGCATCATTTCTGGTCTCGGAATGGGAGCAATCAACTCGACAGTGCCAATTCTCCAAGCCGAAACTTCGCCGGCCATCTCGCGTGGTCAGCTCGTTGCCCTGGATCTCACTGTGCTGAACATTGGAATCGTCGTCTCATACTGGGTTGACTACGCTTTCGGTTTCTCTGGTCTGACTGGCAGCAAGATCTGGAGAATTCCCATCGCTCTTCAGTGCGTTTTCATTGCTATCCTCATGGTCTGCACCCTCATCATTCCCGAGACTCCCCGTTGGCTCGCATCCAAGGGTCGCGAGGCTGAGGCCATCGCTGTTCTCGAGCGTCTCCACAACGCCTCTATCGACTCGCCTGAAGTGCAGAAGTCCTTCGCTGGTATCCAGCAGGCACTTGAGCACGAGCGCGCCGCTTCCAACACTGGCTGGAACGCACTCTTTGCCTCGGACCGAATCCAGACCCGCAAGCGTCTCTTCCTTGCCTGCTTCATTCAGGCCGCTCAACAACTCTCTGGAATCAACGCTCTGATCTACTACAGTGGAACCCTCTTCTCCCAATCGATTGGTCTCGACGAGCACAAGTCGGCTCTCCTCGCCGGAGGTCTCAACATGTGCCTTATCCTCGGCTCCACCATCTCTATCTTCCTCATCGACCGAGTCGGCCGTAAGAAGCTTCTGATTCCCTGCATTGCTGGTATGTCGGCCGTCATGTGCGTCCAGACCGGCCTGGTCAAGAAGACCCAGGAGGGAGGTGGAGCCATTTACGGTCGAGCTGCTTCCGCCATGCTTTTCGTCTTCGAATTCTTCTTCTCCCTCGGATTCCAGGCCACCGTCTGGCTCATCCCATCTGAAGTCCTCCCTCTTCTCATCAGGACAAAGGGTTCCGCTCTCTCCACCGCCAGCAACTGGATCTTCAACTTCGCAGTAGTAAAGTTCACTCCGTCAGCCCTTGAGAACATCAAGTGGAAGACCTACATCATCTTTGCCATCCTCAATGCCTGCTGGGTGCCCGTCATTTACTTCATGCTACCCGAGACCAAGGGACGAAACCTCGAGGAGATTGACGAGCTCTTTACCACCGATGGATGGCACATTGACACTGCCCACGCCGCGGCCGACACCAAGGCTGCTGCTCACCGCACCAACGATGTCGAGTACGCTGATGTCGACACTGGCTCCAACAAGGGCAGCCACAAGGAGGAGGGAATTGTTACTTCCACCCTCGACTCCAAGTAGACTTTTGCACTCCTAGCTGATAGATAGGCTTCAACTGATACGATACCCAACGCTCTCGCTCAACCTCATCCTGCTATGGTCTCCTGAATGCGCTCATCACGCATCGCACATGCTTTACTCTGTACAGTACGCATTGTCCAGTGTTTGAAAAGAAATCAAATAAATCAGAAAAACAAATTGTGGACGGGCGTGATCTCCATGGTGCAATGAATTGACCCTCGACCGAAGCATAATCAACAACTCTACGGTACGGATGCAAGCAACGATCACAGCTCCAGATAAAGGAATCCATTTCCTTGTAGTGTTCAGCAAGCAGCTGTAATGGAAGTGGATTTGGAGTAAAGATTGAACGACAGGCACGTACACTTCTTGAGATCCTACGGTGTCACTGCAACTGCAACTTTACACAGAGCTCTAGACGCAAATGGTTGGATCATCCTAGACGGTGACTTGTTGCAAAGAATACGACAATCTTGAGAATCGACGACAGTCTTTGTATGCCACAGGACACACGTCCATGGTCGTCTAGAACTGCAGGAACTGCAAACTCGAGATAAAGTTTTCCTGAACAGTGAACGAGAGCATTGACGGCGCAAAGTTACCTGCTTGCTTGCTTGAGATGTGCATTCTCATGGACGATGTCCCTTTGCTCGTTGGACTGCCTGGCTCAGTGAATCTGAAAAGATTCTCCTCGAATGGTAGATTGGAGTTTTGCATCCACCCATCGGCTATCTGTGTTGTATCAATCACGCTTTCTAGATCAGACATCCAGCCGAAGATCCCGAAGCTATCCCGTGCTTTTCACACAAAAGCAGAGTGATTGTGTCCAAAAAGTCTTCATCAAGATCATATGGGTTGGAAGCCTTGTATTCTTCCATTCGCACGTTTGCAAGAAGTCTTGTCTCGTCATCGAGATCGTCCACATTGCAGTCTGAATTGTCGGAATCCGAGTCGATTGGCATTGCATCATCGCTCTCATCCTCCTCAGCGGTCACAAAGTCCTCCATCTCACTCTCCAGATTCACTCCAGCAGCCTCTTCCTCCATTTCCCTCTGCAACCTCTGCCTCCATGAAAGAACACTGATGGCTCGCCCTTGATTCCTTCTCATTTCTATGTCGCTCGTTATTGGAATGGGTCCATCGTTCTGGTGCCCTCCCAGCAATTCTATGAATTCCGCTTCCGGAAGCAAGTACACCACACCGAGCAAGAGTTGAGCCTTCAGCAGGACCTCCAACACCTCAAATCCGTCTTGAGCTATGTAGAATGCTGTTGCACTTGCTCTGTGGATCCCTTCATGGATGCTGTGAAGTGGAAACCACTCTGTGAGAAGGATTTCGTCCAAGGGGTCGATGAGGGTGATGGTCGACGTCATCAGGAAGTATGTTGGCATTTCGGGTATGGTTTTGACCGTTAGTGGAGGAGGAGCTGTAAAAAGGCAGAACGGGCGAGTGTTTACGGATGTTGTGCTAGTAGGGCGAAGATGGGTTCTTCCCTTCTTGTCTGCTCTGCTGTCGGTTGGTGATTCCAGGAGGATATGACGTGAGGATGAGAAGAAAGGAAGATTAGAAGCGAGCCTGTTGCATCCGGTCTTCAATGTTGTCAAACCTCCCCATTCCACTCCGCACTTTCCATTGAAGAAAATCAAGCCGCTTCCCGTCGAACAATGCATGGCGACAATCTTCTTCCGCTTCCTGAACTGTTTCGAGAACTGACTGCAGAAGATTGTCCAACTAATGCTTTCACCTTTTCCGCACTTTCTTTGCTCATTGGGAGATTCCTTGCATTGTCAGTTGCAAGCGTCCGCTGCTCTCGTTCGTCTTATTTGCTGATGTCCCGGTTCTCGTCGCTCAGAAAGCTTGACTGGAGTTGTTATATACAAACAGAGGGATAGGGTTGCCGGAGCGTCATGGTGATGAGTAAAGGAACGTCCCCTCGCATCCCCAATTGGTCCATGTATGCCTTTGCCAACCCATTCATTCTGCATGCTGTCCTTCCCGCGCATATTGCTGATTGACTGCCCGTCTTCAGCCAGTTGGGCAGTGGCTAGCCATTTGGCGTATCCGCTGCGTCGACACATCGCAGAGTACAAAGACCACCATTCACTACCAACTTCATCTCTTTCACAAACGAGCGCTCCCTTCACTTCTCCAATCATTCATAGCCCTGTCCAAAAATGACCGGTGACGCTCGCTCCGCACCGAAGCGGAGCCGCTAAAATTACATTCAAGTTCGTAACAAAAACTGGATACGGCGGGTGTGTTCGGGGTATAAGGCCAACGCTGAAGTGACTGGGTTCCAGAAGCGCAGTTCAAAAGAGAGAAAAGCCAAAGTCGAGTGGCTGAGTCGGAGCAGAGAAAGCAGCTGCTCCCGGGTTGAGCAACGAGGAAAGCCACTCGTCCGCATTGGAAAGGAAGATGTCGAGCGAATCAGCTGACGGGGTGACCGCGTTTGTGTTGGCAGGATTGAGCATGCCAGACACCGAAGCGGCGTCTCCTACTGCAGCTCCGTCGACGGAGAAGTTTGCGTTCTCTCCTCCCAGGTAGCCTTGTGACTGTGGATGAAGGTGTCCCGCCTGTGCGCCTGCACCAGCTCCGTTTGAAGACGGAGCAGAGCTGGGATCAGATCGGCTGCTTGCCGAAAGCCTATCTTCTCCACTGGGCGGGATGCGGGTCGCATCGTCAATTCGCACACCTGCACGCGCCATGTTGAGCAACAGGTTCGCCGCGCTTTGCAGCTCCGTCAGCGTCATTGCTAGCCTATCTGCACATCCACCTGGGTATCGGACACCCAGTACCTGGAATCCCACGCTCTGTGGATTGAGCGTCGCCACCTTATCCTGGATTCGCTTTAGCAGCGAACGCATGACGTAGAGCTCCTTCACGGCGAGATGGTCACCGCGAGACTCTTGGATGTTTGCGCGCACTGTGGCGACATACTCTTGAATGTAGCCAAGCTTTTCCTGCACTTCCTCGCTTTGAAGCAGCTCGCCGAATTCGAGCGCGAACAGCATGTCGCTTGCGATGATCGTGTTCATGCTGAGCAACGAGTAGGCACTGCCATACAGGTGGCATAGCATGGTGACGGGGATGCGACGCGACAGCAATCGTCGCCCGCGAAGATCACTGAGGGCGAGATCGACACAGATCTGGCGGGAATGCTTGAACTTGTCGGTAGAGACAAGATCCGATGACTCCATCCAGAAAGGTCGATGCAAGAGCGAGCGGAAGAAGAGGATCTGGTTGGTGCAGAGGTGGTGATAGAAAGTTGTGGAGAAATCCTGATGCCGCATAGCGCCACCAGAGAGGGGCAGTCCTGACGATAAGCAGGGCGGCAGGTCATCGGTAAAGGCAACAATGTCGCGATCGATCTCGAGTGCTCGCTCGTAGATCCTGGACGCGGGCGAAGAATTGGAGCTCGCAGCGATCTCTTGGAAGAGGCGCGAAATGCGTTCGATGTAGATGCGGAAAGAGTCGCGGACGACGAGATACTGAGCACATGCCTGTTCGAGTCCGGCGTTGAGGTAATCTTGCAGTGTGGGAGTCGGTGTCGTCGAGAAAGGGATCTCCGTCATAGGTCGGCCGAAGAGCACGCTCCACTCGCGATCCTGATGGACAATATGTGACCACAGGACTCGTCTCTGCAGAGTTGCCGAGCAGTTTTGCCCGAGATGGGCGCCATCCAGGTGCAATCCTAAATCAATCGCTCCTCGCATGCATGATGCCACCTGCAGCCAAGTGGATCTTGGAACACGACAAAGATCGAGGTATCTACAGAGGTTCAACGACGCAGATAGCGAGTCGAGAGTGTGCAATCCCAAGCTTTCCGACAGCGATAATGCCTTTCGCGCAGCAAAGAAGTAAGTTCGTGATGAGCGCGTCGGGTACGGGCGTACGGCAAGGTCGAGTGTTGCCAGACCAAAGATAGACAGGCAGAAGGCCATGAGGGGCAACATCTGCACGTCGTCCGAGATTGGGCATCGATCAATGCAAAGATCAATTGACCTGACGAGCTCTGCTGGACTCGACGGGAAACGCGACCAGTTGAAGTCATCGAGATAAACCTGCAGCAGACGATGGGCCTCTGGCTTGCTCGGCAGCGACTGCTGGACAGAGCGAAGCTCATATTTCGGAATGACCAGACCGAAGCCTCTGCCGAGCTGACCAGTCCACGACAGGAGGTCGGTGCCAATTCCTTCATGACGACGGAACGGATTCCAGCCTAGACCATTGAGCGCTGGCTTGCCGATGAAAGCGTCATCTGCATCGACCATGCTGCGCTGATCCGAATCCAGCCCAGGCGCGCTATGCTGGCTGTGGGAAGAGGACGGAGCAGCAAGCACATTGCCTGTGATGGACATTTGCGAGCTTGCGCCGGAAGGTGCACCAGGATTTGCGCTTCCTCGCGACTGATGCCTCTGATGCGATGCGTCTGGTTGCTGGTGTTGCTGTTGTAGTGCTGGCCACTGAGCTACCGTAGCAAGTTGAGCGAGTGCATCTGCGCCAGTATGCGCCATCTCGGATCCGGCATTCGCACCACCATGGCGTGCTGGCATGGATACTCTCGAGACGCTGGCGTGATGTAGGGTATCGGGTTCCTGCATGGAGGACGAACTGATGTCGGAAGGGCTGTGAGGCGGCGGCAGCATACGCGTAGGAGAAGAGAGAGAGTTGCGTCCCGCTGCCATACTGCGCGACAGGGTTGGCGTGCTCGAGAGCGGTCCAGCCTCAGGGTGGGCGTGCATCGAGTAAAAAGATTGCGAGCGACGATGCTGATGTGTGTCTGCAGGTTGATAACGATGTGGAGACAAAGGCTGCTGCTGCTGCTGCGGTGGGTGGTACGAGTAGTGGTGGACGCGAGGGTCATGATCGAGGTGTTGCTGCTGGTGCGGCTGATCATACGCTTTGCGATGTGGCGGAAAGATGCTGGCCGAATGATCAGAAGACCCCATCTGACTGAAAGATGGGTTCGACTGCAAGAAGTTGCCACCTGTCATACCAGCTGCGTCCTGCGATGGGTGTGGAGACGTGGCATCGTGCTCGTCGTCGAGCTCATAGGTATCCATTTCATCCATGTCATCGTGAGGCTCCTCCTTATCGCCATTACGAGGCTCACCGTTGGCTGCAAGAGCTAGCTTTTGTCGCATCCTGATTCGTCGTGACGGACGATGTAGATTGGAAGGCGGAGAGCAAAGGTGGGCGATGCCGCGCTGCATGCACTTCTCACAGGGAAAGGTTCTACTACATCGCTGTTTGCGGCGTTGACATTGAAGACAGCTGTATTGATATCGATTGCGTTTTCCGTTATCGTTGCTAGAAAAGCTTCGATTGTGAGCGTTGGCAGCGTTGAGGGCGTTGTGGCCGTTGCTGCTGCTGTTGCTGCTGCCTCCCGAGTTGGAGATGTAGGGCTGCTGCGGAGCCCCTTTGTGGGCGTTTGCAGTCATGTCCGCCGCGACTTATATTGTCGGAACAGGCCGTCAGGGATGAGTGAGCGAGGAACGAGGACAAGTAACAATAATGTCGGCGGGGCCGATGAGGAATTAAAGCACGACTCGGTAATGGAAGGAGGAAGAGGGGACGACAAGAGAGAGAGCTTTACGCTGCGCGATTGGGCCCTATCTCCGAAATTGTGCAGGGTTGCGTCGCTTGATCCGATGTCTTTTGACAGGACGGGGCAACAAAAAATGTCAGGGTCCCTCGTGCTTTTGGCCTGGGGCCTGGCCTTGTGTCAGACGAGACTGATGTATTGCACCCTGCCGCTGTCCGAGTGTGCGTTCGCAGCACTTCGTTGAGACAACAAGGAGGAAACAGCCGACTCTCGAATGATGAGCAAGGTGTGTGATGAAGGCGAGATGCAAAGATGATGGTGCCCACCTCATCCACACCAGAATTGTCTGCGACTGTCTCGCTCCGTGTGCTTGCGGGAAGATTTTCGGCCAGCACGCCTAGCAAAGCTGGTGCATCCACTCGACTCAAATGAAGCGGACGCTGATCGGGTTCAAAAGCAGAGACGACACTCGCTGGAGCTTTGTCGACAGTAAGATCAAGATTAAGATTGAAACTCTTGCTATGCAACGAAGCGGATAAAGCGAATCCGCAAGAGTACCATAGTCAACGCGACAGCACCAGAACAGCGTCCGAAGGGTATTTCCATTCAAAAAGCATTGCAACTTGAGTATCTAGGGCCCTTTCTCACCCACATCACACACATACGCAATTCTCACTGCTCGTCGCTTGGAAACGCGGCAACTTCCGTGTTTGAAGCTCGTGTAGCGAGCAGGTGCTGCTTTTGCGATCTACTGCAGTCAACGATGCGGCTTCAAGGACCTCGTTTCATTACGAACGAGGTTTAAACGCACTACCGACCTTCGTCTGGTACAGTTTGCATTCCAGTCCGACTAAAAGTGCATTCCAACTGTAACAATAGGGGGTGAGGAGATAACCGAAAGCTGTCGAACCCCCGGCTGATCAAAACAATGAAGAGGTGAGGCAGAGGCTGTACGGTGCGACAATGGTAGGGAAGCTGGGCATGTGCCAGAATGGTGATGGTGAAGTCGTGGGAAAGGCATGGAAAGGGAGCGCAAGATTTCCAAGTGAGGCAACAAGGTTGGTCTGGTGGAGTTACTGTTACAGTGAGTCCCCTCAAAGTCTGAGAAGTGTTGTAAAGAAAGTGTGGTCGAGGTTGTTGGCTCAAGCTATCGACATGGTGGCCGATTTCTCGATCATATACTCTTTGAGTCCGGCGCCGATTCCGGCCTCCTTGCCAAAACCTGACTGATCGACGCCACCGAATGGAATCTCGGCCGCCGTGGTGCTGCCACCAACATTGAGACCGACGTTACCCGCCTTGAGCTGTTCAAACATGCGCCACAGTCGCGCCGAGTCCTTGGTAAATACGTACGAGGTGAGGCCCATGTCGGTGTCATTGGCAAGCTCAATGGCCTCTTGCTCGGTGCTGAAGGTTGCGACGTTGATGAGCGGTCCGAAAGATTCCTCCTGGAACACGAGCATGTCCTTGCTGCAGCCTGCGATTAAGGTGGGTGCGACAAAGTAGCCCGAGCTTGGTACGGCGGCTTTGGAGGTATAAATGGTGGCGCCTTTGGCTTTGGCATCCTCGATGTGCTCGCGAGCTTTCTGCTGACTGCGTTCCGTCTGCAATGGACCAAGGGTAGTAGAGCTGTCGGAACCGTGTCCGAGCGTGACCTGGTCGAGCTGATCGGCGATGCTCTTGAGCACACGATCTACGACAGATGCGTGTACAAAGGCTCTCTGCGCCGAGATGCACGTCTGTCCTGCGTGTCTGAGCTTGTTGGCAACAAGCGCCGAAGCAGCCGCGTCAACATCTGCGTCGTCAAAGATGAGGTAAGCGCCCAGACCACCAAGTTCGAGCGTCATCTTCTTCAAGCTGGGCGCGCATTGCTGCATCAGCAAACGACCCACACGAGTGCTGCCTGTGAAGCTGAGTTTCTTGATGCGCGGATCGGTGCAGAGAGCTTGCCCGATGGCAGGGGTATTTCGATAGGAAGCGAGAACAATGTTGACCGACCCAGCCGGGAAGCCAGCACGATGAAGCAGGTTGGCGACAGCCAGCGTAGACAGCGGTGTCTCGGGCGAAGGTTTGGCTACGATCGTGCATCCTGCTGCCAGTGCGCTGACTGCTTTGCGGATAAACAGCGCGACAGGAAAGTTCCACGGCGTCAGGATAGCCACAGGACCGATCGGTTGCAAGACGGTGAGAAATCGGAGCGAAGGGTTGGTTGCGCTTTTGACAATCTGGCCTTGAACTCGTTCGGTCTCTCCGACGTACCACCAACTAAAGGTGAGAGCATACTGGACCTCTGTTCGTGCCTCTTCGAGCGGTTTACCTGTCTCGTAGACCAGGATCCACGCAAGATCCTCAAGGTTTTCACGGACGAGCCGATCAAAGTTGAGCAACATCATCGCGCGTTCTCTCGCCGGAATCGCCGAATAGGTTGG
The DNA here is from genome assembly GCA_900323505.1 of Ustilago trichophora. Taxonomy (NCBI): domain Eukaryota; kingdom Fungi; phylum Basidiomycota; class Ustilaginomycetes; order Ustilaginales; family Ustilaginaceae; genus Ustilago; species Ustilago trichophora. The sequence continues at coordinate 56,457 of OOIN01000031.1, forward strand.
AAAGGCTTCGCTGGCGGCCTGAATCGCTCGATCCACGTCCTTGAGGTTGGAAGCCTTCATGTTGCAGATCGGCATCCCCGAGCCAGGGTCTGTCGATTAGGTTCGGTATTGACGATCGATTGCCAAAGATTGTCTGCAGGTCAGTATCATTGGTAGTTGGCTCGTGTCACTGGTTGCCTCGACGTCTGTCTTTCTGACTCACCCATGACATCGAACGACTCGTTGTCCGAGGCATCAAGACTTCCTGGTGCCTTGAGAAAATCCGAGGCATCCAACAACGAGAGGTCCTTGAGCTTGGTATTCATCGTCGTCGTCGACTCTTTCAAAGCGTGATTTTGTTTGTGGGCGATGGCGGGGTGGCAATTAAGCTGGGACAATTACAGTCGTGTGATCGGGTAATGGCGGTGCGCGGCTTCGTTTGAGTTGAGTGCAACAACCTAAGAGGCTACAGTCCCTTCGACTTTGCTGGAGATATAAGGAGTGCAGGGTTGTAGATAGGTTCTCTCGTTCCCCTGTTCGTTAAGTACGACTGGAAGCTTTTGACGTTCAAGCCGCTGCGATGCAAGCAGATGGCCAGATAAAAGTGGGCGGACAAGATCCCGGATTCAGCGGATTAGGCTGGTGGACTGCTGCCGCTACAGCTGATAGAAAGGATGAGTGGATTAGCTCGGAAGATCGGTCCAAACGGTGAGCTGTAGTAGATGGGAAGGATCGTATCCTTAGCAACGCGGCACTGGTGTCTATCACGGTTCCTAAGTCCGTTCTCGGTTGAACAGGCCGCGGCAATCCCTCATCACGGTTGTCTCTGATTGCTCGCTTTTCGTTTCCGCTCGCCATTGTCATTTGGCTACATGAACGCGGCAGTTCATACGGCACAGAAACAGTACAGCAGAGAATATGGCCGTCGCTATTGAGCCCGCTTTGCATATGCCGGTCTCTTACATCCCAAGGGCCGCTGGCAAACAACGAGCCATCTGCAGATCGGAACGTGGTATCTCTCTCTCTCTCTCTCTCTCTCTCTCTCTCTCTCTCTCTGTGCGGTTGTGTGTGGGGTTAAACTTTCAGCGTGGGCCAAGCACCAGAAAAAGGAAGAGCGAGGCAGATAAGCACGCCTTGAGAAGCGCGTCAACTCTCTGTCTCTCTCACTCTCCTTTTTTGATCGGAATTTGGCGTCGGATTTGTGACAATCCGTGCTGGTTCCTGTGACCCTGTGTGTTGTGTGGGGGAAAACGTTGCTAAATCCGACACGGGGCTAGAGGCGAGAGTAGCTACTCTCACAACCCAGTCTCACTTTACTGAGATTCCAACAAGAAAGAGGCTGAAATGCAGCAAGACCGAAGAGACAAACTTCCATGATTATTTTCATCCATGATCACAGCATCGCTCAGCTTGCTTGATATACGCAGACGCTCAAGCTCAAGCATAGGAACAGTTTACCTCAATAACAACAGCGAACCGTTGGCTTGGTTTTACTTTGCAAATTCAAGATGACAACCACTAATGGCGACAGCGCCAACAAGGCGTTCAAGATCATGGTCCTGCAAGGCGATCACATCGGACCCGAGATCATGGCAGAGGTCTTGCCGCTGTTCGAGCTGGTTCAATCGCGGTTTCCCGTCACTTTCGAGAAAGTAGAGCGACTCATTGGCGGATCCTGCCTCGACCAGCACGACTGTCCGATCCAGGACAGCACATTGCAAGAAGCTTCTAGCTGCCATGCCGTCCTCTTAGGTAGTGTAGGCGGGCCCAAGTGGGACGTAGGCGACTCGAGCAGAAGACCAGAAACAGGTATCTTGCGAATGCGCAAACATCTCAACCTCTACGCTAACGTTCGACCCGCCAAGATCATTTCCGAGCGCCAACTCAAGCTCAGCTCTCTCAAAGACGATGTGGTCCGAGGCGTCAACATTATCACCTTGCGAGAGAATGCAGGTGGTATCTACTTTGGCAAGAAGCAAGAGCCAGATCAGAAAGCCATGAGAGGTAAGCATCTCTTACAATACAGCCCGTTGCTCAGACTAGGTTGCGTTTGTGGGCCATGACCGCGCCGCAATTAGCAGTGTCGCTGACCTCAGCCATCGCTCTTCAACTTCATTCTGTGACTTTGACTTTGACTTGTAGCATCGGATCTTTGCGAGTATACGCGAGAAGAGGTGGTTCGTCTCACCCGTGTTGCAGCAGCTCTTTCCCTCGCCAACAGCGAAGATCCGCTTCCCATCATCTCGGTCGACAAGGCCAATGTCATGGCGACATCTCGTCTCTGGCGCCAGGTCGTTACAGAGACCATTCGTGATGAATACCCTCAGCTCGTCAACAAACTGAGCCACCATTTGGTTGATTCGGCTGCTATGGTGCTGGCGCGCGATCCTCGAAAACTCAATGGCGTCGTGCTGACTGAGAACGTGAGTACTAGCTAGACTATGACTGAGGGATGCTTTGATCCTTACTGACAGCCTGCCGCAATCTCCCAATTTGGCCTTCTCTGCAACAGCTCTTTGGCGACATTCTCAGTGATCTGACCTCAGTGATTCCCGGATCCCTCGGCTTGCTCGGATCTGCAGAAATCGATGCACCCCCCACTTCATCGGCTAGTGGCCGACTTCCGGTAGGTGTGTACCAGCCAGTGTCGGGTTCTGCTCCCGACATTGCTGGTAAGGGCATTGCCAACCCCATCGGCATGTTTGAGTCGTTCGGACTCATGTGCCGATGGTCTCTTGGTCTGCCCGAGGTTGCTGATGCCGTGGACGGCGCAATCAAGCGCGCCCTTGAAACCGGACAATGCACCCGAGATGTTGGAGGCACTTTGTCGACGCAAGAGGCGGGAAGCGTGATGCGACAGTGGATCCAAGAGTCATTGTCGTGATCTTTGTCCAAATTCCAAATGTGCCTGTAGCATCCCTCCTTACCGAGTCAAAATGCCAAGCTAGAATCAAAACCTTGTCTTCCTGCGGTCATTCGCCCGCCTCCCCATTGTGAAAACGAGGAAGAATGCCGGTGGAGACCCGTCACTCTCTAGAGGAAATCATTCCGCGATGCTGTTTGTCTGTTGTCTTGAGAAGCTTCAGCTTTTCGTCTTGCACGAGCATGGGCGCAATACAAATCAAAGAGTGTCAATTGGCGATGAGATGACACGTGTATGCCGGAGTCTAGATGTCGCGTGAATGGTGCTGAGCCGGACACAGATTATCCCCACACTGGGTTCTTCTTCTCGTGAATTTGAGCCTGTCCTTCTGGCGACCCGGGAATGTTCTTGGCAAGTTTCTGCTCGGAAAGAGAGGGGAAGGAAATGGTCAAGAGGGTCGGAAATCAGCCTCTGTACAACGCTGCTGTGCACCTGACCAAAGTCATGCGGTATGTACGTACCAGCTTCTCGAATACGCATTGGTTGAGTGTCTTTTCTGGCTTCCTGCACCTGTAGAATTCCTGGTTGTGCTGTTCAAGACAGTTGAAGTGGGCCTCCCACTCCTTGCCACAGTTGTCGCTCAACTTTTTGATTCTGTGAAGAGGCGCGCCGTCATAGATCGTGTAGGCAGATGTTTGCATGGCCATGAGCGTAGAAGATATGAAAAGAAACGTAAACTGTCAGTATCAACTCTTCCGACCCCAGCAGCGATCTGGACTCTGTTGATCTTTGCGAGCTGCTGTAATGCAGAAAACTGCGGCCAGAGTGCGCGAGTACATGCAGCATCTCTGTCGCGGCGCCACCATTTTGCATACTTACAAATCGCGTGCGCATCTCGTTACGCGGCGACCCTCCTTGAGGCAGTGGGCAGGATCACGGTTCTCGCTCTTGCAAAGCATAAAGTCCTCGTTGACATCCTTACAGTGCTCTCCGATGAAGAAGCTGGCAGACTTGAGCGGCGCAGAGGTGACACCGAGCTCCTCGATGTGTGGCTGGCTCGATGGCATGGGAGCTGGGTCGATGTAGGGCTTCCCTGGGAACTTGGCATCTCGGTGTGTGGCCATTTTGTGGGTTATGTGACTATCTGAGGCAAGTCGAAGACCTGAAATAAGTTGTTGGCTAGTACGTGTGAGGTCTGTCGTTGCCGTTCGTGTGATGGCTGTCAATATCGGCAAGAGATGATGGTGGTTGTGTGATACCAAAGGTGCAAGTCATCCAACCATCGGCGCGAAGCATTGGGATCAAGCTTCCGATCACGACCCAATCAGGGCCAAAGGATTTCGGATCCGAATTTTGCTGATTGTGTACACGAAGGGTCTAACATTTTCCTATCTTTCCTCCAAAAAAATGTTGAACCTCTTTGCAGATTGCCGGAGAGGACCCTTTGTGTTCCTCCACTCGCGTGAGTACCAAGAAGAAAAAGAAAGTGAGAAGAAGAAGAAGAAGAAGAAGAAGGAGCAAAAGCAGTGAGAAGAAACACTGGCGCCTCGATCGAGTCAAGGAGCTGTCTATCATTACACCTGAATCCTCTTCAAAAGGAACGCTGAATCGGTCATTCGCGTTCGTTGGCTCAATCAACCCATCCGTCATGGCGTGCTGCCACAGAGCGGCAAGGGTACCCAAACCCTACCAACGGCTCGTTCGATCTTCTTCTGTGGCGGTTCTTCCACCAGCATTCTTGGCACCGAGGATTCATGCTCAGTCGTTCTCTATACAGTCATCACGTCCAGCCTCAGCACCTTCATCTAAGCGGACATCTCCAAATTCAGCTCAAAACCTCAAAGGCACCCTTCGAAGGCTCGGCCAGGGCTCGAAATGGAGCCCACAATCTCCAACCAAGACCCTCGATTCGAAAGATGGCGAGACCACCACGACTCGCAGTGTGCTTCGCCACTCATCATCATTGCCAGATAGGAAGAGAGGACCTGTTGGTGATCGAAACCATCTGCTCGGCTTCCGCCTCAGGGCGAAAAGGCTATATGACCATCTTATCAAGGTCAGTCAAGAGCTCGAGGCTCGATTTCGACTTCGCGTACCACCAGCTCAGATCGAAGCGGATATCGCAGCCGTGCTCACTCACTTTGAGAGCGAGATGAAGGCGCTACGTGTCATGATCAAGTCCAAGGACGTCCTCGTCGACCCCGAAAACGCCTGGAAATCCGCTTCACGCATCAAGGCTCCTTACAACGCCGCCATGCGCTTATGCGTGCGGACGGGCAGATTCGAGCGCGCCTTCAGGTTGCTCAACCAGATGAAGAAGGACGGCATTTTTCCCAGCGCACCCACCTACACTGTCCTCATCCATGGTCTCACCAAAGCTCTCCTTGCGCAAGGAAAGCCTCCGTCGAGTGCTCGTGAACTTGAGGCTTGGCTCCAACGCAAAGAGGTCCAGCGCATTCGCGAACTCTTTCAAGACCTCGAGAAGCTGTGGAAGCAAGCCTTTCCTCGCTACTTTCAACGCTTTGGAGCGCCCAAGCCCAAAGACGCCCTCTCTCTCGACAAGGACGACTTTCACACACTGACTGACCAGGCACGTCGCAACCTCGTCTCGCAACAGGCCAGCGTCCAGGAGGTTCGTGAGTTCCCCCATCTGCTTTCCAACTCCATCGGTGCCTACATCGCCTTCCTCCGCCTCTTGGGCCCCAATGAAGAGCTCGATAAGCTCTTTGATCAACTCTTTCCGTCCACACTGATCGACAGCATGGCCAAAGGTCTGGCACCGAACGCATCTCCCCAAGACAAGCTCGAGCTGGCGAATCGCAAGTTGTCGCAAGAGCTACCCCTCGGTGATGTGTCGACCTTTACGGCGTTTCTAGCCCTTGCCAAGGAATCACACGGCGCGGATCGTCTTGCCCCTCTCGAGCGCATGTGGTCTCGCTTTGCCAAATTGATGCAACTGGAACGTTACGAGCGATTTTCAGCATCTCAGCCTGCCTCCAAACACCATCAGAGCTTGAAAGCTTCGCGAAAGAAGGGCGTGTCGCATGTCGTCCAATCTGAGACAGAATCTTCCAGATTTGTCCCCGATGATCATTACATGGTGGACATCCTTCGCCAACTACAGCCGACTCCCAACGTGGAACCCGCTCCAAATCTTCGTCTCGGTCTTTCAATCTTGTCACAGGTCTACGGTCTTGACCTTGAGTCTTCTGCCGATGGCATCATCAGGGATCCACGGTCTTCTCAGAATTTCGAAAAGTTCGGGTTCCATCGCTACATCCGTGCCGACGCCAACGCGCTCGACGGTCTCGGTCAGCCTGTATCCGAGTTACGAGACAACTCTGTTGCAACTTTTGCCCTGGGTATGTTCGCCACACCAGAGGCCTGGAAGCAATTCGTCGCGCTGTTCAACTACCTGTGGGCACGAGACTACGCTGATTACCATACTGCGAGTCTGCAGGCTGATACTTTGGGAAGCATACTTCCGAATGCATTTGGGCTTGGCAGTGCACTTCGCCCAGCCTCTGCGATGAGGTTGCTCTGGATCCTGGCCGAAGTCGGCGATCCTGCGGGTGCGCGCGTCGCCCTCGAGGCCATGAAGCAAGCGTCCGAGGCTGCATCAAGCGGAGACCAAGCTGTGCAGGACGTTGGCAGCGGACGAGCGCGTCGTTCGAGGCAGGCGGCTAATCAGTCGGAACAAAGAGAGAGTCTCAAGTGGAAACCAGCCGACATTTGCTACATTCGAGCTATGCGGGCCAACTTGGTCGCCATGCTGATCGGCCCAAGCGGTCTCACTGCGGCCACAAGCGTAGTGGACACTTCCGAGACAATGGATTCGAAGAAGCGCAGGCATGACGCGTGGCCTGAAGCCAGATCCCTTTTTATTGAATGGTGTGAAGAGAGGGGCGCTCGCAACAGGCCTCAACCCTCTCAAGCCAGATGGGATGCGAACAACGCTGCTGTCGAATGGGACACTGTTGCATCTCGCATACGGGACGAGGCCCGCAATGGTAAGCAGGAGAAGCTGGCCCTCATCCACGCGGACAACATGCACTCTCTTTTCCTTCATCTGGCTCGGGTGTGCGCCGTCTCAGAGGGTAAGACGGACGCCGCTGTGGCCCGAGAGGCTCTCGCCCTGCTCGAAGAGCGCGTTGGTCTCGAAGTGGTCGTCACAGCGACCAAGAGGGTGCAAGAAGAGGTCGCTGATTCGGCCAGGTCGAGCTCAAAACAGGAAGTTCTGGTGTCCTCTGCCAAAGTCCGTACTCTGACTCACCTGAGCAAGGTCTTGAGTCTCGCCCTAGACACCTCGGAGCATTCCTTTGCGCCCAAGGCAGACGTGGAACTCTGGAAGCGCATTCGCAAGATGTTTCCGGCGCCATCCGAGAGTTTGCAACTCAAACCTCCACGGGAGAATCGCTCCTCCAACAATAGCCGGGACCTGCGCGGCCGGCATTCTGGAGGAAATCGATTGCTGCTCTCCAGAGACGACTACCTCGAATTGGAGGCCGAAGACGAGGTAGCTGACGAACTAGACGAGGTAGATCGAAATCATCGCGGCTCAAACAGGATGCAACGTCGTTCGCGCCACGTCGAGCAGGAGCTGGAACGCTGGGTGCGAGGAGCTTCGTCTTAAGGACGCCTGATTATAAAGGATAGTACTCGCATTTCTGTGGCTAGAGCCAACGGACAGCATCATCCGTTGTCTACTTGTACATACGACTCTATACAATCATATCTTGCGGCTCTTTTTGAGAGTGCAGACCTTGACAATCACCGCTATGTGAACTACAGTCGCGTCCAATACTGCCCCACATAAAATTAATTGCACCTGTTGATACTAGCCCCCTTTGATGATGTTGACCACAATGCTTTGTGTCTTATTCAAAACCCTGCTCATATTATATCGTCTGAAAGCTACGATGGAAGGCTTTATGGCTATGTGAAAACAAAGGGATGGTGCCACCAAAGAATTGGCTGAAAAGCGATGTTGAAAATTTTGCTCCCCCCCCTCCTCCTCATTCTTGAGTGTACCATATCCTGTACATCGTTTTTCACCACATTGAGCTTAATAACATTGCTTCAAACTTCATGGGTGCCTTGAGGGATATAGATATAAGTGTCTCGCCAAAGATTGAGACTCTCACCACATTCACAGCAGGATCTATAAGCATTACCATCAGACGGGTCAAAATCGGATATGCCACGCATAAAGTACACCACTGCACACTTTGTACGCCTCAAGGAACTTGCAAAACTTGGTTTCTCAACCAGGGAGATAGCAGCCAAACTATCCATGAGCAAATCAACGGCTGCTAGATTGGTAAAGCGCTTCTTTGGAGGGGAAATTGAAAAGAACCATGGGGGAAGACCCCCCCTCCTCTCCTCGCGCCAACTCTCACTGCTCACCAGGGGATTACGCCAGAAACTCTATACTTCGGCTACTGAAGCTTCAACACACTGGCTACGCGTCTATAACATGCAAGTGTCCAGACAAACTCTTACACGGGCACTGAAGCGCGCCGGACTCAAGCACTTTGTAAAAAGGAAGAAGCCCCTCCTCACCAAGCGGCATAAACTGCGCAGGCTCGAGTTTGCCAAGCGCTATCAGTATTGGACTGATTATCAGTGGAAGAATGTCATCTGGAGTGATGAATGCAAGGTTCAACGCATTGGAAAGGGCTTCGGAAAGCGGTACTGGTCAAGGAAACCAGATTTCACTATATATGTACCTACTCTGCAGGGAGGAGGTCATAGCATCATGATCTGGGGCTGTATGAGCTGGGCAGGCCTGGGATTGATGGTTTACATCAATGGGACACTCAATTCAGACAGATACTGCGACTTGCTGGAGGAAGCGCTGCCTGGCAGCTTGGTAAAGTGGAAGCAGAAACAAGCAATTCCACCAAGACACAGAATCATCTTTCAACAGGACAATGCTCGCTGCCACACCTCAAGGATCACCAAAGAATACTTCCAGGAGGTTGGCCTCAACGTCCTGCCCTGGCCTGCAATGTCTCCTGACCTGAATCCTATTGAACATGTGTGGTTACAGCTCAAGAAAGCGCTGGATAAGGAGAAACATACCCTCAAGACTAAAGATGATCTCATCACTGCAATCAACACTTTCTGGGAGCAATTTCCAAAGGAAGCGGTCCAGAAGCTCATAAGGTCAATGCCCAGAAGGTTACAGGCGCTCAGGAATGCTAGAGGTGGACATATAAAGTACTAAAGTGATGTATATAGCACTTGAGGAGGGGCTGGCAAGCCAAAAATTTCCGGCCAGTTCTCATGCACTCAAAATGTCATGCAATTGTCCTGAAATTTATATGTACATGTAGCTATGAGTCTCAGCTTTCCAACGACATAAGCTGTTAGGGATTTGGGGAAAGCAATCATTCAATGCTGATTGCATGTTGATGGATGGGGGGGGCGGATATTAAAATTCCGATTTTGCAGGGCAGTATTGGACGCGACTGTACGTGAGGTGAACGGCGAACCCATTTTTGTGTGCCGTTTTTAGCTTTTTAATTTCAAACATTTTTTAAATATTCGGTTCGGCTGCTTCTCTTCTTTTTTGACACCCTTCGCGTCTTACGCAAGATGCCCCAACCCGCCTCTTGCCGAATCTGCATAAAAAAAAAAATGTGTGAGATACACAGTATGGGTGCCTTTCTCTGTGGACCACATCGTGATACGAAGTCTTGAATAGCGCAGAATTTGCTTGGGGAACGCTATGTTTCATAAGCCCTGGCTTAGTCGAGTAGAATTTTGAAGAGGTGTTGGCATAAAACTACATTGACAGGTTGAGATGCTTGTCCGGCCCAGGTCCAGACTTGAAGTTAAAGAGGCAGTGCTGCTGATGAGTTCAGATGCTATGCTTGTGTCCAAAGCTTTAGACACGACGGCCGGGCTCGTTCTTAGGATCGTTGGTGATTGGGAAAGGGTCTTCGCCGTTCTGCTTCTGTGAGAGTGCGAGAGCTTGCTGCGAGATTGGGATCTGGCCGCCATTTGCAGAGATGATCTGGGCCGTCGAAGAGATGAAAGGAAGGGTGGTTCATACACGTCAGCATCTCCCTCTCTACAGTCCTGGTCAAAAGTGGGATGCTCAGCTGGGGCGAGGATCAGGACTTACTAGACGTTCATCACGACGAGACTTCCACACAGCTGCTGTGAGCCACAAGCCCCAAATCTGAACCCCATCATGTTTGCGATCCACAAAGACACAAAGAATTGCATCAGTACGAGTGACTTGAGAAGGATTCATTGCATCAGATGGACATGACGGGAACTTACACCAAGGCCAACCAGACCAGTGACGGCGGTACGATGCGCCAAATCGACAAAACTTGGCATGCGCTTCGACATGGTGACGGGTGCTGATATGGGTGAGTGACAATTCTTTTATCGGAGCAAGATGCTGAAGAAACAGCAAGATTAGCCAAAGATGTTCTGTCTACGGCTGAACCGACGATGATGCCGTGAAAAGCTTGATGGTGGTGGTGGTGCCAAAGTGATCTTGGAACTTGAAAAGGTCTCCGAGGTACGGCAGCTAAAACACTGCTCGCCTCAACATGTGGAGAATGTACAGTTGCCTTTGCACATCGCACATCGGGTGATTGTGGAAAAGGCACATCGTCAGATTTGCGTTGGAAGATGACTGTTAGGGTTAATGGTTGCACAGATTCCAAATAATTCAGCCTGGATGGCCCGTGTGCTACGTCCATGTGACATGTCGAAGCTGTCGAGTGACGTAAAGGGCAATTTGTGTCCCTCTGTCGCACCTGGATATCTTGGACATCGGTTGCTGCAATCTCGCATTGATGCGAGCCCAATCTCATTCGGACACGGCGTCCTCTGCGCTTCTCTCCAGCCTGAGATACAGACTTCGGACAAGTATCTCTCCTCTACGCTAGTCGGACCCAAAACGAGAGCAAATGGGGTAGCTTTGCTGGTACTGTAATGATGAGCTGCATTGCTGACTGAACCGTGTGCGATTCTGTGATGAATTTCGAGCTCTCTGAGACTCAAGTTTTGAGGCTTTCGAACGCTCTCTCTCTCCCCCCTTCCTCGGGGCTTTTAACTCTCGATTTGAATCGAGGATCGTTTGCGGTTCATCATCAGGCAGCTAAAGCAGCCAGCTCTTGTTATGCACGCTCCACTTTGACGGTCTGTCCCTCCACTTGATGTCTTCGCATCAGTCTGGCATCTCCCGGGCCAACTTTGGCTTCTTCCTCGCTGGGCAGAGTCAAGCAACAACTTGAACAGGAGATCCTGTCACCTCTTTCTATACTTCCACAACCTCATCGACATTTCCTACAACATCCTACTGAGTCGACTTAGGGGGCTAGCAGGACAGCATCAGAGCACCAATACCAGAGACAACGTTGAAGTCTCTGTACACGTTAGCAAGCAACTCTGCTACTCAAGATCGGAACAGCACCTTTGAAACCGATTCGAGCGAATCACGATGATCGGAACCGCTGCTTCTCGAAGCATCCTCTCTGCCGGTCTCAAAGGCCAGCGTGCAGCCATTGCCGCCATCACCGTCCCTAATACTGCGTACCTAGCTACTCGCAGGTCGATGCTGTTGCCTGTGCAGTACCGAGCCTTGCACACCTCGCTGCAGCAATATGCAGCCAATCCACAGGCAGGCAAGCCTGCCTCAGACTCGTGGTCGCACACCAAGCAAAACATCAAGGAGGAAGCTGCGTCGATTCGATCCAGCGTCGAGTCTGCCATCGCAGGCGGCAACAAGGGCGAAGCCGCTGATGCTGCCGGAGCTTCCACCAGCGCTGGAGGCGGCGGATCCTCGGGCGCAGCTGAGATCCTCAGAGATGCCAAGAGCATCACAGGTGAGATGGCACAGGCGGTGCCTCAGCCAGCGCTGCTGTGGGGTAGTGCGGGTGTGATCCCGTACGTCAGCACGGCCGCTGCATCTATCTGGCTGGCGCGAAAGGAGCACTTTGTCAACTTGGGGCTGGACAAGTCGATGGATAGCGAAACGGCGAGCGCACTTCTTTTGCACGCTCAAAACATCCAGGTTGGCTTTGGTGCTGTGCTACTTTCCTTCTTGGGTGCCATCCATTGGGGCTTTGAGTTTAGCAAGTATGGGGGTCGTATCGGTAACACGCGTTACGCAATGGGTGTCCTTCCCCTCGTCCTCGGCTGGCCTACACTTCTGCTTGCTCCTCAGATGGCCCTTATTGGCCAGTGGGCATCCTTTGTAGCAGTGTGGTTCATTGACCTCCGCGCTACTTCGGCGGGATGGGTACCGAAATGGTACTCGACCTACCGCTTCTGGCTCACCCTGGCCGTCGGCACCAGCATCATCGCTACCCTTGCTGGTACCAACTACTATGCGCCCGGCAGCCGCAGCACTCTTGGTGGTACCGCTTCCAAGCTCGAGTCCGAGGTCAAGGCAGACGGCCCTACCAAGATGAAGCTGCTCGAGCAGAGCGCCAAGGGCAACAAGGGTGGTGTAATCAAGCACACCGAGGTGGGCGGAGACGTGGAAGCAACCAGCTCTGGTGCGGACGGTGATAGCTACGTGACCATTGGCAACCCCAAGAGGAAGGAGGAGGAGAGGAAGGAGCAGGAAGAGGAGGAGAGGAAGAAAAAGGAAGAAGAGGCCAAGAAGAAGAAAGAAGAGGCCAAGAAGGGCGACGACGACAAAAAGGACGACAAGAAGGACGACAAGGAGGATGGCGAGAGCAAAGACGAATAAGCTTCCTTCCTATCTTGCCTGGTCCTTGATCGGGTCAGAGCTGTCAAGATATCGTTTCTTGATGCAGCATCTCTGCTTCCACTTTCATTGGAGCATCCTCCAGTCTCGTTTCCTCGTTGTGTAAATATCGAGCTTTTGTGTGCGTGCTCTTAAACAAACAATCTCTGCAGCACCTTTCTGTGTCTTGACAGATGCGTAAGTGGAAGGCTGTTGATACGACGTGCTCCTGTTCCTGCTCGTGTGACTCTGACCGCAAGACGAGGCAGCCCGTGTTCAAATCAATCTGAAGCAATGGAAGTATCGGCCGAATGAGCGCTTAGCCGAATGCAGCGTCAAAAATATGCAAAGAAATGCACGATAGAGCGCACGTGCGCACCCAATTTCGGTTTCCGCTTCTGTTTTTCGAAACTCGTTCCCCACCGCCTTTGTGTCAGCCTACTCGATTCGGATCCTCCATCTTTCATGTTCAGTTCGAGGTCTGTTCGCCATCAAGTGGTGTGGGAGACGTAGAAATCACGAGAAAAGCTCACAAAGATTTTGAGCGAGACACTCCGACTCGATGAGGACAATAGAATCTTGAGCTCAAGCTTCTATCGGCAACAATCGCCTTGTGGAACCACGAAATTGGGGAGAACCAATTTAAAATTGCGACCGCCTCTCTTGTGCATGCTGCTCCGCTTCTATGAGCGAATCATCATCGCACGTACAGTACTGTACAGTACACACGCTCGCACGTACACACGCTCGCACGCACGTACACAAGTATGAGTCGACCGTGGATCTCTACCGCCATCACCTCCATCGGTTTGGACGATTTAAAATCTCTCCCCTTCCCGTGCCGGGCCCTTTGTTTGTTTGCAGATTGAGAAGGTCTGTTTTGGCATAAGAGAATCCAAATCCAAATCAAGATCGACGCTCAAGCCAGGTCATTTCAGTGAACCGAGTAATCTAACTGATTTGGACTTCTTTTTTCTCCCTCTCTTTCTTTGGCGTGCTCCCGCCGTTCGCGGCTGAAAGTGCAGGACAGGACAAATTCCACTATTTCTCGCTCTGTCGTTCAGTTGGTGGATGGTTTGTGGAATTCTCTCTACTAAGCCTTGACGCTCCCTGTTTCGCCGACATTGCTGCTCTCACTTTATCCTTCTTCTCGTCAACCTACTCCTACACCCTCGATACTCTACTCCATCTTGCATCCCGTCTCTCTCGCACTGTCTCGGTCCTAAACTTTGCGCACACCAAAGGGCCACAAATACGACTCTCTCCACGTCACCTCGAAGCATAGCACAGCAGCAGCAGCCCATATCACATAATGTCGACACAGCCCCTTCTCCAACGAACCGCTGGCAAGCGTATCGCGCTTCCAGTTCGTGTTGAGCCAAAGGTCTTTTTCGCCAACGAACGAACTTGTACGTCTTTGCCACCCGCCACGCCATCTAGGAAATCTGGTCGAGGTCCTCGAATGACAGACTTTTCTTGCACCTGTATCAGGAACAAGCTATTGAATGTGCTGACACTTTCTAAACTCCCTCTACACCTCTTACAGTCTTGTCATGGCTCAACTTCACCGTCACTCTCTCGGCCCTTGCCGCTGGTCTTCTCAACTTTGGTGACAAGATCGGCCGTATCTCGGCCGCAATGTTCTCCTTTGTCGCTATGGCAATCATGATCTACGCCCTCTTGACATATCACTGGCGAGCGAGCGCCATCCGCAACCGTGGTTCCGGCCCTTACGACGACAGACTCGGCCCCACCGTTCTCTCCATCATGCTGCTCCTCGCCGTCGTCGTCAACTTCATCCTTCGATTCAACGCCTGATCTTTTCCTCATCCGCAACCCGTGGTCCCTTCGGAAGGGCTCATTCCGGATCCCTACACCCTTGTCACTCTTGTTAATTTCTCTCTTGGTTCTTTTGCAAACGTCATTCGTAATCTCGTGTATCCTTTGTGCATGTCGTGGTCGTACTTGGATTATCATCCGCGGTCTGGTTTTCTGTGCTTTCGATGGATAGGAAGAGAGTGTACCGCATAGTGTACAGTACTGTACACATAGGTTCAAAGATGGTATCGATGGGTACAAGGCTTATCAAGGGAGTGCAGCTAGTCTGGCCAACTGTGCCTGGTGTGATGTACCCCTTCCTCTTCTATTGTCGACGGAGTGCTCACCCACAGAACTGGTGATGCTTCGACGCTCTCTTTACTCCTTATAAGGGAACACAAGTCGCCAAGATCCTAGAGTAGGTCAGGTTGTGCGCAAGCATCCATACCTTGTAGAAAGCGGTGATGTAGTAGAGTCGATGCTTTTGAGGGATACGTGTTGAACCTATTACCATGTAGCCCAAGGACAAGGTTTGGGCAGGCGTCGCTCTTCGCGTTTCCTCGGAGGTCTTGCCGCTCTCCAAACGGAGACGGACTGCGAGCGTGCTTGATACGTGCGATTGTCTCGAAAGAAGCAAGGGTGGTAGGGAAGGCAGCATGGCAGTCGGCAAATTCAAACCCACGAGAAGATATCATCTCGGAGCGTCGACTTGTTCATTTCAGTATCGCACCCTGCCTTACCAGTCGGAGCGTTTTGCAAAGGATCGACCCTACTCAGAAAGCAACCTGGTGAACCTCCGCCGCCAAGTCCATGCAGGCGCTATCAATAAACCGACACGCAGAGACCCTTGACTCAGCGCAGCCACAAAGATTAGAATGATGGATCGATGACATTAAGATTTAGCTTGCAAGAGATATAGAAAATAGAAAGAGAGCGAGAAGAAAGAGGGTGGTATTGGCCGGTACAAGTACAAATAGATTGAGCGGGAGAAAAGACAGAAATGGGAAGAGAGCAGACTAGCTGACTCCTTTCTAGACAGCGGAGGTGGAAGATGCAAATGCGATGCAAAAAAGTGGGTGGGACCAGCGCTGATCAGCCAAGTATTTTGGGTGCGAGGAATCATCAAGGAGGAGAAAAGAGTCGAATGTGGGAGCGGTTTCACGCAGCAATAGTGGCTGCTGTTGCTGTCGGTGTACCAGCCTGGTCCATCATCATTTCCATGGCCGTCTCGCCCGCCGTGACTCCGAACCCTGCAACGCCGACTGCGCCCAAAGTGGCAGCAAACTCCTGAAGATGGTTCCTCCTGTACTCGAGAATGTCCTGCACCAGTACGCTTGGCCTGATGGGTTTCAACAGCCAGTCGTCCATGCCTGCCTGTTTGCCTTCGTCGAAATCTCGGTCTGCGGAATGTGTCGTTGCTGCCACGATGCGCGCCCTCTGATGTGTAAGCACCATCTTGACAACTTCGTCCAAATCGTTTGATCCGTCCAGAGACGGTGGTGTGGCAGACTGCGCTTGCTCGTGCATCCTGATCTGTCGTGTTGCCTCAAAACCATCCATGATGGGCATCGAGATGTCCATGAGAACGAGTGCTGGACGAACTTGAGCGTACCGTTGGACGGCAACCAGCCCATTCTCCGCCTCGACCACCTCGATTCCCTGCTTGCGGAGCGGAATGGTAAGAACCTTGCGGTTGATCGGGTTGTCGTCCACAACCAGCACCACAAAGGGGAGCGATTCTTCGGGACTGACTGCGTTGCACATCATGGATGCGGCTTGGAGTGCGACTGCTGCGGCTGGCGGAGGCGGCGTTGTGGAAGGTGAGGATGAGTTGGAAGCGTAGTAGCACGAAGATTCTGAGGAGGAGGATGAGGAGGAAGCCAGGTATGGGTCGCAGACAGCGTTCGGGATGGATCCAGCTGATGCTTGCGGCATCATCATCATTGACATGATCCTGGGTTGCTCGAAGTATGGATTGGGCTCGTATAGAAGGAAGACCTCGATCGTCTGTACGAGTGTTGGACGAGAGGTTGAACCAAAAGATATTGTCCTTTACGGAACCGGTGTTATCGCTGAATGATTTGAATGATAAGGGCAAATTGGTGACACGATATGTGCGATAGAAACGCTGTTGGTGGTGGTGAAGATGCTGATAGTGTTGGTGATGCTGGTAAGGAATAAGGATGGACCGCAGGACGGCGATGGATGACAAGCGCAAGGAGGAGGATCGATGACAAAGACAGAAAGAGGGGATTGCAAGCGGGTGAAACCAAACCAACAAGGATGATGATATACTCTGAAGAGATTTGGCACACAACCAATTCTCAGGAACTGAGACGGATAGGAGCGAGTCAGCACAGCAATAGAGGCGAGGAGTGTAGCGAGAGAGAACATACAGAAAGCCACACATGCAATTTCCGGTACAGATTCAACCACGCGCTCGGCAAGAGCAACTTGGACAGCTTGACTATTGTTTTTCCTTTTCTTTTTCGAAAGCTACAGAGGGTTAAGCGGCTTGTCGGCCTGGTTGTTTTGCTGGCTGCGGGCTGCGTCAAGAAGCGTTCAAAAGCCGGATACACAGTGGGCCAAGAGCAATTGTGCGAGCGGAGTCTAGTTTGACCTTGATACATCCCGCTGCCAAAATGAGTAATGGTTGGCCTCTGGCGCCAATGGAAAATGATGACGAACCATCGAGCCGCGAAAGCAAAGGCCGGGCTGAATTTTTCGAACTGAAAACGGAAAAAGGGAAAAAGAAATCATTTTGGCTCTGACTGTACTGTACTTGTAGACAGCATTTTCGTCTTTAAACTGCTTGAACCCCTTCGACACCGTGGGACAGTACATCTGGTACCGAGTGGGCTTTCCTCACTCTATCTGCAGATCCATTCCTCGCCAGTACCGCTTTTCCGCCAACTTTTGCGTCCTTGATTGCTCAGAGGCTTCTCTCAGCGACCCGCAGAGATAGTTAACTTGATTCGATTCTCGTCCTGCGAGCTTTGCCCGTCGCCAATAGCAAGTCGGTCATGCTCGGCTCTCGGCATGGCCCTTCCGCGACCGTCCAATCGGTCAGTCAGCTTTCTTTCTTGCAAACGCCGGCGACACTATGCTTGGATGCTACTATACTCTGCTTCCATTTTTTCCGCGGTTCTCTGTCGATTGAAGTGTCCCGAGATGAATGAGGCGGTCGACGCCGTGGCCGAGATGGCGAGCAGATACTGTACAGCACTGTACTGGTGGGCCTTCGGATCGTCGTCGGCGGCAAATGGGTGATTCATCCTCGGAACATCAGCGCCCACATGTTCAGTTCACTGTTTCTTCTCTCATCCATTCAAGCGAGATCTCCTCTGAGCAGATCTCAAGCTGTAACGTGCACCGTCAACATCAACAACAACCTTGTTCCCTGTCCAACATGGTCTTGGCACCATGTTCGGAATAGAAAGGCGGGGTCTGGAGAAGCGTGCTTGGCACAGGGCGGCCAGAATCGCACGCGTCTGACACGAAAGCACCAAGCCAAGACGACATGCCAAGCAGTAGCGAGATGCAGCCCGAAACAAGACGTTGAGCAAGGTGTACTGCAGAACCGTGATTGGTGCAAGGAGCGGGATGCACGTCAAGCAAATCCCGGTAGGTTGGTAGCGAACGGTTTCAGCCCACTGCACGGAATGTCATTCCGCTTTTCGATCCTGAAGCCTACGACGAGTGCCAAAAAGTGAAGAGACAATATCTCGTTTCTCTGCAGCTAGCCGTATTCTAGACAAGCAAGGACCATGGCTGGAACAGGTGGTGGTGGCCAAGCAAAGCTAAAGGCGGGGGAAACATGATTCGGGAAAGAAATTTCAACAGGAGACAGACAGCTCAGGAACTGACATGCTGCAAGATCGAGTTCGCTACAGCCAAGTTAGGCGAGCCAGAAACCGAGGCATCCCACAACGCAACCGAGCACGCGAACTTCCAGGCTTTTTTCTATTCCCCCTTTCGCTCACATGATTTTTCTTATCGCTGCCCTCCCTTGGACCGCATCAGTCTGCACATATCTTGACACGGTGAGCAACTTGCAACAGCAAAAAGGACAACATGGAAGCCGAACTCTTAATTGCAGCACTGCTCGAACTGAGTGATTCTTCGGCATCGGCATAGGTTTCGGCATCTGAGCCAACGCGTCTCTCCTCTGAAAAAAATGTGGTTGGTCGGAGTGTGGAATCAACATTTGAGTCTTAATGATGGGCTCTGAGCTCAATTCAAAGCTTTCATGTGTGCTGACGTCGTCGTATGCGCGCGATAGAGCTCTCGAGTCGCCGTTTGAAAGAGCTTTTTTTTTTTTTTTTTTTTAAAAAAAAAAAAAAAAGACGGTAGAAATTGTAATTTAACCATGTTCACTGTCCGCCATCCCTCTTCCGCGATATGTGCCAACACTGGCGAAGTTGCTGCCTGCACGGCGACGACTGTCGTCGCTCGACCGCACCACACTGCCGTCTCTTTTGAGCGCTGGGTCCTCGCTGGTTTGGCACCTCTGACTTCACGTGGAATGTTTCGACAACAGGCTGACAGGGCGTAAGCGCTGCTGGGTTCACGCTCGCTGTTTGTCGGCCCGGATGTCATCCGTCCTTGACGTGGATCCACCTTGTCTTGCGCCAAGCTACGTCGTTCTACATCCGCTTTGCGTCGAAACCAGCATCCAGTGTAGTGGTTGATCGCTTTCAGGACAGCACGAATAAGCCGGTGCGGTCTGGCTTGATCCACAGTCCAGCTTTTGTCCGACGGGAACATGATGGGCATGAGTCGAATGATAGCAATATCGATGCACCCACGTGTGAAAAGCTGTCACTCTTCAGCCTCTTGACTGGCTATTAACAGGGTGGATCGATACTTCGCGAGACTCTATCGGGTGACTCTTGGCTTCTCCGACGGAAATGTACGCTGGTTCTTTTTTTTTCCGTTTCCCGGACTTGCTCGAGTATCTTTCCCTACGATCTTGTCTTGTCCAGTAAACTTTGCACACATTTCAGAATCCCATTCCTCTCATGGTATTGAGCTCTAATTTTGATCCCACCAAACTCTATTGTAGGCCGAACAAGGGCAACCGGACGCTTATCTCGGCAGCCATCCCAGATCCGTATGCCGAACAAAGAGCCTCGCACTCGTCCTAATCACCTTCACATGGTAGCTGTGCTTGGATCGGAGCTGATTCGCACCGTGCATCGGCCAAGCGAGGTTCCGGGTTATGCTTTGTCACACGATATCTTTTGCCGTTCTACCACGGTACTCCTGAAGCAGCGCTTAACGGCTGCGTATTGTACCGGGGTACAATAGGCTTCGGGAGCGCGATGCAGCATCATTTGGTGGTTGTCGCCCAAAGCACATGTACGCAATGGATTGGGACCCAGTCAAACCTATTGTTCCTGCTGCATCATTTGCACTAACGACGGTGTTTGCGGAGCACGAGGCATATTTCGATCTGGCACGACCATCGGATCGCGTCGAGCAGCCAGCCACCGAAAAATTAAATTTGGCGGAAGCTAAATTTCAAGCTTTGTTTTAATCGCCAAGCCCACCAGCAGAAGGCGAAAACAAGGTTTTAAAGCTCGTCTTTGTTCTTGTCTGTACCACCGCAAAGACCTCGAGCCACACAGGTGCGTTCATGCTGCCGCCTTCACGTGCTGCAACGTGAGTGAGCATTGCGTCGTTTGGCAGAGATGGATGTCACAAGGTCATTGCATGAGTTGCGTGCGGAGGAAGATTGTTGGATCGGGGAAATTGGCTGCCGACGCTGGTGCCGCTCGTGAAACTCAGATCTGGGCCAGCTCGAAAGATCGGATCTCATCGTCACCGCATCTCAGTACATCGGGAAAAGGCAACTACGATCAGACATCTTTACAGACAGTCAACCGACAGAGGGCTTCCACATCGGCATCAAATTCCCAAAGTTTGCCACAGCCTGTTGACTCCAACAGTATCCCGAGATTCTCCCTGATGACACGGGCACATTGGACTTTTGAATAGGACAAAGAACGGGCCGGAGCGAAGTTGTCGTCACGAGTCGCCTTGCCTTGCACGACGAATTGTCTCGACCACTTCTTGG
The DNA here is from genome assembly GCA_900323505.1 of Ustilago trichophora. Taxonomy (NCBI): domain Eukaryota; kingdom Fungi; phylum Basidiomycota; class Ustilaginomycetes; order Ustilaginales; family Ustilaginaceae; genus Ustilago; species Ustilago trichophora. The sequence continues at coordinate 76,917 of OOIN01000031.1, forward strand.
TGAATAAAAGTATCTCTCTCATGGTGTCTGATATGAACCATTGCTGGAGGATGCTCGCCGGTAGCTTGTCTCTCAGGCATACTGAAAGTATTGGATCCGTCCGACCCTATCTTGCTTTTCACACGTAGGCGACACTGTGATTCCTGACTTTCGTTTCATCAGACCTTCATCGCCAATCACCTGCAAGCGATGCCGGGCCAGACAGTGTATCACAGACCTGATGGCGACGAACAGCTGTTGTGAGAGACAAAGAACTCTTCGGAAGACAACGACCCCAGACCCTACAGAACGAGCTGATGACAAGAAAAGCTATGCTGCTCCGGTGAGTGACAGGTCAAGGGCACAACAAGAATTTGTGACAATCCGACGAAAGGGACAAGGACGAAAGGGACAAGGTGTGACATCGGCTTGAACTGCAAAGTTGAAGCGTCTGAGGGCAAGAGACTCTACCCACAGATGCCGTGAAGCAGCATATCTGCCCACATTGAGCGCTTAAGATGTGATAGCGTCTCAATCCTTTGAAAGCCTAGCCGGCCTTGTGGCGCTTTGACTGGGACTTTTTGAGACCTCTAATATGCCCTCTAGATTAGGGCAAGTGCTACCCGGACCGAACCCATGAGCAATACTTGGTAGTAAAGCTCCATCAATACCTTGGTTTCATGATGACGTTTGAGAAGAATGGACCGCTGTAAGAAGACTTTGCTTCACTATTTCACATTCATGGCCAAGACTGAAGATAATTCTTTCACTGGCTTGCATTACCCGCTGCTACCCCCAGGAGATATTGGATCTTCGCCGAGCAGTCCAGTTGAGACACTAATGGCATCACAAAATTGTCTTGTTGTGTGGCTACATCGACTTGATGATATAACAGTCAGATCGAAATCCAGATCAAACAAGATCCTAGCCCGATCTCGAATTGTAGACCAGTGGCATCGGAAAGGCCACGGGGCATCGAGAACGCCATCTACGAATGCGGGAGAAGGACGGATAGGGCGGCACTCCATGGAATGCAGTCTATTTGTTTAAGTGTATGCGCGCAAAACGTGGTCTGCAGCCACCAAATCCGGTGGCTGCAGCCTCATCAAGGGCGCAGCACTTTGTTCGGGACGTTAGATCCGATTCAAGATGTACACACTCGTACGCTAAATAGGACTAGCGCATGCTGCTTTGGCGTCGAATCGGGACTATACAGATCGTATCATTGTCTTGGCTTTGAGCATGGAGAAAGCAGCTTGAAGCATGGTCCAACGCTTTGTGTAGCATAGCGCTTCGTGCTGTGTGATTCACGCTCTAGGTCGATGTTGCAGTCGAAACCTCGATTTCTAGTGCCCAGGCTACCCGCGGTCAAGCACTATGCATGCAGCACGAATCTGGCATCCGAACCAAATTGCTTGGGCGTGGGCAGATCACGTTGCTTTTCCCTCAGCTCGTCTTTCAAACAGTTGAATGCGAAGCTGACGACGTCTTCAAATGTGTATGATGTGTCTCATTTTATTAGCAGAAACCAACGTTTGTATGCAGTAGCTTCATCAGTGGCTATTACGAGAGCAGTACGTACCACATACATGTAAGTGGCAGAGGAGCATGCGAGAGCGCCCATTTGACTGGAAGGAGCGGCTTCTTTGCGGCAACTTGAGCAGCACAACTCAACAAGTATCATGAGCCGCGCTGAGGTAGAGCGTCTCGATTCTGTTTGCTGTAACCCAGAGCCACTGGACCAAGCTTTTTCTTTGCGCCATCTCTACGGTACATTCGAGTTAAAGACAGACTAATCTGATTACTACATCTGTACCACTGGAACGCTAGCTCATTCCAGACATTTCGCACCACATGTTCGTGACGCTTTTTTCGGTGCATTTCGGCAATATTAGCGGCTATGGTTCAGTGTTCTGCGACAACAAATTGATTTAAACGTTTTTAGAGCTTCTTTTTTTTTTTGAAAAAAATAAAAACTCTCCCATTTCCGTCGTCCGAGCTTGGCGAAACCTGACAGGCAAGCGAGACGTGAGAAAGAACAGCACGAGGGTCTCGACCGCTGCACCGCGTCTGTACAGCCGAGGTGTCGAAATATCCACCCTTGCAACGGAATCGAGTCGTGATGCAGCACACCAACAAATGAACCTGCAAGTCAAAGCCGACCGAGACACCGTTGAAGGAGCCTCTGTACGTATGGCAAAAGCAACGAGCGCGAACCGCACGACTGCGGGTCCGCCTCTCTGCCGCGGTGGCCATTGAGCATTACGCTCGCGTGAGCTCGTAATAGTTAGTTCAGCGCGGATCAGCTTACATGTTCAGACTATGTAGGATAGCATGATCAGCTGCAGGATTGCAACTTGCAAACAATGGCAGGCCAAGTGGTTCAAGCACCAGTTGCGCGGTCCTCGACCGATTTCGTATCCATGCTGTAGAACGGTCTGGCGCAGTACCAAATGTTGGCCATTGCCAAAGCTCACGCCAATGCACGTTCGCGACGCAGGAGAAGTTTCGGTCGGCAAAACAATCTTATGCGAATTAAATTCCCTCAAGTCAGGTAACCCTGCCGACTCCAGCGGTATATAAGTAGTCATACTGGCCTTAAGGCCCGGGCAAGGACACGAGATGTGAGCGCCGTTATGTATCTCGCTTACCAAAAATGCATTTTCGTCGAGGCTTCAATGTTTTCCCTATTAGTGAATCCGGAAGTCTGCTGTGCACTTCCAGAAACTGTCTTTTGCTGCTTTGATCTTTGAGTTCTCCTCTTGTTCAATTCAGCACTATGTCTCTTCACATATGTGTATTTCTGGGGTGTCGATTTCGGCTATCGGGGACAGCGAAACCTTCCTCCACCTCGATGAGTTGATGACTGTGCGAAAATAGAACCACAGCGTTGTGCTGTTGCCATTAGACACTTGTACTTGAGTAGACCCGACTGTATTGCATGTCAAGCTGCGTAAAAGTGCGAAACAAAGTTCAACACTTGCAATTCGACAAGAGCGATCGGCAGAGAAAGCGCCCTCTCCTTCTCACCTCAGGGTTTCGCTGATTGCTTCACAACCCCTTCGTAAAACATGACGCAAGATCTTGCAATCAAAATCAGCCCGCAGCGATTGTGTCATCTCCTCAACCTATCGATGCGGAGAAGGGGATGACGCATCCGTTGAGCGGCTATGGACCTTGGGTCTCTCGGCTCAACAAAGGAAAGGCTACAGCGATTCCTGGTGGCGGTCTAGACCACAGATCACACTCGGCACGGCACAGGCCAGCATGAAACAGCGCGAGTGGCTTCTGCGGGTGGCAGCTAGACAGTATACCGGTGCTCGGCTCCGGATTTCTTGGCATCGACACCAGGAAACAATATGAGGGTAGCTTTCAGTTCATCCTCGCCACACCAGAGCACGATTAAAGGGTAGGACTGCTGCTCAGCGACCTTCAGATCGCCGATCAGTCGTAAACTGGTTTTGGTTACTATATACTTCAAGAGGCTTAGCGAAAACTTCGGCGAATTCCGGCCTGCAGGGTGCAGGCTCTTTGCATGGAAGCATGGCAACCGGTGCTTGGTGCGCAGCCTGCGATGCCGTATGAGCAAGCTTAAGGTTAAAATCTGACACTAATGATCCGTTTTCATAAGACTTCCAGGCGGACGTGGTGACACAAGGCCCTGTAAGCTTTCATTCACGCGCCAACTCAACGTCTTCAAAGTGGTCGCATTGGTTCCGACCGGAAGAGAAGGTCTTTGACGCTCAAGTTTGGGATTCGACAATCTAGACCATGATTTCGGATATTTGGTAGACAGGATTGTCTAAATCAAAGGATCCGGACTTCGCGCAGTGTGTCATAGCACAAAGCTGGTCAACCTGAAGGCCACATCCTCAGGATTAGGACCTCGACTTCGTAGTGCGACAAAGCCAGTGAGCCAGAACTTTGATGCTGCCCTTACGTACCTTAGCCGGCAGAATTTGTAGACCCTGGGATACAGCCTGGCACCTCTGATGCTAACTTAGCTGCACGGATCTCGAGCTGGACAAAAGACTGGAAAGACCCGCAGCCAGCGCTAGCTCCGTCCATAGATCCGGCACCTCCTAGTGGCACACAGCGAGCTTCGATGATCTGGATCTCTGCTCAGCGTGCCAAAAGGAGGAAGCTCGGTTGGCTCCAATTGTTTTTTTATGCACCAGCTTTCGCTAGCCTCGTACAGGCACAGGCACGATCGTGACTGGCGTACTGATCGCTGGCACAACTCAGGTGCTTCAAAAGCTCAATCCGCTTTGTTGCCCAATGCCTCAAATATGATGAGACGACAAAGTTCGAAAGTCAAAATCTAGGGTTCTGGCAAGCGCCCCTGAGGTTTGCTCGGTCGGACAACATTCACGATGAGCCCCACCTAAGATTATAAGCCACCCCGCACTGTGGCAGTGCACCCATATGCGGTAAGAGCGTTTGGATGTAACCGCAAATTGGTAACATGTCAACGCTGCCCCTTCGAATTCGCCTGATGACCATGAAAGCGAACTTCTTAAAACGGTGTCTGACTACTTTGCTCATGAAGCGAGGCAACTCCCAGGCGCATGACTATTGTTGTGTCCAGATGTCGTTGGAGTCGGGCAAAGGTGGCAACCAACCTTGAGTCAAGCTTTATCTCACTCTCATGACGTCTGGGCGGCTTTCGCAAACTCATAGCACCTGTACCAGACGCCCGGCCCATTGTCAGATAGGGCTCCGAATGCTGAGCCAACTGCTGTGTGCACAGCGCAGAGGACCGGACATGGCTGCTAAGCCGCCACTCGTCAAGCAGGGAGCTGGCGATGCTGTGCCTCAATGGTCTCCCAAACTTCCGCTCGCCTCCACTCTCCCTTGTGTCTCCTGCTGGTGGGCCAGCCATGAGGTTTACGCAGACCAAGCGACGCCCTCTCCGCTGCTTGGGTTGTTTCCCATTTGTCCTCCTACCAGCTGCAGGTTCAACTCGATGGATATGTTACCATGAGTGCCGCGCGAAGCGCCGTCATCGATGTGACATGCCTTCTATCAGTTTCAGTCTCTTTCAAGCCGCCTCGCCTGTAGTCTGAAGCTTGTCCGAACCTATCTCCCAGGGCAATAATAGCATCACTTATTTCTTCCACCGTCCTACTATTCCCCCCACACTTCATTCCTCGTTCTCTTGACCCTTGCTTTGCTGTCGCCCCTGAGAAGCTGCGTTTGCTTTGACGCAGACCTCTTACAGTCTTCGTCCTCGACCATCACATCTTCAGCCTCCACGTTCGGCCTGACTTACCATCTGATCGCCCTGATAATTGCTTCCAGTTTGTTGCTTCCTGGCGTAGCCTGTCGAGCTCAGCGAGTATCAGATTTCTCTTTCTCTTTATCTTTAGTGTGGCGGGTCAACGTCATCTCCCGCCAGCCGAGGCATTCCATCAGCCTTGCATACAAGCAGTGCAGGCCACGAACCTATGCAGATCAGCGTACTCTGCCACCAGATCATCGTGCTGGCTTTTCCACGTACACCGTACCTGCACAGTTCTCAAATCGATTCGAAGTAGTATCAACATCGCCATTTGACTAGCTCATTTTCTGGTGTGGTCAGAGAGACTATTGCCTAGACGATTTTGGCAAAAGATCCATGTGACTGCTGTCTCAGCACACAGAGCTCAAGAGGATCAAAGTACACACGAGCATACGGGGACTTGATGCAGATAGGCGCTCCTGCGACACGTGGAGGACGCTGACGAAGGCAGCTCATGGATTCACGCCAGAGTTCTGGCCACAAGCACACTGAAAATATCGGCACGAGCGACGACACGACGTACACCCAGGGCTCGATTCCCAATTCTCAAACGCTTGGTGCCACTCCAAACGTTCCCCAACACGATCTCTCCTTGATTACACAGTCTCAGGGCGGATACACTTTAGATGCAGAGTCGATAACGGCTTGTCCCTCCTCCTCCTGGCTCGGCGTTCACAGGCACATGGCGCTCCTCTTACCTCCAGCGCCGTCAATGACGGCGAAACCGCTTCCTGTCACTATGGCGATGCAAACCAATACATGGTACTGTGCCGCGCTGGCGGGATATCCCCCACCAGGTACTATCGAGGAACAATTGCTGCCGGCACAGTCACTAGACGGACAGATGCCTCGTACTCTGTTGGCGCAAGACAGCACGCTTTTTCCACCTGCGCCCGAGTCGATGCCCGGCAAGCTAGCACTTGACATTCGACAAATCCCACGCTTCACATCGCAGGCGCTGTGGTTGCAAGGACAGAGTGAGCAAGAGCAGAGCGAGACGTTTGCGCGAGACGTATCAGCGTCGCTACGGAGAAGCCTGCCCTCCGATGAGCAGAATTCAGAAGCGACAGTGTCAATCGGTCACGCTGGCCAATGCGTCCAAAATCCCTTCGTTGGATCGAGTGGACTCGAGCTACATGGTCTTGCAGGCGCGGTCGAGACTCTTGCACCTTTTCAAGACTATAGAACCCCGCTTCAGCTCTCACCATTTCATGCACAAGCCGCGGATCAGCTTGCAGTCGACAAGTCGGCTACGTCTGGTGGCAATCTCGCGTCACTGTTTCGATCGGACGTGACCGATGGGGGCCTGCCGAGCTGGGATGCTTCGATACCACATACAGCACCAGGTCCATCCGGTTCTTTGGGTCTGTTTATCCCCGCAGAGAGCCAAATGACGCTACCTTCGGTTTTTCAAACCGTCCTTCCGTCTGTTGATTCGCAGTCAATAGCCTCAAGACCTTCGGATGGTACCATGAAAATGCCCCCCGTAGCTTCCGGGAGCGGAAGTGCATTGGCATCAGCGCAAAAAGCTCCAACTTCCAAGCGATACTCTCTGAGCACCGTAGAACAGGCGGAACAGCAGATGCTCGACTACAAAAGAACCTTGACAGACGCACACACAGGTCGACTCGGCGGACTTCTTGGCCTTCCTCATCCATTGCCTCCAACTTCTCAGCACGATCCGACAAGCGGCCTCTCCTCAGCCACGTACCAGGCTCAAGTTCAAGATGCTCACCTCCCGTTGAGCTCACCTGCTTCCGGCCCGTCCCAACAGCCGAGTGTATTGCCAATCTCATCTCCAAGTTGGGATGCGAAGCCAAGCTGGCGGCCTTCACTACCACGAGAAGTTGTCTCAGCCAGTGTCTTCATCATCAGTCGAGACGACACAATATTGTGGTTCGGTGATTCGATGAAAGCATGCTCCAACGACGTTCGAGACTTCTGCCTCAACAGCGTAGACTCTGATAATGATGTGAGGTCCGCAGCAGGGTTGAGTGAACAGCGTTTGAAGCTCTCCGACCTGCTGGCTGATGAGCAAGCAGTAGGATGGTGGCAGCAGGCCTGCAGAGAGGTGCTGTTGAAACAATTGCAGCTTCAACGGCTCTCTCAGCAGCTCTCAGATGGTGACGAAAGCTTCCAGGCACGGGCGCCATACAAAAAGGAGTTGATCCTTCGGTGGCGGTGTCAGCGAGGTGACGACGTCTTGGTCGAGCTGTCGATCGTTGCAACAACGATGAAGCGATGTGAAGAGGGCTTGCTGATGGTCAAGGTCAAGCCGGTTTCGATCCCAACAATTGCGAGAGTGTCCTCTCAACGCATGGTAGCCAACGTCAACATGCGATCGCCTGTTTCCTCGAGAACGAGCGTCCCCGATCAAGCTGTGCAAGGTATTGTGCCTGAAAAGGCCGAATTGAGACTCCTTGTTTCACGGTATGGACTCGTTCTGCGTGCCTCGTGTCCTCCGCAAACCATGGGTTCGTCGGTCAAGTCCGGCTCACCAGGCTACGAAGCAGAAGCACGAGCGACCTTCGCGATTCTCGGAGATGGTGCCAGTATGCCAGTCTTTGGGCAAAGCTTGGTTGACATCCCCAAGCTCACTCCCCTGCTACACGTCGTTGCTCAAGCAGCAGTCGTCGGACTGGCTCAAACCGTCAAGCTCAACTCGGGCGGTAGGCAGGTCACCGCCGTGGTGCAACCTGTTCTGCGTACTCCTGCTCCCAGTCAGACAGGCTCTCGGCGCTCGAATGCTCCCGCAGCCAAGGTGTGGGTTTCTCTGTCTGCGGCAGCCACAATCAACAGGCGGCCCAAGTCGAGCTCGAACCTAGGTAGCTTTTCCGCGTTTATGGGACTGTCGCCATCAGCGCAGCAAAGCTTGAGTCGACCTATTTCACTGGACCGACGCCATAGCGTCCAATCTTTTAGCCAAAATAGAGACTCTCCTGTACCGGATTTTCATCCCGGACTTTTATTTCAGGGCGATCGCCGAGCCTCGATGGCTTCAGTGTATGCGCACGCCGCGCTAGCCCAAGCGGCCGCAACAAGGCAGCAACACGCCAAGGTCGCTGACAGCGATAGCGGCCGTTGTATCCAGCCTACTACTCTCGCCCAGTCCCAATTCAAGCACACAGAGCAAACTGTATCAGTGGAAGATTATCTCAGCTTTCTCGTGGCTAAGCTACAGAAGGAAAACCTTCTCCTACGCCAAGAGGTGGAAGCACGCCGACGTATGAAGAACTCGCAGATACAATCGCAACCACAGCTGCAGCCCCCAATCAGCAGTCTTGACACCCAGTTCTACAGCCCTCGCAAAGTACCTGGAAGCTGTCCTAGCGCTCTCCAGTATCTGTCGTAGGCTTGCTGACCCAAACTCTCGTAGTTTCTTAGTCTCCTACCATGACATTTTGTACTAAAGAGCACCGCTCACTGTATTTTACTAATCGTATTCTCTATTCGTGTAATCATACAACAACCACGCCCGAGCTCGTAAACTTCGGAATAGAAGTTTCGTAATGGAAGATTCGTGTTTCCACAAAGCTGGACCTTGTTGTCTTTGACGAGCGGTGACATACAAGCAGGTTCGGGTCTGCTTGGACTGAAACAGCTGTAGGGGCTTTGATAGTGTCTATATCTATGCTTGGGTTCTTTTGGGAGCAACAGGTGCACCCGGACATAGCTCAGTTGGAAGTAGCGATGGTTTGTAATTGGAAACCCTAATCCGGTATTAACGGAAAAGCACCATAGGTCGCCGGTTCGATTCCGGCTGTCCGGACTCCTTTTTTGGCATTTGTTTTGGTCCACAACCTTCAGACTTAGACATTGCATGCATGAGCAGCCATAGCGCTGAGCATGGGCTGGCTTCGCAAGAGGGGCCTGCAAGGGGTTCTGCGAACGAGGTTGAGTACGGTCTCTCAAAAGAAGAGGTCAAGCGCAATTGTGCTCTTTGCCGGTTGAGCCGGCGCAGTATTAGCCGGCTATTTGAATGAGCTAAAAAGAGCGTGATGCGACACAGTAACCTTGACATGTGCTGCTGCATTTTTGGTTCACAAAGTCAAGTGTGACAGATTATGTGCTACAGAGTGACACATCTCGTGTTGGACCTTCCAACAAAATGGCTTTTGCTGGTCAGCACTCTTCTTGCGACCTTATCCTCGATCTCCCCCACCCCCACATTTCTTGCACAGAGCAGACCCTTCCTGCTCGGCCTGATTCCATCTTGCCGGCCGGCCCACAAGCTCACTCCCCCTCCGAACACCACTTTCTCGACACAGCTTCTGACTGATCTGAGCTGCTCCTTCAAACCGGCGTTCTTTTGCTAGATTGCATAGACTGCGGTCCTCTTCCGACTCCTAGAGTGCCGCTCAGCCGTTTGACTCAAGTCGGCGCTCGGCCATTGATAATCAGAAGCAGGGTCGACTTCGATGCGGCTTTGGCTGTCCAGTAGAGCACCTGGCACGTCTACTTATATCACTGCGCACTCCATCACGGCACGAAGCAGCCCATTCCTCCGTCCTCTTCACCTCCTCCATCGTCCAGCTCCCGAGACTCTACAGGCTCGGTACAGGCGCAGAGCTGTCGCTACCATGTCCGACGACTCAAACTCAACGTCTGCGGGCAAGCGAAGGATCGAAACCATCGGCCGACACGTCCAGTCAGTCGCTCCTATCACCACCACCTCCACCGCGCAATCACCTCGTCCCTTACCCAGCCAAGACGCTGCCTTCAACGATGACCGCGAAAAGCTAGGCACTTTTACACTCGGACCCAACGTGACCATTCCTGTCTTCCGCCCCAAACATCCGGAGCGTCTTCCGTCGGATCGTCTGTTACTCAACCTTGACGATCCCATCGCCCTTGAGCATCTCGAGTTCTTGGCGAAAAAATGGCAGCTTGGCCAGGACGTCTTCCTCCTCTCTCCTCCTGGCCCTTATGCTCGAAGGCTGAGTCTCACCTTCGCCTCGCTTATCCAGCTTCCCTTTGAGTACGTCTCCTTCCATCGCGATGTCGGTGAGGCTGAGCTACTTCAGACCAGAAGCTTGTCTGCTGGTGGCAATCTCGTCTTTGAGGACGGTCCTGTCATCCGAGCCATGAAAAACGGCCACCTCCTCATCCTCGAGGGCGTCGAAAAGGCCGAGCGAGGTGTGACACCCATCATCAACAATATCCTCGAGAACCGCGAGCAGAACCTTGCAGATGGTCGTCATCTCATCCCCGCCGAGAAGCTCGACTCATTCCAAAAGGAAGAGGCCCAACACAAGGATGGCAAGTCGAGCCGCTTTATCCCCGTACATCCCGATTTCCGTGTCATTGCTACCGGTGTTCCCGTACCTCCCTACCGCGGCTACCCATTGGATCCTCCTTTCCGTTCCCGTTTCCAGGCACGTTGGATCGAAGGCTCAGTACAGTCTACTGTACCTCTGCCCGAGAATCTCTCGGAAGACACACAGCAGCTCCGTTCGCGCTGGAGCCAGTGGGCCGCTCTCCTCCGCTACCATACCACGCTAGCTCAAGGCAATGATGTCATTCCACCGACCTCGCGACTTCCCAATCTTCCAACCACTGCTCTGCCGCTCCTCACCGACATTGTCAGTACCTTCCCACCCACAAAGTCACTCGTCAGTCTCGATTTTGACGAGAACGATCCCATTCTTCCAAAGTGGCCGCGCGACCTTCCTGAGGAGGCCAAGGATGTCGAAACCAGCGCATCCACCTTGGCTCTGCTGAGCTCAGCATATCCACAAGTATTTGGGTTGGACGCAGAGAAGCGCAAGACCCTCGACTCGCTCCTCGGCCAGCTTCAGATTCACGAGCAGCAAGGCGAAGGTGCCGATCAGGACACTCTCTCTGCCACCGGGTTTATGGGTTACCTCGTCGACAGCATCGAGAGAGTCTCGCCGACTATCGCCAAGATCACCTTTGCTCACGTAACAGGCGCTGCACCCAACGTCTCGATCGAGGCTCCCTGCGGTGCTTTGGACCTGGCTCCTGTACCGAGGCTGGGTGACACCACCTTTTTTGGCGAACAGCTCATAGTAACTCCCAGGGTGCTTTCAATCTATAGCAGGCTGCTGCAACTCCACGCACTTGGCAGAGACATTTGCCTTGTCCCCGCCAATAAGGCACCGGTTCCAGACAAGCCAGGTGCGGCTTCTACATCGGACCCTCTGGCTGCTGCTGCACACCAGCCTTCCTCGTCAACCACAACCTGCATCAGCCTCATGGCGGCTACACTCGGATACGCATTCGAGTCTGTTTGGCTATGGAAGGATCTCGGCGGTGGCGAACTTTTGATGCGCAGATCAACTGCCAAGGACGGCAGTACAACATGGGAACCTGCTCCTCTCGTCCGTGGCGCCATGCAGGGCAAGCTCATTCACCTTGCTGGCGTTGACGTTCTCGGCCCTACGCTCGGTAGCCTGTCTAGACTCTTGCAGGATCGACAGTTGGAGCTGTGGAATGGTGCCCGTATGACTGAAGGTGAACCAACCCCCTTGCCTGACCAGGAGTCTGTTGCCCACCCAGCCGACCTGTTGACAGGCCCAACCATTGCCGCGGGCGAAATCGTGCCCATTCAGCCCACGTTCCGCGTCGTCGCCACAGCAGCCAAAGCCACCGGTTGGCTCGATGAGGAAGCCAGCACCTTGTTTGCGATCTGCAGCACTCGCGCTATGGACGAGGACGAAGAGCGCCATATTGTTCTCTCTCGCGTTGGGCTTTCAGAGCCTACATCCGACATGAAGCGACTGTTCCAATTTATCAATCGCTATCGCTCCCTCAGTGCTGATCCTAATCTCGGCCTGGCCAAGTCTCGAAGACTCGGTACCAGGCAAGTAATTCGCATGGCCTCCCGACTGGCCCGTTGGGAAGAGGACTGCGATGTACACGGCCTTATCTGGCGAAGCTTGCTCGTAGATTTCCTTCCCATCACCGTGCGCGAGGTCATTGCCAACCTGCTAAGCGAGTGTGGCATCTTCAAGCCTGGCACCGAGGGAGCGTTCCAGTTCGTTCCCCGTCTCTGGATCGGCGACCCGCAGATCATTGAGCCGGCTGATGGCGACGGTGCAGGCACACTCGACTTCGCCGCCTCCGACGGCTCTGATCGCGAGTATCCCGTCCGCTCAATCCCGCGCTACGACGCAAACAAGCTCGACCCAGAGGGTAAGACGCTCATTCCTGACCTCGGTGGAAGCTTCTACAACAATGCGCAGCAGAGCAGCCTCATTCGCTCCTTCGCCGAAGATCTGGTGTTGCTCAATGAGCACCTCCTTCTCATGGGCTCTCAGGGTACGGGTAAGAACAAGATCATCGACCGCACGCTCGAGCTTCTCGGTCGTCCACGAGAATATATCCAGATGAACCGCGATTCCACCGTCGCCGGTTTGCTTCAGCAGATCGCGCTCGAGAAGGGCCAGATTCACTACTACGATTCGCCGCTCGTGCGTGCCGTCAAGCTCGGACGTATCTTGGTCGTCGACGAAGCCGATAAGTGCTCCACTGCCGTCTCCGCCGTTTTCAAGAGTCTGGCCGAGAGAGGCGAGCTGAGTCTCCCTGACGGACGTCGGATTCGACCCGCCAAGGTCGGGGAACGCGCCCGCCTCGCCAAGCAGCAGCAGGCTGTCGAAAAAGCTGGCGGAGATATCCTGGTTCACCCCGACTTCCGCCTGGTCCTACTGTCTAACCGACCCGGCTGGCCCTTCTTTGGTAACAACTTTATCGAAGTCATTGGCGAAGGCTTCAGCTGCTATGCGGTGGCCAACCCTGACATTGAGTCCGAAGTGCGCCTGCTCAAAGCCGCAGCCCCCAACGTCGACGTCGACCTCCTCCGTCGTCTCGATCTAGCCTTCCACGACCTCCGCGCTGGATTTGAATCTGGCTTAATCAACCACCCCTACTCTCTCCGCGAACTTCTCCACCTCGTAGCTCACATGCAAAAGTACCCTGACGAATCGCTTTCCTCCGTCCTCCTCAACACCCTGTCTTTCGACCTGCACCGACCCGAGTCCATCCGCTGGGTAGTAGAGACGCTTCGCAAGCGCAACCTACCCATCGAGCAGCTTTCTCTCGAGGTGCTTCGCGAACAGGATCTGGAACGTCTCCGCAAAGCCGAAAAGGACGCCAAGAACGGGCTCAAAGTCGAATTCCACCCCGGGAAAGAAGACTACGACCCTACCAAATCTGGCCGCGCCACCCACCTCAACAAACCCAAAGAGGGCAAAGTGGACGCAGACAACGAGCCTCATGTTGGCGGCAACACGTGGAAGGGCGGAACAGGTGGCCGCGATACGATGGGTCTTGGCGGACGTGGTGGCTATGGTCGCCAATACAGCGGGCACAAGATTCACCAGATTTCCAAGGAGCTCAAGAACGATGTTCCAGAGCATCTGAAGAAGCAAGCTCGCGAGATGGCAAGGGAAGCCTTGGAAAAGGAGCTCCGGGAGAATGGAATGCAGCCTCACGAAGCGGTAAACTTGCACGAGATGAAGCAAAAGGTCGCTTCTCAGGTTCAGCATCTCTCCAACGTGCTGAACGATCTCAAAGCCAACCGATATGAACGCTCGTGGCTGACTCGACAGCAGGAAGGAGAGCTTGACGAGCGTCGACTTTCAGAAGGACTCGCCGGAGAACGTGGTATCTTCAAGCGTCGCGCAGAGATGCCACCCGATCCGGGTGCACCTCAGGTGAAACCAAAGCGCATTCGAATCGTCCTTGACCTGTCCGCCAGTATGTACCACATGCAGTTTGACGGTCGCCTCGAACGAGAGCTCGAAGTAGCGCTTATGGTTATGCAAGCCTTTAGCCGTACCGAAGACTCCTCCGAAAGATTCGCGGTAGACATCGTAGGTCACAGTGGAGACGAGGATATGATTCCACTTGTCGACGTTGGCGCTATGCCCAAAACCGATGGCGACATGTATCGCATCCTTCGCGCCGTCGTTTCTCACACCCAGTACTGCGATTCGGGTGACAATACATTGAAGTGTATCGAAAAGTCCATTCGTCAAGTCAAGCGCCCTCTCGCCACAGACCCAAACCACTCTTCAGTCAAACTGGACAACACCACAGCTACAGGCGTAAGCGCCCCCATCGTGGAAGAAGACCCCTCGACAAGCCCCATGGATGACTACTTTGTCATCGTTCTCTCCGACGCCAATCTCTCCAGATACGGCATCACTCACCAGAGACTGGCCCAACTCCTCAGACTAGACCCCCAAGTCAAAACGAGCCTCATATTCATCGACAAGGGCCACGAAGCTCTACATTTGGCCAAACAGCTGCCCACCCAGACGCACGTCGCCAGGGAGACCAAGGATATCCCTCGTATCCTCAGCAATATCCTCACCAGCGTCGTCCAGAATTCGTAAGCTGAAAACAGCGTTGAACACTGGCTTGCAACTCTGTATTTTTTTTTAAGATGAGAAACAGAACGTCGAATAGAATTGAATCATTCCGACATCGATCGAGTGTGTGCTCAACAATAAAAGTGAAAAGTGAGGCTGAGCTGCTGCCGCTCTGAAGATCCGGTGCGAAGCTCAGGGCAGGCCTTCAATCGCGCATCTCCTCAGCAGCGCGTTGAGCCAGATCGGCCGCGATCTCCTCCTCGGTGCTTCTCCCTTTCCCTTTGCCCTTTGCCTTTGTCGCCCTGTCCTCTTCATCGAGCTGATGAAGTCGCTGCGTGGCCGCTGAGATCGCCCTATCGACACCGTACCTCATGCCGAGATCCAGTACGACTCGGCAAGTAGCCCGGTCGGGGAGAAATAGGCTGGGAATCGGGTGCAAAAAGGAAAGAAGCAGGTTGGTAGCGTGCCAATTCTCGTCTATCCAGATGCAGGGCAGCGGCGCGTAGCCGAGGAGTCTGCGGTTCTCATCGACACCGCGCTGCATGATGTGGCGGATTGCTCGGCTCGGATTCTTGATGACGCGCTTGAGCATGGTAGAGAACAGACAGGGGTTCCAGGCGGCACAGGGGAAGGCGATACCGTCGTTGGAGAGAAGGACCATGTCCTGATCTCGGCAGCCGAGAGGCAGATAGCAGTCCCAAAAGGTCCAGACAGTGCGCTCGCGCATCGTTGTCATCAGCCTGTCGGGATCCATAAGGTCAAAGTTGGGAAGCCTCCATCCAGACGGATAGATTCGAGGATCGAGCTCCATCATGCTCATCGATTGGTCGGGGGACAGCGAGGTCGCGTCTGAAGCGGCGTCTCCTGCCATACTGCCCGTCGTGTTGGCGACAGTGGTGGGGCTGGT
This sequence comes from Ustilago trichophora, assembly GCA_900323505.1. Classification (NCBI taxonomy): domain Eukaryota; kingdom Fungi; phylum Basidiomycota; class Ustilaginomycetes; order Ustilaginales; family Ustilaginaceae; genus Ustilago; species Ustilago trichophora. The sequence continues at coordinate 92,419 of OOIN01000031.1, forward strand.
AGCTTCGTTGACACTCTCGTATTCCGAAGAGGCTGAGCCGGCTCTGACAACAGAGGACTCGGACCATTGCATGTCAGGATCCAGCATCGATGCGGCGCTCGTTAGGGAGCTAAGGCCGCGATTGTGTTGCCGGTTGATTTCTGCCCGGGTCGGATAGTACGCTTGGGCTGGATACAGCGGTGGTGGCATTGACGTGAAGATGTTGGAGCTCGGATACCCGCCGCCACCGTAACTAGAAGTGATTGGCGCTGGAGGGGTTGCTGGGCGCTGCTGATCAGACAACAATGTGCCACCTTGCTCTGAAGGTGGACCCCCGAACTCAGATCGCATGGCAGCTCGATAAGACGCGGCATCAGACACGGTCTCGTCGTCTCGAAGGGAGCCCGACTCGGCGCGGAAAGACGTCGTGTCCACCGTTTGCTCATTCTGAGTCTGACTCGGATCCAACTCCAGCTCTGATACAGCTCCGTCTGCTTGAGCCGGTAGTAGCTTTGCGACGGGACCTTTTCCTTTTCTCGCGGGAGCGCGCTTAGGTGCAGCTTTCTTGGGAGGATCTGCAACGGTGACGGAGGTAGCAGCAGTCTTGCTTGGCATGTTGAGCTGGGGAACCCCAGCCGTATTAGCATTTCCCGTGCCCTTCGCCTTGCTAGGTGCTTTCGGCTTGACTTTTGCTTTGCCTTTGCCCTTCAGTGCTTGCTCTGCTGTGCCAGCCTCTGGACCCTCTCCCTGATTGGCTGCAGGCAAGGAAGCCGCTTGTTGCACCATTGGATCCAGAGCTGGTGCCTGAAATCGAGCTGGAGGCGTCTGAATCCCTTCGTCTGGCACATCGGCTGACTTCGCTGGCTGCTTGCGAGGTCGAGCGGGTAACTTGCGGGTCTTTTTCGGCTTAGCTTCGGATTCTTTTGCTGCAGATGCAGCTCCCTGTTCCGGGCTCGACTCATCGCTGAGAGGAGGCTCAGCAGGAGAGTTGGAACGAGGGTCAGGGCCAGAAGTCGAATGCAGAGTGGAATCGAGGTCGGGATTGAGCGCTTCCGTTTCCAATTTCTGCTCTTCCAACGCCTTCTGTGCCTTTTCCTTCGGCTCTTTCTTCGGCTTCAGGGCTGCCTTTGGCTTCGGAGGTGCCTTTAGCTTGGGAGGAGCTTTGGCCTTGGTGGGTGGCTTGTCAGCCTTTTTTGCCGGCGGCTTCTTGTTGGGCTCGGGTGCAGTGCTGCCCTGAGCGAAGGCTGCGAGCTCTAAAGCTGTACCAGCATCGTCGAGTCTCTGTCGCTTTGTAGAAGAGCCTCCTTCACCTTCCAATGACCGAGTGGGTGGATCGGGTTTTGCTGATTGCTCCGTGGAGATGCCACCTGCAGGCCGTGTCTGGTCGGCAGTCGATGCTTCGCTGGTCTGGTTATCTGCTGTTTGCGTCGGTGTCTCGTCCACAGTTGTGGCTGCAGCAGACCGTCCCTCAATCTCGCTCAATAGTGCTGATATTCTGAGACTCCATCCCTCCCTATCTTGTGCCTCTCCCGTTTTGTTAAACACAGGGCCGGTTGCTTCCTGTCCCTCAGATGCGTTGGCTTCCGCATTCTGAGAAAGTTGCACCAGAGTGGGGTCTGTAGCGTGAAGAATCTCAGATGCCAGTGAAGTCGCTACGTTTTGCTGCGTGTGGATGTTATCCGCATTGTCCCCTGCGAATGATTTCCGCTCATTGGCTTCCGCAATGTTCGAGACGCTTTCAGCAGCATGCAGTGGCGGAGGCATTGAAGGAGTCTCTTCTTTTCGAGGCACCGAAGGCATGTCGAGAGGGTCGCGCTCGTCAGGATCATCATAATCAGAGCCTGGCGCATCGGCAGAAGAGGATGCAGGTGATGGTGCCTCTTCCGTCGCTGCATGCTCCTCGATGACGCCTGGTGATGGAGAAGCTGGCACTTTTGCTCTATCATCGATCGCAGCTCGATGGATCTCTTGCGTGATTCCACCGACGCTCGTAGGAGCATCAGCGATCTCAGCACGATGCTCTACTTGGGCAGCTGGTGATCCCAGTGCTTGTCGGACTTTGGTAGCAGCCTTCATCGATGCGAGCTCTGGCATGTCGTCAAACCCGGGGAGCCCTGCAGCAGTCTGCTCCTTAGCTTCAAGCTTTGAAACGGAGAGAGCTTCGAGCAGTCTAGTAGCCTGTGGATCTTCTTCAGTCTTGCCTTCGCCGTGAATGGGTGGATCCGATTGGCCCTCGGCGGAGGCTGCAGCGACGACATCATCAGAGACGGGGCCTGCTCGTGAGCTGGATGCAAACAGAGAGTCGATCTGTCCTGGGACAACGGGGCAATGCGTGGCGACAGGCTCCATTCTGGCGACGTCAAGGTGGCGGTAGAATAGGGATCTTGAGTTCAGTCGCTGAAGGACGAAGCCGAGCCGATCTCAGCTTTCGCAGCGAGGATGACAGGAAAAAGGCCCCTGGCCGAGGATCGGTGCCTCTTGCCGCGATGATGAGTCAATGGCTGAGCGGACGCGCTCGATGCTGTGCCATCCGAGCCGAGATTGAGATGGGACGATGCTAACTTGTTGGAATATTGGCTGTCAACACGTGAACCCACCGGTCCAGAGGTCTGAGTGAGTACGCGAATTGGGATAAGTGACCTGGAGGGTCAAGTAGCAGGCGACTGTGGCGGATCAGCACTGCTTCCGATCACAAAAATGCTACCGGGTTTGCGAGAGGGTATACGAGAGGTTAACGCAGCGGAGCAAGGCGCCTTTTAAGCGTGGAGCGGGTCTCAACTCTCGAGACAAATGCACAGCAGTTGGTGCCCTGGCCCGCGGTTTGTCGTCAACCTGAGTCAAGATATGGTGGGGACGGTAGATGAGACAGCTGTGTGCGCGCGCGTCTGTGCAGCAGGCGAAAGATGGGAAGATTGGCTAGGCAACAAGTGAAAAGCCTTTTTTTTTTTTCGAGGTCGTGTCTGTGAACAAAACCTTGTCCACGTCGAGGCTGCAGTTGCGCAACTTTTGACCGACAAGCTACAAATGAAGTGATGTTTGACCGGCCGCAAATGAAGATTGTGGCCGTTTCTCGGGGTGCTCGTCGCGGGTGAGGGCGCGAAACGATCGACAAAGTCACGACGCGGCTGCTGTGGAGGTGGCAAAAGACCAAAGTGGGATCAGGAGGAGGTTGGGGCCTCAAATGAAAAGCTGCGCCGTGGGTCGTTGGAGAACGGGAGTGTTCGAAACGACTCCTTTTATGTCAAAACGATGCATATGCTCTCGAGCATGAGGAGCATCGCTTCGAGTCTTGTCTCTTGGGATCCGCATCGCAACGGAAAAGAAGATGGAGGAGGCAAAGGAAGAGGCAAAGTTCAAGTAAGAGAAAAAGCAAAAAGAGACATTTTGCAACAAAGTGTGCGTCGGAAGGTTCCGTTGCTGCGCTCCTTGAGTGACCTCTCTTTTCCTTTTTGAGGGGGAAGTGAATATGGCGGTGTGGCGTCAGGCTAGATAGCCCACTCATCCTTACGCTCACAGGAGCACAGTACTGTGATTTGTGAAGAGGCCTTTGCGCCCCTCTTGCTACTTCTCGCCTCTCATTCGGAAGCAAGCCGAGAAAGGATTCATCACTGTGTGACGCTTGCATGTGACTCCAAGATTCATCCATGAGTTTTCGAGGTAGCAAGTCAAAACAGTACGTGCAGCTGCCCTCTGTTGAGCTTGTGCGTGCCGCAGCTCAGAGCTGACACATGCAAGGCTTCCAGTCTCGAGACGGGCTGAGCCGGCTGAGCTCGATCGGACTGAATGAGTGAGTGAGTGAGTGAGTGAGTGTGAGAGGCCGTTAATTTGGGTTGAGCTTCTTGAGTGGCTGTCAGGCTTTGGGCGTCAAAGTAACCATCTTGCCCACGCCGCTTGGATCCAACACTTAACAGGGAGCGAGCGAGCGCGGTCACATTTATGCGGATGATCCGATCGTTAATGGAGCAGGGTATTCTCAGATGCACATACAAGTGGTCTGTGCCCTCCGACGCATCACTCGGTTGACACACCATGTGAAGCCAAAATACAGTTCACGGCGCGGGACCTCTTCTCCTCTGAATCCTGATCGCGCGCATCGATCAGGCAACTCTGAATTCCTTGCGAGTCGCAAGCATGCTCATCCCGTGTGACTCTGCATTTTCCTTGGTCAGCGGAATAGTAGCAGGGACCGTCACAGCCAAAGTCAACGCGTGAGAGAAGCCAAAGGGCCTGGGCCCAGTCCATTGTCGCATCGCGAGCCCTCGCAGTGTTTGACTTTTGGCCTCATGCTATGCGAGAGACTCAACATCTTCTCGACCACGAGATAGTTATCTCGCATGGCAAGCGTCGCCAGCATATATGCTCGGCTATCTTTGGACATCATCTCCAGCGCAACACGCACATTTGCGGTAAGTGGGAAATTTGCTCAACATTGCCTGCGATTGACTAACAGAGGAGCCTTGAGCGCGATCGTTGTCATGGGCCAAAGCGCTCAAGGCTCGGTCAGAGTGTATCCACCGTCGACGCAGATGATCTGACCGTTCAGATACTGGCAGCTGGCGAGGAACTGAGTAGTCTGCACCATATCCTCCTCCCTACCAGGTCGACCCGCAGGCAGCGATAAGACATCCATCTTGCCCTTCAGACTCGACATATTGGTTTCGTCGTCCTTGTTGTTGGCCGTCATCTGCGATGCAAACGTTCCGGGTGCCACGGCGTTGATGCGGATCTTGGCCGTCGTAGTGGAAGCGACCTCGAATGCAAGCATCCTGGTGACGTGGTGGACCGCAGCCTTGGAGGCATTGTATGAGATGTGCTTCTGCGACTGCTTGACCACACCCGAAATGCTGCCGGTAGTGATGATGGTCGAAGACCAGCCCTTTGACGCTTCAGTACCCTTGGCGAGGAGGGGCAAGAAGGCCAGACTCAAAAAGTAGGTTGCGTAGACGTTGAGTCGGAAGAGGCTGTCCCAGTCATCGGGTGAGTTGTCTTGCAGTCCCTTCTTGGCAAAGTCGTCCGCCGAGAGACGCTCCTCACGATGCTCCGGGTGCGACTCGCCAGAGGCGTCAATGGTGGTCGAGCCCTCGTTCAACGGTCCGACCTGGCCTGCGTTCGAGACGAGGATATCGAGCTTCTGCTCGTGCTTGCTGAACTCTTCGGCGAGCGAGAGGCAACCCTCCTTGGTCGAAACGTCGGCAGTGAGTGGGATAATGGGTCGATCGTCCGAGCCGTGAACCTTGGCTGTCTGCTCCAGAACTTCACCCCTCCTGGCGACGATGTATACCTTGGCGCCTGCAGCGCGCAAGCCACGCGCCTGCATGAGTCCGATACCCGTGCCGCCTCCTGTGACGAGGGCGACCTTGCCGGTAAGGTCAAACGTCTTGGCCGGCGAGAGATACTCGGCCGCGGTGTGGTCTGCTGGTGCTGAAGTGAATGACATGGTGAAGGCTAGTCGCAAATTGTTGCGTTTGGAGAGGGGTCGTTGTCCAGGCCTGATCGTGATGGTGTGGATGGAAGAAGCTTAGGGCGAGCAGCGATGCCTATTCAGGCTGCAACTGCTCATCTCGAGCCTTGGACACTTTGTCGAGCAGAAGGGCAGCCTCCTTTAGCGAACACACATCAGCATCGTCTAGCATGATAGAGCTGAATCATGCCTCGCATCGATTGCTGAGGCCGACACCTTTGCAGTGATGATGCATCGGATCCAAGAAGATCTGTCATGTCCGTGCAGGGTCCAACACCAAACTGTCAAAAAAAAAAAGGGGGGGCAGGATATCGCTTTCCCAGAATTTCGACTCCGGGTTGAGTCAGCGTAGATTTTTTGGTTTTGAAGCGTTCGGCTGCAGCGACTGCGCTGCGTTGAGGTGGAGGTGTGACTGAGAAATCGCATCATCGGGCGAGCTCTCTCTTTTCAGAGAAACCGAATGAGCATGCCATCATTCACAGAGGCATGCCAGATGCCGCTTACAGGCGCGAAACTTGCAAGTTGTAGGGCGAAGAAGGTGACATTGCCTCCTACTTGGAGAGTTTTTTTCGCGATTGCCTGTCGCTTCTAGCTTCGCTTGACCTTAAGCCCGATCTTGATACGTGGAAAGCTGATCGTCCGACTAGCAACACGACGTTGCCCAACCGAGACAGAATGCGGGAGAGCAGGCTTGGAAAGCCCAGGGTATCAGGAACGGTGCTTTCGATTGGCACAGATACAACCTAACCTATCATGGGCGACGGTCGTAAAGGTCGTCTGCGACATCATCATACTTGGTCGCCTTGCCTGCTGCGCTTTCCGATGGTGGATAAGCCGAGTGGTGATCGTATGGCTGATGCGGTGCGTCGAGATCATCGTAGAGATCATGCTCGGCTGCGTTGATGTCGAATGCTTCGGCTTCGTCGTCTCGCATCCTGCCGTACGCGCTACGACTGCCACTAGCACCACCCAGTCCACCACCGTATGAGCCGGATCCGCCGCTTCGGTTGCGCGAGAAAAGGCCTCGGATGCGTTGTCCCAAGGCTTCACGAGCGTTGTCGCCAAGGCAGGAGGAAAGGGCGAACCAGCCAATGGCGAGAGCTACGCCGATGCCGAGGATGATCCAGAGCGGCATCAGCGAGGATGATTCGGACTCGCCAGATGCTCGGCGGCCGAGAGAGTTTAGCGGAAGAGTCGATGGCATTTCGGCGGGTGGTGCAGCTATGAATGAGGTGAATATCAGGTCGATGCTATGCAGAATCTGTCACTTTGAGATGTCTTGAGCAGGTGTCGCCACTAATTTAGTTGGTCGGATATGGTTTGCTTCAGATATGATGCTGAGATCGCTGATGGGCTGTGCCGAGATGACTGTGTCATGCAAAGTATGTCAAAGATAGAGAGGAAGAGCATAGATTTTCTCACCATGCAAAATGTCGATCGCAGCTTCGACTTCGGATGGTGCGATTCGTTGCGTGCCTCTGTCTGTGCCGCTCCCGTCGATGTCCGTAATCCGGCCCTTTTTGGTGCACTAATGTTAGATCTTGATCCTAACACCTTAAGTTTTGGAAATGACGGAAAGAGGACCCTCGCCGTTCTTCGGCAAAGCCGAAAATTTGGCGTGTGTGGTGTGTGTGTGATTTCTTCGGAAGATTTCGACGAGGAGGACATCACCAAAGCGAAATTTCTAGGAAGAAGGTCTCTCTCTCCACATGGCGCTCTGACTCGCTCTCACAACGGTTGTGTTGACAAACGCACACGATCTTGCCACAGACTTCTTCTTCTTCTTCTGACCACCAACATCAAACAAGAATCACTCGTGACAAGCTGGTTTCCCCACTGCTACTTCCGCCGACAACCGAGTCACACTCCACATAGGCAACGACATGGAAAGCTCTTCATAACGATATTCGTACGACCCACCTTCCTGTCCTTTGCTCTCATCCTAGCTACCACGGACAAGCATCACAAGACTACCACCATGTCGAGCACAAGCTCAGCAGAGGCAGGCCCTTCGCGGCCAAAGGGGACCATTCTCACCGATACCGAAAGCAGCCGAGTCAAGCTGGGCAGCACCGATGTGGCAAATGGCAGCGGAGACGGCGAAGGAACCTCCCAAGCTGCCGCTTCGACTTCTGCCATCCCGGTCACCACACCCTCTTTCTTCCCCACGCCGGCCCTTGACCATGCCTTTGGCGGTATCGCAGCTGGCGCCGCTGCTACGATCTGCATGAACCCGCTCGACCTGATCAAAACCAAATACCAAGTCGACACGTCTCGCCCACGCCCCCTCTCTTTCCGCCAGCGCACCGCCGCTCCGCTCTACGCTCAAGCATCGTCACTCGCATCCGACAGCACATCATCAGCAGCGTCAGCCGCTGACATCAAAGGCAAAGGTCGAGCTGTCGATCTCGCTTCCACAAATCGTTCCAGCGCACTCCGCAATACACCCATCCGCCACGGCTGGAGATACTACGCTCTCGGTGGAAAGATAGGCAACGACATGATTGGCGCTCTGAACGACATTGTCAAAGCCGACGGATGGAAGGGACTTTACCGTGGCTTGAGCCCCAACGTTGCCGGCAACTCGGCATCGTGGGGCCTGTACTTTCTATGGTACACTATGATCAAAGAACGCATGTCTGCAAATGAGACCGGCACAGATCCTGCCACAGGTGGGCCGAAGAAGCTCTCCGCCGGCCAACATCTGCTGGCAGCTTCAGAGAGTGGAGCGATCACCGCACTGATGACGAACCCCATTTGGGTGGTCAAGACGCGCATGTTTACCACGCCTCGGTCTGTCGCTTCTGTCCCTACAGCAACAACGGGAGGTGCAGCAGCGAGAGCCCCACCAGAAGTCTACCGCGGTCTGTGGCACGGTCTGGTCTCGATCTATCGCACAGAAGGCGTGCGCGGCTGGTATAAAGGTGCCGGACTTGCCCTCTTCGGCGTCTCCAACGGCGCCATCCAATTCATGGCTTACGAGGAGCTCAAAAAATGGCGTACATCCGTCGCTACTCGCAGGCTACAGCAAGGTAGCTCTCAAGAAGTGGACACGTCGATGATCAAGCTCTCCAATGCCGAGTACATTGTCATGTCGGGCGTGTCCAAGGTAGCCGCTATCCTACTGACATATCCGTACCAGGTGGTCAGGTCCAGAATTCAGAATCATGCCACGTCGCACATCTACCCCAACATCAGCACTTGCATTAGATTGACGTATACGCAAGAGGGGCTCAGGGCGTTCTACAAGGGATTGGTGCCGAATCTGGTTCGGATTCTGCCGGGAACATGCGTTACCTTTGTTGTGTACGAGAACGTGTCGTGGGCACTGAAAGGATTGGCTAGGAGAAGGTTGCAGAAGGAGCAAGCGATAGAGACCAACACCTTGGTATAGACGCCAACCACCCTTCAACTAGACTTGAGCTCAATACTACGCAATTCGATCGCAATGCACATCTGCTATCGCATCCATTCTTCAGCAGACAGCCTGATTAAGTTCTGCCTGTGCTTCGCTGGACCCTACAACTTGGCTTGACCCCCTCTATACTTGCTGAGATCGATCTCAATGGTGCAGATGAGCGCAGTATCCTTAATCGCCTTCAACCTGTACTCCTTGTTAATGAATTGATACTCATCATCCACCGACATGTCGATAAAGTGATTGATACTCGGGTAGTGGACCAAGGTGCACTCGTTCCACCAATCTTGCTTTTTTCTCCCTTGGTTTCCCCTCGAATCGCGCAGACCATCCTTCAATGGGCTAACCACGATTCCTACCAGTTTTGCGTTGCCGCCTCTTTTCGCTGCGACCGTGACGAATCTGCGCCCGTACTCGTGGTACGATTCCACTGCGCCCTCGTCCGTGTGGAAGTGGAGCAGGTTGAGCATCGACACTGGCCCATCGTATTTTACGTCGTGATTCAGACGCTTGGCCAAGTCGAGGAGCGCAGGGGACAGGCTCAGATCTTGCCCATCTTCCCTCGTAGGTGCGAGTGAGCATGTAGATTTTGACGGAGGAATCACGTCACCGTTGCTGTCGAGCTTGATTTCGAGCAAAGGGGCGGGAGGTTCAACGTTACGGAGCTTGTCAGAGATGGTGTCGTAATTGGTGATGATCTTGGAGGGGATGCCTGAGACGACCGAGTAGTGGGTCTTGATCGATGAGGTGATGGTGGAGGGTAGATTGTGGGCTTCGGAGCCTTTGATGACGAGGAGCAGCGTCCACGGGGTATTGTTGAGGATGGAGTGGTCGACCAGTGTAGGACGAATGATGGGCGCTTGCACACGGCTGACGGTCACCACGCCAAACAGTTCCGGGTTGCCAGCGGCGCTAAAGAGGCGGTGAAGGAAAGCATCGATGCCAGGTGGCGACGAATCGCTCAGTTGGACGAGGTGAAGTGCGCAAACTGGCATCGTTGAAGCTGCAAGAGACGTTTCAAGACCTTGTATCGTATGTTGGCAAACGAGAATGCTGCTGATGGCGTTGATCATGGCGAACGTTGCCACAGCAACAGCAATCAACGAGAGCTCTCACACGCACGGACAAAGCTCACTTGGATTGTTTGCGGGGTACGCACCTGTGCTGAGTGAGCCATGCGGCCTCACTCAACGTTGTGTTGTTGCCGCCTGCAGATGCCGCTGTTTCGGCAACTCTGAAGCATAGCCGACGCAGCCGATCTTTGCGGCTGTATCGAGCCTTCTTCTATCCCCCTCCCGATCCGACCTTCGATTTCATCAGATTCACTCACCACTCTGGCGCGTCTCTAACCTTGAGCTTGCCGGGTAGATTGCCGTCTCCCATCACACAAAAAGAGTATTTGAGTTGGTAGGAAGGGGTGCGGGAGCGACGCTATGGACCGATTGTCGGTCCCACTCGTGTCCTCCTCATGTGTTTGTACGCAAAGTTAAGCTTTGTGGCATGTGGCGGCGGGCAAGCGAAAACCGAGACAACCATCTCACATGAACAGATATACAGGGTTCCGGACCCGGATGCCATTCAACTTGAGCCAGTTCCATCACATCATGCTCCTACATATATGCTGTGTGGAAAGCCCCACCACTCTGGCTAGAGAGGCATCTCATTGCAACAAAGTCTCATATTGGTAGGATGTCAAGGAAGCAGTGCACGGATCTGATCCGTTTGCCAGATAAGTCTGTGTGGCAGTGGAAATGTACGAATCAGCGCGCTCCCATTTGGTCGCCTCGCTTGTGCCAAGCAAAAAGAAACAGCAGACACATCATCCTTTGCTGGTCACGAAATGGAAAACAGGTTCCGGACATGGTCCTCGGCCCCCTCGGATTTTAGCCCTCTCATCTTTTTTTCTGCTTCCCCGCATTCGCACTCGCATTCGCTCGCACAAACCATCCTCGCAGACTCAAAGCATCCGCATCCTTCCAAAGTGCGCCGCAACTTCCGTTCAGAGACCCTGTGTTCTATCAACGTTGCCGAGCGTTTCGCCGTTTCACCAGTCCAATTCGGCCCAGCCCCTCCGTGGGTCCTGTGCGTGTGCGTGGGAGAGAGATAGAGCTGAGAGTTGGCCTCAACTGCGTGAGAAATGTTGCCTGCCCCACATTTTCGGTCGGGGAGAGGGGGGTCAAAGTGTCTCCCACAACCCACGGCCTATGACCAAGTTATCAATCGTCAGCAAACGAGACTGCCACAATACGCTGTTTTGCTTTGTGCAGGGGGCGCCCTCCACGCTATCGCCTTCCCCACCGGCGTGTGCTACTTATACAGGCCTCCCTGAAGCTTATTCCTTCCCTGCGACCTTTCGTTACAGTCCTTATCTCTGAACCCATTCCGCCCTGCATTGCTCGGAACAACATCCTCTCCACCACATCTCGTATACCATCGGACACCATTCTAACCCCTCCGATTTCCCAACCTAGAACATACAACATGACCGCTACCAACGGCAACAGCGCCGGCCTTGACCCCTACACCAAGCTCTGTCAGGATGTCTCCGGTCCCAACGCCAACCCACGAGCCAAGTTTGTCCTCGACTCTTTGATGAAGCACTTGCACCTCTTTGCACGTGAGGTGCAACTCACCAACGAAGAGTGGCTTGGCGCATGCGATCTCCTCATTCGATCCGGTCAGATGTCGGATGACCGTCGTAACGAGTTGATTCTCATCTCTGACGTTCTCGGTCTCGAGTCTCTCGTCGACAGCATTGCTTACGAAAAGGCACAGGCATCCTCATCCTCGGTTAAGAAGGCTGAGGGTGGAGTCGAGGCTACACAGTCGGCCATTTTGGGACCTTTCTACCGCACCGGCGCCCCCGAATACGAGAACGGAGCAGACATTGTGCTCGACCACAACATCAAGTCTTCCGAGGGCAAGACTGGCGAGACCGCCTACATGCACGGTCGTGTTACCGACGCAGCCACCGGAGCCCCAGTGGTAGGTGCCAAGATCGACGTGTGGCACACAGGCCCCAACGGTTTGTACGAGCAGCAGGACGAGAATCAACCCGACTTCAACTACCGTGGCAAGTTCACCACCGACGCCAACGGAGAGTATGCACTCAAATGTCTCCGTCCAACCGCCTACCCAATCCCTTACGACGGTGGTGCAGGTGATATCTTGAAATTGCTCGATAGGTCTCCCATGCGCCCGGCTCACATTCATTTGTTGATCGAGGCAAACGGATACAAGCAGTTGGTGACCCAGATCTTTGACTCGAAATGCCAGTATCTTGGCGCCGATGCCGTGTTTGCTGATAAGAGCGCACTCACCGTCGAGTTTGCCGAGCCTTCGAGCGAGAATGCTAAGAAGGCAGGCACGCACACCGAGCTCACCTACGACATCCGCCTCGTGGCTGACAACTAAAGAGACGGAGCGGATTAAAAGCATGTGAAACCATCCCTTGTCAGCGCCATATTCTTATTCTTATTGTCATTGAATCTCCTATTCTATTGTATGTATACCTTGATAGCATACAGCAATCGGTGCGAGTGAGAGGTACAATGAGCGGAGACGGCCTGCGATGGAGTTAGCTTCTGCACTCTTGACTGAATTTTCGTGAAAGTGTTAGACCTTCCTGTTCCTAGCTTGAAAAATGATGTTGAAACGCCGATTTCCGAAAAATGTACGTCAAGACGATTCGACCCTCAAAACCCTTCTCCTCGACATACTTAGCTCTCACCTTGACTCTCACACAATCTTGGCTGCTGCGAACAGAACATCTGATTCAGGTAACATCGCAGCCGCTTTCTCATCAAGTCTTGCATCTCGCTACGCTTGGTATCAATACACAAACCTGCTCACCGTCGCAACGGCGTCGATACTTTCAAGCTCGGTCGCACGTTTCTTCAGCAGCATTCCACCTCCCCAATCGAGCATCAGTGTAAAGAGCGAAAAGCCATGGCAGCCGCATCTACATCCAATGGATCCGGTTCTGGGTCCACCGCGGCGCCATCACCAACGTTATATGTCAAGAACATCGAAGGGAAAGTAAAGAAGCTTGGTAAGCCTCCCTCTCCTTCCTTTTCCATTCCGGCCCATTGTTTGCACCCCCTTCGTAAGACTGATCCTCATTCTCTCCCACTCGCCATCGCCTTTTTCATCATGATATTGCTCGTGTAGAACTGAGACGTCAGCTACACAGCCTATTCAGCACCTACGGCCGAGTCCTGGACGTCGTCTCCACCCGAGCCCCCTCGATGCGCGGACAGGCGTTTATCGTCTTTGAGAATCCCACCTTTTCCTCTGCTGCCAAGCGAGGTCTGACCAACTTTTCGTTCTACGGAAAACCCTTGCATATCGAGTATTCTACAGGATCCAAGTCAAAGGCACTCTTGCGGAGGGAGTTGGGAGAGGAGGCGGTGTTGGAGATGCAATTGGAAGAGAGCAAAACCACGGTCAGCCGAAGGGGGGAGAAACGTTCATTAGTCCTCACTTCTCAGTCTGATGCCGAGGCGGAAACAGAGTCCGATGACGGGGGCGAGGCAGACGCGGAAGGAGGAGCTTCTAGGCTGAAACGAGCCAAGATCGAGCCAAAAGTCGAAGACGAAGAAGCATCGGCGGCAGGGGTGACAATCAAAGCCACAAATATCCCTAGCAACATCGAGCCAGAAGTCATCTCGGCCCTCTTCTCCCGCCAATCGGGTTATTTGACCACTACTGAATCTCATTCAACAACAAAAGCACCAACCGCAAAAGATAAGGACATTACAACTTGGTCCGCCTCCATCCGCTTTGATACAAAGCAGAATGCAGAGGCGGCAAAAAACGCACTGGCAGGTGTTCAGATCGATCCTACTTTCTCGTTGCATCTTGTTGTACTATAGCTTCGACACTAGCACAGAGCATAAAAGCGTTCCACACGGCTTTTGACACGTTCCAACATGTCGGTAGCGTGCACTGACAAGAACAGTTGCACAAGACAAGTTTTGCAAAGACGCGGTTTGTGCAGATGCGCTTCTCAGATTGAAACAATCGCTCCCGAACCTGAATCCGACTCATACACCACGCACGCCTCATTGAATCCACCTTCTCGGCTCAATCTCGTCTTGTCGCAAGCCAAACACACAAACATCCCCCACGCAGAGAGGCACTTGAATGAGTCTCAAAAAAAAGCGCTGTACCAATTGCAAAAGGAAGAAATCCTACAAACGTCCTGAAAAAGATCTCTTATCCTAACCTCATCATCATCTTAAGAGGTTTCCCATCTAGTGGTCAATGATAGCCAAGTTACCCGAAATCAACTTATTCTCCAACACACTGCCCTCGGGAATCTCGATCTTGTTGCCCTCGTTGGCGACAATGATAACGGTACCCCTGAGAGTGATGTTCCTACCGAAAACGACATCTCCCTGAACCGTCAAGTGGTCCAACTCGATCATTTCGGGGATGCTCTTGAAGCGCTTCTGGAACTGAGCGACTTTCTTGAATGTGTCTCCGAGCTTTACGACGGGGGTTTGGGAGAACATGCGACCAGGGTTCATGACGAGCTTGCCGTGCTCGAGCGAGTAGAGATCCGAAGTGATGAGGAGCAAGTCGGAGCAGCTCTTGACGGGCAAGAAGCGCGAACGGGGCACATTGACACCCTTGGCACCACGGAAGTGCTTGATAGCAGCACCCACGGCAGTCTCGAGCTGGATAACGGCCTCACCGCTCTCAAGAGCCTTGTTGTTGACAATGATCTCCAGGTCGAGCTCCTCGTTGTCAAGAACGCGCTTGACAGCGCGCAGGTTGAGCCAAAGGTTGTTGGTGTTGAAGATCTTGAACTTCTTGACAGACTTGAAGTCCTCGACGTGCTCCGAAGGAACCTGGGCGATTTCGAGGAGTCGAATGGTACCCTCGTAGTCGATGAGAGTACCACCCTTAACATCGGCCTTGGTCTTGTCAGTGACCTCGGAGATGAACTCGGCCTGGGTGTCAATCATGTGCTGGTAGATGTTGAGGTCAACGTCAGCACCGAGGTTGTCGACGTTTGAAACAAAGAGATACTCCTTGCCGGCAGCAATCAAGCGGTCGAGGAGACCAGAGTTGTTCATGGCATCGAACAAGTCACCGTGACCGGGAGGGTACCAAAGGTTCTTGTTGTCGGTAGCAGAGCGAGGGCAGGGGAGGAGCGACTCCTTGTTGACACGAGGGTATCGCGACTGGTTGAAAGTGAGGATCTCGACGTTGTGGTTGGCGTACTTCTGGATGACACGGGCAGTGTCGTCGTCCGTGTTGAACGAGTTCATGAGGATGAAGGGAACGTTGACGTTGTGCGAGCTGTTGAGGTGCTCAATCTGTCGGACGGAAAGGTCGAGGAAGGTCATGCCCTCACGAACCTCGATAACAGACTTGGGACCAGTGCAGCCCATGGTGGTACCGAGACCACCGTTGAGCTTGAGGACGGCAAGCTTGTTAAGGATCGAGGGGTCGGTGGCCTTGCGGAGCTCGGCGTAGGGGGTGATCTGCTCGGGGGATGGGGGCTGGATCTTGTCCCAGACACTGTTGGAGCGAGCGAACGAAGTGAGCAAAGGCCAAGAAAAACAAGATTGAGTCAATATTGGCTCCCATTCAATGGTGCTATCGCTAGACATGCGCCAAATCGGCCTGCAAATGCTTTTTTGGCGTCTGTTGAGCTCGTTGGATACTTACAGCTTCTCCCCCTTGGCCTTCTCGGCAAGGTATCGGTTGAAGAGGTTGAAGAAGTTGGACATCTCGGCGTCAAAAGCCTGTTGGGGAAAAAGGCAAAGGCAGACAATGTCAGTGATCGCATGTCAACCAAAAAGGGCTCGTTTCTAGTTCCTTTGATGCGCCAATCTGCTCGCAGCCTTTCACCGCTTGGATGGCGATCGCTGGGCAAAGGCGGCCTCCCAGAAGCAGGCTGTTTGAGAAAAGCGAGCAGATTACTCTCTGTTCGGCTTCACGAGCTCGCAAGCTGATCAATAGACAGAGCGAGCATGCTTCCATTCCGCTGGACCAACATCGACCAGAACGGTTAGATAACATGCTCGCTATCAGGCTGGAGCCTGCAGCTGCATCTGCTGAATGCAAAATGCAGCGCCTCGAGGCAAAGAGAGATCGGGAGGCCCAAACATTTTCGAGCGACCGGGCAAAAAGTACGTACCTTGCGGACAGCAGGGTCATCGATGCCGGAAACGAGAGCGTTGAGCTCGTTGCGCATAGCCTTGGCGGCTACACCGGTGGTGGCCGACTTGAAGTCCTATTTGGCGGCAAAGCGGACCGGCAGCAAAAAGAAGGAGAGCGAGAAAGAGGCTAAAAGTTAGTCAACGTGCTCTTGAATGAGATACAGCAGTCTGTGCTCCGTTGAACGACACTGAGCGTACGCCATCAGAGGGCTTTCGAATCCGTCTTGATGAGGAAAGCGGCAGCCGACGCAGGCTGTGCAACTCGACGTACTTCGCTCGGCATTAATCCGAATTACATCGCTACGTCGACAAGTAGCTGACGGGAAGCACCGACAATCGTCTTGTGAGCTATGCTGCTCGAGAGGGGAGTGGTGCAACTTACAATGTGGGAGGCACCGCGAGTGCGGGAAGCCTTGATCTGGGCGCCATTGTTAGGCGTGGAGAGGGTAGCGTTCGACGACATCCTGGTACAATACGAATCCAATTTCGGCAAAGAGAAAGAGGGGGGGTGAGGGTGGGGTATGGTGTAAGAAGCAAAGGTGATGTGGAAGAAAGAGGATTGGATATATTGGTTTTCGTGGATCGAGAGGAGGTGGCGATGCTCGAGTGTGCTGCCAAGTGTGATTTCCGATGCGTTGTGATGGCACTCTCTCTCTTTTTTGGGAGCAAGACGAAACAAGAGGTGGTCAGAGCGGGATGCGCACACGCACACCTAGAGAACTAGAGCCAGAGCTAGGCTCCGAGTCCAGATCGAGACGAGGGGCGATTTGTGTTCCAGCCGCCGCCGCCGCCGCCGCTGCTGCTGCTTCTCCTGAGCAGTGTGCGTGTTGATTGTGTGCGTATGTGTGTGTTGCATTTGTCCAAATTCGAATCGCAGCACAACGCTTTCGGAAGACGAGTCCACATCAGTGACACTGCTCAGGTGCATTGTGGCGATTCAGCCGAGGGTTGGTATTTTTTGGAATTTTTGGAATTTTTTGGAATTTTGGAACTCTGTTGTTCGAGCAAGGGTTAGCGCATGTGGCCCGTGTCCAACAGCTGTCTCTCAAAAGCGTCTCTGCGCCTGTTTGAGATGTTGCCGGTCAAACGCAGATCCTCCGCATCACGCTCGCTCACAGCATCCAATCACAATCACAACACTTCAAAGCCTTTTCTCACCCATTCATCACACCCTATCATCGACGCCAGCATCCTGTGTCAATTGAGATCGAGAAGCTAGCCGTACCGCATCTGCTGCTGCATAGACCATCACAGAGCAGGAGAAAGTCAAGAGGTCCAAGTTTCAGATCGGGACCTTTTTCTCGTCTGTGCTCATAAGCGCGTGGCGTCAAATCTCGCTCGCCTTGTTTGGCAAAATTCGAATGCTGTCTGGTCCTGTTGGTCGCCGCTTCTTTTTAATCGATCCAACACTTTTACATACAGTAGTCCAGAACGGAGCACGGAGACGGTTCGGTCCGCTCGCTTCTCAGCACATTTGCGCCTTCTTCTCTCTCTCTCTCTCTCTCTCTTTCTCTCCGGAAATGGCCGTTCATATCGGGAAAGAACAACTTTCTCTCTGCTACTGTAGGCGCCGATGTGCGTTGCACCCACACCATGCAGGGCTGCAAATCTCTGCATATCAACTGATGATTCCTGACACTTCATTTCGAATTTTCGACAGCGTCTCCAAGCTAACTTATTCTAGCAGAACGTGCCACTGCTGTATCCAGCTTTCTCCGTCATTCGGCTCTGGGCTGATCTCTACAATTTGCTATGAAGCCAGAAGACTGAAGCGAATAATTTTAGAGGAAGCGGACAGAGAGCAGCGTTATTGATCGATACAGCCACCAAAATTTCCCGCCGCTGGAAAAATGGATTTCTCGCTTGCCCGATTGTGCAAACCCTGATTGTTACCCTTCCCCCACCTCTACCCCCATCCTGAACCCCATCTCCGCCCCATCGATATACGATTCTTCTTGTTCCTTGGCTAATCCTTGCAAACGCGGGGACAAGATGATCAAGGTGGCACTCGCAAGCCAGCAAAGGTGGATGGGGAAATTAGTAACCCTGTCTCGCTAAGCTTTCGTTTTGGTTGCCCGCATCAATCCGACACCTCAAAGAAGTAAGTGGCGCGTCGAGCTGGAAATGTGTGGGTGAGACACAAGCTGAAGTCGCAAGCGAAACCTCAGCTCACGTCGGCGGCGTTCCCTTTCGCCGCTCAGCCACAACTTTGCCCAATCCATCAGATCGGATAAAAAGGATATGCCTTGCCCCGATCAGATCTGCTATGTGCCGCTCGCTCCATCCTCCATTAATCGGCAAAGAATACACACTGGTGCTGTTGGCCACGTCACAGAGATCCGATGCATTCGTGTATGACATGTGAGAGATCAACAAACAGACGAAAAGATCAGAACATGTTGCAAATGCAAGAAAAAGACTCGAAACCAGAACTGCAATAAGAACTAAACTCGGACAGAGCTCACCCTCCCCTCGCCCTCAGAACCAGCCTCGCTCACCTCGGCCCAGCTATCCTCGTCATCACTGGTGACAGAAGACACATCGATCCTTCTTCCTGCTCCCATATCCACTGGCTCACTTCCGCTCGAGATTGTGGGGCTAGGTGGAGCGTGCAAGTGGCTCCACCTGCTCTCCGAATCAGCATTCTCACTGAGCACCTCAAAGTCCGGCTCGCTGCGGCCAGATCTGGATCCTGTCGATGGAGCAGCCTGGCTAGGAGGATGCAGCGCTCGGTTAGAGCGGTACGGTGAGTCGGAAGAATTAGAGGCATCGTTGTTGTGTGCATCGGTATAGAGGTCGTGAAATGATTGCTGCTGGTCTGAGAGGGTTTGTGAAAGGCCGGCTGTGTCGAGTACTACATGGCCTTCATCAGTCAACTCTTCGGGTGAGGAGCACGAGAGATGAAGTGAACTTGTGATTTCGGTGTTGTTGGTGTGCTCGGCAGCGCGGTCGCTAAACACGGCGTGCCAGGACGAGGCCGTGCCATCGACAATGGTGGCGAAGGGGTCGTTCACGTTGGCTGTGTCTACTTGCTGATCCGAAGGGGCTGATACAGATGCTGGAGATTCTTCTTGCTGGCCAAAGTCAAGTCCAAGAAGCCCGTTCTTGGCGGCATCCGTCTCGCTGCCAACCTTTGAAGTAGCCTTTTGCGAAGTTTCTGAGGGCTGCACCTTGGCCGCACTTCTGACCGAGTTGAACCGCGAATCGGAGGGCAAAGAAGCGGCATCCACTACACTTGGCGAGGCATCTCCTAGTGAATGATGCGGCAGCTCCGGCAAAGTCGGCCTTCGCAGATCGACCACAGGCACATGGAAGCTCTTCGCTTCCCTGTGCTGCCCTTCGGCATCATTGCTGGGACCCGTGGCCTTCCTCCTCCTCAGCCCTCGACCGTGATCTTGGGCAACAGACCCGCTTGCCATACTCTCGCTCATGCTAGCCCTCAACCTATCCCGGTAGGCCGAAGCTTGGCGTTCGTGCATCTCAAACTCGTGCTGGCCGCTCTCCCTGCTCGCCTCCTCCCCGACGCCCCTTCGAAAGTCGTCCAATTCGTCATCGCTCAGCCTGCGATTACCGTTAGTCGGGCGTCGCCGACCGTCTCGAAGTGTCCGAAAATCATCTTGAATCTCGTTGACCGCCTGTTCCACTTCGCGGCGGAGCTTGAGCAACTCGCTTCGAACGCCGTGGCCAAAGCCATGCGGCCAATTCTCATCGCGCCAGGGACGGAAGACAGTTACCTCGAAGGCTACTGCTGCGCCAATGCCGGCCGTTGCGGCTGCTGTGATTACGAGTGGGTGAACCATGGCCATTCAGCCTCTTTTTCCGGCGATGAATGTATCGTAACTGGCAAATCTTTGTTGGTGCTGCAATGGGCTGAGGATCGTAAGGCCGTTGTTGATGAAGTCTGAGAGACGTCGATGGCCAAAAGTCGGAACTGGCCTGTTACGGGACGCTACTTTTGAGTTCTACTCCATCGAAGCCGAAGGACGTTGCAGACCTATTTGATACAGCTGTATAGCCTTATTGCTCTGAGTTTGTTTGATGAAGAGAAGTGCTGCAATGATGGAAGCTTAAAGCCTTGTCCAATATCCGCAGTTGGGTTCTCAGATGGTGCGGGGCGCGCAATTGAGCAGCCCAAAGGCGGCGAGGCGGTGCTGAGTGGATCTGAGCCTTTTCTTTTTTTTTTTGCCGCTCAGCCAAAAGAACCCTGCATTTCTCTGCAGCCAAGCGCGCAGGGGCCGCCCAAAAAGGTGGGCTGTTAGGCCTTCGCTGGATAGGGGCCTTTGGTATAGCTTAGCTCACTAGCGACCCACTCTGCAACCCAGTTCTTTATGGCTTCAAGGATCTTGCTGAGATACACAGATTGCTATGTGTAGTCAGATGGGTGAGACAGACGACCATGAACGGGCTGTACTTATCGCTGAGACTGACACTCGAACACAGACAGATGTTGCCAGGAAATCAGTTGTTGCTATACTCGAACTTCAATGCATTGCAAATCAAGAAAACGTCTTGTACACTCTTGAAGCTCACTTCTTCCACAAGCCCATCAGCTCCTTTTGAAGATCCCTCGCCCTCCTCTCCTTCTCCAAGCTCTGTGTGCTCCTCAGATGGCTGACAACGTCCCTCGTCTTGCCAAAGTACACCTCTTGCAGCTGGTTGCGCATCTTGGCCT
The DNA here is from genome assembly GCA_900323505.1 of Ustilago trichophora. Lineage (NCBI taxonomy): Eukaryota > Fungi > Basidiomycota > Ustilaginomycetes > Ustilaginales > Ustilaginaceae > Ustilago > Ustilago trichophora. The sequence continues at coordinate 113,124 of OOIN01000031.1, forward strand.
CCATGTCTTCAATCATGCGGCCAACGTTGGAGACGTGCGAGACAAAGTCTGGCAGTGCGTAATCAGCTTCGGATTGTCGTGTGAGACTGCCTGCGATCTCGACGGTGCCGACTTTGGTGGAGGTAGGCTTGAGATCGGTGGGTTCCTCGGTGCCTCCGTCGCGACGAATGAGGCTGAGCATGACGGTCGAGGTGAGCTTATAGCTGGCACTAGCACCGCTGCCAGTGGAAGAGGACTTGGAGCCGCCGCTGGCTCGTTCTGTTGCTTCAAAGACGTGGATCGAATCCCAGGCGCCAGAGATGCCGTTGCCGCTGCCTTGACCGATGGCTGTCAGGTGAACAAAGAGGAGATGGTGAGACAGGATAGGAAAGTCAGTATGCATTGTCGTGAGGGCAAGCTTGCTCTTCATTTCAGCAAGCAGCTGTCTCCAACTTACACTTCTTGAACAGAACCACACCGGCAAAAGTGGAGGGCGCATGAGTACCACCCACCGTTGCACCTGGCAGCGAGCTCGGTTCGCTCTCCAGATCCCAGAGGTAGACGCTCGATAGCGCATTATCATAGTATAATTTTGCATATGTCTCAAAGGCATCGTTGGCCTTGAGCTCGAGCGACCTCAATGGCGCACTGGGCCGTGTGCCTAGCTCGCCATCTGCCGTGTCGTCAGCATCCGGAGTGATGGGAGGATGGTACGTGTCTGAGATCCACGATCTCCAGCTGTCACCATCCTTGTTGTAATCGCAGCAGAGAAACTCGCGCCCTGCGCCTTGCTTGGATTCGTCGAGCTTGACTTTGAGCGGCTGATCGACGGACGAATAAAGGTCGTCGGCATAGGAAGGGATGAGCTTGACGATCGACTCGAGGTTCTGTTCTACTTTGGATGGCGGCAAACGACGCAACAAGTCCAGGGAGAGGTCGAGTGGGTCCGTCATCGTTGCCAGTTCTAGAGTCGCAATGGCACCGGGTGTGGTGTAGGTGGATGCGTTGAGTGTGATGATGAGCGTTTGTGCATAAAGCTTCAAGCCGAACGCAACTCCACCTCGAGCATTCAACACACTCGGAAAGCGTGACGGCTGACGGGAATCGAAATTGGCAGGACCGTGCGAGAAGATCGCTGTATCGGCCAACACTCTTACATCGATCGATCTGCACAAATTGTTAGGCCACCGTGAACCACAAAATCGATGGTAAATTCGGAATTTGGCACTCTGTGACGGCTGACCGGCCAAGTGTCCACAATCACAGAGGCCGCTGTTCCCCCGCGCCGTTATGCGAAGACCAAATGGCGCGCCATCCGAAAGCACGCCATAGCATCTTGTGATGGTGTAGATCCTCATCAGGCTCGATCAGAGCTGCAGTCGTGCATCTCTTGTTTGCCTCGTGCTTGTCCCTCTTTGGCTGGCCCCGCTGCCACCCACCTTTTCTTCTTTTTACCCCCCATTCTCTCAATTCAACTTACCGCTAAGATGCGACCCTGATGCAGCACAGACCAATTTCAAGAAGATTTGTCCTTTCCCAGCACCACACGGCACGGCAGCCTCGGGCTATTCGCCTGAGACAAGGTATTATCCACCTCACAGCCGAGGACTGTTACAACCAGACAGGTGTACAAGTCTGATAAAAAGTGGGCCACAGCTCTGTCCGGCTTTGCATTCATTTCTCCTGGCTTTCAAAAAGAGTTGCACAACCAATGCCAAAATTGGGACAGGGTTGCGTGCTCATCCTCCTCTAGCATCCTTCTATAGTGGGCCGCCCATGCCTTGTCGAGGGTCGGTTCTTCGGCTAGCAGAGGAGCCCAAAACCTTGTCACAGGTAGCGTTTAGAGTGCTGTTCAGCAAGCGCACGTTGTTGGCCTTCAGAGGTTGGGAAGAAGGGCTCTCTCTCGCCCGTGCCAGAAGTCGACACTGAGCGGTGACTGATGCATCATGTTCGTGATTGCAAGCAGATGGAACGGACAAAAAGAAAAGAGCCGATGCCGCTGTGAAACGCACCAATAGCATTGGCCCCCCTGCTTCTTCTTCCTCATCCCTTTATTGACCGATACTTTGGCCCGTCCGTCCGTCCGTCTTGAGCTCTGAACACAGACCAATATATACGTGCAGATCTCACGACTGTAGCTTTGTTGCGTACCATCATCACCTTCCTTCCTTTGTCTCCTCCCCTGTAGAAGAATCCTTCTAAAAAATGTCGCACGCTTCCAACTTCGACACCCTCCAGCTGCACGCCGGCCAGGAGGTGGACCCCGCCACCAACGCCCTCGCCGTCCCCATCTACGCCAACTCGTCGTTTGCCTTCAATGACTCGGCCCACGGTGCCGACCTCTTCGGTCTGCGCAAGTTCGGCAACATGTAAGTGCATTTCTCCGATCGCAATCTGCAAGCGTGAAGCTGAGAGCTTTGCATAGCTGTATGCCCTGCGAATGTCAAGGCAGTGAGCCAAGGAGTAGAGAGTGGCGATAACTGACAATGATCTCTTTTTGATTCCTTTTCTTCGTTGCTACTGCCGGTCTCGGTGGCTCGCCGATCTCGGGTGTTGCTTCTGAAATGACACAGCTACTCGCGTCTCATGAACCCCACCAACGATGTCTTTGAGAAGCGTATTGCCGCTCTTGAGGGTGGTGCCGCCGCGCTTGCCACCTCTTCGGGTCAGGCTGCTCAGGGTATGGTCGTCATGGGTCTCTGCGGTGCCGGTGACAACATTGTCTCGTCGTCCTACCTCTACGGTGGTACCTACAACGCCTGGGCCAACCTCTTCCCTCGTCTTGGCATTACTACCAAGTTTGTCAAGTCCGAGTCGCCCGAGGCCTACGCCGCCGCCATTGACGCCAAGACCAAGGCCATCTACATTGAGTCGATTGCCAACCCCAAATACATTGTTCACGACATTGCTGCCATTGCCAAGGTCGCCCACGACCACGGCATCCCCCTCATTGTCGACAACACCTTCGGTGCCGGTGGATATCTCGTCCGCCCTATCGAGCACGGCGCCGACGTTGTGGTTCACTCTGCCACCAAGTGGATCGGCGGTCACGGTACCACCATCGGTGGTGTTATCGTCGACAGTGGAAAATTCGACTGGAGCAAGAGCGGAAAGTTCCCGCAATTCACCGAGCCTTCGGCTGGTTACCACGGTCTCAAGTTCTGGGACACTTTTGGACCCATCACTTTTGCCATCTACCTGCGTGTCGTCATCCTCCGTGATCTCGGACCGTGCCAGAACCCTTTCGGATCCTTCCTCTTGCTCCAGGGTCTCGAGACTTTGTCGCTCCGTGTTGGCCGAATCGTCGAGAACGCGCTCTCGCTGGCCCAGTGGCTCGAGGCTCACCCCCAGGTTTCGTGGGTTTCGTACCCTGGTCTCCAGAGCCACCCTTCGCACGAGGTTGCCAAAAAGTATCTCCAGCGTGGATTCGGTGGTGTCCTGTCGTTCGGTATCAAGGGTGACGCTGCTACCGGCTCTGCTTTCGTAGACAGCCTCAAGCTCGCCACCAACCTCGCCAACGTCGGTGACGCCAAGACCCTCATCATCCACCCCGCCTCCACCACCCACCAGCAGCTCAGCGACGAGGACCAGCTCAGCTCTGGTGTAACCAAGGATCTGATCCGTGTCAGCGTCGGTTACGAGTGGATCGAGGACATCAAGGCCGATTTCGCCCAGGCTTTCGACAAGACCACTGGCGTCAAGGGTGGCGTTGCTTCTGGTCAGACTGGCCCCGCCCCCGGTCTCTCTGGATCTGTGTAAAAAAAAGTCGATGAAGATATCGGCTCTTGTACGAAGAAGAATCACTTGGCTTCTCAACAAGCTGTGTCGGCAGTGCTAGCTGCTCATCGCTGCCGACTGTGGCATATACCTCTTTCTATTGTCTTTTCTCGTTCCGGATCAATTCTATATGCTGTACTTTCTCTCTTGTTTTGCTTTCAACTCGCAACCCATATATGCAACAACCAAAAACGCGCATGGCTGGATCACCACTGGCCGGATAGCAACACTGCGAACCATGATCTTTAGCTCGTCCCCATTGTGTGTCAGAAGAAGCTTGCGTAGAAGTGAGAGAAGTCAATATGGATTAAATGCTCAATTTGAGGAACGATTTTCTCGAGCATTTTTCCAGGTTTGTGTGTGCAATTTAAAAAGAAAAAGAAAAAGAGCCACGCTGGCCCGCTTTCTCGCCTAAAATGGCCAACAATTTGCTGTCGAGGCTCGCTTGGGGGAAACAGAGCAGTCGTCTCAGTTCAAATACGCCCGCCCCTTTTCCGTCGCTCGTTTCTCTCTGCCTCGTCGCGTGTGCGCTCTGCGTCTCTCTTACACACACACACTTCTCTCCAAACACGCACACCCATTTACATACACACGCACGCCCCGCCCGCCCAACGACCACTAATCAAACAACTCTCCCACGCACCAAGCACCTCTACTCTCCATCATCTACACCTTTGCGGATACAAGACCGCATCCCATCCTCACTCTGATTTCTGACTCTAGTCCGTCTTTACGATAGTCCTGCCTCTTCGCAATAACCAGCTAGCAGCAGATAGGTATTGGTCACCAGCCCGATCACACTAGTAAAACATCCCATTCTCGCACAATCGCTCGTTGACCCGCAGCAAATACGATATCTAGGCTCTGAACCATTTGGATCGCATATCATACCCATTACATTGCCAGCTGTTAGCACTCGATACCGATACCCTCTCGCACCTCCTCTCTAGCGCGGCAACATCCGCCTAAAGCACTCCAAGGCTTCCAATCAAGCGCTGTACTTTGCAACGGCCCCACAGTCTGGCCCACTCCCAACATCGAAATCGCCCTTCTTCTCTTGCCTTTTCTTCTCCATCACATATCTGTAACCACTTTCCAAAAATGGGTTCCTCACTAAGCCGAGCCATGGGCAAGATCTTTGGCAACAAAGAGATGCGCATTCTCATGCTGGGTCTCGACGCCGCTGGTAAAACCACCATCCTCTACAAGCTTAAACTCAACCAATCCGTCACCACCATACCCACCGTTGGATTCAACGTCGAAACTGTTCAATACAAAAACGTCAAATTCAACGTATGGGACGTTGGAGGACAGGACAAAATTCGACCCTTGTGGAGACACTACTACACGGGGACCCAGGGTCTAGTCTTTGTAGTAGACAGCCAGGACAGAGATCGAATCGACGAAGCGAGACAGGAATTACACCGAATCATCGGAGATCGAGAGATGAGGGACTGTCTACTGCTGGTATTTGCAAACAAGCAGGATTTGCCAGGTGCAATGAGCCCCGCTGAAGTAACCGAGAAATTGGGCCTTCATAGGATGAGGGATAGAAGCTGGTTCGTTCACCCTTCATGCGCTACTAGTGGTGAAGGATTGTATGAAGGCTTGAGTTGGTTGTCTCAAAACGTGTCTTCTTCCAAGAGCTAGTTTATCAACAAGCTTCCAAGTCTTGGTGTTTTCACTCAACTCCCAATTGTATATACAGTACTCATACTACTCTTTGTTCGATTTGATGGTGTTTTCTTTGCAATCACATCCCATACCCCCTTTTTTTTTTTTTTTTTTTTTTTTTTTTTTTTTTTTTTTTTTTTTTTTTTTTTTTTTTTTTTTTTTTTTTTTTTTTTTTTTTTTTTTTTTTTTTTTTTTACTTCTCCTCTAACTTTACTTCTGGAACTTTTACACTCTGCTCATGAACACAGCACACGTATGACAAGTTTGTGGTTTCGAATCAGCATTTCTCACAGCAATCAGGAAACGGCACCACAGTCCAGGTTGAATGATACACACGAGAGTTAAAAATAAATAAGATGCATTGCAAAACTCGACAAAACCATTCCTTAAGTACGACTAGATGATCCGCTTCCGCTACTGCTGCTGCTGCTGCTGGCAGTCCTACTGGCACCACTCAGCCCGGGTGTGTTGGCAGCACTGGTCGAACTGCTTGAAGAGGTAGACTCCCTCGCTGAACCTCCTGCGCGTAGACCCAACCAGTTCGCCCAGCCTTGCAAGCTGTAATCCGCAGCGGCGTTCCCATTGGCTCCGCTTGCAGCTGTGCTTCGACTATTATGTGCGGTATTGCGTCTCAACATGCGCTCGTACTCTGCTTCCGACAGTCCGCCGCCATATCCGGAGCCGTAGGCGCCATATCCGCTCCCACCGAGATTGGGACTAGGGGTAGGCGAGGGATTGCTGTGGTTGAGCGGTTGGAGGAGGCCTCGATCGCTCAACATGCCAAGGACGGCGTTGGCCAATTGGTGGGTGCGACCGGAGCCACGGCGGGCTTGATGGTGCGATGCAGGAGTGCCGCCAAGTGCGCCGTGCTGGACAGCGGTGGCGTAGGAAGGGGGCGAGTTGGTGGATGTGGAGGAACCAGAAGCGGGAGGGGGCAGTGGCTCAGCCGGGGATGGAGGGGTGGTGGGGAAGTACGAATCGTCTGCCCCGGGGTGACCGTTGCCTCGTGTAGAGGCGTCCGAGAGCGAGTGCAGTGAAATGTCGAGACGGTGCGGTGTAGGCGGGTTGGGAGGACTGCCATCCGAAGAGTCTTCGAGCTCCATGGGTCTGCTTGTGGGGCGGTGTGCATCGATCGCTGCTGCTTGACCATTGGGGCGCAGTGATGAAGTTCGTGCAGGTGCTGGCGAGGATGTACTCTGATTGCTCGGCAAACGGTTGTGCGAACTCGAGGGCGAACGTTCATCATACGGCGAAATGGGCGGAGGTGGCGACTCACTTCGAGGCATGCCCGGATTAGGAGCTGCCGATGAAGCTGCCTGCTGCGCGTCAGCCGAACTACCTTGCCCGCTCTCCATCAGGATCGTACCGCGTTCTTGACCGTACGCAGGTGGTGGCGCAAGGGTACCAACCATCGGCGCCAGACCCCACTTCTTGACGTTAGCTTCGATAAAGACAAAGCCGGCCTGTCCGAGATTGACATGGATCTCACAAGCACCATCGGCACCCACAGTTGGGAACAAGTTGTAGCGGTTGAGACCAATGAAAGCATCCTCCAGTCGCTTGCCGTTTCTTGTGAAGAAGACAGTTCCGGTGCGAGGGCGGTATCCAATACCAATCACGTCACCTTGGCCGTAAGCGGGACCGTACGACTGAGCTGCAAAAGGATAGTTGTGGCATTTGAAGCCATCGCTGGAAAAGTAGCCGATCGAGTACTTGGACCAACCAGGAAGGCGGAACTGTGGATATGGCTTAGTGGTCAGGCCGACGGCAACGTTGGTCGAGTCGGGCTTGTTGAACATCTTGACCTCCCAGTAGTAGACCTCATTGATCTTGGGTAGCGGCAAGTTGCTCTGAACGCAAACACCGCCGCCCTCCTGAGGCGCCATACCCTCACCATCAGCGATGAAGGTGATCTCGGTTCTTGCCTCGACAAAGACGGAAGGGTTGCTCTCGTAGTCAGGGTCGAAGGACCATGCACTGACGCCCTTCTCCTGGATACTGAGGAACTGGCTGAGTGTGATGTCGGTGGATTGAGTGCCTGGTGGGTAAGCCAAGATCCAGTCCTTGGCACGGCGGTAACCACGCTGCACAGGTTCCTCTACAGTCTCGAGCCATCGCTGTTCGATGCCGTCCAGTCCACCGGTGCCTTCTAGTTGCTCCTCTCGACCGACGTCGAGCGGGCCATCGGAATCGGCAAGCGAGATACGGGCCCTGCGTCGCACGATGATGACGAGGATGATAAAGAGAAGAAGGAGGAAGAGCAAGGTTGAAAGCAAGATGAGCAGCGGCAGCAGCAGAGCAAGGGTATCATCTGCGGTGGGTGGACGCTGGTAGACGGGATCGTCTGGAATGCTGATAATGGCGAGCGGCTTGATGGTGGGGCTGGGATCCTGGGCACGACCAATGTTTTTGAGCTGTTGGTTGAACATGCGCTCGCCCGACATACCGAATGGACGCTTGAAGCGTGGCTTTGTGGCCGGAGGGACGGAATCCGAAAGGCCGTCTGCTTCGCGATCAGCATCCGCAAAAGTGAGGAGGGCGTCCATGTCGAGCACGGATTGACGGAACGCGTATCGACTATCCGAGGCGCCTATGATTTGAGATCTAGAAGAGGAAGAGAGTGTTGAATCTATTGATGATGCGGATGAAGATGCTACCGGAGAAGCCTTCTGGGCAATGCGAGCATTCTGCATGGTGTTAGCGTTGGGTCGACTAGGCATGTTGGTGAAGATGGATGTGCTGGCTGCTACAGACTAGCTGATGAAAAAGGTGCGAGCACCGCCATGCCCGAGTAACGAACGAGGCTTTGCGGGATGAAGCGAATGGATGTGGGGTAGCGACGATGCGATGCCTTATCAAGTGTTTGGAGGCGAATGGAAGATGAGATAAGCAGCTTCGAGGCTGATGTTGCGGGTGGCTGGGAGCAAAGTGATGCAGCTCGGCAATGGATGGCGTGCGACCAAGTGAGGCAGCGCTGAAAAGGTGAATCAGATGCGATGGCAGTGTGGTTCTGAGGCAGAGGAAAGACGGTGATGGCAGTTGGCTAGATGGTGATGAATATGCGATACCTATGGATGATGGCGAAGAGAGAGGTACAGTGGACGATGGGGAGAACGACGTCGTGAGATGCGTGGCTCGACTTGTCTAATATGCAAAGCGAGAGTGAGAGGCTTGAGAGCAGTCTCAATCAATTCTCCCGCATCCTTGCCCAATTTGCGGCTCGATTTTGTGTTGCGATTTGGCGACTGTATTTCCAAAGAGAGGGGCACTGCAGTTGGGATACAGACTGTAATCAGTGCGGGGCAGCAAAATTTGGCTTGTAGAGAGCACTTTGTCGGCTGTGCTGCTCAGCCTCCATCTCGGCCTTTGACTCTGTGTCCTCCCGCTCGCACCGCTGCTTTTGCTTGATCAAGACAGACCCTGCACACATTATTGCACACGGCGGAATGGATGAGAGTCCAAGATATTCGCGATTTCATTGCTCTGTTGTCTTGCGCCTGAATCCGTGCTGAAGACTCTCTTATGGCAGCTTCCTTATCCAGCTCTGATCGAATGCAACGTTGCGTGGAAGCTGATCTGCAAAGGGCGACGACACTGACGCTTTCGGTCAATTTTTTGGTGCAAACGTGCTGACAGCCTGCATCCGCGTTGCAGCAAGCAAGCTCTTACAGGCACAGCCATTAAATTAACTATTCAAATCGCCACAAATCCTATCCCCGATCCCGAGAGGTTTTCATGGCTGTCTCTCACTGTCTCTCACTCTGCCTCTGCGCCCGAATTCCAGCTAACATAGGCCAAACTCGATGCGTGATCCTGACTCAGCAACCGTCCACCACCATCATCTTTCATACTTGGACCCTCGATACTCCACCTCTCTCCAATAAGTTCGATTCCGAGTATCCACGACTTGCTCGCTCGACGATACTCAATAGTATCTGAATCTCTCCCACATCGCGCAGTGCAAGGCTTGCTCAACAGCCACCACTCGCACCTGCCACATTCCATCCACGCTCAACAACGTCAAGCCCATCGCGTCAAACTGGCTACGCGTCAAGAAGCGCCAATCCTCCACTAAGTTATTTGACAGTGCCCAAGCACCCAAGCTCGAAACCACCGCAACACCTCCCCCAACCAAACCCGTCTTGCATCCAAGCTCAGCCGAGATGGACGCAACCACCAAATCCGACAACCACCAACACCTGCAGGACGCCGATGCCGATTTCAATTGTAAGTGTCTGCTCCACCGAAGGCAGGTCTTTGGGTGACTGCGCATGACTAAGCCATCTACCGCCATGTCCCCTTTTTTTCTTCAACTAACACCAACTCTCTTCTTGATGATGAACGGAAATAAACAGCTTCCGAGTATACGCATAGCAACCTTGACCCCTCCATCGGCGGCAATGACCAGCCTGCTTCTTCTGGCTCGCACGATGCAGCTGCTGCATCGCCAACCGAAGCCGCTGTTCACGATGCTAACCAGTCTCACGCTATGCAAGCCGTCATGCAGCTAGCCCAAGCAGCTTCCCAGCAGCAGCAGTATGATCAACAGCACTCTTCCGCCAATGAAGAGCAGCACCAGCAACATGCTCATGTTGAGAATCCGGATATCCACCAACAAGCCCTTCCGTCTGATGAAAACGCAGAAAAGCGCGGTGAGAAACGCCGTGCATCGCACAGTACCACCACCAACCACACTGGGCGCACAGGTAGCAAGACTGCTCGGGGCCAGGAAGAGCAAGATGTAGCCACTGCGGCTGCCGCCGCTGCCGCCGCCGCTGCTGAACACAACATTACCTTCCCCGAATCTTGGTCCGAGGGCAACATCCCTGCTGAATTCCAGAAGGCTTACCAGCAACACCTTGCCCAAGCACAGGCTCACCTTTCCTCCTCATCCTCTCCGCAAACCCAACCATTTGACGACTCTCAATCTCAGACCCAATCCCAATCCCAATCCCAACCCCAGCCCCAGCCCCAACCCCAACCCCAACTTCTCCAACTCGCCACCACCTCCTCCACCTCAACACCATCGAAACCGACACGTCAACTCTCCACATCCAAACGCGCCGCTCAGAACCGCAACGCGCAACGAGCCTTCCGCGAGCGTCGCGAAAGGTACGTCAAAGTGCTCGAGTCCAGAGCTTCGCGCTTGGAATCGGCCATCCGCATCGCGACTGAATGCAAGCGACGTTATGGCGAAGCGCTGCAGACCATCGATGGGTTGCGACAGGATAACCATACGTTGAGGGTGGCACTGGCGGCGTTGAGTGGAAGTGGGATGGAAGGGGTTCAGCAGCCGCCGTCGGCGATGAAGGCAGATGAGTTGTTGGCGAATCTGCCCGATATTCCGCTGGTGACGACCGACGAGGAGGAGGCTGTGTTGGCCGGGGTGCAGGGGGTAGGGGTGGGGGGAGGAAGTGGAATCGGAGGTGGTGGAGGACAAAGTTTGGACAGTTTGAGCGCGGTCGCCGCAGCTGCAGCCGCCGTCGTACAGGGCGACACCGCTACCGTAGAACCAAACAAAAGCTCCAGCGACCCCGCACCAGAGTCGCAACAGCAACAGCAACAGCAACACACCGAAACTCCACAGCAAACCCCACCCCCTCCCGTGACAAGCTCTGCTACAGACAACAAGCCCTCCACTCCCAGTCCTCCCACAACTGCGACAGCAACGTCGACAGCTACAGGCACAGGATCCGTGGCTCTGCCTCCTCCACCGACTAGCGCTGCTGTTTCGAGTGCAAATGGCGCCGCTGCTGCTCAGTAACTGTCTCGGTGTGTGGGTTAGTCTTGTGTTATTCCAATCAAGTCTCTCTTTTGCTTGCTTGCTTGCTGGCTCTCTCTCTCTCTCTCTTGCGATGCTTTGTGTGTCTTTCGGGCTCGATGTGTGTGTTTTGTGCGTATGCATTGATCAAAAAGTTGTGTGTGTTTGTATTGCGATCGCAAGCATCTTAGCTCAGGCAGGGATAACATCTTTATATCGAGTCTCCTTGCAGTAGTTGCAGCAGAACCGACTCTCCCCATTCCCGTGATTATCACTTGCATCCTTTCGCACTGGTGCTTCTGAAATCTCTTCTTTGACCTGTACGGCATCCGTTCCCGCAGACAGAGGCCACCAGTATGGAGAGAATCTGGTCTTGCATCCTCTACAACACTTGATCTTGCCTGCTGCTGGTCCTGGTGAAGCTGTAAGTGATCTGTTCCCACCCAACGCCGGTGTAACTGCCGGTGAGGCTTGGATGGCAGTACCATTGACCAGGCCTAGATTCGACATCAACAACGAGTCGTATCTCTTGGCCCTTCTCAATAGCGCATAACTCGTCTCCCCTACCAAGGTACCGACACTAGCCGCGGGGACGGAAAGGCTCTTGTTGGCCCTTACGAACATTTGCAAGCTGGTAAGGCCGGATTTGGGATCCACCTCTGCCAAGTCGTAAAGCTTTTTCGCCTTGGCTACTTCTTTATGCTCCTTACACCAGATTTGCGGGACCATGTGGCCTGTTTCGCCCTTGAACGTTAGGGTCGAGATGACTTCTCGACGTGTGCTTTTCACCGGGATAATTTCAAAGGCAAGGGTGAAGCCAGGTTGCTGGTTGTACGCGCAACTGACGTGGAATGTTTTGCGACACGACGGATCGGAGCATGTAACGCAAGCTCCTCGGGAAACTTTGCAAATGCAGCAGAGAGATTCGTAGCGCCACGTGGGGAGGTTGCCGCACGATTCGACCGTCTTGAGGCGGGTTGTGTCAGAGAAGACCACTTCGGGCATGAAGACGGAACAGAGGACGTGAACCCAGTTGTTGCATTCGGTTGGTTTGAAGGCGTCCAAGGCGCCAAGGGGGGCTTTGATCACGTTGGCACCCAAGGCGTTGGCTCCTTCTTTCTTGACGCCATCCTCTCCAGCGGCAGCAGCAGCAGCGGCGGCGGCCGCGGCGGCGACAGCAGAAGCCTTGGGTCGACCCCTCGCCTTGCCCTCGCCTGTCCCAGCCGCAGCAGCAGCATATCTCGCCGAGTTGGCAGCGGCATCCTCCTGCGCAACGGGTGAGCATAGGATACACCTCGGCAAAAGTGCAGCTTCCTGTGTATGTTCATTGTTGCAAGGGCCGCAGAGCCACATATCCATATCGATCTCTTCATCCGTCAAACCGTAGCATCCCTGATGAACGCTGAGCGAACACTGCCTGCACTGCGCGAGCTTCTTTTTCGGCTCAATGCGCTTGCACATGACGCATTTGAGCGGCTCCGGTTTGGGCACCGGTGGAGGGGCGATGGGTGCTGGACTGGTGGCTGGGGTTGAGACTTTTCCATCGCGCGAGGTACGTGCGAGTTTCGAAGGCGGTGCAACGCCAAGGCCGTCGTCGGAAGCAGCCGAAGCGGCGGCCGCCGCCGCAGCCTTGTTGCGTGTGTTGACAGATACCAAATCCGGGTTGAAGGTCTCTGCAGCATACTTGCGCCAGTAAAGACCGCAGTTGACACACAGCACACGGTTAGCGAGCGAGGCAGGGCCCTTGTACCAGATCCGGCTCGAGGTGGTCGAGCACATGGCGCACGAAGTGGCTGGGCCGGAAGGCGCGCTGTCACCATACACTGAGAGCGAAGGCGAGACGGCACGTGAAGTGGTAGGCTTGGGAGGCGGTGCAGGTGCCGTCGATGTTCCGTTGGCACCATTCGCCTTCTTGGAGCCTGTTGAAGAAGCTGGCTTGACTGCCTGCGTTGCCTCGAGATCGGCCTTGATGCGCGCCATCTTCCAAACGACAAAGTAGCGCACGATCTCCGAGACCTTTTTGGTGGGGATGAACTTTTTCAGCTGTTTCATGTCCGAGTTGACCTGTGCGATTCCGGTCTCGAACTGCTTAGCTTCCTTTGATGTCCAGTGGTTGACGCGGAGCTGCTTGTTAGTGCTGGCAGACATGGACATGAGCGCTTGTACGGGGTCACCCTCCTTTTCGGTAAACATCATGAGAGCGCGATTGAGGAGGTCGACATGGTGAGGTGGGACCGTCTTGTTGAAATGCGCCTGAACGGCTTGGAGATAGGCATCCAGAACTTGCTCCGATTGCGAGATGGAAGGCAAGAAGATGGGCTCTACGCTCTGGTCACCACCTCGTTCAAACTCGGGAGGATCGGACGGCAGCAAGACGGATGCTGCGGCAGGGGTGCTGCTTCCTGTGGTGGGAGTGTCGGACCTTTCGACCGCCTCTCGTTTGCGTTTGAACGGTCGTCCCTTCTTCTTGTGAGAGTTGCTACCTGCAGTGCCCTGGTGACTTCCTCCGGCTGAAGTCATTGCGGCAGAAGCAGCGTCATCGCCGGCTGTAGCTTCGTCTTCCTTTGCCTTCTCCTTTGTGCGGCAGTGGACTCCGAGACCAGCCTCCTTCTGCTCGTCCCAAGTCGGCAACGAAGCTTGGTATTTGGGGCCAAGACGTGTTGTAGCAATGGGATAGACCGAATCGTGCGGATCGAGCACGTCCATGGCATTCGTGTGCTGGCCAAAATATCGATACGGCCAGCGATTGAAGCAGCGCGTGCCTCGAATGTCGTCTGTCGTCTTTTCTGGCGTGGGGCTGCCATCAGGCGTGTTGCTTGCCGAAGCGATATCGTCGCCTCGTCCTGCGGTGCCTCTCCTTGGATACAACTGTCGACCTCTGCCGCGTGGGGCGCCGCGGCCTCTGTTTGTGGCAGCGGTGATCTGATGCCGAGGTGGGTTGGATGTGTTGCCGTTGCTACTGGAAGAGGCAGCGGCAGATGAGAGATGACCTCCGGTCTGAAGAGTAAGCTCGACGTCTTGCTCGTGTCTGCGAGAACAAGGCGCGCAGGTCCAGCTGTAACCTTTGGCGGGTTTGGAGAGCAGTGGTGGGTTGAGGCACTTCATGTGGAAGAACTTTTTGCATGTGTCGCAACGAACCGACTCGGGACCTGATGCCCAACGATGGCAGACGGCGCATCCTCGAAGAGCGTCGGTGAGGTCGTTGATCATGCCGGCTTCGGCAACGACGAAAGAGTAGCGGGTGCGTAGCGTGGTGAGAACTTCTGGTGGAGCGTTCTGGACCTTTTCGGTGGGGATGACGTCGTAGAAGCGATGAATGTAGCGATCGTAGAGCTGATAGTAGTAAAAGTGATCCTCCTTTTTCTTCCACTGGCTGACGTCGGGAGCGGTGCCGGAACCTATCAAGTCACGGTGCCGGACCTCGCAGATGCCACGGACATTCTCGAGGCTGAAGACGTCGGAATGCATAGTGGCCACGAGAAGGCGAGGGTCGTTGGTGCTGCGAAGACTGATGTCGCGCATGCGCAAGAAGACGTTGGCTCGGACCTGCAGAGTGCCGGAGGAGCTTGCAAGTGCAGCTGCACCGCTGCGAGAAGAAGCGGCCGTGACGAACTCCATGACTCTGGCAATCATGTAGGGTTCTCCGGCGCCGGGCGCCCATGCAGGTGAGAGGTAGATATGGTCATTAATGCCAATCATCTTTCCATCCCTGATAGCGACGCGAGTGACGGGGGCTGCCGATTTGGCAGAGGAAGTGGAGGGGGCGGAAGCATCTAGTAGGGCCTGCTGTTGCTGTTGCTGCTGGAGACCGGACTTGGAGGCGGTGAGGCCAGTAGCAGCGAGCGAAGAGGTAGCCATACTGTCGCAGCGTGATGCTCCTCTGAAGGAGACTCAACAATATGAGAGCAAGATGGTAGAGAGATCCGCCTACCAGAGGGCGCAGCTAAGATAGCAGAGCCAGCAAGTGACAGGGGCACCTGTCTGCTGTGTCTCACCAGCTAGGCCGCCAAATTCGCAAAGGGAGGAGGCTTGGCGGAGAAAGTTGGGCGATCACCGAAAGAAGAGAGAGGTGAGAACGAAAGGGGAAGAAAGGAATGATTGCCAAGCAAAAGCAAAGGCAGTAGGATCAACACTGGCGCTGGTGGCGAGCAGCCTGTGGTGCACGTCAAAAGCGAGCAAATATGCCAGCAATGTTGAAGAATATGAGAGGCCAGAAGGAAAGGGCTGAAACAAAAATTGGGTGGGAGGATGCGGGTTTAAGGCAGGTGAAGAAAAGTGGTGCAGGCTGACGACTGGTGGAAAAGGTACCGACCGAATGCACTGAGTGCGCAGCGCAGCGTCGAGTCGAATAGCTGCTAGAATAGTGATAAAAAGAGGGAGAGGTAAGGTGGAGAGGGGAGCATGTAGGGCGAATCGCCGTCGACGACGACGAGTGGGTGAAAAGGAAGGAGGGGAACAAGCAACACCAAGTGCGAAGCAAGAGCAAGAAGGATGAAGGGTTCGAGGTGAACGACAAAGTGGATGCGGTTTTGACACAGAGTGCAGGCCAAAGTGCGGATTAAAAAATAAAATAAAAATGGCAACAACGGCGGCAGCGGCAGCAAGAAGGTTGATGACCAAGGAAGCGCAGAGAAATAGCAAGAGGGTTGAGAAAAAACGTCAGCTTGTACGTTAGAAAGTGCGCAGCTGTGACTGCATACTAGCCGAGTGAATGAGAAGCGATGAATATTGGGAATTCCAAAGTGAGTTGCTCGCAGGGGAAGGGGGGCAAGAGCGTAAGGATGGAGTGAGGGACTAGGTCGAGCAAGGAAGGGGGAGCGAATCTGGATACGACGGACTCTGATGCGACTAGTCTGACAGCACTAGAATCAAAGAGAGAAGGGGACAGGAGAGGGCGCAAGAGGGATGAGGATGGACGATGGGCTGAAGGCAAGTGGGAGGAGCTGGGGGAGGTGAGGGAGCGAAACCAACGATGCTGAGCGTGAAGGGACAAAGTGTAGGAGGATGGACGAGGACAAAAAAGATGCGGGAGAGTGGGAGGATGTCGAGGCCGAGATGATGTTGCGATACCGGACCACCACGAGGTGACGATCGCGCCGCTATGGGCAAGAGGCGCAACCCAAACAAGCTGGTACGATCAAAGGCTCACAAATCCGTGAGAAGCATGTATACCGGCATCGATGCAGCCCAGCGAATACAGTCGGAACACGTTTGGGCAGTCGATCGCTCACGGCGGGTGAACAAAGCCAGCACCAGGAAACACAAAGATCAAGCCTCACATGACCAAGAGGTTGGTAAAGGGTGAGGCTGGGCAACGGAGACTCTAAGAACGGAGAACGAGGGATGTAGGAGGACAGGGAAGAGAGTGTAACACGGCAGGACAAGGACGGATGCGAGACAAACAGGACGGATCATGATACGAAAAAGACAGCAGCTACGTACCTTTGGTTGTGAGAGAGGGATGCGCAGAGGTAGTATGTGGTGAAGAACAAAGACGATGTCGAAAGGGTAGAGAGAAAAGGGATGGGTGAACAAGGTGGAAGCTAGCCAAAAGACGAGCTAGACAAGGGAAGTAAGTGGAAGCTAGCAAGCAAATGGGGGGCGTAGCTGTGGGAGCAAGCAACAAGACGACAAGACAAGCAAAGAAGCTTCTGCTTGCTTGATTCAACAAAGTCGAGAGGGCGTGACGGTCAGCTAAAGCAAGGCTTTGTTATGCCCAAGAGCAGAGACGCCTTTATTGAAATTGACAGACACGCGGCACAAGACAGAGTTACTCGAGACACAGAGGCTCAAATTTTGACACGCTTTGCCAAAACTGCCACAATGCCCGTCCAACAGACAGCCAACTTGACTGTACAGTACACAACTCTCAATGCTCACCATTTGCTTTCAAGGTCGTCTCAGAGGGGACTAGATGCGCTCGTGTGCGAATCGTCAAGCCAGGTCGTGTAAGCTCTCCGTTTGTGAGGCAGCAAGGAAGTCATGGTATACATTTGGGCTGATAGGAATCGGTACCAACCCCAGCCAGTCAGGAATATGTAAGCTGAGCTCCATGCCAGCTTTCGCATTGCCCTGAGGTACTGAAGAGCCCAAAGAGTATCCAGGGCATGATTTAGATCAAGCTGATGCTCTGGTAAAAATCAGCTCCAACAGGATTGTAGGCCCAAGATTTGGAAAGAAAAAGGCCATACATTCCACGCACGACATCAAGTACCGTCTTTCAATGTCGCTATGCACCAAACGGATATGCGCTCAGTATCATTGAGCTAGTTGATGTTGATGCCGAGCGTGCAGATGTCCCTCTAGGCTGCATTGCGGCGTGGCACATGACTCGAGATGGGTTCGATTGATCGAGCATACTTTTGGCAGTCATGCTGGCCCTTTCAATGATCTAACCAAACAGGTTGACCTCGCCTTGGCGTTGATCAGCAAGGATCTACTTAGTTGAGAGGATGTGGAAGCTAGATTGTCACACAAGCAATTGGCGCATGCTGAAGGGACATGAATCGACTTGGCCGTGATCGAGCGCACGAGGATGGACCTGCGATCATTAATTCGGCCCCTCCCCCCTCCATGTACACCGGTGCCTTTTGTGGTCCCTCCGAGCACTGTCTGTACTTGACATCACTCAAACAATACTTGTGTGTGGTTGCTGTTGACCCATGTCTTTTAACGAGAGGCACGATCGATGTTGTGTAGGGTACTGTGTGTGACCCTCGTACAGTGGGTGCACAGCACATCGGGCGAGCTGTTTGGCGGTGGTGGACATTTTTTTCTTTCTTTCTCGCATCTCGGATGTCTAGCAGTCTGGACAGTATAGGCAGAACAGCAGAGGACGAGAGAACGCGGCGTTTTTCATGGAACATGACCGCACACTCTGCCAAAATCAAAGAAAAAAGCTTTAAATGTAATATACATAAATATATATTTTTTGCTTGTTTAAATTTTTTTTTTTCTACTTCTTCCCGTTCAAAGTCCCTTTTATTGCCAATTTGTCACGATCAGGGTCCGTCTTGCTTCTGCAGTCAGCCGTAGATCAGCATGACTGCCGATTCAGCGAGCGGTCCACGCCTCTCTGTCGTGAATGACAGTCAATGGTTGAGCAAACAAAAGTAGCGGCGAGGAATTTGTATTGAATGTCAGCTAGAGCGGTGTAACACTTGACAAAAGTTGGAGGCCGAGCCGCATCAGGTGTCTCGGCTAAACAAATGGCCAGGCCATCAGAATGAGGCACTCGACGTAGCCCTCTTGACACTTGACGCTGCTACAGAAGCAATGGTGACACGACAGCAACGACATGAACACCATGTTCTCTCCCTCAACTAGATGGTGGCGTACTTGTGCCATTGCATTGTTCTGGTATGCTCTGCACAACCTTGAGGGTCACACGCCCAAGTGAGCCAGTCTCTATTTTCACACTGCGCTTAGGGCTCTGCGCCTAAGAAAGAATAGAATGTGGAGCACTAAAATCGCAATTCTCTGCTAAAGTGCCCAAAAAGAGGGTCCGAGAGCAGCGTGCAGATGTATGCATGCAAGTCCCCTGCGGTGACGTGCCTCAGCCTCACGCTCGCGCTCACACTCCACACTCCTCTCTTTTGATATCACTTCTCGACGATCGACTCCTACTCTCTCTCTCTCTCTCTCTCCTTCTCTTATGACGGCAGCACCAACTCACTTTCGAGGCCATCTTCTGTTGTTACCTCATCATCGCTACCGTCAACAAACACTTGCTCATACCAGGTCTGAATTCAGGACGAAAACAGCGCACCCACCCAAACACATTTCAGATGAAGCTTCATCCCATCCCTCTTTCATAGTCACTGCCGTCAGCACGAACCATTGTGCACCACATCCTAGACTTTCACCACCTTCAACTCTCAGCACTCGGTACCCTTTGCGATAAGCCAACATGACACGCGGAGTGGAGCACATCGACACATCCGACCCAACCATCATCCCCGCTCGTGTCAACATTCACCACCTCCAACTGCGCGATCTTCTCCAGCCCACCGGCGTCAAGGACAAGGTTCTCTTCGTCAGCCGGCTTCAAGTTGAGCAGGCTGACTTTACTTCTCCTCTCAAGCCTCCGACTACCTATTGCACCCTCGACTTTCAGCCCAACTGCCTCACCACCGGTTGCGGACTTCTCGCTGCTGGTGGTCAGCATGGTGAGCTTGCCTTGCGCCCATTGCATTCCCCCTCGAGCGACGCCCCTCATCTCCAGCTCCATTCATCGTATGCAGACAGACCACCCGCCCCGTGGCTCCTCCGCACTCCGACCGGTGGAAGCATCAATAACGCAATCACCATCCAACCTGACTTGAACCATCCTTCCAGCTCCCGCCGATCCTCCTCCACCTCCTCGGGCGCCTCTACGAGCCCATCAAAGCCAGATGTAACAGATACTTACCCATCATCCGAGACATATTCACCCTGGGCCAGAGATGAGCCCTCAACATCCAACATTGCTCGCCCAGGCCTACTCTTTGGAGACCCAGAGATGGAATCACAGCTCTCCGAAAGCGTCTTTGAAGAACTCGCCGCAGCCTACGGCTTCGACCCTTCCCATGTCAATCGCAATTCTCAATGGCGACGATCCTCTCAATCCCGCATTACCACCGCAACATCTTCCTCACCAAACACTGCCACCACCGCACCAGACTTGGCTCCCATAAAAGTCATGGTCAGCAACAACGACCAGTCCATCAAGCTTTACAAGCTTCGCCCGCCCAAATCGCATCCCGGTGCCGGCGGTCGTATCGAATCCGGCCTACCCGGTCTATCCCGCAATACAACTTTGCATTATAGTACCGCAATCAACCACTCCTCTCTCTCGCCTGACCAGCGCACGCTCATCGCTGTAGGCGATACTCCCGAAGTATTCATCCATACCGTATCGCGTAGTGGCGAGTATACCAAGATCGCAACGTACACGGCGAGTAGCGACGCCTGTTTCAGCACCACCTGGAGTCCCGACGGGTCCAAGTTTGCCGTGGCGAGTCAGGATGGAGTCGTTTCAGTTTGGGATGTGAGGAGTAGCAGGAGGTTGGCGGCTGTCAGTACTAGTCAGGCTAGTGCGGGAAGTGGTGCGGCGCGGGTGGTCAAGTTTAGTCCGTGTGGAAGATTTTTGGCTTTTACCGAACATAGAAACTATTGGGGGGTAACGGATGCAATTACCTTTGGGGAGACGCAGAGGATTGCTGCTCCTAGAGAGAGTGCGGTTGGTACCGGCACTGGTAATGGTGGTGAGGGTGGGGGAGCAAACTTGGGCGTGGGTGTAGCCGAGGGTTGGGTGGAGAGAAGGTTGGCAGGCGAGGAGAGATTTAGGATGGTCACTGGAGGAGAAGAGGCGATTGCACGCGATAGGGAAAGAAGGAGCATGATCCACGCCACCTTTATGAGGGAGTGGAATCGAGCTATCAACCTCGTCGATCGTGGAGCCGGAACCAATTCCGACTCTAGCAGCGTCGTTGCCCCAGCTCTGAATCCCAATCCCACCACAACGACAAGTGTCCATCGAGGATCCAACTACTTTCCCGATCACCTTGTGAATCCAACTCTCAATCATCGTGGTTCCAGCTCTACTTCCGTTTCAACAAGTTCATTGCTGAGCGCGGCACTTGCAACGCCAACTTCAAGTATGGGTTATCGACCTTCTTCGTACTCCAATACATCTTACTCTGTTTCGACGACTGGGGCGGAGGGACAATCGATAAATATTTCGGGTTTGTGTTGGGATTCCGATGGTGAATTTGTTTACCTTTCCACAGAGAGAGTGGTTGCAAAGTATTCGGTAGGAGAGTCAAGGGTTTCTGTCACCCAGACTGGGTTGCTTTAGCTTTTGATACAATCAATTTATTGGATTTTGCCAGCTTCCTTTGGTTCAGTTGTACTTGCTTGCTTTCGATTTAATATCGCGCGCTTTCTTCACCATCACTCCAATCCCATTGCGTATCTCTAATCGCAATCCAAAACATCCTTCAACAGTCTAAAAAAAAATTCTATCCTCACACATACATCTTTCTCACTTCAAACACAACTTGACACACACACACACACGCACACGCACCAAATTCTTTCGAAATCAAAAAAAGACTGACAACATAAAGATACCATTGGAATTGTGCAGAGACAAAAAAAAAGCGACTAATGTATGTATGAAATGTGCATGCGATTTTACAAAGACTTTGAGAAAACCTGACGAGAAACCTATCATCTGGAGAGTGAGAACAAATGCTTAAAAGTACATGATGTGATGATTGAGCTGAGCTTGAGAGACCAAGAGAGAGAGAGAGAGAGGAGAAACCTTGTGTGATGCAGCGTTCAGGGAATAAAGGGGTCTTAGAAGAGTTAGTAGCGAATGAAGAGAGGATCGACGTAGTGGGCTTCGGCATTGTTGAAAGGCGCATGCGGGGCCTGCACTGTGAACTGCGGATAGCCGTGCATGAGGCCCTGCCTGGAGGTGTATCCGCCAGCGTAGTGGTGGAAGGGAGAGAAAGCGTCGATGGGAGGTGTAGGATAAGGAGTGGTAGTAGCAAGAGGTTTGCGGATGACTACATTATCGAGCTGCTCGTAGTCGCCAGTGCTGGCGTGCGGCTGCCAGTGGAAGTAGTCGTTCTGGCATGCGATAGGCGCGGGCATGTGAACACCCAAGATACCTCGATCGTAGCCAGCAGCGAGCTGCCAGTAGGCAAGTGGATGCTGCTTGGAAGGCACACCGGCGCCAGCCGGTTGCTGCATGACGTACGGTGCAAGCAGCGTGTTGGGGGTAGAGACGAGAGGCTCAAACACGGATCGAGGGTAAGGCTGAGCAAAGGGAGGGCTCAGACCGTAGTTGCGCGAACCCGAGGTGAAAGCTTGCAAGGCTCGGTCGTCGGCCATCTGGCGTCGCTTGTTGCCGCGCTCAGGCGAAGGTGTGTGGTAGCAGTGCGTCTGGCTTAGCGGGCTTGTCTGGTCATGCTGAGCATACGACCTTTTGCTGCCAGTGCAAGCCTCAGGTTGGACGACCTGCAGTAACCTCGAGTCGGCCGAGGAAGAGGCAGGTGTTGGGTAGCCGGCGTTGTTCATCATGGCCTGGACACTGGCGTCGACGTCGAATCTCGGCATAGCGGTGATGGGTGCAGGTGCGTAGACATGACTCAAGTGGCTGGTAGCAGCGGCGGGTGACGAGCGAGGACGCGTGTCGATGGCAAGCTGTTCCGGCGACCAGGATCGCGACTGGCTGACACGCGAATTGTGAGCGATGCGGCGAGGTGCGTCGTAGATGGAGGTGAGGCCCGGTGCCTGGTGAGGATGCAAGAGAGCTGGCTGCCTTGCAGACGGGTGGTGGTGATTAACGCCCTGCTGGCGGAGAGCGGTCTGACGGCTCCTTTCGGCTTCATGGGCGCTCAGTGCGAGCTGACGGCGTTCGGCGAGGATCTCGAGGGTGCCAATCCAGCTGCGGAAGTCGGCGTCGGAAGCATAAATGTTCGAGGAAAGCCCAAGCCAGAACTCGATCTCCATCTTGGTAACGTCCTTGAGCTTGAGGCCCGAGAGATCGGACCAAGTCTTGTTGGTGTAAGTGTGGTCATCGAGAAACTTGTTGGCAAGCATGAGGGCAGTGACAAAGAGTCGGAACTCGCTGCCGTCCTGACCACGGAGACCGGGGTTCTTGGACTTGAGTCGGTGAATGTAGAGGAGGGCGAGGATGATGACCGATTTGGAGACCTGTGTGGCGTTGAGCATGTTGCGGACAAAGTCGGTGAAGCGGCGACGCGGGAAGAGACGGAGCGTACGAGGGTCGTTGGATCGTTCACTGGCGCTGGGTCGGGAGCGATTCGAATCGACAGCGGAACGAGCGTGGGCCTCGACGGCGTTGTGCAAGTCGCGTACCGAGAAGGAGACAGCTTCCGACAGGCTGCCAAGGCTGAGCTTCTTGGAGTGACGCTTTGTGGTGGGCGAACTGGTGACAGAGAGGCGGCCAGGGCGAGAAGATGGGCTGGAGGCGACAGAGAGCGGGTAGGTGGGCTCGTGGCTGTCGATGCCGCTGAACCAGATGTAGCAGACCATCTGGGCACACCAGTCGCTGACCGATGTGGACGATTTGAGTTCAGCATCGTCGACGAATGCCTTGACGGGAGCTGCAGCGGTTGCGGCTTCCACGTCGACGTCTGAATCGGATGGGGTTGGGAAGGGCACTGCCGTTGAAGGTGCGGTGCAGTCTGTTTGCTTTGTCAATGGAGCCTGCTTCTGAAGGCGCGGCCAGTTTTCCTTGCCAAAGTAGGCGCCTTCGCAAGGCAGTGCGGACGGTGGCTGGGCGACGTAAACCATGGTGGGCGGAAGCGGAAGCTATTCGATGAAAGGCGATGGAAGGTTGTGAGTGTGAGAGAGAGGAAGAAAGATGCCTATCGACGAGCTGGGATCTGCCTGCAGAGAGTCGGGGTCGGGTCGCTACCAGAGCTGAGAAGTTGTGAATGCCGGATTCAAGCCACAGACAAGGCTATCAGCATGGAGATGTTTGAGAGAAGCGCTGTCTGGAGGGCGAATAGCGATGCTGATGGTTGGGTGGGTAGGTCGTCAAAGGCGTGGGCTGTCGTGTATGATGGGATGCTGACGCCGAGACGAGAAGCGATGGAGAAAGCTGAGTATACAAGGTAATGAAGATGACTCTCGATGCGAACGATTGAGAATATAGGATGAGCGCAGTGCAGAGAAACTGCTTTGGTGACTTGCGAGAGAGAGAGAGAGAGGGAGAGAGAGAGTGTGTGTGTGTGAGTGAGTGAGAGATGGAGCCTAGGAGAGTTAAGAAAGCGAGAGGGAGAGAGAACGAGAGCGAGCTAAAAGATGCTGGTGAGGGGAATAGGTGATGGTGATGATGATGGAGATGATGCTAAGAATTGACTGTAAGAATAGAAGATGGAAGAAAAGGAAAAGCAAAGCAGCACCGTCAAGGAGCCAGAAAGTGAGGTGAAGGTTAGGTATGAACGACTAGGAAGGATGAAGGATTAAAGGGTGAGATGCTGTGTTGGAGGCAGGACAAGGGAGAAGAACAAGGGCGAGGAGGGGAGGGCGGAATAGAGACCAAAGCAGCGGAAGAAAGGGCGGCAGCGGCAGGCAGTCAGACAAGCAGAGAGGCAGACAGGCGGACAGAATAGCGAACAGTTGTAAAGGCCCCGAGAGACAAAGGAGCAGCAGATGAGCTGCACTGACGGACAGGCACAGCCAGAAAGTTTATGTGTGTGTGTATGTGTGTGTGTTGCGGAAGTCAAAATCGTTGTCGTGGTCAACACCCAGCTCTTTGTGCTTTGGTAGATTGGTTGGTAACGAAGTGAGTGGAGGCGGAGAAAGGATCCAAAAAAGAGGCGGAGCCAAAGCTAGAGCTCAAGCAGCACAGCAGCAGAGGGGATGGAGAGTGGAAGTGATGTGGCTAGCCAGATTCAGATTCACGATAGTGTACTTGGGCTTGTGTTGGCTGTTGGGCTGCTGAGCGAGGTGGGTGAGCCGCTGTTGGGCTGTCTTTCAGGAAGCGAAGAGAGAGGAGGTGGAAGGACCAAGAGCTCGAGGCGAGATGCGCTCCAAGCAGATGTTTCAGAGCCAAGCGTGAGCAACGAGGCTCAGTTATTCAACCAGCCATTCAGCCAGCCAAGAGTGAGATGCCAGAGAGAGAGAGAGAGAGAGAGAGAGAAAGAGGCTCGCTGTGCGGAACATATGTTAGCGAATCTGGGTGGTGTGCGGCTTGAGAATTACACGAAGCGGGCGGGCTAACCCAGGAAGCGTACTGCCGCATGGATTCATTGGTCATTGTTCAGATTGTTCAGAAACAGAGAGAGAGAGAGAGAGAGAGAGAGAGAGAGCAGGGCGGAATCTCATTCACTTGAACACAAAACATATGTTGGAATTCCACTTTTTCCATTTTGCACGCTTTTTTGAGTCTCAGTCTGTCACATCCAGCCATCGCATACGAGCACAAGCACAAGCACACGCACACGCAAGGTGGGATTCGGCTCATTGAGACGACACACAATACCGTCCCGTCACAACGACAAAGGATTCGAAGGGCAACCGCAGCGGAATGGCCGCCGACGAGAGAAAAGGAAAGAGGTAACCCACAAAGCGTGGGCCCCTGCGGCGAGGCATGCAACACCGCTCAAGCTTGGCTCTGGCTTCATATTGGATTCCGAAGACGCCTCTTCGGTTGGCAACCTTGAGCTGTTTGGTTATCCTTTTCATCATTGTGGTAGTTCACACCAAAAGTCGCAAGTCGCAAGTCGCTAAATGGATGAATCTCAGCAAGAGCCAATTTGCATACTGTCCTTGTTCATGATAACCAAGGAGGCGCAAGAAGAGAAAAGGGGCACAGGCGGGCCGCTTTGAGGCTGACAATCTTTTGTCATGCGTTCAAACACAGCCAGAGACCGTTGCGCAATCCGAATCCAAATCCCATCTGCAGCGGCGGCGGCGGCGGCTGCTTTTGGTGCTGTTGGTGCTGATACGGCTGCTTTGAATTTTCTCTGTCCGACCAACCAACCAGCCAGCCAGCCAGCCAACCGTGCAACACCGCTTCCCAAGTCTGCGCGTTGGCTCTGAGCTAACCTGTGCGTACGTAGCACAGCGTTTAGGAAAAATTAAAACAAAAAGCGAAAACGTGCAGTAAAATTTGAAAGCATCAAGAGGGATTCCAACAACACAGGCTCACGCTCACGTTTACCACCGCAATTAGGCGGGTTGCAGGCAGGGTGGTGACGCTCAGCCGAACAGCCAGCCAGCCAAAGCCTGTCAGCCTCATTCAAGAGATTCATTCCAGGGCTGCGGTCCATCGATGTCGACAAGGCACACCATTGTAACTACAAAGTGCAAGTGTGGATGGGCGTCATCAGATCGTGTCAACCTGGCCCACACGGGAGGTCCAAGTTGCAATTTCACCAACCAAACACACACACACACACACGCACCCCTTTTTCCGAGAAAGCGGCGGGACATTAGACTCAGAAGCGTCAGAGGAGTGAGAGTGGGAGCAACAACGCAGCTCGGACAACGGAAGCGGTGCAGTTGTACAAGAGAAAATGCCATACAATGAGGCAAGGCAAAGCCAAGGGCCACGCAAAGCAAGTTAGGCAAGGGGTCAGGGGAATGAGCGAAGGAAAGAGCATCAAAAGGGAAGAAAGAGGAAGAGAGAGAGAGAGAGAGAGAGAGAGGGAGAGAGCGCGAGCGGAGCCACAAGGCCAAGCGGAGACGGTGACCCGCGCGCGGAGCAGCAAATCGGCATGAGTTCTTGAGGTTCGGCCGCCAATCCAGAGCCCCAACGCAAGCGAGGAGCGCAGCCAGGGCGGTGCCAAGTCCACGCGGATGCGCTTCTTTTCAGTGTCTGAAATTATACTGCAATGCTGCTGGCTGCCTTTGTGTTTCTGCTGCGCTTTGCTTTCACTGCCGCCCTTTTGCAGCTGACCACGCCCTGGATCGGCAACTCTGAACCGTTTCCACATCACACGCGAACGATTGCATCCCAGATCCAGGCTCGTCGCACCAAAACAAAAAGAAAAAAATGAACCACACTCACAAGAACGAGGCTCGAAGTGACCCATCGAACCTACACCAAAACCTCATCTGGCTCACGACACTTTCATCAGAGCGCAAGAAAGTTGGCTTCACCGGTCAAGGCGAAGACAATCATGTTGATGACGATGCTGTGGGCGATCAAGCTCAGAGTGCGTGAGTGAGTGTGTGTGTATGGTACAGTAACATGAGTGCCAAGTAACGGCCAAGTCGTAGGTCAAGCAGTTCCGCGTGTGTGAGAAAAGTAGCGCTGCACGCCAAGCGGCGCAGACGAATATGAGAGAGAGAGAGAGAGAGAAAGGACAAAAAGAGCGAAAAGGGATCTGCCGGCGAACATCGTCTCCAGAAGCCAGAAATTTCCACTTTCAAGTCCAGAAGGCAATCAGAAAAGAGAGAGAGCCAAGAAGCAAGCTTGTTCATCAAGATTGGCTCGCCTATTTGCCAGAAAAATGGTTGCATGCGAATTCTGACGTGTCAGGGCCACTTTTTGGAACGCCGGCAACGCTAACCATTAGCGTATTACCATTTTTAACATTGCAGCGCACTTCTGGCTCACACATATTCAGCACGCGCGGAGCTTGGCGGTGGGATCCCTGTCTGCCTTTGCATTGCGGCATCGAGCCACAGTGGGACCGCAACAGGGCGATCCGACGCCCGCCTTGGGTAGACACGGGATCGTGTGGATTGACCATTTACTCCCCTATTCTCTCTACAGTAATACCACCAAGATGTACCGACTCGACAAGTTGGGCGGTTCTGAGCCAAGCCGTGTCAAGCCAAAAGAGGGTCTCGAGGTTACGTGTATTGATTGCTGCGGCAGTCTCACGGCACCACCAAGAAAGATCAAGAAGAGATGGATCAAACATGGTTGAAATTTCTCGGAGATGAAAGGCAAAGCGGGCCGGCCCTCGCATCTGTGACCTCATCTGCAAATGCAACGGCATAGAGCCTTGTCTCTCTCGTCTCTCCTTTGTCTTCGTGTGTCTCATCTCGTTCTTTCTCTCTCGAGCTAAATGTCATGTTTCTGTTGCTGGCTGCAGCTCTCTCTCTCTCTCTCTCTCTGTGTATGTCACATTTCGCGCTTCGGCTACAGCCCAATTGAAAGAAATTGCTGACAGCCGTCGCCACTGTTTTCAACACGCGTGGTCGTTTGCGAACATCTGACGCAATTCTTGCATTCGCAGCCAAGAAAGGGTCGCTACAATGTAAACCGGCCATTCACGATCAATTCTGTCTCCCCCTGCTTTCTGCACAAAAAATAATTGTTTACGCTGTGCAACACTGCTGTGCAGCGCAGCAACTCCCACTTTCAACCAAAGAGGGGAAAAAAAAGGCGCCGACTTCGATTTATAATTGGATCCCACCGCTGTGCAAAAGAAGCTCGGATCTCCCACGCAGCAGCAGCGGCGTCAGTAGCGGCATCATCTTCTTCTTCTTCGTTCGCTTTCGGTGACCCGTGATCAGCAGTCGGTCGTTTGCTGTACTCGAAGCCCTCTTGTTTGAGCTTGTTGACAACAGGCAACGCATCAACAAACTCTACAATTGTGAACCTGTGCAGACTGAGCATCGTAGCACACACGCATTTTCAGTGTTTGCACCTTGATCTGGATGCGTTGTTGTACATCCGGCTGCTGTCGATGATCCCACAGAAACGACATCGACATTATTGGACCTCAAGCATGAATTCTATGTGGTTGTTGTAGTGCCTCCTGTCTCTGCCGTCGTCAGCGGTCTACGAAAAACTCCTGGCAGGGTTGCTCTTACTCTCCTATCGTTTCATGCAGCTCCAAAGTCAGCTTCTCTTTGAGAGTCGAAGCCAAGTTCTACAGCCATATTCTCAATTTTTTCTTTTAGAAAAGAAAAAAAAAGAACGACTCACGGCCCGCCATTGAATGGCGAGAGCAAAAAAGCATCTGAATTGTGGTACAATGCCGTGATCATTTTAGAGGCCGCTCCGACTGCTTTCAGTCGAAAAAGCTCTTTCCAATCAGAGCGGCGGCTCTCAGCACATGGACGGCAAAGCATTGTGCAACAAACTTCGCTCTATCAAAACGACCAGAGTAGATAGGTAAGATTCTTGCTATGTTGCACTCTTGCTATGCATCGCGAGCGTGGCAAAGTTCGGCAACGTCAAAGGTGTAGCACGGCAACCGAGAAGCGGTGGGCAACTGGAAGCGAAGACCCGGCTCAGTCCTTTGCATTGCAGATTCGCCCGCCGTTCCTTCACAGCGGAGCAGGCAGAAACCAGTCTCAGGGGTCGTTCTAGCTATTAGTGGCGGCGACGGCGTCTTTTTGCCTAAAGAGTTGGTAACTGTAGAGAGGGCTGATACTGCTGCCTTTTTGTTGGTCATCCCTAAGTAGAGGTGGATCGGAAGGAGGCATCAGCAGGTGTCCTATCAAAGTGCCACATACAGCAGCTAGAGGAGAGGAACCCTATATCCAGGTTTCCACCTGGGCTAGAGACCAAGCATCAAAGATGAAGAGGAGCAGCACTAGCAAGAGGAAAAGAAGGCTAAAGAGAACTGTACGTTTTGGCATTCCCGCCCCTGCTAAGCGAGGAACAGTCTCTGACGGAGCAACGCGCTGTGAAACGAAGTGGCGTATGTGCAATCTAGAGAGCGTGAGGGTTGACTCGTGGAAAAAAGACCAGCAGCTCCATCTTCTGCTGCGTATTCCAACACTTTTCCCTATAGGAAAGACGCCAAAACTGCCACTTGAATCAGTCTCGAAGTCAAGATGACGCTTTCAGCTGTTGCCAGTTCCCCAAGCAGCCCAAAGCATACCATGCCAATGCGTATGTAGCACACGGTATCCTAAGCTCCAAGCGCGGTATTATAAGATCACAGTGAAAAAGGGCTGAAAAAGGGCTCGGCGAGAGCTGCAGCATGCGTTCAAATTAGAATCCAAAACTCGGACCTTGTCTCTCTGGGTGCATCCACAGCCTGCTAAATCTACGGGGAAAGGGAAAAGGAAAGAAAAGGCTTTTTCGGCTAATCGAGCAAAAAATAATTTTTTTTAAAAAATAAAAATAAAGAACCTGTGCGTTGAGAAACCTTTATAAATATCTAAAGAAGCGCACGCAGCAAAGCGAGATGAAAAGCGGGAACAAATTACTGTACACACACTGGCAATGCCTGTAGCAGAGCCAACGGACTTGGACGGTTAATTTGGTTGGGATGCACAACGCGCAGGGGTCCACTGCACAAATTGCAGCGCAAGCAGAAAATCGCTTTCGGGATCGTAACTCTCTTAACACTTGCAATTGGGGCGGAGCGGCGCAAATTGTGTCAAGCCAGTTCCAGATCCCGTAGCAGAGGACGTGACACTACAGTACAAGCAAAACGGCTCCGCTGCTGTGGTTCGGAGATGGGTAGAATTCTCTCTCAACAAATTTTCCTCCCCACACTCTTGGAAGATTTGGTCTAGCCGTTTCAGGCTGCGATTTCCACAGAAAGGCTTTGGGTGTCTCGTCGGTCACCAGAAGGGAGAGGAGATCAGTCAACCCTAATGTCAAGAGGAAGAGAATCAAGTGCAATCACGTTTGGCTCTGCAAAGACATTCACAGGATCGCTTTCGGTAACATGTGGTGCTGCAAATTCTGGCCAGCCTTGTGGGTCAAATGCAGACGACTGAGGCGTTCTAGCAAATAGTTCTTCTTGCACTGCGAAGATGGTCAAAGCGGAAAACCTGGAAAAAAAAATAAAACCCCAAATCTTTTGATAGGTCGCCCTGCCAAGCTACTTGGCCTACGCTTTCGCCAGAGTGAACAATGCTTTTTTCGATGCCAAATTGTGCCAAAAGGGCACACGAGAAAACAGCATTGCTGACAGTGATGCTTGGTGCTGTTTGATAGATTGACCTAGGCTGTACATACATCATGTATTGCACGCCAAGGACTTGCATCGGGGAGATGCGACTTGATCATGGCAATGCCACTTGCAGCGGTCGACTTGACGCCGACGTGGATACTGTCGTGGCTGCAGGCAGCGTTACTCGCTTCATGGTGAGATTATTTTGGGACGGTCTCATACTCTGCATCGTGATCCACAGGGATTCGAAAAATCGCTTGAGCAGGCCGACTGTGTTGTACATGCACTGTACTGTACTGAACAATGTCCTGAAACGTACCAAATTTTGTGTGCCTCTTCTGTTCTCAGCAAAGTCCGGAACCATTTTTTGTTGACCTAGCCATCTCGTCTTAGTTGAGGCACCTCAGGCTATGTCACTCCAAGTCTGCTGGTGAGATAAACGCATATCATCTCTGGTCCGTCGGATGCGTGCGAGTTGACGACTTTTACAACCAAAAGGGGCCGATCTGATTCAGTTCGAGACGCGGGAAGCTCTTCCAAATCAGCCGAATGAAATCAATTGATCGGATCTCGAGCCGACAAAGACAAACCAGCACCTTGTTGTTGTTGTGATGAAGAAACCAGCCAAGTCGAAACAAAGTGCGTTGCTGCAACAGACAACTCAACATGTCGTGAAATTGGCTCTGAGAGGCCCGCCGCAAACAAGGGATCGAAAGGCCGGAAATCCGCCTCAATTTCCTCTCTCGATTTATTGACACGTCAACGCTTAGGCCGAGCCTCTGCCGTCCAAATCTCCGCTCTCACCATCTCGACTCACACCAGCACAGTACAGTAAGCGAGAATCGTTTTCTGCCTCAAGTCCAACGGTCAAGTTGGAAAGTGCACCTGACACTCTTCATGCAAACCTGACGCTAAAGCACCAACCTGCTTGAAGCATCAAAGGAAGCAGCGGCAGCCCTGACACGCTAAACCTTGGCGAATGACTCTGAAAGGGCAATCATTCAAACTCAAAGGGACCTCCATATCGACAAACGACCTGACACATACTTGACACTACACACAGCCGAGATCGGGTCGCCGCATGAGATTTCTTGAACGCAGGTCCAAAGGGGGTTTGGCAATGCAATTTTTGAGCTCCGACTCCAGAGCCTCTTTTTCTCTTTCTCTCTTTCTCTTCTTTCTCTCTTTCTCTCTCTTTCAGTCACTGCCATCGAGCATGACCAAGCCACGATATTATCATTACATATCTTTCTGACGGTTTGTCCTTGTCGACATGCTCCGTCGCATCGCACGCTGTCTTTTCAAGCCCCGCTCGCCCACTTTGTCAGCCTAACTCTCCTTGCCTTTGCTTCCACCTCGACCCCTTTGGTCAGCCTTTCCTTGGCTTGTTCTCTAGCCGCCCTGTATCGCCCCCTTCTCGATCAATCACGCTGACACTCTGACTTCCCCCTGAGTCCACAGCGATTTTCATCAAAAGGCCCTCCTGTTCCCGCTGAGGTCGTACCCGACAATTTGACACGCCATTTTGACACTCCGTCGTCGTCTCCCTTTTTTTGGGCCTGGTCCTGCAGCTCATTCACTCGTGCAGCCTTGCCAATTTGCCATGCAGTCGGCTCAAAAAGAAAATCTGGGCCTTTTGTAACCGCCCGCGCCCCCCCTTCTTCTCCAGACGCCGTCTCGCAGCTGCAGACAGACATCGCAATTTGCGATGCTTTAGAGCGGAGCCTTGAGTGCTAGTGGCCAGCTTTTCTTCCTTCCGGCGTGCAGTAGCGCAAATCTTTCTTTGTCCACACCCAGTCACTGTACTGTACGACACTGCCTTTGTTGTCGGCGACCTGTCCAACGGTACCACAAAAACAAAAACAAAACAAAAAACGACAAATACCATGCGCCTATCGACAGCGGCGATGATCTGTCTGTAAAAAAAAGAAGAAGAAAAAAACTCACCACTTGCTTCCTGTCTGTCCTAGGAATAGGATCAAAGAGCTAACCAACCAGCCAGTTAGCCCTCTTCCTGCACTTGTTCTTTTCAACTTCCGTCTTTCACCAGAGCCATCGGTCACCTTACGCTCCCATTCATCGTCTCATTGAATCCGAATCTATCTTGTGACATCCCGCAGAGTGCGAAGCGAGCCTCGCAAAGCTCGGAGCTCGGAAGACGCCTATTTTTCTCAACCCAAATAAGCGTCTCGTCGTCAATTTTGAATGCCGGCGATCGCGAGGTTCGCCCCCTTTGCCTTTGCCTCGTGTCGATGTGTGGCTCTCATCCTTCTCCTCGGCTGCGGCGACAAAATTCTTTACACACTAAGCAGCCTTTTTAGCGTTCGCCTGCGATTTGCTTGCCCCGACCACGCGTGTTTGCCTTTCCTTCACCCTAGTTGGCGCACTCTGATGTCAATCCTTTGCTGGGTCGGCATTGTGCCTTGTTCAGATCATGTTGTTTGCCTTATGACACCTGAATTTGCCGACCATGCGCTCGCGGGTCTAGCGTGTGCAGTATACTGAAAACAATTGACACACGCCAACCGGCTCATTTTGCCGCCTGATATGCAGTTTGTGCGAACAACAAGTTCCGCATAAGGGCTCTCCTTCCCCATTCCCCATTTCTCGGCGTACTGTACACCCCATGAGCGGCGCTGATTACAAGCCGAAGAGTGCGAAAAAAAGCATGCAACCGCAGGTCGTCGTCGCAAGTCAGCTTCCGAGCCTGCCGCGTTGCCTGACTGCATAGCATCTTCACGTTTGCAGAGAGGGAACAGACGGTCCAATGGTTCAAATTCGTTCTGGGAGGGAACCACACAACTGTATTCCGAAAAACGACTCTTCTCCTTCGGCTGAACTGCAGCAGCAACTCCGCTTCCATTGTCCGCTCCGCCAGGGGACCACTTCTTCCTGCAGCAGAAAACATTACCGTGGACAACTCAATCAATTCTCACACAGCCCACGCAAAGCATGGCACTCTCTCGGTAACGTAGAAGTAACTTTGCCTCGGCCACTCTCCATGCCCTTTTCTGAACGTGCCTTTGCGAGACAGTACTGTACAGCGAAGCGAGACCCAGGATTGTCTTTTTTTTTTTCCCTGTTTGATGGTAGATTGAGGACACGCCGTCACACCTCTTGGAAGGAACAGCTCAACTAAGCGCCTTGTCCTCTGCAAAGTTGTAGTGCTCTCATACAGGACGAAGAACAGGAGCGAACTTCATGCTGTTGACCAGATACTCTAGCGCAGCACCCCTTGATTGACACGAGGAAGCGAATGCCCGCATCAAGGGTCAAGAGGCAAGGGAACAAGCGGTAGAAGCACGCGCCTGCTTTCCAGTTCCACAGATGAACGAACAGAAGGCTCAACATGCTTGGTTGGCAGCGGCGACGGCAAGTTAAGCCCGCTTCGCATACACTCGCCGTGTAGGTGCTCAAAGACCTTAATCCGTTCACCTCATTCGACGTGATACTCGACAAAACAAAGCTGTGACAAGCCCTCCTCGAAGAAGCGCTCGGTTTGTATAGCATATCTTGACGATCTCCAAACCGTGTGCCTCAACTGCTACGGCATCGTTTGACCGGCCTGTTTTGTGTATATACAGCCTTGCTCAGTCCGTCCAAAACTGCGTTGCATCGTGCTGACCGGCATGCTATTCGTTCTATTTGCTTGGCGACGGATAGGGCTCGGATCTCCGAGCTGTCTTTCTGCAAAAAGTAACCCTTATGGAACAGCCACCCTGCCGGAACCTTGTGCTCCCAGCATCGCCTCATCTGCCACGACAGCTACACGAATGGCGTGATGTCCAACTCCGGCCCGGGACTGCTGACGATCGAATCGGCGCATGTGTGCCTCTAGTGGGCACCTCGGAAAAATTACATGGTCAAGCGGCCGGGAAGATGTCGATGACGAGACCCTGGAAGGGCTTGCGATGAAGTTGACATCGGCGAGATTGAGATCTCGATGAGCTTGCCCGAAAACCATACAGATGTGAGCATTCTAGACCTTACACGTTCGAAAATTCTGCTCCTCAACACGTGACGCTTCTGCGCGATGTGTTACTTTGCTGTTCCATGGTGTTGGTGTCCCTTCCTCTTTTGAGAAAAATGCAGATCAACTTTATCCTGCTCGCTCACTTTGGCTCCTGTCGATACAGCTACTAGCTCTCGTCGCGATCACTCTGAAAGCTACTCTACTTCACCACTACCGCGTCGAGACGGAAAGCACGCCCACTTGGACTTCCTGGGCCCACCCACGCACAGAATTTTTCTCTCGAGTGAGCTGGAAGAAGCGGCTGGCCACACGATGCAGACCGACTTCAAGGTACTCCCTTCGATCCCTTCGCAAGCGTCAAACTCAGCCAGCAGTACAGCTGTACACATTGAAGTACGCTTGCGATCCATCTCAACAGCGAGCGATGACGACGTTCGAGCGCATGCAACATCCTTTCTCACCTCGAACTTTGCGGCATTACAAGGCGAAAGCGAGATCACAGACTGGTCCGCTTCGCCGTTCCTCACAACCCATGTCGACAGGATACGAATCGCCGAGGCCGCAGTAACAACACCATCAGCAGCACCAGCATCAGCATCAATCCCCATCGCACAGGCCAAGCTGCAAGTGCACGTATACCAACCTTCATCCACCGACATTGTTGACGAGTTCTCCGCCGCAGACCCAAACGCCGACGAAGGCGACGAGACTACAGCAGCGAGTGTCGCCGAGCTTCCCAACCGAAGCTTGGACGGAGTGTGGGATAGTTTGGTATATGAAGACGACATCAAGCCCAAACTCCTCAACTACATTTACACAACGTTGCTCTTCTCGGATGCCAATGTCAACTTCAACCTGGTCTCATGGAACCGCGTCGTGCTGCTGCATGGTCCTCCTGGAACGGGCAAGACAAGTCTGTGCAAGGCTCTTGCCCAGAAACTCGCCATCCGACTCTCGCATCGATACTCGCATGGTAAGTTAGTCGAGATCAACAGCCACTCGTTGTTCTCCAAATGGTTCTCGGAATCGGGAAAGCTCGTTCAGCGCCTATTTAGCATGATCACCGAGATGGTCGAGGACGAAGATGCCTTTGTCGTGGTGCTCATTGACGAGGTGGAATCTCTGACTGCTGCACGAAGTGCTGCTGCGTCGGGTACCGAGCCCACCGACTCGATCCGCGTGGTAAATGCCCTCTTGACGCAGCTGGACAAGCTCAAGCATCGCAAAAACGTCCTCATCATGACCACCTCCAACATCACCGACTCCATCGATACCGCCTTTATCGACCGTGCCGACATCAAACAGTACGTCGGCCTCCCACCTCCCAAAGCGATCTACTGGATCCTAGAGAGCTGCCTTTGCGAGCTCATCCGTGTCGGACTCATCGCCCCCCTCGAACTGCCGAACTACGATCAAGCTATCGAAATCCACCATCAAATCCACGCAGGGCAACAGCAAGTGACGCAGGCCAGCATGGCAGGATACAAGCTGCTTAATATTGCACACAATTGTAAAGGGTTGTCCGGAAGGTCGCTGCGAAGGCTTCCGGTGCTAGCGCACGCACATCACATTGGAATGGCACAGGCACCCATCGACTGCGATCTGTGGTTGGAGGCCATGACAAAGGCGCTAAAGGAGACGCAGACGGAAGGAAAGGATGCCAGAGATGGCTATGCTGGCTTTGACACCACCGAGCTTTGATTCCTCTCGTCGCCTCTTTTACAGTTGCACTCATTACAGATTCATAACTAACTCACCCCGTTGTACTTGTAAGCTTCCCGAATCAATCACGACCTAGAGCCTTCCTAGTGGGGCAGACGGCTTCACATCCTGTCGGCGGGAAAAGACTGTTTCGCCTGATTCACTTCCAGTCCTTCCTTCAACTTTTGAGAATCAAAGAGGCTGAGCAATGAACGAGGGCGAGGTATGGGTCCTTGTCGTCTGCTTTGGATGAATCAAGGAATCAAGCGGAGGAAGGATTTCTGGCAGTCTCTGTAAAAATTCCGCCTCCGGAAAAAACAAAAGTTTAAATGAAATACGGACACAAAAAAGCCGGTTTCAGGCACAGCCAGCCGCCCAGCAGCAATCAGTTGTGCTTTGCACCGTTGTGGAGGCTTGAGCGCGTGAAAGGGTGTCACAGCGTCGCTGCTCACTTTTGATGTCGTACAGAGCTGCATATACAAAAACCCTTGTGGCGACCTGACAGGGCTTCTCGTTTGACGATCATCAACATCACATCCCTCCTCTCTACATCGGACCATCCCTCCTTCACACAGCTTCTAGATTGTCCTTTAGACTTCTCCAAAATTCCCGCTTGGATCACACAAGAATCTGCCTATACAAGCCGGTGCGCATAGAGCCCTTTTAGATACGCATACATCTTCCTCTCGTAGACTCAAAGAAAGATTAGCCCTCCAAGACGGATCCTCCTCAAAGGCACGTAGATCCAGCTTCATCTTCATAAAAAAATGGCAACGGAAGCCCTTCTACCTTTTGGCGCAGCCTACACCGGCGCGACCCAAGCATCTCTCGACTCTGCCAAAGCCTCTGCTGGAGCCGAGTATTTCCCTACGGTTTTCAACCCTGCCACTGTCCACTCGAAAGGCCGTGCCGTTGTTGCTAAAGGCCGAGCCTCCCTCACGAAAGGCTCTGAGACAAAAGAAGGTTTCAAGCTGTACTACGAGGTTCACGGAAATGGCCCCGTCAAAGTGGTATTTGTGATGGGACTCAACAATTCATGCTTTGGCTGGTTGCCTCAGGTCGAACATCTTGCTCGAGACCCTCAGTATTCTTGCCTCGTCTTTGACAATAGGGGAGTCAGTAACTCTGAAACCCCCACTGGATGGTACAAGACCTCGGATATGGCTCAGGATACCTTTGATCTTTTGGAGCATCTGGGATGGATCAAGCAGGGAGCAAAACGAAGTGTTCATGTTGCAGGAGTGTCGATGGGAGGGATGATTGGGTTGGAGATGGCTAGACAGAGACCAGAACTTTTGGCTTCTTTGACGCTGATCTCGACTGCACCTGGACGACGATTCCGTACCCCCACATATGGAGTTACCTCGCTTGCCCGCGTCCTCGGCGGCCGAACCCTCGGCTTCGACTCGGAACAGTACCGCCTCAATCGACTCATCACCACCCTCTTCCCCACAACCTGGCTCTCTCAACCTTCTTCCAAAGCTCGCTCGCAAACCAACCAAGAAGCTCTCTACGAAATGTTCAAGTGGCGCTACGCTTTCACTACGCGTCAAAACATCCACGGAGCCATAAGCCAGATGAAAGCCGCCCTCACCCACAATATTCCCGATGCAGACTTGGACCGCATCAACAGATCCGTCCCCAAAATTTGCATCCTCACCGGTGACACCGACTTTCTGGTCGACCCGAGAAACTCGGATTATCTCAAGAATAAGTTGACCACCGCAGAGTTTCACAAGTTCAAAGACGCTGGTCATGCGTTGGGCAATCAGATCGCGGAGAAGGTTAATCAGATTTTGGAGAAGGTCATTGCCGAGGGGGTCAAAGCGGTAGAGAAGGGTGCGTAGAGGCTGTTTTTCGTGATAAGAGATACAGGATCGTATACATGGATCGTTTACAGGATGAGTAATTGCATTTCTTCCCTTCTTTCTAAACCACGGCCGATTCTGATTTCCTTTGCAGACTGTATGATTTGAATGGCTGTCACATGGCCGTTTACTTGCGAACGTTGTAAAGGGAGACACTCTAGGCCTTC
Organism: Ustilago trichophora; assembly: GCA_900323505.1. Taxonomy (NCBI): domain Eukaryota; kingdom Fungi; phylum Basidiomycota; class Ustilaginomycetes; order Ustilaginales; family Ustilaginaceae; genus Ustilago; species Ustilago trichophora. The sequence goes on from OOIN01000031.1 coordinate 151,364, forward strand.
TTTGTAGCGACATTGCGAACGGCCTTGTTGCTCGCGATAGGTCTCGCCGGCTGCACCGGTCTCGGCTGTGGCATGAGCACATGCAACCAAATGGCCCTGAGGAAAAAGCACGAACCTATCACCAACGAAATCACGGCTTTACCTCCATCCTGGCTCAATAGACCTACCGGTTTCGAGTGAATGTAAGCGAGCGCAGGGCCATAGGCTGGATGGCTGAGGGTAAGCACTCCAAACACGGCACTTGCCAATGCGGGCGCGAGGATATCGGTAAACTCGACGAGCGATTTGGCCTTGAGGAAAGGAGGTGTACCAAAACTCCATCCGAGCGGATCAAACACATTGAGCGTAAACGCGCTGATTCCACCTCCACAGGCCGAGATGGTTCCAATAATGACTTGTAACAACAAGCTTTGCCTCACTGCAGGATTTGCGTGGTTGAGAACCATGTTGATGCCGCCATACGTCGCAGCTGTTCGGGTGGCACCATCTAAAACGGGCAACCAGAGATCCAACAACTTTGCCGAAGGTGCACCACCCAAGATTCCAATCAGAACAGAGACAGAGAGGTAGACGGAGAGATAGTTGATCCAAGGCCAGACGGTGAGTAGCTGACCGGGGATTTGGCAGAGAACGTAGTTGGCGATGAATCCTCCGCCCCAAGCCATGACGAGGAATCCAGCTGCATCACGAAGCGGAGAGACGTCAAGGTCGGTGGCGGAATGTTTGTTCTCGGCTCGACGACGCGCGCGAAATCCGGCGCAGATTGTACGATAGGCGATGGCTACGCGAAGAGCGTGCAGGGTCGTGGCGAGGGGGAAGGGGTAGAGGGTTGGATGAACCGGTTGGGCTAGACGCGCGTTGATGCTGGCCAATGGGGCCAGGGCTGAAGCTAACATCTCGTTGATAACCACTATCTTGAGGGGCGGTGGTGATGATGGTGACAAGGGGAGAGGGAAAAGGAAAGAAAGTGCGGATCAAGAAGACGAGCACAGGGTCAGAATGCGAATACAGTAATGCGGATCCTGTCACCGGATATCACGCACCACGCACTCGATCTTGGTCTCACGTGTGTGTGTGTTTGTGTTTGTGTTTGTGTGGGGAACACCGCGGATTGCTGCCACAAATTTGGTTTGGATTGTTGTGCATTGACCAGCTCGCGCGGTAGAACTTTAATCCCTGCATAACACGAAGAACTGGCTGAGTCGCTTCCACCATTCCTCTCTGACATCCATGCAACAGCTTATTCCGGATTTGCGACTCTCGCACTCCCAGCGATACCTCATTCGAGCATATACTATCTGGCTAGAATGCCGCAGGTCAATCCCGAGATCTTTCATGGTAAGCCTCACACGTCCACAATCTCTCCACATTCTTCTTCGAATACACTCACTTTCTTCCTTCGTATACACCTCCTTTACCCGGCAGCAAAAGTCTACGACATCACCCGCCTCATTCCTCACGGTCGCGTCACATCCTATGGCCACATTGCCCGCCTTACCGGCCATCCTTCTCACTCTCGTCTGGTCGGTTCAGCCCTAAAATTCCTCCAAGACCCCAGCGTACCCTGGCATCGCGTAATCTCATCCTCCGGAGCCATCGCCGACCGCGGAGACCGCGGGGAAGCAGCCACTCGTCAAGCACAACGACTTCAAGATGAAGGTGTAACCATCATTCACGGTCGTGGTCAAGGCGTCACAATCGACTTTGGTCACGCAAATCCAAACGCAAAATTCCGCGTTAGCATGGCCACTTTTGGTTGGTTTCCCGATCATGTACACTTACAAGGTTACGATGACCAAGAGCAGGTGCCAGCCGAAGAGGTAGATGCAGACGAACAGAGATTGGACAGAATAAAGAGCGAAGATGTCGAGGAAGATCTCAGTTCGGATCTGACCGAGCTTTCCGATGACCAAGTCTCGATCAAGTCTGAAGAATAGGTCCCTGTTCTCGAAACAAAGCCATAAAAGTATACCCGCCGCACATGCCGGCATGCACATCCTACTATGCTCTCTCTCACACACACAGTTTTACTCGGTCTGTGCTCTCTCGCGAGACAATGTGATGCTATCAATGAATTACAAAAAAGATCAGATTGATCATATTGACACAAAAACAGATGGAAGCGACTCGGATTCATCAGCGACGCTTGCCCTTGCTCTTCTTGCCACCATCGTCTTCGTCATCCGATCCACCCTGCTGGCGTCGCTTCTTCTCATCAGCACGTGCGGCCTTCCTCTCCAACTCGTCCCAATCCTCACCTTCATCGCTCTCGTCCTCAAACCCTTCCGAGCCGCTCTCGTCCTCCGCCGAGTCGCCAAAGTCGCTACCGGAATCCGACTCCTCATCCGTCTCCTCCTGCCCATCATCCATGTCACTTCCGAACTCGGACCCAGACTCGCTCTCGTCCGATCCCTCGTCATCCGATCCAGACTGCAGGAAGCCCCAACCACCTTCGACGAAAAAGTCGTAGGGATCTTCGTTGACGGTCTTCATAATCGCACCCCAGTTGAGATTGACGGCACCTTCCGTAACACAAATGTCGACCGAGTCGAGCCACTGCTTGACGTCGTCTAGCGATGTGGTCGGGATGGATGTGATGTGCATCGGTGCACGCGAGAAATCGGAAAAGACAAAGACCATATCGAACGATTGTAGACCGAATTGGACACGTTCGAGATGCACAATCTCGACGTCGGTCAGGGTGATGACCAGGAAAGGCGGGTCGGTGAGGTGCACCAAGCAGTCGGTGGTTGGCTGCAATAGCACATTGGTTCGGAACGGCACACCGCTGAATCCAAGCTCGCGGTAAGGCACATCTACGCTGACTCGTCCCTCGGATGCCTCGGCAATACGCTCGGCAAACACCTTGAACTCTTTGTTGAGCTGCGACCTACGTCGACGCTCCTCCTGCTCGAGCTCAATCTCGTCCTCGTCGCCCGAACGGTACTTGCGCTTGCGGTTTCCAGTCTCGTCAAACTGCACATCGGATGCCTCGCGGTAGAATTGGATGTCCTTGGCCTTTCGCTTGCCAATCATGATGGGCGACTTGAGATGCACGTGGACAATGACGATCAACTCCTTGTCACATGGCTGGAAGAAGAGGTGCTTCATATTCGAGAAAAGCAGGTCGATCTTCTGGTCGGGTCGAAGCGGCGATGAGAAGCGCAAACCATTCTGGTGGATGGTGAGGTCTCCGGGTACACGCTTGCCTTCCATGGCAGGTCGAGGGAAGACCTCGGGAAGGGTGTATGTGCGCGACTTGGAAAGGATGAGCTTGTCTTGCTCGACAACGTCGGCGAGCTCCTTCTCCTCTGCTTCGCGCTTGGTGGCCGACTTTCGCAGCTCAGTGATCTCGCGGTAGAGCTCGGTGAAGCGCTGCGAGTCGGTGGAGCGGTAGCTCATGCTTCGCACGAAGGTCGCGTCGGGATCGTCGAAAGGCACGTCTTCCTTCTTGCCTGCAATCTGACCGGGGGTGACAAAGTTAAGACGCAAGTATGTGTACTCTCCCTCGTCGCTTTTGCTGATGTTTTTGAGCGTGTTGACGTGGAACGGCACCGCATAGCCATAGATGGGCAAGATGATCGACTGGGCACGGTGATCCACCATGATCTTGAGATCGGCCACTTTTGTTGGGAGCAGGTTTTCTCGCTTGTAACTCTCAAACTTCTTGAACACCTTTTCGTTGGAAGCGTTCCCTTCGCCATCCTCGCCAGCGAAGCGGGCCAGACCGTCCTCCTGCTTCTGCTTGGCAAGTTCCTTTTGGTGTGACTTCATCTTTTCAGCTGCTGTGTCGTCGAGCGCTGCACCTCGATTCTTGTTTCTGAGCACCTTTCCACCCGGGGTCACTTTGCCATCGGCCTTGACAGGGCTCCTGCGGTCCTCAACCTCCTCCTCCTCTTCGTCGTCCTTGAAGAAGAACGCCATGTCGTTAGTGCCGCGGACACGGTCGGTGAGGAATGTTGCGGCGCCGTCCTCGTTGATGCGAAGAGTGTCGATGAGAAGAAGCGAGTACACCTCACCCTTGTGGTTGGGATCATCCAGGTCCTGGAAGCCTACCGAGAGGTTGATGACCATGTCACGCTTGAGTGTGCGGTTGTTCTTGCCCGAGAGTACATAGGCGCTGTCACGGAACTCGAGACCGATGCCGAAACCGATGTTCTTGACAAACGACTGGACAAGCTTGTCATCCTTGGCGCGAACGATCTCGACGGCCTTGGCGTAGATGTCCTTGCATGTGGCACCGGCACGGAGATGCTTGTCGGCGAGCTCGGTTTGAAGTTCGTGCAGGAAGGCGTACATTTTTTGCTGGCTGTTATGTGGGTCGATGAGGTAGGTCCTGCCAATGTTGGAGCAGTAGTTGCGGTACTTGATACCCATGCTGGCGATAACGACACCTCCGTTACCATCGGCACCTTGAAGACGCTTGGCTGTGGAGACGGCCGAAGTCTTGAGATCGTATTCGCCACCGGACTGAACGATGGGGGTGTAGCACCAGTCGGCGAGGGAGAGGTCGGCACCTTCAAGGCCCTTGACCTTCTTCCACATCTTGTTGTCGTCGAGTCTGCCCTCGATACGCTCCGAGAGCTGCTCGTGTGTGACTTTTCGGCCTTCATCGAGGATGGTGGACATTTCGTTTTCAAAGTAGCCCGACATGACGGCGGAGCTCATTCTTGAGGCGTACTTGATGGCTTTGATCTCTTCTTCGTCCTTGGCTGCCCAGACGGCGCTGAGGGAGGCACTGACATCGATCATCTTGAAATCCTTGCTGTTCTGTGCCTTTTCAAAGACAGATTGCCACTCGTCGGCGAACTTGCCGACAGGCTTGTCCTTGGGCAAGCAGCCAACTTTGCTTCCTTCCGCTTCGATCTTGGCGATGAGGTCATCCCAGATGGCACGATTGCTGGCTTCGTCCTTGGATCGTTTGAGAATGTTGATGTCGAAAGAAGCGTTGCCCTTCTTGAGAGCTTCAAGGTGGACAGCTTTGGATGCGCTGGTGACAAACGTCACGGCCTTCTTTGAAAAGAGGATGACGGTGGAAGGGAACTCGTAGCCAAGAAGCCATGAGTGGATGGCGGTGGTTTTGGAGTAGATCAAGTCGTCGTTCTGACCGCCCATGACGACAAGGAGCGAGTCGACATCGGCGAGCTGGTCAAAGTCTGCACCGCCGTCCTTCCAGGCGGAGAGAAGCTTGTTAACCCTGCGCTGAAAAGCGCCGGCGTCGATCTGGATCTGTTCCGACATGATGGAATCAAGCTAGCTTTTGCGCAGCTAGAAGCGTACACGGTCGATAGCAGTCAACGCTTGCGATCCAAGTGGGGAGTTCGATAGAGCCTCGTACCGGCCAAAAAGGAACAAAAAAAAAAGAAGTTGCGGTCTTGCGCAGGCTCTGGCTGAGCTCGATTGGTTGGGATGAGTAGCAAGCCGCTTGCGTAGAGCTTGCGGTAAAAGCGCTACTGTCGAAGAGATACGGACAGCTGAAGGAGCTGTTGCGAGGTGATGGTGGCAAACACGAAGAAGAGGAAAAGGCTCACGGTCTGTGGTGGTGAAGCGCTCAAGCGGCTTGTGCGGCGTCGAAATTGGATCAAGACTGCTGCTGAGCTTCCGTGTGGCTCACCAACTTACTCATGTTTGAGTGAATATGGGAGAGCGTGTCGCATTTTCTTCCAAAGCGCGTCGGTCTGGCTTCGAGTTGTCATTTTCTCGCAGAGTTGATCACCTCGTGCCGCCCGATATACACACCCGGCCCATCGGGATTCGACAGCTTAACAGCTACAGTAAATGTATTGTACCGCAAAATTTGGTGGAGGTTGACGGCCGGATCGCTCAGTTCAGGAGAAAGCAGCTCGCAAATCCGAGTTGAAACTCAGTCTCTCCCTTTTTGCGTGGGCGACGATAGGAGCTAGGCTCCGAGCAAATCTGGCTACGCACGAGAGCAGCCTCTGTAATCACGCCTGAATCTGCGTGAGAGGTGTGTGCTCAGCCGCTCACCACACACTCAGCCCAACGGTGCTGAACAAGACAAAAGGGTTCAACGCAGCCCAATTTTTGAAAAAAAAAGGACCCTTTTTTGTGGGCACACACCACAGCGCAGCAGGTGGCCCGTGAATCGCAGCACAGCGTCGCAATGGCTTAGCTTGAATGCGGAGCCTCAGAGTGTGCGTATGTGCTGTACATACAGTATGTGTGGTGTGTGCTTTTTGGCGGCGCGCGTGTACAGTGCTGTATCCAACCAGCACAGATACCAGCACAGATCCAGTGCCAAAAAAGCGTCACCAACCGTATGGCTGCGGATGGAGCTGCTCGCCGCCCCGCTCATCCTCCTCCACACAACACAAGAGCGCAGCAGACAAGGTCTCTGTCTCACTATCACTACCATCGTCCTCACCTACCCATTCTCGTCATCACCATCTACATCGCGACTCTCTTGATCAACTTGACGCATCTTACCACTTGCAATCCATCAACACATTTGTACAAGACGTAGAGGCAGTCCATCGTCGTTGTCCTTGCCCTCCTACTCCGAGTCATCCTCGATCTCTTCAGCGCACGCTCTGCTACTCAAGACTGCTGTTGATCCGATTGCGCTCTTTCAAAAAGCCAAGCACCGTTTTCTGATCACTCTGCATCGTCGAGTCAATCTACCCAGGCTGCTCAAAATTGAAAGCTCTCTGAGAAGCTGATATTCTCATCCACCATCCAGTAGCAAGATGCGTTCGGCTTTCAAGAACGAGCACTCATTCGAGAAGCGCAAGGCCGAGGCCGAAAGAATTCGACAAAAGTACCCGGATCGCATTCCCGTCATCTGCGAAAAGGCCGATCGCACCGACATCCCTACTATTGACAAGAAAAAGTACCTGGTGCCTTCGGATCTCACAGTTGGCCAGTTTGTCTATGTCATCCGCAAGCGAATCAAGCTCGCACCCGAGAAGGCCATCTTCATCTTTGTTGACGAGGTGCTCCCCGCGACAGCAGCGCTGATGAGCGCCATCTACGAGGAGCACAAGGACGAGGACGGTTTCCTGTACGTATCCTACTCTGGCGAGAACACGTTCGGTGGTTTCTGATCGCACATGACTCTGCCCTGCCACCGCATCAAAGCCGACACGGACCTTTTCAATATGCACGATGCGCAAGCAAACCGCCTAGTCATCTCTTTTCTTTGTTGCCAGTGCTGCTGGGCTTCAGATCCTCGACTCTGATGATTGCTCAGACACCGATCATCAAACCTGTTTAAAGGGCCTTGTGCGAATGCCCACAATGACCACGCATCCTCTCTTTGGCTGCTTGGCCAAGCACCTTGCTGTTGCTTGGCAGATCGCATCGACAGGCTGGCTCAACGACCCGCATTCCATGGCTCTCGACTTGTCATCTTCCGTCTCCAAATTGATTTCTTTCGTCTCATCTCCTTGCTCGACCGCTCGACTCTGTCATCTCAAACCTTCTCTACTTTGTTCTCGCATGTTTCTAGTCGCTTCTGCTTGTAATCTTACGTCTGCTTCGCTTTTCTCTCAGCTTGTTATTGAACCCCCAAATCGAATCCTGGAATCGCATCTCGTGCGATTGTCCATGCTTGCAGGTTCAGTAGTGATTTCAGTCATACAGCCCGCATCATTTCGATCTGGCCAGCGAGCCTTGTTGATTGCACCGCTCGAGGCTCGTTACATGACACAGTACGTGAGGCAGCACATGGACATGATTCTTTTGAATCGGTACAATCTACGCTGACAGTATCGCAACCTAGACGCCTTCTGTCGATGCGATGCTTGGCAACAGACTAGTATGTTGAGTGCAACAGATGAATAGTGATGAAGGGCTGTACCTTTTTACGACTTGCTCCAGTCGGTGTGAGTAGATGACTTGCTTTGGTCGATCCATTTGTTGTTTGTGACGGACCAACAAGGCTGCTGATCGTGTGCCAACAGGGTCTATCATCGACAAACAAGATTGGGATTGAATCTTGAACGCTGTTTGATACGTTTCAGCGGCTGTGACGTGTGTTTGTGATGTGCTGTGCAGTATACATGTTAACTCGTCCGGCTATTTAGCCCACAGATCCGACTTTTTTTCTTTTCTTTTTTCTTTTTTCTTTTTCTCTTGTTTTTTTTTTGAGAGAGGTCAAGAGAGAGGGTTGAGAGGCCGAAATGCGAGACAAAGTTGACAAGAAAGCAGAGACAGCTCGTGATCAAGATCGCCTTTTCAACATTCGTCTCGACATCCACAGGCAACAGGAATCCTCGTCAAAGCTCCCGACCGTCCTGGTCACAAAGCAAAGGCCTCCATCTATCGAGTGCCGCCTGATCACATCACCACTCTCAAAAAGTGTCACGTGTGTTTCGGCGCAGCACAAGCTTTGACACTACCACCATCCATCCTGCCAACACTCGCTTCTGCACTCCGGCGTAAACGGCTAGCATTGTCATTCCAGACACAACACTCTTTGCTTGGAAGATTTCTCATTTGCATGCAAACGAGCTTCTCAGCCAAATTCTCCTCTAGTTCCGTCAACGAAGCGCAGTCCACTATGTGTTGTTTCTGAACCTGTCGCTCATCCCTCAGCTCAGTCACTCAGCCGAGTGCTCCTTGATCCGTTCTATCAATCCGACTCGACCCACCACGGCGTCGTCGATCTCTCAACTGATCATCATTCAGGCCAGTCGTTAGTCGCCGAACGATCGATACTCTTTACGAGCGAGCCAACATAGGCCGAAAACAATTGAATTGCTAACATTAAAAGCATTCGGGACGTTCTAGTGACTTGTCATATAACCACCCTTAACAATGGCGGAAGATCGTCCCAAGGAACCAGAGATCAAGGTCTCCGAGGATGGCATCAATGCCAATTTCAGCCTGTCACCCAGACTCGACCAGCCTCCATCGCGTCCCATGGGCTCAGCGCTTCGAGGCAGACATCACCACCATAACCGCAACCACTCGATCGACACAAAGGACCGCACAAGTCCCATCCTAGGCTTCGGTCCCTTGCAGTCCTCCGACCGTTCTTGGAGTGTTGCTGATCTCGGAGGTCCAGATCACCACGCCAACTCATCTGACGCATCTTCTACCTCGTTGGACCCGTCTCGTGCTCTCAATGGCTCTCATGACTATCCTTCAGGCCTTTCGGTTTCCCGTGCAAAGCCGATTTCCAACAGCACCAACTTGACACCCTCCAGCTCGCCAAATCTCTACCCCTCAGCACGCAAGGTCAGCGCCGGCTCCAGCTCAACCTCGAGCAGCAGCAGCACCGGCAGTGCTTCTCCCGATGCAAGCTTCACATCAGAGGCGCGCCGGTCCAATGCTCGCACCGCTGATCGTCATCAGCCCAATGGCACCTCCCACCACTTATCCGAAGCAAGCACTCGCCGCACTGCTTCGCCCGCCCGCAGCTTCTCCGGTGCGCCCATCTCGCCACGCCTACAGTCCACCATTTCGGCCCACGCCGGTCTTGCACATGCTCGTCGCGCCAGCACCGATCTCGCCACCGCTCCTTTCCGCGCACCTTCGCCCATTTTCTTGCCATCAGCCTCTCCACCTACTGTGCCCGCCAATCCCGAGTCGCAGCACGCCTGGGACTCGGTCTGGCCCCGCTCCTCGACTCCGGATCGTGCTGACCAGTTGCGAAGGATTGGCTCCATATCTCCTGTAGCAGGATCTCCTGGCCGTGCTTCGCCCTCTGCACTATCCAATTCCATGGATCTCTCCCGGTCTCCCTCCACCTCCTTCGACTCTAGCTCTCCCGCAACTTCTTCCACCGTGCTCGGAAGACCCAAGGCGCGGCGACCGCACGAGTTACGTGGCTCTTCGTCTTCACCTATCCTCCGCATGAGCCCTAGCGCTCTCCGTGATAGCCATGATTCCTCAAGAAGTCCACGCAGGAGCCTAGAGACCATGAGGACCGAACCGGTCATCAAAATCGGCTTCACACCTCCATCTGCACCTGGCACACCGGGAGAGACTTCGAGACCGGCTAGTGCTGGTGCCACGCTTGCCTCTCAGAGTCCTGCCAGCAGAGTTCTGTCTCCGGCCACAGAAGCGGCGCCACACGTCGATGCCGCCAGCGCACTCGTGTCGCATCGAACCAGCAGCACAGGTTCCTCGTGGTTGCCAGAACGTGCCGAGTCGCCATCGGCAACATTCAACATCGATCCAAAGAAGCGAACCAGCTCGGTGCCCGTACCTCAGGCGCTGCCGCTCCCAGCCAGAACCCCTTCGCCCAAGATGTCACCGACTTCACCACGATCGCCTTTCCTCGAACTCTCCGCATCGGCTGCTATGGCACCCAATGGATCCAGTACGGGCCTCGGCGAGAGTCCGCCCAAGACACGCAGCTTCATCGCCATGCCACCGCGCTCAGGTTATGAACTCAGTGATGACCCGGACGATGTCGGGTCCGAAGAAGATGGCTCCACCTCGGAGAGGGAGAGCGTCGGCACCAACGATGAGGATTTAGAAGGCTCGGAGCTCGATGACGAGGATATTGCAGACGCGGACAGCGCGGCCGATGAGGACGAACAACGTGAGATTCCTCTCCACGGCGAGGCCAACGGCTCTGACGATGCGGGCGATTTGCAGAGCCAAGACACAGAGCACGACTCGCAGGGCAGCGAACACACAAACATGGTATCGGAACGCCCGTCGCTGCCAAAGCGACCCAGCTTGACCAGGTCCGGCGTAGTCCCGCCTCCCATCACTGTCATCGAGCATTTGCGCAGCCCGTTGGATCCTCTTGCCCAGGCCGAGAACTCTGCCCGAGCTCTCGCCGCGCAGAAAGGATCGGCAAGCAGCGCCATGCTCAACTTCTTCCGCGACGAGCCCAGCGCGCCGGACACTCAGCAGCTTGGCCTTACAGGCGATGCTCAGCTCTCGGACGCCGTGATGCCCTCGGCGCTTGGTCTCGATGCCGGAGAAGCACAGCCCATGGATGCAATGATGGAAGAGGGTGTAAACGGTATCGACGAGGATGAAGATGATGACGATGATGACGACGATGAGCAGGGCATCAGTGCTGTGCTCGAGAACGCCGAAGAAAGTCTCAACACGCTTGAGCGCATCTTTTTGTTTGCCAAGAGCGACATGGCATATCACAGGGTGTTGGTTTCACAATCGCTGCCAGATTGGATCAGAGAGGTGGAGCTCAACGATGCCGTCGAGTACATCTTCCCACTGCTCAATGGTCTGGCTACCGACGAGCTCGATGTCTGTGCCGCTTTCGCTCCCGAGATTGGCCGGGTCATGTGGTTCTTCTTCCGCAACTGCCCCATCGCCGAGCTTGCCGATGAGTCCACCGAGATGCAAAGTGCAGATGACCAACAAACAGAAAGAGCATCGCGACCGAGGATCAGCCTCGCCGCCTTCACCACCTTGCTCTGCGCTCTCTTGCTCAACCAAAACACGATCATTGCCGGTGCCACTCAACAATCGCTGGTTCATCTCTTCTACCGTCTCGACCGCCGTGACCTCGAATTTTCGAAAGAGGAGCTCGCCGAAAAGAGCCAAGACGAGGTGCAGGCGCGACAGCAGGAGCAGGATCTTGAGAGTTACATTACACATGCCTCGGGTCGTGACGGTCAGCCCGTTCCACACGAAGACTACCACTTTGACGATCAGGCCAGGCTAGCCGTCAAGAACGAGCTGCTCGAGAATGTCGCGCTTGCACTGGCACAGCTTAATCACGGTCGTGCCAGCGATGAAGAGGGCGAGAATGGCGAAGAGCAGTCGCAAGCTCAAGCTCCATCTGGGCAATCAACCGGTGAGAACAACTCGCAAGACCTCTTGTCAGGAAGAGATGAAGCCATGGAGGAAGACAGTGCAGATGACTCAGAGAAAGACAACTCCGCTTCTGAGGTCAGCGCTTCGTCCGCGCCTGCAGCTGCTTCCAACGATCCCATGGACGAGGAGCAAGAATCGTCCGAGGCAGTTGCATGGAGACAGGACAAGAATTTCTGGGGTCAGCAGAGCGATGGCTCGGCAAGCGATGTGCAGATTGACGAGGACGAAGAGTCGGCTGTTGGTCGCATGGCCTCAGTCAGCCTCCTTGCGGCTCTGGCGGCGGACGAGCTCATCCCTCAAGACACATTGTTGAACCGATTTGCACCCGAAGTACTCAAGCTCATCGACGATGGCGCGTTCTACGTGCGAAAGGAAGTCGCGAGCTCGCTTGGACCTCTGTCACGCAACATGACGGTTGAGGCAGTCGAGCAAATCGTCCTTCCGGCCCTCCACAAGGCCATTCACGACCGCAACTGGCACGTTCGACAAGCTGCCTGCTTCTCAATCCCTGCTATCCTTGGCCGACTGGACGAAAAGCTGCGACGCGAACAGACGCTCCTCTTCATGCGAGCACTGGTCAACGACGTCTCGCGTCAACTCAGGATGGCTGCGCTCGAGATCATTGGCGAGGTCATCTACATGTTCCACAACACGGAAGCTGGTGTACCCGAGGAGCTCGTGCGCTTCTTCCTGGGCGAGCCATTTGATGGTCCGCCGCAGCAAGGCGACGCATCGCTGACGTTTGACAAGACAAGCGATCCTGAAGGCACCGAAGCGCTATTCGAGGAAGAGAGTGCCATGATGGTGGATGCAGACTCGAATTTGGGTGTGCCCTCGTCCCTGCGCGACGATCAAGACTCGCTCCTGGCCAGCTTTGGCTACGGAGGAAACGAAAGCTCGATGATGGACGCCGCACCCTGGGATAACAACTTCCGCGTCAACAACTTTGATCCCGAACGCCCGCTTGTGGTTGCCTATAACCTTCCCGCTGTTGTGCTTACGTTGGGGTCAGAACAGTGGGGCCGCTTGAAGCAAGCACACGCCGAGCTGACGACGAGCGACAAGCCCAAAGTGCGCAAGAGTCTAGCCGCTTCGTTGCACGAGGTGGCCAAGATCATTGGTCAAGAGGCGACTCGCGACGATCTGTTGCCCGCCGCCACGCGATTTGTGACCGACGATGACGCTGAAGTGCGTACTGCCATGTTTGACAACATCGACGTCTTCCTCTCGTGCCTGCCGCAGGCGGGGGCTGAGAAGATGCTTTGGCAACTGTTGTCGCTATGGTCTTCCGGTTCACTGCGAGACTGGCGGCTGCGTGAGCGTTTGGCGCTGCACATCCCGAGTATGGCCAAACAGTTCTTGCTGGAAGACGAAGAAGGCAATCTGGTATCATTGATGCAGCTTGCGCTCGCCGATCCGATCAGCGCAGTGCGCGATGCGGGTATTCAATGCGTGCCAAACCTATACAAGGCGTTCGCCGAACACGATCAAGTGATCGCGGATGGCTTCTTGGGCATGGTGAGCGATCTGGGCGACAGTCCTGGCTACCGTCTGCGGGTTGCTTGCCTGCTATGCATCGGCGCTTTGGTCGAGTCAGGCATCCAGAGATCGTCTTGCGAGCTTCTGCTGCTGAGCCGCCTTGGCCAGATGGGCGACGACCGCGTTGTTGACGTGAGGATTGCCCTCTCGCGTACGCTGGGTCAGATGTGCCGCAAAGACGAGCTGTACGCCTTGCCTCAGTCGAGATCGGAAGACCTGAACAAGCTGATCGCCAAGCTGGCCAACGACGAGGCAGAAGAAGTGCGTCAACCTGTATCTGGCATCTTTTCGGACGAAGAATTGAGCCAACATGCTCTGCCCGCACGAACGGAAGCAGCGCCACGCAAGCTCGTACTGGGACCTGCCGACGGCGGACCGCACCGACCCGAGGGCGAAGGTGGATTCACCAACAACTTTGTGGACGCTGACGGTGACGATGGCGACATCGACGTGTTCCAGATGGACGACGATGGCAATGCCGGCGAAGGCAACTCGAACGACGACAATGTCAACGAGGAGAGTCAGCGGCAGCACGGCTGGGATGGCATCAAGGAGACCTCTGCACCCACTACGCAAGAACAGTCGGCTCAGCATCTGGAGATGTCTCGAGCTAGCATCTTTGGTGTAGCCAAACGTCAGATGGAGCTCGATTTTGGATCGGACTGGGTCAATGCCAATGGTTCCGCATTCTTTGATTATGGTGACAACGATGAGGACGACGAGATTGAAGAAGACGACGGATTGGATGAGGAACCGCACCATCTGCTCAACGTGGATTGCGACTCGAGTGGTTCTGGCGAGCTAATCGAGCATGAAGCACTGCAAGAAGACGAAGTCTCGGCCAACAAAAGCAAGGATCAAGCCGAAGATGAATCACAATATTCGGAAGAACAAGAATCGCAAGCAGCGGACAACAGCATGGAAGAATCGCACTCGGATCACGGGATTACGCTCTCTTCACCGCAGCGTGGACTCGAACCCGCCAGCTCGAACGACGGCAATACTTCATCGGACAGCCCGAGGCGTGCCAGTCCCACATCAGGTGGGAAAGCAGCGGATCCTTTCCTAGCATTCGTCGCGGGTCGCCGATCGCAAGACCTCTCGAAACTTCAGATGGATCTCGGTGGGCGAATGCCAGCCTCGCGCATTGCAGCCAAACGATCACGTCTATCCAACGGCAGTGCTGCCGCCCAGCCCGAAGCTACCGAAGGCGAGGAGGAGGAAGAAGGTGAACAGCTACAAAGTCCCACCGGAGACGAAGAGATGATGGGCACTCGATACTCTTTGAAAAACTCTGGTGACTGGTCTCAGCTTCGAAGTGAACAAGCATCGCGAGAAGAGGAAGGTGGCAGCAGTGCTGCTGCTGACGGTGGCGAGGACGACTTTGTCCAATTGTAAAAGAAAGTGTAGAGCTAAGGTGTGGATAAGGTGTCTCTGTGTTCTAGCAATAGGGCGTGATGATGTACAGTATTGTAGCTATCTTGTCCGGGACACGTTGGCAATCATTGTTAAAAAGGAAGATGAAATCGTGGTGACTGTCGAGTAAGGAAGAGCTATGTGGTTGAGTGCTAGTGAGCTTGGGCCTATGTGTTTCTGCATTGACCCCTTCCGCCCGTTTAATTTGGCATAGCTGGTTCAGGCACCACAAACGAAAACGAGTGCAGAAGAAGAGAAGCGGCTCAGAATGGTGAACAAGGGGTGCGTGTGCTGCCGTTGGTCAGGCAGATGCAGCAAAATCGAAAAGGGGAAACAATGGGCGTTTTACGATATCGTATCGGCTCAGGGAGAAAAGGAAAAGGAAAAGAAGGAGAAGGAGAAATCATGCTTGAAATTGGACCCCTTGCATGTGGTTGGGTTGGGTGGAAATTTTTGGTTCTCCGACTGTCCAACTGGCACATCTGATTTGACAAGTCAATAAAGGCCGAAAAAAAGAAAAAAAAAAAAAAAAAAGAAAAAAAAAGAGAGAGGAAAGGGCGGCAATCCATTGTATTGGTTTACAAGTACATGCCCCTTGCGGCACCTCGATTGATTCGATTGTTACTTTGACTCGTCGAAATTGGCTCCTTGCTGGTGGTGCATTAATGATGGCTTTGATGATGGACGACATGCAAGCATTCATGGTTCGGGCCAGAATGTTGCCGTTGGAAGAAGCCTTCTTATGCCAAGGACAGTGCAGCAGTAGAAGTGTGTGTATCTATGTGGGGGGAGGCAACGATTGGCCCGGCATATGGGCATTGCTTTGTGTCCCGTGTACCATGCAGTGTCTCGATAAGAAAGGAAAAGGAAACAGATCCTTTTGCCACACACACCACACACACATATACGAGACATACTAAGCTGAGACCAAGATGAAGCGCCTCGTCTCGTTCAACTCTGCAGTGTGCGGTGTCGTATTGTAGTGAAAAAATTAATTAGAGTAATAAAAAAAAAGATCGCTAGTGTACTGCTGTACAGAAACTAAGTAACTAGATCAGGCACTTGAACCCGCCTAATTTGAGATGTCCCTTTTGACCATGCTTTTCGTGCCTCACTTGAGACTTTTTTTTTTTTTTTTTTTTTTTTCTCCGTCACATCTGTGTCACGCTGCGGAAGAGAGGTGAGCTTCCGAAGCCGGCTCTTTGAAGAAAACGGAAAGGAGAAAAAAAAAAAAAGAAAGAAAAAAAAAAGAAAAAAAAGAGTTAGGGAGCCGCAAAGCATCAAGCCGCTCCTCCCTCTATCCCTGAGCTTATACAGTGGACAGTATTGAGCTCGGCTAACTTCACATCTCTCTGAAATTGAAATGCACATGTTGTGTCGTAGTCAAGCTCAGATTCAACTCAAATTTCTCCACCCTGGATACACAGAGTACAGAGTACAGAGTACAGAGTACAGAGTACAGAGTACAGAGTCAGTGACACAGTTGTGAACACAGTGGTACAGTGCTCGTTACAAGTGTCAAACAGCGACCACACCCCAGGTCACTGCTGAGTGTGCTGTTTCAAGTCAGCCTTGTGCCTCTCTTTCCCTTTTCTTTCTTTTTCTTTCAGGTTTGACACTGCTCCTGCCGCTGTCAAACGCCCTCCGCTCTCTCTCTCCCTCTCGCTCTCTTTTGCTACCTCACTGTCCTCGCCCTTTCCGCATGTCACCTTTCTCATCACATCGCATCGCATCTCATCTTGATCCTCTCCCTTCACCTTCATTCTAATTCCCTTTCAATCCCTCAACGCACATCTTTCTTGCTCGCCATCTTTGCTCTACCTTCAGCACACCCTCCATCGCCTTCGAGTGGCAATACCGCATCGGTGACCCTGCCCTTCTCTTCCGAACGGTTTCGTTTCACTCGCCACCCTTCACCTGCCCCTTTTGCACATCATCATCATCATCATCTTCTTCTTCTTCTTCTTCTTCTTGTTCCTTCGATTGCTCGTTTCCATCTTTTATCCCACGAGCCAAGCTCATCTGCAACTCGATTCTAGATTCCCTACCTCTGCGCCTGCGATCCAGCTGCATCACCCACCCTCCGCATTGACATTGCTCCATCTAATCCAGCAATCACAATCAGGCTGCAACAAAGCCTCTGCGTGGCTTACACCCGCCAACAACACATACCCAAATGAATCCATCATCCGGTAGACCCACCACCGGCCGTCCCACCACCGGACGCCCCATGACCGGCAGGCCAACTACCGGTCGTCCTGGCACACGCGGTGGCACTGCTTCCGGCAGACCCCCCACACAAGGCCAAGGCGCCTACAATCCACAGCAGCATGACACCTACATTGAAGAGGAATGGGATGAGGAGGACTACGAATCGGACGACGATGGCGATGTCTTTGCTTTCGTTCCTCCCGACCTTGGACCCGCACCCGAGCTCCAGCACAACCCTCTCGACCCCTCCATAGACAACCAGAACCGCCAGCATGACTACTCTACACAACAGCATGCTGCTGCAACACCCCCTGCCGCTGCCGCTGCCGCTGACGAGAATGAGACCTACTATTTTGACGAAGCCACCGGTGCTGTCTATGATTCCCAAGGTCGTCTCGTAGATGTCTCGGCGCAGAATTTGGCTGCCGCACAAGCAGAGGCGCCCTTGCATTCTCAAGTGCGCGATTTGCAACACGATGCCGACCCCAGGGCATCACCCGCATCAGAGGTCACCATGAATGACCTCAACGGCGCTCAACATCGCTCCGGTTTGCCAACAGATCTCTCCCAGGCGCTCAAACCCCGCGCTTCCACCGACAATCGCTCATACGACTCGGCCAGCACCTTCACTCGTGATCCCGCCGGTCAGCCACTCAACCACGCTCGCTCTTATGCCGCCTTTCCTTCCATGGAAGCTCTCCCCGAGGTCGACTCGCTCCCCGCCAGCCGAAGTGGCAACTCGGATATGCGCGCTGCCCTTCCTCACGGTGCTCGCGACATTGGCACCACCGCCAGCGGCGGCATCTCGCTCGACCAACCTATCCCAGCTCAGGGCAAGCGCCAAAGCGCCCAGATCGACGCCTTTTCGTCTTCACTCCCTGAACTACGCCGCAGCCCAGAAAGCGACGAGATCAAGTACCCGCTCGACGCAGCCGACTACACCTACGAAGACGCCTACAAGGACGAGTTCCACATGGTCAACTTTAACGATCTCGGTCAAGGCCACGGTCTCGTCCATCCGGCACATGAGAGTGCTCAAGTCGGCTCGCGCGGCGTGCGCATGGTCGAACTCGAAATGGAGATGGAGGAAGATTCCCCCTACCCAGAAGTGCGTGCCTCGGTATCCAACATTGATGACACCGAGATGCCCGTCAACACACTCAGGATGTGGTTCATCTCCTTCTTGCTCACCATTGTCGCCGCTGGCGCAAACATGTTTTTCTCGCTTCGATACCCCGCACCCACCTTTACTAGCACCATTGTCTTGCTTGTTGCCTACCCCATCGGAAAGCTTCTGGCTGCCATCATGCCCATCCGAGTTTGGACGCTGCCACGCTGGCTCGGAGGTGCAGAGTTTTCGCTCAACCCCGGTATCTACAACATCAAGGAGCACGCCCTCACCGCCATCATGGCCAGCATTGCCATTGTTACTGCCTACTCGTTCAACGTCATCATCGTTCAGGATTCTCCCAGATACTATGGCGAGCCGAGGCCGATTGGGTTCGACATTCTCTTTGTGCTCAGTGCCCAGACCATTGGCTTCGGTCTGGCCGGCATGTGCAGGAGGTTCCTCGTCTGGCCGGCATCCATGATCTGGCCTCAGAATTTGGTTTCAGCGACCATCCTCAACACGCTCCATGCGGAAGAAGACGGTACCGATGGAAGCATGACCCGATTCCGCTTCTTCACCGTCGTCTCGATCGCCGCCTTTTTCTTCTACTTCGTACCGGGATATCTCTTTACCGCACTCAGCTTCTTCAACTGGGTCTGCTGGATCTGGCCCAACAACATTCCCGTCAACATTGTGTTTGGTACTGTTCGCGGTCTCGGTTTGAGCGTGTTGACTTTCGACTGGACCCAGATCATCTTTATTGGATCCCCGCTCGTCACACCCTGGTGGGCCGAGTGCAACATTTTTGCTGGCTTTGTTGGCTTCTTTTGGATTGTTGCGCCCATCATGTACTTCAAAAATGTCTGGTACCAGTCGTATCTCCCCTTCAACAGCTCTGCCAGTTGGGATCGCTTTGGAAGGCCTTACAACATCAGCCGCGTGATTCCCAACGGAAGCGATTTGGATAAAGATGCCTACGAGGCATATTCGCCGCTCTACCTCTCGACTACTCTGTCGTTGGTTTACACGACTGGATTCGCCATGTTGACCTCGGTATTGACGCATACGGCGCTATACCATGGCAAAGCGCTCAAAAAGGGCCTACAGAGGATCCGGACCGAGGAAGACGATGTGCACGCCAAGTTTATGCGTCACTACCCCGAGACGCCAGACTGGTGGTACGCGTGTGTATTCCTCATCGCCCTCGTGTTTGGTGTGGTCATGGTGGAAGTGTACGACACTGGTCTGCCCATTTGGGGTTTGATCATCTCGATCCTAATCCCTGCGATCTACATCTTGCCAACAGGTTTCGTATACGCCATGACCGGCCAAGCCATTGGCACCAACCTGATTGGAGAACTCATTGTCGGATACATGCTTCCCGGCAAACCTCTGCCCAACATGATTTTCAAAGCCTTTGCCCTTCAAGGGCTTATTGGCGGCCTCCAATTCGTTCAAGACCTCAAATTGGGTCACTACATGAAGATTCCACCGCGCCTCACGTTCATTGCCCAACTTACCGGTGTGGTAGTGGCGTGTTTTGTCCAACTTGGTGTCAAGACGTGGATGTTTTCCAACATTGACGGACTCTGTTCGCCCACGCAACCCGACTCGTTCACCTGCCCGCATATCTCGGTCTTCTACACGGCATCTTTGGTATGGGGAGCCATTGGACCGGCACGTATGTTTGGATCGGATTCCATCTATCGTCCCATGTATTGGGCTATGCTATTTGGCGCGCTTATCCCGATTCCATTCTGGCTTCTTGCTCGACGCTTTCCACGATCGTGGATCCGATACATTTCTTGGCCAGTGATTTTCGCAGGAGTCTCGTACATCCCACCTGCATCCGGCATCAACTATTCTGCCTGGTTTACGGTTGGATTCATCTTTCAGTATCTGGTTCGCAAGTATAACTTTCGTTGGTGGAGCAAGTACAATTTTGTTCTTGCTGCTGCTCTTGATAGTGGAACGATTATTTCGACCATTGTGGTTTTCTTTGCTTTACTTTTACCTAAGAATGGTAGTTTGCAACTTAATTGGTGGGGAAATAATGTTGCGGCAAAGACGTATGATTCGGCTGGGTATAGTTTGGAGAAGACTCCGGTTGGTGGGTTTGGTCATACTCCGCATTATTAGAAGGCTTTCTTTGGGTCGATGTTGAAGAAGGATGATCTTTTTTTTTTTTTTTTTGGAATATTTTTTATTATTATTGTTTGGGGAATGGTAAAACAAAAAAAAAAACCAGATTGTGTGTTTTTATCCCAGTGTGACAGTGTACAGTATAGTGGGGATTGTTCATGCACTGTACTGTAGACTGTCGATGTGGGTTGTGTTTTTTTTTTTTTTTTTCATACAGCAGCTGTTGGGACCATGTTCTCTCTTCCAGCGCACAAGTGTGACCTCATCATAAAGGGTTGATTTAGCCTTGCCTTGGAAAAACGCTCTGTACTGTATGCTGCTACTGAACTGCAACACAGAATCAAGTTGAAACTCTAGAAAGCTAAAGATGGTGTGTACAGCAGCTGTTTGAACCATGTTCTCTCTTCCAGTGCACAAGTGTGACCTCATCATAAAGGGTTGATTTAGCCTTGGCTTGGCTTGGAAAAACGCACTGTATGTGTTACAGGCCTCACGTGGGCTGACCAGGGTTAGGCACGAGTGGAGGCCAGAGGGGCGCAGCAGCGGCCGTGCGCAGGAATGGCACACAGGCGCTAAGTACCTGGCCGGCAGGTGGAGCTCACTGGACGACTTTCCGGAGGAAAATTGGCAAGTGGCATCCACCCGGCGATCCTCACACGTTGAGCACAAAAAGGCGCCGTCAGGGAAGAACGGGAGAAGTGCGGCCAATGGCATACAGAGGAGAGGTGGCCAAGAGCTTGTCGCCATCAGGGATGGCAAGCAAGACGCTTGGGGGGAGATATGAAGGAGGGGGAGACCGTGCAGATGAGGGGCAAATGAAGTGGGTGGCTCCCCACGGGTGCCACCCAGAGCTGACGTACACAGGCTGATACAGCATGTGGCCACGTCAAGCCACATGGCCGCCCTCCTGGCGAGGGTGAAGCCATATATACGCACACCGCTCTGGCGTGCGATGGGGCGGAGCCCCATCCACTCTACTACTTCTATCGTATCACAGTCATTCAGTTGTCAGTATATCACTGTCTTTTATATCCGTCGTCTACGTAGCAATCCAGGCATTGCTACTATCTCGTGTGTGTGTAGTATCACATCCCTAGACGCCGTCGACACCTCCATCGATGCTACGGCACCTCAACCATAGGCAGCACCTCCACTGCGGTCCTGACACCTCCATCAGTACCATTCAACAACTGTCGGAGCGCTACGGACACTCGCGCAACAACAGGCGTCAACCAGCATTCCCCGAGCCTTTGTACGACTTCACGTACGACTCGCCAGGTCTAGATTAGTGCCGCTCTGCCTCTGGACGGAGTGTCCACAGCAGTTAGTCGAGAGTTGCCAGAAGGCCGTCGCTTGCCAATTAGTTAGTGGAAAATCGACAGAAGGCATCCATTTGACGATTCCGGGATTCTCAGGCACACGACCGCTGACAGTATGCTGCTACTGAACTGCAACACAGAATCAAGTTGCGGCTCTAGAAAGCTTTTAAACAAAGATAGATGGCGTGTGTGTGTGTGTGTGTGACCCCAAAAGAGGCGTTCCCTCAAAAAGAAAAGTGAACGACGCGCACTGTTATGTCTGATCAAGCACGTACCCTTAAAAAAACACTACACCACACGTATACTGTACTATAGTAGATATGATTGATGACTTGTAAAGCTTTTACGTAAAGCATCCTTTCTAACCTCCTCTACCACTTTCCCCCCACGCTAACACTCGATGCGCATCCCCTTTTCAGCCATGACAAACTTAACCCCCAATCCAGCCATTTGTTCTTCCTGATTCAACTCGTCGAGAATCTTTTGCGGTGCAGTCCTATGATCCAACTTGGGTTCTATCACCACTTCTCTCTCTTCCCCCTCAACGTCTTGACCGTGAGCGGCAACTTCAACACTTGAATTGGCCGAAGAAGCGTCACTTGTGGGCGATTGCGGTTCTTGTTGCACTTCCTCCTGTACATACGTTGGGAAAAGTGCAGGTTTGACATGGATCACAATAACTCCTAATCCTGCCAGTTGACCACGTAACTCGGAATCGCCGTCGTAAACATTACCACCCGTACCGCTGTCATGGTTGTCACCGGCATGTTGCTGTGCCTCATGAGTCGACACAGCTGCAGTTCCAAGAGGTGAGGGAGCCAAATGAGGATGGATATACCTCGCATCTCCATTCGATTTGACGTTGGTGGTAGAAGCAGAGTTGCCAGCTCCACTAGTAGTCGTATGCCCAGTGCTTCGACTACTGGCATTGGAAGGACGTCGCATCTTCTCACGATACCTCTTGACCATCTGCGCCAATACGCGCAACTCGTCAAACAGATGCTCGACCGACAGATGCCCATACAAAAACTCGGTCGGATGATGCTTTGGATAACTGCACTCCAAAAAAATGGCATTCAATTTGCCCTCTGCAAACCGCTCGGCAGCGTGGCTCCATACTTGTCGATTGCGTGGGCTCTTTGAGACGCAGTCTGGTTCAACATCTCCAAAGAAGAGCACATCCTTGTCGTGACCCTTGTGGGTGATGAAGAATGCAGTCGAGTCGAGCGAAGGCGGCGAGCGGTCGATCGAGACACGTCGAGGTGGTTGCCTTGTCGCAGAGGGAGCAGCGCTTGATCCGCTGGCTGCACCTGCGCCAATTCCAGAGCCGGAGCCGGTGGACAAGGCGGGAGGACACCAAGCCGAGGGAGGTGAAGATCGTCGTTCGGAGCCTTGTGCTGTTCTTGGTCTTCTCGCCTTGAGCGGTCGCTCAGGCAGCTTGTTGGTAGGCTGTTGGTTCGACTGTGCATCGCCAGTGGTCGAAGTGTTGCGAGTCGGAATGCCAGGTCCAACGCTGGTAGAGGGCAGCATAGCCACAGAAGACAAAGAGCCTGTAGACGAAGAGGTAGAGGTGGATCCAGCTGTAGCTGCGGGTGAGGCTCTTGGAGAGACTGGCTCGCCAGGTTTGAGCGATGACGCATCAAGTGGAGTCAGGGAGCCGTTGGACGCTCTGTTATTGTTGTTATTGCTGTTCGCAAAGAAGGGACTACTGTTGAACGAAGGCCGACGAAGAGCTGCCATGTTGGATTCACCACCTTGCGAGATGCTCTCGAGCGTACGCATGCGGTCATCTGCGCTGCGAGACAGCTGGAAGGAAGCCATCTGGGTGCTGATGGGCAGCGACATGCGCTTGCTAAAGTAATTCTGATTGAGCTGTGCAGGAGCATAAGTCGGTGTAGGGGGCGCGGGAGGTTCTGATGGGTTTAGACCATGCGAGAGGGCGAATGGCAGGACGCTGAGCGTATCGCTAACCGAAAAGGGCCGCATGTTATCGAGGCTGCGCATGTGATACATTGTGTGCGGTTCGTCTTCCTTCCACGAGGCGAGCTTGGGCCAGATCTTTCCGTTGAACATGTCGAGAATGTTTTCGAGAGTAGGCTTGAGACCAAAGACGGCCCTTTTGCCTGGTAGAGATGCAGAACCGAGGACGAGGCCAAGGATATGATCGAGATGGGCGTGGGATATCAAAAAGGCGCGTGAAAAGGAAGCCATGAGTCCAGCCCGCAGGTAGGCGGAAGGGGTGGTGGAGGGGAAATCGAAATCGTGGAAAGCCGAGTCGGGACCATGTTGCTCGAGAACGTCGGTGAGCGCGCCTAGCCATGAGCCACCTTCAACAACAATGGAGCCATCCTGCCAATCCGCATCAGCTGGTTTGAGCAGGTAGCACGAACAATCGCCTTCGAGCGGACCTCCACCGGTACCGAGACAGACAAAGCTGAATGAGGCGGGTTCGTCGACGGGATGCAAGGCGACGCGGGGCTGTTTGCGCCTGCGGTAGTCGTTGGCCGAGTAAAAAGACTGGTCCGAATAGACGGAGCTTCTTCGTTGTGCGTTGCGGCTGCTGGTTCTGCTAGCGCTAGTGCTGGCAGCAGCGGGACCAGAGGCTTGAAGCTGAGAAGATGAAGAAGCTGTTGGATGGAGGGCAGAGGAGGAAGGCTGGGGCTCATGCCGGGAAGTCGAGGAAGAAGAGGATGCAGCCATGATTGTGTGGAATCGACTGTGTTTAGCAGGGATAGGCTCAAGACTAAGCAGGAAGGCGCAGGTTGCAGCGCACGTTTTGGTCGCCCACCGAGACTTGTTGAGAGATATGAGATGAAGGAAGTGTCGGCTTGTGAAGAGGTAGACGGTGACGAGTGTACACGTGCTGTGGTCGTGCAGGTTGTCACTGATCGTGGGAATGAGCTAAGGCTATGAATTGGGGAAGCGATGTGCAAGCAAAAGCGAGCGCAAATCGGAAGACGCGGAAATGGGAAAAGGTGGCCCGAGCTTAGAGGGCAGTGGATGATGAGATAAGATGTACGGCAATTGATGCGCAAAGCTGGATGAGAATTGAAGAGCGCAGATGAAGGCGAGGGGTGATGGTTGTCGAGAAGGACGAAGAGGGCTGATGCTGGAGATTGGAATCGATCGGGGAGAACGAACAAAGAAGTTTGTAAATTTGGCGATTAAAGGGTGGGATTGGTGGTTGAATACAGAGTATCGAGCCAAAGACAATCAGCAGTGGTTCATTTCGGAAGAACCACTGGACTGAATAAGGCAACGCCAGAATGACAAGTGTGGAACTGAATGTAGGAACTACAGTGAAAGCGGGCAACACCGAGTGTTTGGATCGGCAGCCGATTTTCTGTCAACGCTTCTCAGTAACAGCCGGTGAGAGAGCCGATGCTAGCGTTTCAATATCGAGGAGATGGTGAGGATCGCAGGTGGTGATCGAACGGATCGAGGTGCAGTAGCAGTGATAACGATGAATCAAAGGTCGGATCAGCTGAAAGGAGCGACGAGATAGGATAGCAAGTGATGAGCGGAAGGATGAAGAGAGAGAGAGAGAGGATGATGGGGAAAGGTGCAAGTGTGGTTGTGCAAGGTCCACAGACGGAAACGGCGGCAAGTGCTACACGGTTGAATACAAAATTGGACTGCAGCCCAATCCAACGACCAAACCCCAAGCGTAAGTTACCGCGAAATTGAATTGCAACGGTCAAGTCTACAATCGAGTTGAAGCGTCGAGTTCAGTCAAGTCAGGGTTCTGGACTTGTCTCCCAATTCGCTTTGACGACCAAAGAGAGGCCACAATGCGCACACGCGACCTGATGCGGATGGACCGAGCTCAAGAAAAGTCGAAAAAAAAAGAAAGAAAGAAAGAAAGAAAAAGCGGGAGCAGTGGAGTGCGCATCGTCATCACAACCTATCTGGCAGATACAGGAACCCTCTCACACACTCAGTGCAGTACAGTAGTGGCCACGGTGAGTTAGCGGCGAAACACGCGAGAGTTTCTCCAAGCAGCATTGAAGCCAGCCAAAGACAAAAGAGAGATAGAGAGCGGCTGCGGTTCGGTGTGAAGCGCACAACCATACAGCGGAATTGGACTTAGGCGAAGTGCACTCTCACAACCGAGCTGGCACTGTGAGTGCTCTCTCAAGAGCGTGTGGCTGCAGCCAATCCCAAAACAGCGAAAAAAACAAAAACCAAAAATGTACAGTTGATGACTCTGAAAATCTGCCTCTTCTGCCGTTAAAGTTGCGGGTCACGAGAGCGCATCGGGGCTGCTTCCGTCTCACCAATCACAAAAGACTTGGTAGCCGATTCTGACGACTCTGTTCTCTCTCTCTCTCTCTCTCTCTCTCTCTCTCTCTCTTTCTCTCTCTGTTTGCGAAGTGCTATGTGATGGTTGGCCGTCCATATTGCCGCCTTGGTCTTGATCTGTCCTTTTGACGCACTCAAACTTGAATCATACCGCGCCGCATTCTCCTTCTTTCATGTCCTCTTCAGAGCATCAAGTTTGTTGCAAAGAGGCCGCCCTTCAAGCGTTATCAACTCTTTCACCACCAAAGCCCAGAAGGACACAAAAGAGGCCGGGTTTGGCTAAAGTAAGTGACATTGATTGAATTCCTGCATCTCGTCTCGCCACGCCATTCAGTAGCCGAGGTTCAAGAGATGAGAGGGTCTGGACTGCCATGAGCCATGAGCAGGAATTGGATCTACTGTACTGTGGCCGCGCAACATTTTCATCGCGCGCTGCTGTCGCCTTGTGCACACTGTCCTTGACTCACAACCTTGGGCCGACGTATCCGAACCCTTACCTTCACTATCCAGATCGCGCAATACATTACAGTACATTGTATGTAACATGGCTGTCGGAACAGCGACTACGTGTCAATGCAGGTACGCAAAACGTAGCAAAATTAGCTACAGTACAGTCAAAACTACCGCATCTCACCTCACTCTTTGTGTGTGTTTTTTTCAGCTGTACTTTGTTCTGTACTGTACCTTAATGCTTGCCATCGGCCAATCATGATGACCTTGATGCAAGCTGCTGTCATTCTAGGCCCAAAACTTTTAAGCTCCAAATCATCCTCAATCCCCCCCTCCTCATGCTTGGCGAAACATCTTTCCCCAGTCAATTCACTCACCGCTTCCGAACTTGCAGAGTTTTCCGATGAGATCCGACGACCAACCACACACACACCAACATTACTGTACAATCAGATCCGTATTCGACATGCCCAGCTACACTTTGTATGACCCAACTCACTTCGCATAGACGGCACATTTCACACGGATCGCTTTCCGATGCTATATTCCCTTAATGGGCTCAACCAAGCCTCCCCTCTCACGATATCCAAGACAAACACACACTTGTTTCTTCCATCCTTCCCTCACACCGCTCTAGCTTGCACGTTGCTCACCATCCTCCCCTTGCTTGCACCCGCATCACTAGAAATGATAATAATAATAAAAAAGGCGAGTCAATGATGTGTTTACTAGTTACAGATGAGTTATAGCTTGCTTTGTTCTGCTTTGTTTCGTTTTGCTTTGCTTGTCATATCTTCAACGACCAGTCACAATGTAATCCAGCGCACGAAGACATCGCAACAGCACAGCTTGCGAATTGTACGGGCTCGCCAACTGCGCCAGTGACTCGGACTGAATCCTCTGCCCGCCACTCATCGAAGAGATACGATCCGTAATCGTCGGTCCAGCAATCACGATTCCAGATTGAGTCACTCCCGCCGAAGCCGCAGCCGCAGCCGCTTGCGCTTGCGCTGCTACACCACCCGAAGCATCCGCCGAAGGGCCTCCGCCACTTTCGCCCTTCTTCTCCCCTTCTTCCTCATCATCTTCCTCCGCAGGTTCAGGAAGTTTCTCCAGCAGATCATCCATCGTCACCATCAGGAACTTGACCGCTACATTGGCCTGCTTTTGGAGTGCCTTGCAGATCGTGTCTTGCGCTCCTTCAATGATCAACAGATGCGAAGCGATCGCCAGTGTGTGTTGGAAGCCCTTGCTTGAAATCGGGGCCACCAGAGGCTTGACAACATGTTTCAAGTTCTCGGCAGGGATCGTAGGCAATGCAGACAGACCTCCGTCGGCTCGAGCTTCTGCCGCTTTGGGCTCGGTCGGCGCTGCTGCTCCTCCTGCAGTTGCACCGCTGTTGCGAGTACCTGCTGCTGTTGATGGCGCCGCTTCGGTACCGGCTCCAGCTGCGGCACCTCCATCAGCAGAAGCAGGGCCAGGTCCATCGCTTCGCACCATGTCCGTACTCGTTGCTGCTTCCGCCGTAGACTCCGATGCACCGGTCGCCGGCTTAGCATTAGCATCGGCAGGCTTCGAAATCACCGCCTGCAGAGGCCTGGTCACAGTGCTGATCAGCGCCAGCAAAGGGTCCAGAATCTGGTTGTTGCTGACAATCGACTCCTTGGACAGCAGATGGAGCAAGACGTTAAGTGGAGCCAGACCACGCTCGGAGGCATCTTTCTCCTTCTCCTTCTCCTTCTCTTTCTCCTTCTCCTTCTCCTTCTCCTTCCCCTTGGCTCGCTTGGGCGGTCGTGCGTCGTCTCGCAAAAAGTACAACGCTGCCTGCATATTGACCGACGTCAGGTGGAGCAAAGTGTCGATGCTGCGAGAGGCAATCAGGAACGGTGCCTCGTCACCCGTCTTGGAAAGAGGTGCTGTCGAGCTCGAAGAGCCTTGGCCGCCCGGAGTCGATGCCTGGAAAGCGCTAGCTGGTCCCGAGTTCGCTCGCTTGGGAGTCGGTCTCGATGGAGTCGAATGCATCCGGTTAGCTCGGTTGCTCATCGACACAAACGAGCGATCGACGGCGTGCGCGTCCACCGATCCCTCCGAAAGAACCATCAAGAGCAGGTTGAGCAGCTCCGAACGCGTCTTGGCATTCTCTGACAGGTTGGCCAGTACCTTGTGCAGAGCCGTCTGCTTGGCGTTCATCTGTGGGAAGAAGAGCAAGCGCACCAGAGTGGCAACGCCGGACTTGTCGAGCAGCTGAATTGCGTCACGCGGTCCCACCTTCTTCGAAGGGTCAGCGTGACCAGCGTCGCGGCCGTCAGCACCGCCGGGTCGTGGTCCACCAGATACGTTGAGCATTCGAATCGGCATGTTGCCGAGGCGAGGAGCGGCCGAGGAAGCCGGCACAGCGCGAACCGTACCGCTAGAGACATCCTGACTGTCTTCTTCCTCTTCGAATCGACGGTGCTGTCGGTGTCGACCATCAGCAGGGTCAATGCCCAAAGTTGTAGCCATGGAGTCAAGAACATCTCTTTCGAAGTCGTCATCATCCCTAAGGATCTCCTCGATCGTATCGGCGGAGAACGAGTAGCCCGAAGCTTCATTGCCTCGGTTAGCGGAGCTAGCGCCCTCTCCAGCGGGTCGAGTGTTGGAAGAAGCGGATGCACCTTCGCCAGCAGCTTGTCCTCCGGTGCCTTGGCCGGGTCGGTCAGCATTACCACGGGAGGCCATTTGCTCGCGGGCCCTGCGTCGCGAAGTCTCGATGGCTTCCTGCTGGATCACCTCAGCGCGCAGCTCAGGCGGCAGTGCGTCGAGGAATTCGGGCGCAATGCTCGTTGGCTGAGGCAGGTTGCTTGTGGCTTCGGCGGCTCGGCGCTCTCGGAAGTGCTGGTTGAGCACCTCCTCTCGCAAGTCGTCGGGAAGCGCTTCGAGGAAGGTAGGGTCAATACCAGTGTCGGTGATGTCAATCTCTTCGCCGTTGATCGTGATCGTGGCACGCTCGGCAGCAGGGGCCTGTGCGTGTCCGCTGGATGTGGCCGCTGCAGCAGCTGGTGCTTGCGCAGGCTGTGTCGAGGACGTGCTAGCCTGAGCAGGCTCGGCATCTACCATTTCGACGTCGTCGGCCACAGCAGTAGCAGGAGCGGCTGCGCTCTGAGACCCAGGAGCACCCGCTGTGGCGGAGGCAGCAGCCACGGGAACATCCGCATCGCTGTTCTGCACGCCTTCTCGGCCGTCTGTCTGCTGCTGTTCGGAGGCCGTAGCTCGTGCTTCGCCCGCAGCGTTCGCGTCGGCAACCATTTGCCTGGCTCGAGCTTCACTCTCATGCAGACTCTCGCGAGCCTCTTCGAGCTCCTTCTCGGTACGCTCCTTGCTTTCGCGTAGCTTCTTGATCTCGATCTCGGCCTGCTCTCGTGTCTGCTTGGCCTGTTCAAGCTTCTTGCGGTCCTCTTCGAGCTTGCGGCGAGTCTCGAGCCGGTTCTTCTTGAAGCCAGGCATGAGCGCATTGATGAGGTGAGCGCGCATCTTGGAGGTTCGCTCGCTTGAGACGGACGAAGACGGAAGCAGGACGAGCGCCTCCTCAGACCATCTCGTGATGGTGGGCATGGGCGTGAACGACTGCGAAAGGACGACAGGATCATTCTGCGCGGCAGCCTGTCGACTGTTGGGGGCTCTCTGGTCACCTCCAAGCACGGCCTGGCCATGATGCGTGTGGCTGTGATGGTGATGATGGTGACCTCCACGTCCCAGACGGCCGCCCACGTTGATGCCATCGATGCGCATTCGGCCGCCATCGCCAACCTCGATTCGGATACCTTGGTTGGTGGCACCGCCGCGAGTGAGAAGGTTCTCGAGGAACTGCAAAGCGCCTTCTCCGACAAAGTCCTCGACCGATTGGGCCCAATCCGCGTAGCCAGAGGGGAGCTGCCCACCGCCAGAACTGCGGCGAGTGATCCGGCCAGCGTGACGGCTAGCGTCAGCGTCGGATTGATCGACCAGCAAGGGGTGCGTCGAGATCTCATCAGAGGGAGGTGCTGCACGACGGGGAGCCATCATCGAGTCAAAGTCGAGCAGGTTGCGTCGACGATGGCCGCCCGTGCCGCCGTTGGTCATGTTTGCAATGGCGTTGGGCAGGAAGAAGTTGGGCGGGAATATGCCTGCAGTTCGTGGACGATCGCCAGAAGTGCCAGAACCAGCGGTACGAGGATCATGAACAGCAGTCCAGCCCCAGTTGGCACCAAATCGGTCGTCAACGGGAGCAGCGTACTCTTCGGCGAGCTCGAGCTGCGACATGTCGTCTCCGTCCATGCCGTCGTCCATCGAGTCCTCTTCGAGCATCTCGATCTCTTCTTCATCCATCATGCCGTCGCCCATGTCGCCTTCCATTAGAGCTTCGTCAAACTCCTCGGGAATCGCTGGCATGCCATCCTCACCGTCTTCAAAGACAAAATCGAGCGCCTCTTCGTCCTCGTCGTCCAGATCAGTGCCATCGTCCTCCTCGTCATCCTCGTCGGTCCACTCATCCTCCTCGTCCACGATGCTGATATCGTCGCCGTGGCTACCGTGCCCGTGAGATAGAGTGTGGCCGTCATCATCCGAGTCGGAATCGTCGTCACTCGAGTCGTCCATGTCAGTGTCGGAATCAGTGATCTCCATGACGTGCCCTTCGTCGCCATCCAAGCCCTCAAGCTCCTCGTCGCTGGACAGTTCGCTACCGGTCTCGGAGTCAAAGTCCTCCATCTCCATGTCCTCATCGTCGTCCATATCTTCGTCCGACATCTCGTCGTCATCGAAGCCTGTCTCCATCTCGCCGGTGTGCATGCCGAGCGACGAGTTGCGGTAGAAGTCGGGGGTCTCTTCACGCTCGATGTCTTCGTCGTCTTCATCATCCTCCTCGTCAAAGTCCTCCTCCATATCGTAGTCCGAAGAAAAGTCGGTCTCATCCTCAGACTCATCGATGACCGCACGGCCGCCGTTCTTGTCCTTGGCCTTGCCCATCTTGATGGCGACCTTGGTGAGGTGTTCGAGCGGTCGCAAGATGGCTTCGAGGAGCGACTTGACTGTGGGTAGGTTGAGATCCACATCCGCAATGGCGCTGGTAAGAACGGTGACGTAGTTCTTCTCCAGCATGGTCTTGGCCATGTGAAGAGTGAGGTCCTCGGTCTGCTTGCCGCCTGTGCTGTTGGGGCGAGCGATTAGGAGTCGGTAGCAAAGATCGCTGAGCGCGTAGAGGCGACCGTAACGCACCTCGATGGGCTCTGAGGAAGAGGCGGCTTCCTTGATGGATCGAGCGATCGCATCCAGCACCGTTTTGCGGACAGTGATTAGATCCGCGGGCACCTCTTTGACATCGATGTGCACCGTCACATCTGCCGTGAGGGCGACAAGCACCGACATGGCCCAATTGGACAGCGTCATCTTCCTGCGCAGCTCGGTACCGCTGTACGAGTTCAAGAAGCCCGCTGGTACAAGCTCGGTCAGGAACGTGCCCAGGATGCCTGCGCGCGATCTAGCAGCATCCTTGCCTCCGGGAGTACCTGAAGCCCATGAGACGCTAGCCGAAGAGTTGGCAGCAGGCGTCGAGATCGGGGTTGCAACGGTGCCAGCAGCAGCGGCGAAAAGACGCTTCTTACTAAAGTTGACGAAGGACGTCTTACAGGTAGAGTAGGACGAGAGAAGCTCAGTCAAGCACTGCATGATGAACGAGGTGTAGAAAAAGGCAATGTCGTCTTGCTTCTCTTCCTCGGTCTTCTCCTTTCCGGGGCTGCCAGCGACTGCAGCTGCACCGTTGGTAGTGCCGGTCGACGTGGCTTCGGAAGCATCCGTGTTGCTGCTGCTGGAAGCGGCCGGGTTCGTTGGGTCGCCAGTGGATGCAGTCGCCGACGACTGTGGCTTCCTGCCGGTGGTCTTGAGGAGCTCGGTGAGAAGGAAACCCATCAAACCATCTAGCTCCTCGGAGGGTGCATTGGTCGCGGACGCCTGGGCTGACTTGAAGAAAGCGGGCTCGTCTGCGGTCTTTGGATTGCCACCATCGGCGGTCGCGTCCATCGGATCATCACCAAGATGCAGGCTTGCCAAGCTGGCTTGTCCGTTGCCGGCGAGATCAGAAGGCGACTCCTTTGCGCCGCCTTCGGTCGCGGCCGAGTCTTGGAGCAGCTTGATGTGACCACTGCCCTTGGTAGGGGAATACTCGGTCATCTCGACCTTGGCAACGGCGGCTTCGAGGAAGACATCGGGGTCGCGAAGGACAGCACAGTCGAGCTGACGAACCAGGGTCGAAGTGTCGCTGGTCTTGTTGCGTGACTGTGCCACCAGACTGTGGATCTCCTGCTTCATGACTGTGGCCAGCGTCTGGGCATCCTCCACGATGTGGCGAAGCACGATCGCCACGAACGGCTGACAGCCAGAGACTTGCTTTGGCTCCAGCACTCGGAATGGCTCAAAGATCAATCGGACGCCACCCTCGCGGGCGAAGCGAGCTGCATAAGAATGGGTGCGAGTCAAGACCGTCAGCAGACGGAAGGCGGCCAGAAGATCGTTCCTCTCCAACGTGGTTGCCTCTCGGAAAATTTGGAGGGCAAAATGGAAGAGTGCGTCCGAGATTGGCACCGAGCCAACGCGAACTTGCGGCAGGACAGTCTTGTCCGAGGCTCCAGCGGACGCCGCACCGTCGGCTTTGGCTTCGGCCGACCTTGCGTCCGTCTCGCCGGATCCGTCGGATGGAGTGGATTCGGCTGCCACTGGGGCATCGAGATACGAGTCGTTGGTCTTGACCTCGACAATGTCCTCGGAGAAGCCTAGGATGCCCACAAGAGCGAGGATGAGCGAGGCAAGCCATTTGGGCGTGGAAGTGGACTTGGACGTCTCGGCAGAAGACGAAGACTCCGCGGACTGCGTTACCGATGCGGCGGGAGTCGAGCTGCGGTTGCCATAGAGCTGAATGAGACCTTCCAGCGACTTGAGCACCGAGGTGGCGACATCGCGGTCGAGCAGCTTAAAGATCTGCTCATCGTGCAAGACGAGGGCAAGGAGCTGCATGCGCAGAGCCACAAAATCGGCCTTGACACCGAAGGCACCCGAGGCTTCAGAGTCAATGACCTTGACGATTGTCTCGATGTACTTCATCGCCTTGACTCGGTCCGACGCCTCGAGCATGATGGCGGACTTGACCTCGAACACCAATGCGGGGTGATGATCAGCGAGCTCAAGCCCGCGCTCGACGAGGGAGGCGCGAAGTTCGGCACGAAGCTTCTCCAAGTCAGCCCGAAGCTTGGCTACCTTGTCCGTGTCCATAGTGTCGTCGGTCTCCTTGCCACTGGCTGGATCAGCAGACTCGCTCTTGTCGCCAGCGTCGGTCATGGCTGCGTCCTGCACGTCGGCAGAAGCATCTGCTGCAGAGGTGGTGACAGCAGGCGCTGCAGCATCGGTCATCTGATCCTCCGCGCTCTCTGTGTTGCCGTTGGTAGTTCCAGCCTCGGAAGCCTGGCCAACCGTGGCCTGAGCTTCGGTGGTCGAGCGGTCAGCAGTTGAGTCGGTGGCAACACGAGCTCCATCCTGTCCTTCGGTCACGTTGGTGTTGCTCTCGTCTAGACCCGTCAGGTTGGGATTGTCTCGGTAGTGAACAACAAGGTCGTCGTGTGCCAACAGAAACTCGGTGGCGGCGTTCAAGTTGTTCTGGCAACGAGACAGAGCATGACGCGCCGCGTTCGCTGGGAATCCCATGTCGACCATGGTGCGAACCCGCTCTTCGTTGGGTGGCCTACGCACGGGAGCAGGAACCACTCGGGGCGCGCTGCCGAAGGCGAAGGGGTTGCGCAAATTGAGCAGGCCTGGGATTGCCGATTCGAGCGTCCCCGATGCGCCCGAAGTGGCCGAGGTGGCGGTGGTGGGCTTCTTGGGGGCGGGAGCGGTCTCGTTCTGTGCCTTGAGGATAGTAAGCAGATTCTGTAGCATCAAGCGGTTGACGGAAGCAGGCAGCGACGGAAGCCACGGCTTCTCCCAGGCAGACAGAAGCAGCGAGAGCACCTCGGAGCGGATCTTGACCAAGTAGGCATGCGGCTCAAAGACGTCTTTGCCACCATCGCGGATGAGCTGAGTAGTCTGAGCCGATTCGATGAGCCCCTTACAATGTACAAGCTTGAGCAGCAGGCCAAGAGTGACCTTGAGACCACCGCAGGTATGGCCAAGCTTGATGCCGGCTTCATCGATATCCGTCACGGACGACTCGATACGGTTGCCGTGCCCGTGGTAGAATCGATCGATCTCGGCCACATATCGGCGGAAATGGTCAAAGAGCAAGTCCAGGCCGCCTTGCTTGTCAAAGGCTCGCAGGATGGCGGAATAGACGACGGGCGAGCTGGGACGCTCATCAAAGAGAAGGCAGCTCGTCTGACAGATGGTGAGGGTTGCAAACGCAAAGCTGTTGATGCCGTTGCTCGACTCTCGCCAGGTGAGATGCTCCTTGAGGAACTTGGCAATCTCGACCGAGGCCGTATACGATGCCGCCTTGTGGGCTGCATCGACGCTGCGGCGCGGCGCCAAGTAGCGAACGGTCTCTTCAAACAGCGAGGTGAGCGAAGATGGGATCTGCGATGCCACATAGCGCAGCGCAGCCGCGTTACGCTGTCGCGGGTCCTCCTCCTGAGGCTGCGAGGCGTCTGTCGGCTGGGCTCGCTGCTGAACGGTTCCAGCGAGATCCTGCAAGAGATCGTCGGGAACACCATGCTGAGAGGGGCGTTGCACTTGCGTGGACGAACCAGTCGCGCCGCTCGCATTGGAAGAGGATGCAGCCGACTGCCCAACGGCACTGGAGAAAGATGGCTGCTGCGAATCTCCTGAGCTTTGAGAATCGGCCGGTGCGGCACCTGTGGGCTTAGCATCGGCATCCGCTGTGAGCGTCGCGGAGGGCGGGGGCGGAGGAGGCAGCGAGGTCTTGAGCAGCATGTTCTCCCAAGCACAAGCACGATGGATGGCGCCGAGCTCTGCGATGCTAATGGTTCCAGATGTGTTGCTGGCGACAAGCGTCTGCAGGAAGATGGAAGGCAGCTTGTGACCGACGTACGTGATGGTGCACACGTCAGTGAACAGATGAGTGCGCGAGCACAGACCCACAAGCCTGCGGAAGGCGAGATTGGCACGCTCGGCATCGGCCTCGTCGCGTGGAGTGGCCATCCACAAGAGACGCGAGACGGTGTTGTCGTATGTCATGGAGGCGAAGGACTTGTCCTTCACTTCGAAGAGTGCTGCGACTTCCTCGGACGCGGCTTTTACATCTCGGAGCATGGCAATCAAGACGGTGCTGGGACTGATCTCGGCCATGTAGCGAACGAGCGAGATGAGCGAGTCGGCAAGCAACGAGGCGCAAAAGTCGTAGGGAAGGCAGGGCAGCGAGTAGAAGCCGAGCAGCTTGTCGAGTCCGTCCAGCTTGATAAAGTCCTTGCAGTGTGAAGTGGTCTGGAAGAGGCCTTCGAGGAAGCGGGCCACAATGTCGATGGAAGCAATGACCGGGTTCGACTCGAGCTTGGTGCTGTCCTCCTTGCGGATCGGGTCGGGCTCATCGGTTAGGACGTCAGCCAATGCAACCGAGCGACCACCGGTGGAGCCAGCAGAGGCGGCGGCGGCAGCTTCGTCCGCAATGGCGTCGCCGACGGGGAGCAGACCGTATGCAGCACGCGCCTTGGGCTCCTCGGGAGGCGTAAAGTTGCGACCCATCTGATCAATCTCTTGGAGCGACTTCATGATGGAATCCATGACGAGCGTCTTGATACTAGGCTGGTGACGCATGAGCTCGTCGATCGAGGCACCGAAAGCGTTGGCATTGTCGCGGTCTTGCAGCACCTTGCTGTGACGCTCCGAGGTAAAGAGCGAGAAGAGCTTGGGGATCATGGGACGAGCATTGAACAAGTCGAGACCGGCCTGGTTAAGGCA
Organism: Ustilago trichophora; assembly: GCA_900323505.1. Lineage (NCBI taxonomy): Eukaryota > Fungi > Basidiomycota > Ustilaginomycetes > Ustilaginales > Ustilaginaceae > Ustilago > Ustilago trichophora. Next base: position 187,532 of record OOIN01000031.1, read on the forward strand.
AATCGCACCGATGGCATTGGGGATCGAGTAGATGACGTCCCAGTGCGCCTCGATGTCGGCCTCGATAGCATCAAAGAAGGTTTCGGGGATTTTGGCCTCCTGCAGAATGGCAAGCGAGGTGGGCTCGTTGTGGATGAAGGTGGCCATGATGTTGATGGCAAGCGCCAAGATCTGAGGACCAAAGATGGAACGGTGCTCGATGATGCGCTTGAGCGAGGTGGGTAGCGAAGTGTTGATGAGGTTGCGCAGGCCATCGCCCGTGCCGGTGGAGGCCATCATCTGGGTGATGGACTTGAACATGGCTCGAAGCAGCGAAGCACGTCCAAAGGCGAGGCGACCATAGAGGTTGTCTGGCCCGGGCTCACCAAAGACACGGTCGCTCATGCGGTCGGCCGTGCCGTCGTCCACATCGCGTTCCACCTCTGCCTCGACCCGATCGACAACGACATCGAGACCGCGCGCATTGCAAAAGAGGTCAAAGGCCTGAGGGACGGCGTAAGTCAAGCTGTCGATGAGGCCAATGGCACGGGAGACGGTTCGCTGCACCATGTAGCGATCCGGGTTCGAGATGTTGATGAGCTCGATGAGGAGCGGAATGAGGCCAGCCCCGACAATCATGTGGCTGCCCACCGAAGTGGAGGCAATGAAGGCGATGAAGCTGAGGACCGAGTCGACGTAGTGGTCGCTGGAGACGGGCTCGTCGGTGCGAAGGTCCTCGATGAGGTCTCGCAGGACACTGAGGATGATGCCGTGGTTGACCGAGGCGTTGACCGAGTTGAGTACGGTGCTGACCTTGTTGCGGTAGCGTCCGAGGCTGTCGAGGGCGTAGAAAGCGCTGCTCTGAATGGCCATGTCTAGCTTGCGCACGGGGTCGACGAGAGCTGCGATGCGCTGGACGAGGTCTGGCTCGTAAAGGAAGAGCTGGGTGTTTGCAATGGACTCGCTGATGACGAGGCCGTAGCAAGCGATGGAGAGGAGGCGACAGGTGAGGAGCTGCTTGCGTTGGTGCTGGTTGGGGAAGCAGAGGGCGAGACGAATGCGCTGGAAGAGCTCGAAGTGCTCTTCGGAAGGAATCTCGAAGGTCTCGACAGCCTTGGCAAGGAGGTCGGCAGGATCGCCGCTGGAGGATGTGATCTTACCGAGGTCAACGGTGACGAGACCCTCGCGGCGGCCTGAAGCCGATGCTGAGCCCGACTGCGGTGCGGCATTGTTCTCGTTCCTGTCATCGGTGCGTGTGGGAGTAGCCGGAAGAGCACCGGTGGACAGAGCGGGGAGCATAGCTGGACGACCGTCCCTGTTGCGCGAGCGTGTAGGTGTAGAGGTGGCGTGATCATGGTGGCCATGATGGGCGTGATGGTGGTGATGCTGCTGAGATTGGTGGGGCGAGGCGAGGATGCCCGAGAGTGTGGATGAGGATGCGACAGACTGCGACGACGTGGAGGCACCCTGGGATGTGGAAGCGGTGCGTTTGAAGAATTGAAAGCGAACGTGCGAGAGTTCCGAGGGCATCTGCATGCTAGAGTTTGCGATGTCAATGAGCGAAAGACCATGGTCTCTGGGGGTCCAAATCATGGCGAGGGTGGTGAGACGGTCCTTGGAGATCTGAAACTCGTGTCGAGGATGGTGGCTGCTGTGCTGCTGGGCGGCTCGGAGGACGAGACGCAGGGCGGCTTCGAGGATATCGAGGTCGCGTGTGTAGAGGAGCTCATTGAGATGCTCAAAGGAGCTGTAGAGCTTGCGATTGGTGCAGTTCTCGATGAGGAGGCGAGAGAAGCGGAGGATGCTCAAGACGAGACGCTTGGTGAGGGGTGTAAACTCGTTGACCTGGATCTTGGAGAGCTCGTAGTCACGGCAGACATTCTCGAGAATGGTATCGAAACGGTTGAGGACGCCAGTCCAGTAGTAGAGATCGCCTCGAGGCCAGCACCATTCGGATATGCTGTCGAGCACGGCAGGAAGCTCATCATCGGACGTCTTTGTGATGCGATCCTGGAGTGCGAGCACCTCAGGGGCCTATTGGAAAGAAGGAAGGGCGTGAGTACAAAGGGTCTATCGAGCGGCATAAAGGCTGGTAGCACGAGGAAGGACTTACAGCTGGTGCGAGACGCTTGGGCGTCTTTGTGATCTTCATGATTGTCGCTAATGACGATGACGGCGGCGGACGCGGCGGCAAAAGTGGCAGCTGCTGCGTCTAGCGAGCCGACGCCGCACCTCTGGGGAGTGTAGAGAAAGTTTGGCTGCAGAGTGTTGTGGTCAGAAGGTTGAATGCGGGTCGAACTTGATGCGAGTCAACAACCAAAATTGTTCGCTGCGAGGGAGTATGCTTATCGTTGTCGGATCGATGTGAGCTGATGTGAGCGTAATCAGACGCTCTGTTTGAAGGTGTTGTAGCTTATGAACCCTGCTATAGTCGAGGTCGAGAGAGGCAATGGGCGAGGGGCAAAGCAATGCTGAGATGAAGTCGGAAAAGAAAGGAACAACTAAAGTGAAACACCAAATAAAAAGAGGAAAGAGTGTAAACTCAGCCTTGTCGGCCTGTACAGTACAGTACAGTACACTGTACACACACGCAAAAACCGAATTCCGATTCGATCACAACTACAGTACAACTCACTCCACTTTGTGTTTTTTTACTTTTTGTTCTTTTTCCGATTTCGATTTCCTGTCCTTGAGTGTGAGCATTTATTCGTCAATTCTTCAAGGAGAAAAAAAAAAAGAAAAAAGGAAAGAAAAAAGAAAAGAAAATGTGGAGCTGAAAATGCACGGCTGACATTTCAAAGCCTCGCACGAACCACTCTCTTCTTTGAACCCTTCTTGGGGCGCCTCATTCTCACTTGACAGTCCACAATATCCACAGCATAATTTATCACCATCATATCAAAACGACTCCATCCAATCCTTCCTCTAGGACGCAATTTCCGTCAACATGTCGTTGGCAGATGCCCTGCTCTCACGGGCTCAGGCTACCAATTCTGCCCTCTTCGATGCCTCCTCCAGCTCTCAGGGTTCTTCCAACGGTGGTGGACTGGCCGCCTTTCTAGCCAAGTCGAGAAGCAACGACAGCAACACCGCCGTTCAAAGCAAGGCTCCAGTTGCCATCAAGATTGCCTCGTTCCATATCGAGAAGACGCTTCCACCTGCCAACTATGCCTCCCAGGCTACAACCCAGCTCGTACGATCGGTGCGCATGCTCTTGTCCTCCAACTTTTCAAGCTCGGTAGCAATGACCAAGCCGCCCTCTCTTCAGTCGCTCTACAGCACCACTCACACCCTCGTCGCCCACTCTTCTCCAGAGTCCTTGGACGACCTCTACGACACCATCAAGATCGAAATCGAACGTGCTGCTGGAAGCTTTGCCACTTCTTTGCACAGCTCGGCTTCTACCACCGAGTCTCTGACAAGCAACATCTCCTGGCTCACTCAGCTCCAGTCCATCTGGTCCAACTGGTGCGACAATCTTGCGCTGATACGCGATGTTCTGCTACCCTTGGACCGTTTCTTCCTCCAGTCCAATCCGTCTGCTGCTGCTGCTGCTGCTTCCACCTCGGCTAGTAAGCCAGAGGCCAGCAACTCCGAACATGCACGACTGCCCATCTGGGATCTAGGGCTCGACATTTTTGGTCACCGCGTCTTGAAGGATGAAACACTTGCTGGCATGATCCTCAGCCGTATAGTTGCAGCCATCGATGGCGAGCGCAATGAGATTATTTCCTACCAAGCACTCCACACCACCATTATTGACATGTTCCGCCAGCTCAAGGCCGAAAAGGTGCTTGATGACGCGGTTGCAGCTGCCACAAAGGCATTTTACAAGTTCGAGTCCGAAGCCTCGATTGGGAATCTGTCTCCTACCGAGTATGTCGAGTATGCGGACCGACGCATCATTCAAGAGCAACAGCGTAGTCAGTGGTGCCTGCTCACCGATCAAGGCCGTCTTGACAACGTAGCTGCTGCACGCAAGCAGCTTGTCACCAACCACGCCGATGCTATCCTCGCAGGACTCCCCGACCTTATCACTGCAAAGGAGCTCAATGGTCTTGCCAAGATCTACCAACTCATCAAGAGCATCAACCGCCTCGCCGACTTGCGCAAGTCGTTTGCCGAGTACATCAAGACTCATGGTGCTTCCATCGTCAACGATCGCCAGAGGGACGACGAGATGATTGACAGGCTGCTCGAGTTCAAGTCGTTTATCGATACCATCGTCTCGACTGGTTTCCAGCGCGATGGCGACTTTGTCAACGCTCAGAAGGACAGCTTCGAAGTCTTTGTCAACAAGCGCGAGAACAAGCCTGCCGAGCTGATTGCAAAGTTCCTCGATGCCAAGCTTCGCAGTGGCAACAAGACCATGACCGATCAAGAGCTCGAGCACAACCTCGACGAGGCGCTCATCCTCTTCCGCTACACGCACGCCAAGGACATGTTTGAAGAATTTTACAAGCGTCACTTTGCCAAGCGCCTGCTGCTCAACCGTTCGGCTTCATCCGATGCAGAGCGCAGTATGTTGCTCAAACTCAAGGAAGAGTGCGGTCCCGAATTCACCGCCAAGCTCGAGACCATGATCAAGGACGTCGATGTATCCAAGGACCTCATGGACGAATACGAGCGCTTTGCCGTCAAGCAACGCAAGGAAGAGGATTCGCCCAAGGACGCTTTCGATCTAAGCGTCAGCGTGCTTACTCAAGCGCACTGGCCTACGTATCCCAACATTGAGGTGGCTTTGCCTGCCGAGCTCGCCGCTGCTGCCGAACGTTTTGAGGCTTTCTACCAGAAACGCAACAGCGGTCGCCGATTGCATTGGCAGCACTCGCTCGGTACCCTCTCCATCACCACACGCTTTGACAAGGCGGGTGTTAAAGAACTCAACGTAAGCACCTTTCAAGCTATCGTTCTGCTTCTCTTCAGCTCGCTAGCTCCCGGTGCCAAACTCAGCTACGTCGACATTCGCACTCAGACCGGTCTCAACGATCAAGAGCTCAAGCGAACTCTGCAGAGTCTGGCGTGTGGCCAAATCCCTACGCGTGTGCTTCGCAAGCTTCCTCAGGGCAAAGACGTCAACGAGGACGACGAATTCATCTTCAACGACAACTTCAAGAACGAGCGTCACCGAATCCGCATCAACCAGATCCAGATGAAGGAGACTGCCGAAGAGCAAAAGTCGACCGAACAGCGCGTCTTCCTCGATCGAGAGTTGATTCTGCAAGCTGCGGCGGTGCGCGTGCTCAAGGCGAAAAAGACGATCAAGCACTCGGAGCTGATTACCGAGGTTGTGGACCAGATCAAGAGCAGGTTTACCGTGGATGTCGCAGAGATCAAAAAGGTGTTTGAGATCTTGATTGAGAAGGAGTATATGGAGCGTGTAGAGGGCGAGAGAGGGGTCTATCGCTATCTCGCTTGATCCAGTGCATGTTGCGTCTTTTCGTTCTTCGATCTAGGACTAGCAATCAAAAAGTGCATTGCCGACTGTTTGACCCTTAAGCTTGACCAAATGCTTGAGATCCGGATCGAGATAGAATGAATCGGGGCAGCACAGATGCGAATCGCACGGATGTAGACGTGATCCAAACCCTGGCCACAACTCATACATTGTACGTCTGTAAATTCTGCTGCTACAGTACACAGTATCTCGCTCTGACTCGTGCGAAATCATCCTAAGCATCTTTGTACTGTAACCGCACGCTGATTCCGTTATTTCACAAAGAGCGGCTTGACAAGCGCTTGCTCTTGACTCGCGTTTTCATTGTTGTCACTCACTTGTAAAGGTGATATGAACAGAAGATTGCAAAGATGGCGTGACCCAAATACAGAAACAGAGGGAGTGAAAGGTGGGACAGACGGTGGTTTGACGCGGAAGTCTTTCTCAAAACCAAAAGCCGGGGGATGGAGGGCAAAGGTTGTGTTGCTAAGCGAGCTCCTGCGAGGGTCGCCGCATCTTGCATTTTCAATCAGACCTGCCACGCAAGCCGGTGCTTTTTTTTATTATTTTTTTTTTTTATTTTTTTTTCGGAGCCCGCCCTGTCTATCATTTTCATATTTTCTTTTTGTGTTTTATTTTATTTTTTTGGTGATTTTCGGTTCAAGTGATCCTTGAGCGTGGAAAGAGCTAAGCGAGACGACTCTGCTCGGAGAGGTTATGGAGAAAAGTGGGATGATTTACGCTGCTTTCGATCAAAGTCCTGTCCATCTCATCCATCCAACCTTGCTTTCTATCCAACCGAGTTTCCCAAGGTCTAAAGTGTTTCGACTCGTAGAGTGATGGTGAAATGTCTTGTCGTCCAAGGTCGCAAGCAGAGCGATTGTTAAAACAGGACTGAGCACCGGAACGGGTAATTAGCATACAACCGCCTCTTCTGCATCGAGCTGCTTGAAGAACTTCAACAGCTTCGCAACGCTTGCATCTGTACATTGCAGATCATTTTGGCTGATGAAAGGGGAAAACAAGTGAAATCGGAGTGGAGAGGAGAATAAGTGTAATATACAGTACAGCACTGTACTGTAGCAGCTGCAAGCCGGCGTACGTTTCGGGTCTTGCTGAGCCTCAGAGGGTCGCAGCCGCCATGTTTTGCATCCGTCTTTTCTGAACGACAGGCGCCGGCGAATGAACACCTGCCCTGCATCCAACTCTTCCCCTCATTACACAGCATTTCAACCCTTTGACTCCCAAGGCGTTACAGTACATTTTTGTATGTATACGCTCTGTGCTGTGGCAATCTGACGATCCTCCTTGTCCTCCTACAGTGCACTGTTTATGTTCTGTACGCGCGTCGGAGCTTCGACCCTCACATCTGAAAATGCGCACTCTGTGAGTGTGTGTGTGTTGAAAAGCCTCCCCAAACACCCCCGCAGACGCCTCATTGCGTAACGTCTCCTGTAACGTCTCCTGTGGAGCTTGCCCCCCGCCTCGCCTCGCCCCGGAGAGTACACACACAGATACAAAGAAACTCGCATGCTCGACCCATCATCTCTTTGGCGAGCTGAGATCGTCGCAAGCCGCTCGCTTGTAGATCTCTTTCTCCCCGCTTAGACTTGAATTTGGTTCCCATACTCTTGAACAGAGAGAGACATGGCCTGATTTTGTATCGATCCCTTTTGGCTGGGCTCTCCCGAAGAAAAGTCTGTCAACGGCATCGCTGTGTGTTTTGGGTAAGCCTGTGCAACGCTCTCAAGACAGGTTGTATGTACAGAAGACTTTGCCCTCCTTTGCTGTGCTTTCGCTGCGAAAGGCAGAGATGCGACGCTGTGCTGCCACCAACGTAGTGGTGGAAAGCTCGGCATGAGATTCAATGTTTCCCTTCTCTTTTTTTTTTTCTCTCTAAAATTCGTATGCACTATTCGATTTGATCCGCAGCAGAGAGTAGCCAAGCATCACAGCCGAGCATTGTCCCAAAAACGCCCTGAATCAACGATCAAGAGGGCACGATGAAGCTTGTCGCACCACAACGAGCCAGAGAGCGGAATTCAACTGTATCAGGGCTCACAGAGACACGGTTTGGCCGGGTTGGTGAGACAGGTCAAGACAGGGCAAGGCATGTCTCCTAAGCGTCGGTGCGATATCCACAACCTGCACAGTGCTTCCCTCGTGGACTACGAGCCCCATGTCAAATAGTGAAAAACGTAGGCAAACAAAGAGCAAGGCCAAGCCGGTGAAGCGCCTCGCTTAGCGCCGTAATCGAGAAAAGGAGAGTTGCTGCCGGCCTCTGGTTTGTGACGTTGGATGTGCGACTCTTTGTTATTTTTCCCCCCCCTTGCTCTCCATCCGTCGTTGAAACTCAGGTGATATTTTGACATCCCGCTCTCCGGGCCACCTCCCAAAAGCACGATCCTTGCACGAGACGGCGATCCGTCAACACACCCTTGTTTTGTCAACTCAGCTGATCGACATTGCTCGACGACCTCCAAACCGCAACCCTTGTTTCCCTTCGCGTCGGAAACCCTGTTTTTCCATCGACACGCATCACCCTTTGCTGATGCTACACTTTTACAGTCACTAGAGTTCTATCCGCTTCGACGCATGGCAGCCTCGATGCAATCTCGGTCCGAATCAAAGAAACCCTTTGCATACGCACCTGACCTACCTTGAATGCATCCCAAACCAAAGCAGGCACAATTCCTGGTCCCTTCTTCTTCTTCTTCTCTTCGTTTTCGACGAGACAATAGTTGACCTGTTCGGCTAAGCAATGATCCAATCTTTTCGACACTCCGCCCAGGTGACCCTTCCGAAAGTCCGCCCTTTCCTTTCCTTTCCTTTTACTTTTGGTGTGGATGGGATGCAGGTCCCTCCCCAAAGCTGCCGGCCTTCGCTCTGCTGAGCTGAGCTTGACGCCTCTTGCTTTCCGCTTTTCATCATTCCACATCATGCACTTTTTTCCAATTCCGCAAAGTTCGATGGATGGGCAGACCGGTTTATGATGAGCTCATCTCACTTGCACTTTCCCAAACAGATGCAGCCCACCTTCGACCAACTTGGCAAATTCATTGCGGAGACAGGCGGCTATTGCTGCGTCTGGGCATCAACATCAACATTGATTCTGAGTGGCCAACATGCGGGACAGTCCAATTGCGTCGTTGTTTTGGGAACGGGCTTCTCTGATGTGCCCTGCATGCATGAGTCGAAAGAAAGTCTTTGTTGAGTCGAGTCGCCGTGAGATGCTTCGCCAACGTCTTTCTCGCACAGCCTCTCCACCCCGCGCATTGTGTGTGTGTGTTTGCATAACATATTCGCATGATCCCTCTCATGACAACGTTAGGATAGCCTCCCAAACAGCTTTGATCGCCAAGGATAGTGAGTCTGAACGTGTTTTCGTTTGACTTGCCCAACCAAGAATAACCAAAACACTCTGGTTGAAGGTTCTGACATGAAACAACTGTTATTGAGCTTAAGGGAAACATTGTACTTTTAGCAAGGTGTGGAGAGGCGATACTGTAGATGATCGACCGGCATCTGGACAACTCTTGCATGAAGGGAAGGGAACGAGAGCCATGTCATGTAACAGTCAGGAAGAGGTGTACAATGTCATGTGTTTTGGAAGGAAAGAAGGATCTAGCTATCGTAAACGAGCTTAGCACAGCACCAGTCACCGCATTCTTGGCTGCTTGGCTGCTTGGCTGCTGTGAGGAACGAGGAACGAGGGACTGGTAGGGAGGAGCTCCTCACTGTAGCTATGGGAAGAGAGAGCTCTCTCTCCCGTTGTGTCTCGGCAAATATCTCTGCTCCCCCTCCCCTGCTGCCGTACAGGCGGGTCCGTATACTGTAGCACGTTACTTGGCCTTACTTGACACCTTGACCCCCCCCTTGACCTCCCCCCACCCCTCTTAGACCTACATAAGGAGCCTATTTCCAGGCCGTCCTCCTCTTCCGATTTATCCTCATCCAAACATCCATCCACCCTAATACCCTACAACTTTCCCCTACCCCAAACCCCCATCTCAACACACTTTCAAAATGCTTACCAAGTACGCCGTCCTTGCAGCCACCGCTGCCGCCGCCGTTGTTGCCGCCCCCGCCGCCGTCCAGAAGCGTGCCGCTGCTGGCCAGGCTGACATTGACACCGTCATCCTCAACTACGCTCTTACCCTTGAGCACCTCGAGAACGCCTTCTACCGTGACTCGCTCGCCACCTACGATGCTGCTGCGTTCCGCGCTGCCGGCTACCCTGACTGGGTTCGCCAGCGATTCATCGAGATCGGCGGTCACGAGAAGGCCCACGTCGACTTCCTTACCAAGGTTCTTGGCGACCAGGCTACCAAGGAGTGCACCTACGACTTTGGCGTCACTGACGTCAAGACCTTTGTTGCCACCTCGGTTCTCCTTGAGGGTATCGGAGAGTCTGCTTACCTCGGTGCTGCCCAGAACATTACTGCTCCTGGCACATTGACCGCAGCTGGCTCAATCCTAACCGTTGAATCTCGTCATGCGTCGTGGGTCGCTTCGTCGGTCCAGAACGGTGACGGCTTCCCTCGTGACACCAGCACCCCCCTCAACTTCAACCAGACCTACTCGCTCGCTGCACCTTTGATCAAGTCGTGCCCCGACACCAACCCCGCCCTCCCCGTCAAGGCCTTCCCTGGTGCCAAGATCTCTGGTGATGTTTGCGGCGGCAAGCAGGTTACCGTCTCTGGTGACGGTGTCCAGCCCGGCCAGTACGCTGCTTTCCTTGCCGGTCTCCAGGTCCTCTACGCCCAGATTGGCGATGGCAACACCGTTACCGTCCCTGAGGGTGTCGGCTACGGCCGTATCTACATGGTCGTCTCCAAGAGCGGTGACTCGATTGCCGATGACAACGTCGTCGCCGGTCCCGCTGTTATCGACATCCCCCTCTCCAGCTCCCAGGCTGCCCAGATCTACTCCCAGTAAACAAAACCTCACCTTCGTTTTATTTTCCCAAGTAGTTAATATCTTGCACTGTTGTTTCTTTCGTATTTCATCTCCGAGAGGACTCCGGCTCAGGTTGGGCAAACATGCACAACCGACCTAGATCTTCTCCCATCCCGCAAGCTCTTGCGTGAGCAGGTGCCAGACACACGATCACTCGCTTTGCATAGCCGGGAACCTTTTGCTTTCGAAACAGCTCTTCTTTGACGATCGCTCTAATTGAACAATTCTTTCATTTAATTCTCCACTGTCTGTGGATTGCCTGTGATGAAACCTCAACATGAGTATACTTGTTTTCACCAAGTCAACAACCGCTTTGAGTCTATTTAAGATAGGAAGTCTGCGGATTTCATGCTCATCTTCATCAGCTCGTCGGATCCATATCCATCGAGTCTACTCAGGAGACAAGACGAGACGGTTCTCGAGCTGCCCGGATTTACCCAAAGGCAACTAGGAAGATCTCCGACATCACCATGAGCAAACGCAGAAGGCTAGGAATGATCTTACCTGTCGTCAGCAGCACAAACCATCTTCCTGCGTTTGCCGCAGTCTGCTCAGGAGGCTGGGTTGCTCAGCTGTCGGCAGGTAAGACCTTCGCTCGTCCGCAAGGTACTGTAACCCGATCACAGACAAACTTCTCCTTCGAGAGCCTCATACTGTTCCTTTTTTCCATATCTCGAGCTTTCGAAATCTGCCAGTGTTTTGACATGGCATTTTTCATGCGAATGGGTTGAAGATTGCTGATGTGCCATAAAGTTTGACGATTGCAAATTCGGGGGATGGGAGTGAATGTGGGTTAGATGGTTGGCCATGAGGGGGGAGGAAGTGGCTTAGATTTCGAAGTTGGCAGCTCCAACAACAGTGAAGCAGGCGTAGGTGGCCAGGATGAGCAGACCTGTATATTAAAAAAGCAAGCATCACAATTGAGTATCGTCAGCATCGTCCTATCCCTGTGCTTCACTTTGCGATAAGGGTTGGGTGGGATAAAACATACCGAGGAAGCTGAGTCCGCTGAAAATAGCACCGAAAGCCCTGTTGCTAGGGGTACCCGAGTAGTAGCCGATAGCGTAAGGGATACGAGACAGGACCCAAGTGGCGGAGATAGCAGCGGTGGCACGGGGGAAGAAGAGTCCGTTGAAGAGGGTCAAGAAGGCGAAACCGGTGAGGTTTTCGAGGGTGTTCTGGTGGACACGCTGGGCGCAGCTGTACAACCGCAAGCAAAAGCAATTCAAATTTGATTAGCGGATCCACTCGATGAGATGCTGAAGACGAGCAAGAGAAGAAAGAGTGAGAACTTACTTGAAGAGATGAGCTTCTCGGTTTTTCTCAGCAACAGCCTTATCGGCGTACAAGTAGGGATAAGGTACCTGAGCAGCTTTGCGTGCGCTGCCAGCTTTGACGCCCATCAAAAAAGTGACCCAGATGGCCGAGACGACGCACGATACAACATATCCGTATCCAACGGGCAAAAAGAGACCCTGAACGGTGGTAGATTTGGGAGCAAGGAAGTGGTAGAATGCCGGAATGGACGCGGTGAGCGCGGGGAGGGCGATGCTCTTCGACATGTTTGCGATGGTCTGAAAGTTTTGAGGTAAGGATGGATAAAATGAGAAGCGGGAAGCTGGTTTTGAGTGAAGCGGAGTGTTGTGTTGAGAAGAATTGGTTGACGTGGAAGATGAAGAACGAAGAAGAAAGGCAATGACGACGCCAATCTGGTGGTAACTGCTGTCTCTCTCGGCTTTAAGAAGGTGACCGAGGTTCGAGCTGTCAAAAAGCGAAGCTGTTCGCCGCGGGGGAAGAGAGTTGTCGTGGCGTGGAGAGAGATTTGATGTCACTCCACAGCCCGATTGAGAAAGCGTGAAATTAACGGATGAATAATGATTGGGACAGCCGATGTGACGGAAACGTGTTAATTCTGATTTGCCGATCTGGAGTGAGGAAGAGTGTGGAGATTCGAATTGGGCTTGGTCTGTGCGGTCCTGTTGAAGAGGTTGAAGTTTCAGACCCTATTCCCAAAACACTTTCTTTGTCCGATCACCACGACCACATGCACTTACTATGCTGCCACAACAATCGTTCAAAGTAGTTATACCGAGCACTGATATCCCACGAAGTGGATATAATACTTCGAAGTATTCTCGCCGACATCAGCCAAGCTTAAATTCTTCCCATCACTCCTCATCATAATCAATGGAAATCTTCAGCCCATGCTCAAGCCTCCAACATGCTTAGCAAGAGCATGAGATATATCTGGTGAGACATGGATCAGGCACGTCTCCTCCTCAACACTGAACGGAGGAGGAGGAAGGAGCTTCGATCCGGCTCTGGACCTCCAGCCAGCCCGTGTATCCCAAATGAGCTTTCGAGGCATCCAAACGTCGATCTCGGACACACCTTTGGATGCAAGGAGATCAAGGATCTGACCGAGACCGTCTTGGTGGAACTTGGAGATGCTTTGTGGTTTTCCGCTGGCTAACACTTTCTCTCGTCCCCGCGCAATGAATTCGGTGATGCATACTTCGAGAGGCTGGTAAATCTTGACAATGATGGCCGGCGTAGGGGCTGTTTTGGGCTCCAACATTTTTGATGAAGCAGAGCGAGGTGGTGATGTAGCTTTTGAAAAGAGCTAAGGCTGAGCAAAAGATGCAATGGGGAGGCTAATCATGAGCGTGGTTCACCTTATATCACATCTACTGCAATGCTGTGCAATGTTGGATGACCGACGTTAATCCATGCTTGGCCCATGACGAATCATGCAGAAGCTGAACAGGATTTCTTGAATTCCAGCGCAGATATCTAGAATGCAAACAAATAAAGGGAGCAGAATGATTTTTGCGCCATTCCTTCTCATTTGCGCTGCGCCTGGATGTGTGCGCTTCACTGCAACGCTGTGCGCAAGCGGCATCAATTCAACAATAGAATCTGTCAATCTTCTGATCACGCCGGTGAAAAAAGGGGCTCATCCAACACGAGAACGAGACTTTATTACTATCTCATTTCGCAAACCTTTTGCCTTCCATCTACGATAATAAAGGATCTTCGGCACCGGTCAAACCAAAGCCTGCATGTTGAAGAAGTGGCCGAATTCCCAAATAGATGAAGCGTAGCGGTACTCGCACAAACTCTAAAATGGTGCTGTCCAGATGTGACCGGAGCTCCTGTTGTACCTTGTCATAGTTGATGCAAAGGACGACATCGGTGAAACAAGCTCTGCCGCCGAAACGACACCTGGTGAAGGGCAATGGACAAGATCACGATTCCACCATTGTGTGTCTGTGCGCATGTATGTAGCTTTCAAAAAGAGAAAAAGGCGGGAGAAAGTTGCTGGCATACTGTATGTTACTGCACAGTATCCAAAATTGGACCCTGCATCAAAATTCCAAGCCTCAGGTTTGAATAATGGCTGGCTGGTTGAGTGGCTGGTTGTGGGTTCCGCTCCGATTCATACCGCTTTACCCGCTCTCGCTCGCTCCCACACATCAAACGCACGCGCACATGTTCGCTTGCTCTTGGCAATCCCGGTACGACTTGTACTGTACACATGTGCTTCCTTTGCGTCCCCAGCCACGGACGTTACGCACACACTCGAGTCCGTTGTATGCTGTCCATCAACCTATTCATCCTTTTTCCTTATCGTAAACAACAGCAGCTTCAACATCGATATCGTGGCCATTAGCTCATCTCTGCGCTATCAAGAAAAAGGGCGTACTATGAACGATAGATTACTCGTACAGCATACTTTGCTTTATCTTTGATCAGGACTCTCCTCATCTAGACTACACTTTGTTGCCCTCCCGGAATCGCAACCTAGATGGGAGCCGAACAACAGAAAAAGTTATTCAAGCGCTCGTGACAGCATTTCTGTTCCTTCTGCCAGGTCTAATTTCTTCATTGCAAGCAAAGAACAAGCACACACGACATCTGCATAGCTCTCGAAAACGACCTTTCGTAGACCGGTCTATCTATACTGGATGCATAGACTACACCAGACCCACAACCGACATCATAGCCACTGCCGCTTCTTTGTACGGCTCTGCTCCCATCTATCCCCTCTTGCTGGAAATCGCTGACAAGATGGTCTGCTTTCGAGGATCTCTCGCCCCCTCTCCTACAGTCCGCCGAATCCGAGCCATCTGCACCACCATCTCGCTCTATATCGAAGCATTTTTGTGTCACCTTCACACGCTCTTTTACTTTTTTTTCTTTCACACCTACCAACCGGCCTCTCGAGCTTGGTGGGACTCGTCTAAAGGGTCGGCTGTCGTCGTGTATGCCCCGCATAACGATGCTGTTGCACGATATGTCGCCCTCCGCCTCTCCTCGGGGTCGCCGTCCAGCTTTGCACTGAAAGACGTCGGTCCAACGAAACGAAATCCTCGTGCTCCATATACCTGCTTTGTTCTACACGCCGATCCGGATCAATTCTCCATAACAGTTGCCCAATGGGCAGCAAAGAAGGCGAGGATGGAGAAGGCCTTGCTTAAGCACAGAGCTGGTGGTCGATCTTCGCCATCCTCCAATTATAGCTCTCCGTCTTCGCCCACTTCTAACAGCCACGATACCGAGTCTATACGGGAAGGGAGTGAACATGGATCCGATCCCTACTCGTCTCCATTCGCCGCCACATCCGCAGCTGTCAGACGTAGCGATGGTGGCGACGAAACACCTCGCCCCAACAAGCAACGCTCTAGACCACCACCCATCCAACTCGGCAAGTTCCGAAGAAGATCTCGCAGCTGGTCCACCTGGGCGACACCCGATCTATTTGGATACGGCGTCGACATGCTCAAAGGCTGGATGCCTGGTCAGAGCGGACCGAAAACCACACCCTCAGGAACCATCATCCCCATGATGGCCGACGTGCAAACCCCCGACGGGTTAGCAATGATCAATTCCACCATTTCGGCGTACTGCAGCTCCCACGATCTTTTGCTCAGCGGAGTCATCCTCATCCCCTCCGTGCTTTGTCCGCGCAACGTCCCCCTCACCAGAAGCGCCACCGCGCTAGGCTCCCGCATTGAAATCCCAAAGACGCCCAGTAGCGCCTATAGCGATGTAGATCCGTTTACACTTTGCAACCGCGACGTGTGGGGAGACTTACGTCCGTCATCTTCGGGACGATCGAGCAATGCACCGAGGGATCCGTTTGGTCTGGCCCCACCGTTCAAAGAAGCTTCGGTCGAGATGGGAGCCTCTTTTGAATCGTCGTCTTCGTCGATTTTCAACGCTCATGCTTCGCCGCCATTGTCGCCGACGAGTGCAAGAATTGTCAGGACGCAGGATGACGAGCAAGCGGCGCTACACAGTGCTCTGGCGACTGACGTGGTGCAGTCGAAAGCGTTGATCAATGTGCTTTTCCCTGCGCTTAAGAGGGATAAAGGTAGGATCCTAGGACTTGTTCCTTGTGGATATGGTCCCGATCTGCCGCAGGATCCGGATACGCTTTCGTTACAGTCTGTACCCACTCGAGGTGGCTCGGGAAAGGCTCGCGATCGGTCCCTCTCCACCTCTTCCTCCTCCGCCGGTGAGCAACGCAACATGGCCGCGGAATCGGCGCCGATCCTCCGCACCTGGCCAACACCCGTAGTCAACACCGTCCGCGAAGCCCTCCGCATGCAGTATCGCGAACTCGAGCTCGAATACCGTCGACGAGGGGGCGGTGCAAAGCAGGTGCATGTGTCGATGATCGAGACCAACCCGCTGATCAAGCTCCCGCAAACGAGATTGAAAAAGGTGGTAAAGTGGAATGAGTCGGTGCGGTACTTTGCGCATCATGGACGGAAGAGGAAGTGGTGGAGGGTTTATGATTGGGTGCGATGGGGGTGGGTTTTGGATAAATTGCCATTTGTGGGTAGGTTTGGACGTCTAAGGGGGGAAGAAGGTGCGGAAGGGCCGGGAGGAGAGAGGGGGAGGGAAGGAGAGAGGTATGAGATGTATATTCCTGTTGAGCTGAGGCCCTTCTTGAGAGGTTGGTCGAGGACGGTTAGTGAAGTTAGGAATGGGAATGGCGACGGTAATGGGAGGGGTGGTGAAGGGGAAATATATACGCCTTGGGTGGTGAGAGGGCTGAGGAGGCTGGTGAGGGTCTTCAGATGGCTCGAATTGTGTGCTGTTCCTTGGGACGACTTGGCAGAGCATGTAGCGGCCGTGAGCTACCCAATCGCCCTCGGCTCCTCCTGCCCTCCCACTCCAGGCCCATCACAATCCCTACTCCACCCCTACACTGTCTCATCCAACTATGCCTCCTCTCAACCAACCCATCACCTTCGTAGCACCTCGCAGCATCGACAACATCCCAAACCGTCCCTCTCCTTTGCGACCGCCGATGGAGGAGATTACTCCGACGACTCGATCCCCGATTTTCCTTTCTCCACTGCATCCTCCGGTCCTGCATACACCTTGCTCAATGTCAAACCCGAGGTACGTGTGGCAAGAACATATCCACGCGAATTGACCCATCAAGATCCAACCCCACTGTTCGAAGCCATTCGATGTGCGCTGACGAGCTACCACCCAAGGGCAGTATACTACCCAGCACTATCAGCTTGGATCGCGGCGTTTGTTCAGTCGGCGATGCCTTGGATTCAATTGGACCTCAAGGCTTTGTTGGCTGGATATCTGCTCAAATACGCTGTTGAGGACGATAGCTCTTCTTAAAGAGATGAGACAAGATCGAAATGACTTGTAACTACACTACAGTATCTTTCCAAATGAAATACAGTATGCCAAACAGAGACAAATGTCAAGCCATTTGAAATGAGAGTGGGTCGGATGGTCCGAAATTGAGGGTGGTCGTGGGAAGTTGCTCAGTCACGATTGTCGACACAGCTGAGCCCATAGAACATTACAGATCCACACGCAAATCACACCAGACAGAACGATACCAAAACGAATCCATGTTGACTTTTATGCGCGAAACAAAGAGAGAGCGGTGAGCCGAAATAACAGATAAATCACGAACTGGAGAACGTTAGCGCAAAACGACGAGAAGAGCCAGCAAGACGAGAAGAGCATGCTTTTTGCTTGCATTAGCGAGTTGAAGCTCTGAGAGCAGAGAAGCTCTAAAGGTTGTCGAGGTCCGAGTCGTCATCCTCGTCCTCAGCGGGAGTTGGAGAAGCCTGCTTCTTGACGCCGTTGCCGTTGACCTTGGCCTTGGGCTTGGGAGCCTCCTCTTCTTCAGACTCGTCGTCCGAGTCCTCCTCCGACTCGGAGTCGGCCTGGTCAAGCCACTCGAGGAAAGGAGCGGCAGCACGGCGGACCTTCTTGGAGATGTCCTTGTCGACGTACTTTTTGCTGACGTGGGTACCCCAGTTCTTGACAAATTCCTCATCGAGCACGTCGATCTGGTAGAGAGCCATGAGGATCTTGGGCACACCGTTGGGCACGAGCGAAGGATACTGGACACCAGCCAGACGCTCGAAACCGCCGAGCATGGCCTTCTGGTGCTTCTCCGAGTCGCCGACCATCTTGACGAGCACGGCGCCGTACTTTTCGATCTCCTTGGGGGCATCCTCGGTGAAGAGGGCCTGAGCGAGAACCTGAACGGTCTTGTGCTTCTTTTCGATTCCGAACTCCTGGGCCTTCTTGTAAACCTCGGCGGGGGAGCACTCGCGATCCTCCTCGCCACCCTTGCGGTTGGCCAGGAGCCACTGGCCAAACTGGGTGTAGGGGCTGTCCTCATCCTCGTCTTCGTCATCATCACCAAGTACGAGCGACGACTTGACGCTACCCTCGAGGGCCTTGACACGGGCGGCGACGGCGGCCTCGGAAGTGTCAACGGACCAGTCATCGTCGACGTTGCCGCGCTGCTCGGCGGTGGGGATCTCGGCAGCTTCGGCCTTGATTCGCTTGGTAAGCTCGTCGTCTGAGCCGGCGTCACCGGCATCCTGGCCGGCAGCCTTACCGGCGCCTTTGGCACCCTTGACACGCTTGGGAGGTGGGTGCTTGACGATGAAAGTGGTGAGCTTGTGTTTCATGTCGACACCAGTGCGCTTACCGCAGGCCTTGCAGTTGCGGAGGATGTCACCATCCTTGAGAATCTTGAGATCGGTCTCGGGGTTCTTACAGTCGCCGCAGAGGACAAATTTGTCGATGAAGCCGTCGAGAAGCTCTCGGAGACGGTCGGCGTCGTGGGCGCCATTGACAATGTAGCGGTCGTTCTTCTCGTCGAACGAAGTCTGGGCACCGAGCTCACAGCCAAAGAACTTGGTAGGGTAGGTGGGAGGACGGCTGAGGGAACGAGCAATGTCGGACATGTTGGGGATGACGGTCTTGATACCGTTGCCCTTGCCCTCGATCTTGGTCTGGAGGAGAGGCATGCGGTATCGGTAGAACTTGTCGTCGACATCGCGACGAATGTTGACCACGGACATGATGGCGGTAGGAGTGTGGTTTGTTGATGAAGAGACCGGTTGGAATGAAACAAAGGCGAGACGTAGTTGTATCAGGTACAGCTACAATGCAAAACCGGGTAGGGCGGTTTTTGTCTACGGGCGAAGGGCGAATTGACAGATGGACGAGTTATGGTGGAGAACGAGAGAGACATAAAAACTACGGTGTCAGAGAAGTGGCCCAAAGTAGATGGCGACAAGGTTGAGATGAGAGAGTGCGCGCTTTTGCAGCTGTGCGAAGAAGGCTGAGCTGGTGGAGCGTGGCTGTTGGTGAGAGAGAAAGAGAAGAGAAGAAAAAAAAATGTAGATTGATTTGTGGCGGGACAAAGCGATGGGAGCGGCGAATTGCGGCTCTTTGGTGCGATGCTATGAGTTTGTGTCGGTAGTGGTGGTGGTGATGAGCTGAATTGAAAAAGATGCAAGTGGTTACGAGCAATGTGGGGTGAGAGAAGTAAGTGAAGAAAGAGGAACCGGTCGGTCACTTGGATGATGATATCGGCTGTGGTTTGTGTGACCCACCAAAAAAAAAAAAGAAAAGAAAAAAAAAGACAAAAAACTGGCACTGCTGTCTTTGCCTGGCTGTGTGACTTTGGAAAATTGCTTGGCTTGGACTGGCTTGGTTCGGTTTGGTTGTCTGCTGGAGCTGCAGTGGCTGCCATCTAAGTCTGAATCGTGATTTCGTTTCTCTCCTCTTTACTTTTTGTGCTCGTCCGACTCAGCCTCTGAGCCGCTGTGAACTGCACGGAATGCTACAATTCAGAGTTCTAAAAAAAAAATTAATAAATGTAGATATATATTCACAGACGCCTTTTCCGAGCAAGAAGAAAGGGATGGCCAAAGCAGATCGGGCTCGGCGAGATCGGGGGAAAGTATCTGTTCGGACAGCGCACTCTTACATCTTTAAAAACATTGATGGGTGACGAGGCCTGGCCATGCAGATGCGGTCTCAAATTCAGCGCCATCGTCGGCGTTCCCTAGACTGAGCAGCACAGCGTACTTGTGTCGTGTCACAGCAGACACATTGTTGCGTTGTACGAATCATGTGGGCGTGCCTTGCATCATGCGCACAGTCAGAGACTGAGTAAGTTATCGATGGTAGGACAACAGAATTGAACTCGAGAGAAATGACTGCTACGTATTTTGCCGCTGTTGTCGCCAGACGAGGGGCTAGACGAGGTACTGTAGATTTGACAGGATGGCAGTTGATCCCGTCGCTCTCTCGTTCGTGGAAAAAAAAGGGGCAAGAAAGTCAGGCTGCCATCCTATCCTAGGATACAGTACGACCAAAAGTATCTCGATTGAGTGGCACAGGCAAAGTCAAGATGCTATCCGGCTTCGGTGTTGGAAAGCAGCCATGGAGCTATAGCTAGCTACATTCAAAAAGCGCTCCAACCTGGATGGACTCGAAATCACTGTACTGTAACTACTGTACAGTTCAGCCATTACTGACATGATGAGCACCAACCAGCGTGACGGATGATTGCGAGAGCGCGCCGCTTTTTCTGGCACTTTCTCTGTCCCTTTTTGGAGCAGAGAGAGTGACAGAGAAAGACAGAGAGTCGTCAAGCGCCTGAAAGCTCATTTTTACTCCACACATTGAGATACAGTAGAGGCGACTTTTGGCTTACGCATGCGCCTTTGGTCGCTTCTGCATAGCACCGGTCTCAAATTGCCCCGGAGAAGCCGTTCTGACTCTTAGTCACAGTCACAGTAACAGTATCAAACTCTCTCCCCACACTGTGTGCCGCCCTTGACCCTTGGTCCTGGTTGGCACCCTCTCTCTCTCTCGCCATCCTAATCTGCAATCTGAAGCTTAGCTTTCACCCCCATCCTCGCTTCTCTCAGCAACCATATCATATTATATCATCTCATTCCATCTCATCCCATCTTGCCAAACAAAATCAACTCCGTCACCCTCCATCCTTTCTCTTCTCAGTCATCATCATCGCCAAAGACGTGCTCCCACCATCGCCCTAACACCAACTTCCTCATCGTCGTCCTCATTGTCGCCTCTAACATCTAGCTTCTCATTCGACATTCTACCCGTCTCTGACTCGTACATCCACCTTTCTCAATATTGCCTGGTGCACACTCAAGCTCAGGCGGCATCACACTCCTCGGCTAAGCTCATCGTTTGTCCTACTAGACTTCTTTGTTACGCTCGACAAGGCCACAGCTTTTCAACCTTATTCCGGCCATCGCCACCAGTTCATTAGACCACATATTTACACAAACATCCATTGAGGCCAGCTTCCTCGGTACAACATGAACCCCAGCATCTCCATCCCCGACCGTCTTCCCGTCCTGCCTCTTCCATACCCGCTCGTTCTGCATCCCAACCTCCTCCTCTCCATCAACATCTCTTATGCACACTCGCTCAGCCTCCTCAAAGCTGCCCTGCAATACTCAGCACTCAAGGACGATGTCGAGTCCAACAACGATGCCAGCCAGCGATCTCGCCAGGTCGGCCGTTCCCGTCTCGACTCGAACAAGCCCATCATTATTGCCTGTGTCCCCACTCTGAAGGCTCCCAAGGGCACCGCTTCGGCTGACAAGCCTGCATCACGCGCCACCAATCCAGCCATGCCTTCCGAGACAAACAGTCGCAATCTCACCAGCGCTGAAGACAACGACACTCGCATTCGTATCAACGACCTCTACGACTGGGGTTGTGCTGCTCGACTCATGCGTCTTGTTCGCAACCCTCAGACTCAGACTTGCACCCTTCTCGTCTCGGGTCTCACCCGTGTCCGCATTGACCGATGGCTCTCGATCCGTGCTCCTCTCACTGCCACCACCATCGACCCCAAGAGCAACCTCGCCATCCCTGATGTGCCTATTCCCCTTGCCACTGCCACTGCTTTCGTAGACGAAGAATCTTGGCCCACCTTCCCCGAGGCTTCGCCTGGCGACATCGACCTTGTTGTCAAGCTCAAGAAGGCATCTGCTGAGCTTATCGATGCCATTGCTCAGCTTCAACCTCCTATCGACGCTAACACCCACACACCTTCTCCAATCGTAGGCCCTGCTCTGCCTCTTCTCCCAGCCAGTCTGCTCAAGAAGCTTCGCGGCTTCATGCAAGATTGTCGAGAGTCTCAAGCAGCTCTGCTCGCCGACATCGTCGTCGGCACACTCGGCGGTGCATGCGAGTGGTCCGAGCGGGTCGCCATCCTGGGTGACTGGGACCAGCGTGAGCGTGTTCGCCACTCGGTCGATATCATCCTCAATGGCGTCAAGCGTGTCAAGCTGGCTCGCGAGCTTCTCACCGCCCTCTCGTCTCCGCTCAACCCAAGCAACAAGGAGACCGTCATTCGCTCACAGCTCGAGGCCTTGCTCAACCAGCTTGCTGCCCTCAACCAGGGCGTGGCCGCACGCATCTCTGCTATCACCTCCAACACCGGGGACAAGGATGACGGCAAGGTAGGCGGAGGCATCATCATTCGTGCACCTCCCTCCCGCAACAACACCAGCAACGACAACGGAAGCGGCCCCATCATCACGGGGCCCCTCGGTGGACGCCGAGGTGGCAAGCCCGGCATCAAAGGTATGTCCGGTGGAGGCCTGCCAGGATCCAACAGTGGCGATGATGATGAGGACGAAGTAGCCGAGCTCGCCAAAAAGCTGGAGCAAGCTCGCCTTAGCCCTGAAGCACGCAAGGCCTGCGATAAGGAGCTCAAGCGACTTTCGCGCATACCACAGCAGAGTGTTGAGCGCGGTGTGGTCATCACTTACCTCGAGATCATGGCTGAGCTGCCATGGGAGAAGATCAGTGCCGACGTCGAGCCGACTCGTGATCCCAAGGACAAAGCCCTCGTGCTGCACCAAAAGAGCAACAGTGCTCCTGTTCCCGAGGAAGGCATCGTTGATCGTGCCCGACGCATCCTCGACGCTGACCACTACGGTCTCGAGAAGGTTAAGAAGCGTCTTATCGAGTATCTTGCCGTGCTCGAGCTCAAGACCACTCAAGCTCGCGAGCGTTTTGAAGCAGAAGAGGCCGAGGAGCGCAAGGCAACTGAAGAGCGACGCAGAGCCACTCCATCCGCATCGACCGACGATGCCGCTGCTGGCGACGATGACGATATCACCATGGCCGGTGATAGCGACGATGCCGAAGATCTTGTTGCCCGCGAGCAAGGCATCTCAAAGGAGGAAATCGAAGACGAGAAGCGCCGTCGCCGCAACGAAAAGCTGCGTGTTGGCGACAAGGGCCCTATCCTGCTCCTTGTTGGTCCTCCAGGCACGGGTAAGACCTCGATCGCAAAGTCGCTTGCTTCGGCTCTCCAGCGACCCTTCACCCGACTCTCGCTCGGAGGTGTCCGTGACGAGGCCGAGATTCGAGGTCACCGTCGAACCTATGTCGGCGCCATGCCGGGCTCGATCGTGTCATCGCTCCGTAAGGTGGGTGTATCTGACCCTGTGATCTTGTTGGATGAAGTTGACAAGCTCGGAAGTGGCAATGGTCTGCACGGTGACCCTATGGCAGCTATGCTCGAGGTGTTGGACCCTGAGCAAAACCACACGTTCAGCGACCACTACATCAACGTTCCCATCGATCTCAGCCGCGTTCTGTTCATTGCTACCGCCAACTCGCTCGACACGATCTCGCCACCCTTGCTGGACCGAACCGAGGTGATTCACATCTCTGGTTACACTCACGATGAAAAGACAGCCATCGCACGCCAGTATCTGCTGCCCAAGCAGATCAAGGCGCAGGGTTTGGCACCGGATCAGCTTGTAGCCTCAGACAGTGTGCTGCTCAAGGTCGCCATGGGCTACACGCGCGAGGCAGGTGTTCGAACCTTGGAGCGCGAGATCGGAGCCTTGGCACGGGCCAAGGCCGTCGAATATTCGCAGTCCAAAAAGGGCACTCTGCGTGACGAACAGGGCAACCCCAAGGAGTACGATCCTGTCATCCGAGAGACCGATCTCGAGAAATACCTCGGCCCCGATACCTACGAGCCCGAAGTAGCCGAAGCCAATGCACGACCAGGTGTATCAACCGGTCTGGCCTACCAAGGCTCAGGGTCGGGTGGTATCTTGCACATTGAGTCGCTCCTGCTTCCACCTGGCAGTGGCTATCTCAAGCTGACCGGATCGCTTGGTGATGTGATCCGCGAGTCGGCAGAGTTGGCACTGTCGTGGGTGAAAGGCAATGCTTTCCAGTTGGGCATTGTCCATTCGCGCGATTCCGAGTTCCCCAAGAATGACATTCACTTGCACTTGCCTTCGGGTGCCATCCCCAAGGATGGACCATCAGCTGGTGTAGCCATGACGTGCGCCCTGGTCAGTCTGTTGACCAAGACGCCCATCTCTCCTTACCTGGCCATGACAGGAGAGGTGACACTGCGAGGCGTGGTGATGCCCGTGGGTGGTATTCGAGAGAAGTTGACGGCAGCCTCGCGTGCTGGCATCCGCAAGGTGTTGCTGCCTTATCGCAACCGTAAGGATGTTGAGGCAGACTTGCCAAAGAAGGTGCGCGACGAACTCGAGATCAAGTACGTCAAGACCGTGTGGGAGGCCATGGAGGCTGCGTTCGGCAACAAGCTGTTTGAGAATGCAGCGCTTGCGCTCGAGGCGAATGGATATGGACATGAGCACGAGGGTATTCGCGAAGGCCGACGCTTGATGCACGAGATGGAGGACTCGCGCCTGTGATTTCCTTGCTCTCCTATCTGCTTTTTTCCTCCATGACATGCTACAGTGGTTGTGATTTCTTAGATTGGCTTGTAGCTCCGATTCTAGCTTCTTTACGGTTTTTCTTGTTCATTGATACGGCTTTGCTTGTTCTTGTTTTGTCACTTCTGCCTTGTTATTCTGCTTGCTTGTATTGTATCAATGCTCGATCCGTTGTCATAATGGAAGGATTTCTGTATCACTCTGGTAGCCATTTCAGACTGTGCATTGTCTTGATATACTGTATGGCAGAAGTGGGGTCTGTTTGTCTGCACCGAGAGGCGACAATTGGCAAGCACAAGTGCCAAAAGGAGCGGAGAAATGTAAGGCCGATAGCGGGAGATTGAGTGGAGCAGAAAGGGGTGGAAGCTGACTGTAGTTTGACGTCAGGGCACGAGTAGCAGCCGGAAGGTTTTATCCGGGAACAGCGTTTTAGAGCGTAAATTGGTTGGGGAATGCATAAGCGAAGTACTGTAGAGTAACTTACTATAGTGGCTATCGGGTCACTAGAATGTGAGCAAGTAGTTATGTGTGATTTTCAGAGGCATCTGATCAGATGTCGTTTGCAACAGATGTGCATTCCCGCCCCCGCTCCGAGAAATCTACGTTGAACGCTCGACACTTTTTTTTTTTTTTTTTTTTTTTTTTTGGTCGACACAGATGTACAGTACGCACAAAGGACGAGCGAGGGAGTGAAACGAAAAGGTAAGAGCTGAGAGGCTTGGACTTTGTTTGCCGAAGTACAGTAGTCTAGTCAAACAGTGGCAAAAGAAATACGGTAGGCAATGTGAAAAAAAAGGCAGGGCAGGAGAGTAGCATTTCGCTTACCTCACACTTGAAGAGACTGCCAAGAGGAGCGAGGCGGCAAGAACACGGTAAAGGAGAGGACATGGCGTGGTCTTTGGCCAAAGCTCCAAAAAACCAGATGCCGGCGACCGTCTTGGCTGGTGGGTGCCTTGTCTTGATCTTGTCACACCTGTCTGGCGTTCCGCGGGGTTTGCGTGGCCGTCTGTGACTTGGTCGGCTTGCTGACACTCGATATATTCACAAAGTCGCTCTTGGATCGCTTGCCGTGCACAGCCCGAGTTGGAAGCGAACAAAGTCGTAGATAGTGAGCTCTTCTTGACTCCGCCCATTCCTCTGCTAGTCTCATCATAATCTTGGCTAGTTTCCAACGCAACCATCCATTGTTTGCAAAACATCGAGCAATTGCCTTGGCATTCAAACGGTAGATAGTGAGGGTGGCAACTTGAACGAGTGGCCGCCATCCAATGGCATGGATCTTCTCTGTTTGGGCGATGGCTTGGGCGGTGATTTTGAATTTTAGCCTCGAGATTAAGCGTCGGATTTTCGCCCCTTTGTCGGCCGGTGGTGTGGAAAAGAAGCTGAGTCGGCGTCGACACAGCGTGTACTGTACAGTAAAGAAAGGCAAAGGATGTGTCCGACGCGACTGCAGGATTCTTGTTTGCTGAGCTATTTGATTTCCAGCTAGATTACACCACTGTACACTACAGTGGCTACAGCGAAGCTCGGCTTGGCCAAATTGTCCTCTGTGCGTCGACGTGACCGAGTGACTGACGACACGATTATGGCTGACTGTCGCTCTTGATTAATTCGCCACCGCCTCATTCTATCTCTCTCTTGCCCTCCCTCCCTTACTTCTCATCACAGGTGTTCGTCACCATCGCAATCCACTATTCCTCCTTCACATCCTCGACCCGTAATACTCTATCAGGTCGACGGCATTTTTTGTCGCATCTTCTTCACCTTTTGACACCGCCACACTGTATTCCATTCTTCCCCACTTGCAGGTCGAGTCCGGTTTCGCTACTCTATCATCATCATTTCTTCCTCACCAGCGTCTTGACACTGGTTCCACACCCGCATCTTGACATTCGTGATACCAACATCACCGTTCGATTTCCCATCTAGCCTCCCGCATCCACCTCGCCACCGCCTTCTTTCAACCCTTGGACGTGACCTCTACGCAAAAGCCGAATCATCCAAGCATCACGCGTCAATCATCTCGCAGCATCACAGTTTCAGCATCTACGATCGCCCTCTTCATCCTGCATCCTGCATCCGAGCTTCGCACAAGGCCTTGTTCATTGCCTGGCGTCTGCAATTGGCTCGAATACAGCTAGCATCCAAATTAGCTCGTGAGCTTTTTCATCTACCACCCGGCATATCGATCCGACGCGCCACGCTCACAGCTCATTTACGGCCGCCGAGTCAGCATTATCCGCTTCTCATCTCACCTTCAGCCTCTCCACCGATTAGAACCGCTTGAGCCAGGCACGGGCAACCTAATTCTACTTCCGACTGCACTCCGCCGTCGTCATGTCAAATCCTTACCAGCAGCAACAGCCCATGGCATCTGGCAGCAATCCCCCAATGTCGACGCCACTTCCCACCAGGCGAGGCCGTGGAAGACCACCAAAACATCGTGACCCTTATGCGCCACCCGCCAAACCTGCCCCTCCTCCTCCACCCAAGCTCACACCGCAGCCTCGCACGTCTCACATCACTTCACCACGTCTCAGAGCAGCACAACCTACTGCGTATTCAGCAACAGGCTCTCCCTTCCAACCACCACAGCCCACCGGTTACCCTTTGCATAGCCTGGGACCAGGTATCCCGGAACAGCAGAACGTCTTCTACCAGCCCGTACCAGCTGGCGTGCACTCTTCGCCACTCGCCGCTGCCAGCAGCGTGCCCTCTTTCCCACCGATGCCCACTTTTCAACGCCAACAAGAGTTGCAGCAACACCAGAGTCAGCAGAGTGTCCGCGAAGCGCAACAGGTCCGAGCCTCTAACGTACGCAGACAGAGCATGGAAGGTGCCGCCGCCCTCCCTCCGTCGCCTGCATCTTCATCAGCCACTCAGCAGGCTTTCATCGGCGGTGCTGCTACATTATCGACAACTCTGCCCGAAGCAACTATTATGACCGCTGCTGGTGGCTCAATAGGTGCAGGTCTCGGCCAGGCCGTTGGCAATGCCGGTGCTTCACCAGCTAGCCGCACACGGCGCAAGGCCGACGCCAACGAGCCCGAGCTCAAGCTGCCCGAGCCTCACGACGCTGGCTGGATGACCGAACCTGCCAATGCTGCCGAGGCGCAGCGTGCCTATGCTGCCGTCGTCGACTGCATCCGCAATCACGCAGACGCGACAGGACGCAGACTCGCAGAGCCCTTTGAAGAGTGTCCTGACCCAGAAGTTGATCCGGAATTCTATGAAAGGGTCGAAAAGCCAACTTCGCTCTCGGCGATCTCGCAGCGCGTCCGAGAGGATGAATATCCCAGCGCCACCGACTTTGAGATGGACATGCTTCAACTTTTCGAGAATGCACGCAGACTCCATCCCATCGGCACGCAGATGTACGGCGATGCCGTGGTGCTCCAACGACTCTACCACGAGATCACCAAAGCCAAGCCATCGAGACACGAGCCTATCACTGCAGAGGCCGTTATCGCCGCTGCGGCACAGGCCGATGCGAGTCGTCACTTTTCATCCATCCCTCACGGCCCGCTCTATGCCAGTGCCGGCTCGCATGGTGATCTTACCACCCGTATCAGCAGCAAGTCCAAGACCTATTATGAGCATCTTAACCTCAAAGGCAAGGCCTTCCGCGTCGGTGACTGGATTCATCTCATCAACCCTTCGGACCCCACCAAGCCCATCGTTGCTCAGATCTTCAAAGTGTTGCGACGTGAAGATGACGACCCGGATCAGGGCTGGGTAACGGTCTGCTGGTACTATCGTCCCGAACAGACCTTCCACCCGGCTTCCAAAAAGTTTTTCAAGGATGAGGTGGTCAAGACCGGCTACTTTGCAGACCATCACATCGAGGACATTTTGGAAAAGATCATGGTCATGTTCTATACCAAGTATATCCGTGGTCGACCCAAGCCAGAATATTGGGATCCACGCAGTCCACTCTACGTCACCGAGTCGAGGTACAATGAACAGCAGCGCGTCTTCCACAAGATCAAGAGCTGGGCCAGTTGTGTTCCAGAGGAGATTCGTAAGGTGGAGACGCCCATGAACTACTTTGACAAAGCCATCGCGCCGCCACCCAAAGAAGAGTCGCCTTTCCTTCGTGGCGTACAGGGTCCAGGTGCTTTACGCGATGAAGATGCCACCAATGGAGAGGTCGCCGAGTTCCCAGATCTGTTTAAAGACGCTCCCGACGAATTTCGGCCGAAAAAGAAGGGTCGTGGCGCCGACGGGTCGGGTGGCGAAGCTGCAGGTGAAGCCTTTACCCGCCTGGCTTCGCTTGTCGCAGCGCGCATCACTCCTGATCAATACTTCCGATTGCAACAGCTGCTGTCCACTCCTCAGGCTGCTTCTCTCGACATGACACAGGTCAGCAACGAACTCGGCGGTGTCGATGCCAACCTGCTCACGGAACTGCGCAACGCGGCTGTCGCTGCTGGTGTCGCGTCTGCCGGTCTGGACAAGGTCGCTTCGTCCAATTTTGCTGCTGGTGTAGCTGGCGTTGCTCAGGTCCAGCAAGATCAGACAAGCGCTCAATCGCAGCCTCCCACTGTCGGTGTTGTCGATTTGACTCGCTCGCAACGCGGCGAAGGGTTCTACGCAGCACTTCCGCAAGAGACACGGGACCTCTTTGCTGATCAGCCAGGAGGTCAGGTCAATTGGTATGCTGCTGCGCCCTTGGACCTTCCGCTGCAGCATGACTTGCATAAGAATGGCTTCTATGCTCCTCAGCAGGCGCATTTGCGAAACCATACCCTCGACTATCTCTACCACCAGACTGTCATGCGCAGTGAAGGCGATGCCAACGCCGACCAACAGGCACGTAGTGGTGGCCGGGTCGGAGGATCGCAGCCATTGCAACCAAGCGCTTCAGCCAATGGCAGCTCGACTCCACGCGCCATGTTGCAAAGCTCGTCTCCCTATGTTCCACACGCTTCAGGAATGTACGACTTCCTAGCCCCCAGCGCCCGCAATTCGCCCCTGATGCGCCCCGGCTTCAGTGGCGTTGTCGGCGGTGGAGCGGTGGGCGGACCCCACATGCCGACTGCCAGCAGCAACGGCAGCACGGACGAAGCCCTGACACCCGTTATGAACCAGAATCAGGGCTGGTATGGCGGCAACGAGTGGGGCGAAGATCCGCAAAAGACCGCAGAGGCGCTCGCAGAATTCTCGAATCAGTACAGCGATGGAAGCCAGCTCAACCTGTCTCACTACCTGTCACCCCTTTAGAAGGAAGCGTATGGAACTTCGGCTGCCAACCTCCCTCGTGTTGTTGAAGCTTTTGGCGCTCTATCCGCAAATAGACACTCTCACACATCTGTGCATCCCGGACGCGGCCTATACTCTCCTCGTCCTCTTGCAAGGATTTTCGCTTCCTCCACTGTTTGGATCCTGTACTACTTTGTCTCTCCCTCCCCACCCCTAACCACCCCTAACCACCCGACAGCACCTCTCCTCTCGCTCTAATTTTGTCCCGACATCCATATCGCACTTTTATCTTCTCGTTGCATCTGTCAATTCTATTGTATTTGTGTAGTCCATCTTCAACGTAGGCATAGGCATGATTGTTCGAGATTGTGAGGACGGCAGTCGCTAGATTTGGCTCTGGGGTCGAGGAAGAAGAAGATATTGCGAAATGAGAGGCTGCTTACGTAATAAAGGGTTGGCATGGAAAGTGTCACCCGATCACCGCAATGCAGTATCGAAGCAGAAATGGGAGAAAATTGGGCACAGAGCAACGCGATCGAAGAAAAATATCAGACTTTCTCCTTTCTCTCTTTTGGTTGGTCACTGCGTTCCGACCCTCCAAGGTGCACGCAGAAAGCGACCGTCCATGCTGAGTGTCCGAATGGGTCAGGTTTTGTGTACTATACTCTCCTTGCCTCTTCTCTCTCCTTCCTCCATCTATTCCTCCTGACATCCCAGAATCCAGAACCCAGAACCCAATACCCTAGTTTTGCTTCTTGTCCCCTCTTCGTTTCTTGTTCATACCCGCTCAACTTCCCAGTCTCCTGCTCTTCAGGTTGATCCATATTCCCCCCCATCCAGTTCAGCATCCCAATTCCTTGGCCACAGAAACCCTTTCATAGCTACCGATCAAATACATAGTCTCAAGCCCATCAACAGCATCTTAGGCATCCTTTCGACCTTCATTGCTCTCATTCATACATTGGCACTGCTTCGATTTTCCACCAGTGACTCGATCTCATCACAAGCAAAAGTTTCCAAGACTACCCCAACCATCCATCTAATTTTTTTTTCCACCCCGTAACTCAGCTTCAAGCTTCAAGGCTTCAAACCGCAATCATGGCCACCGCAGAATACATCGGAGCGCTCATCTCGCTCATCTCTAAATCCGATATTCGTTATCAAGGCCTTCTCGCCTCCATCAACCCAAACGAGGCCACCATCGCTCTTGAAAAGGTCCGATCTTGGGGTACCGAAGGCCGTGTCTCTGTCCAAGGCCGTCCTCAAGAGGAAATCCCTCCTAGCGATCATGTTTATGAATACATCATGTTCCGCGCTGCCGACGTCAAGGACTTGAAGATTGACGACCCGAACCCACCCAAGCAGCAACCTCCTGTTCCTCAACCTGCGCTTAATGATCCCGCGATTCTCAACGTAAGTATGAATGCGATGACAGCACATCTGTACATGGGCCGACCGAGGACTATGGTCAAGACGATACTGTGATGAACTATTTACGGATGTAAAACTGCCCTCGAAAGGGGGCTTGTCATTTTGTCCGAGAGCGCAAAACCGTGTGGATTTCTCCGTTGCCTTCCTACTGATTTCTTCCCTCGCCAGACGTCCTTGCAAGCCCATGATGCAGATGCGAATGCAGATGCCTCGATGCGATGTGCTTCGAAGCATAGTCACTGACTCGATCATATTCCTTTGCATTTTCGTGTTGAATGCACATGATAGTCTTCGGCCCCTTCTTCGGGTCCAGGTGGATTCGTTCCACCAGCGGGGATGTACGGCATGATGCCTCCGCCGCCATTCGGTGCTGCTCCTTACCCTGGTGCACCTGGGTTCGGCGGTCCTTCCCCTCCACAGTTTAAGGGGCAGCCACCCCAGCAGTCCCCCATTCCTCCTTCGCAGAACACAGCGACATCTCCTTCCGCAGCACCCGAGGCCAGCAAGCCATCGAAACCTGCCACTCCTCCTTCTGCCGAGCCGGTCAAGGCAGAAGAGAAATCGAGCGCAGACAAAGTCCTCGAAGAAATGTCCAAATTGTCCGTCTCCAAACCCAACACCGCTCAACAACAGCCATCCTCCACTCCCTCCCCCTCCTCTCTCCCTCACGCTGCTCACCTCCCTGCCATCCCACACGCCGCCGCCGCCGCCGCCAAAGCCGCGGCTCAATCCGACCGTCGCGCTGCCGGTGCCGATCGTAGTGTCAACAACGGCCCTCGCACCAACCACCACCGTCACCGAGCCGATGTTGGAGGACCCAGCATGCCCAACAAGGAATTCGACTTTGAATCGGCTAATGCCAAATTTCAAAAGCACAAGGACACCGTTGCAACTGCTAGTGGTGAGGAAGCAGCATCCGTCGAAGCATCTACCTCTTCGGCTTTGCAAGGCAATGGAGCAGGTGGATTGTTGGACGCCATTCCGCCGCCGAATGCCGAGAGTCAGAGTAGCTTTTACGACAAGAGCGGATTCTTTGACAACATCTCGAGCGAGATCAAGGAGAGGTATGAGAGGACTACGCCGAATGCTGGACAAGAAGCTGATGGTGGAGATGCGGGGAGTGGCTTCTTTGATGCTCCTGGTGGAAGAGGTGGTAGAGGGGGACGGGGTGGTGGAGGTAGAGGCAGGGGTCGAGCGAATAGGATCGCGGAAGAGATGAAGAATATGCAGACGTTTGGCGATACTGGCGCTAGCGTTGGTGGTGGTGGTGGCAGCGGTGGTGGTGGAAGGGGTGGTCGGGGTAGAGGTGGTAGAGGCGGGTATAGGGGCCGAGGAGGTAGGGGTGGAGGAAGACAGCAACAGGGTCAATCGAATGGCGGGTATAACAATACTGCGCCCATGCGAATGAGTTGAAAGAATTGAATTTCACACACAAATAGCCAGTTTGCACTGCAAGACACCTATCAACCGGCCGATTGCCAAGCGTGCGCTCGTACAACACATTGACGAAGACTGATGAGTTACAGCACGTGACTGAAATTCGTATGTAAGACGGCGGCTGTTTGCCAAGATGAGATACATAGTTGACAAGAATGGAAGGCAAATACAGGGTTTCTTTTGTGATGAGGAGAGATGTGAGCGGGTCCCTTGTGTCAGGTTCGAAATGCTTGGGGGTTGGGGGAATTTGATGGTATCTTGATTGATGTGAAAGGGTGGTGTGTTGACTTTTAGCTGCCAGGGATAGTGCGAGGTTTGTGGATGGTGTTGAGAAGGGAGATTGAGGGGGAGGGGGAGGGGGAGGTAGTGTTTGAAGACATGCGGCTTTGCTGAAGTTTATTCTCTGGTGTGCATTCCAACTCGCGCTTACATTCGCAGTGGGACTGCAATAGACTTTGTTGTCCACTTTTACGTCTTAGAGATTCTTCTCAACATCAGTTTTAACCCTGTGAGCCTTATCCTCTACCTTTTCCAGCAAACTGTTGGTCTCGTCCTGAACTTGACCCATAAGATTGTCACTTTTTCCTAACCTTTGAACATGATGAGTAATCAATCCTACACTACCACCCAAACCAGCGCCTCCCAATAAACCATTAATCAAACCCACCCTTTTCAAAAAAATCGCTGGTAAAACCAACGCCCCCAAGACACTTCCAATCAAATGTAAATCATCCTGTCGAACTCTCTGAGCATCCAATCTCAAACCCGAAGTTTTTGCAGCTAGAGAAGAATGATCAAGTTGAGATGCTGCCGCATAACCAGCGATACTTCCTCCACTTGCTCCAATCGTAGGAATCAACCAATTATATCGTGCAAGTCCTCGAATTGTAAACCCACGACCACGAATTGTTTGTAAAAAATATAAAGGCGTTGCCAAAAGACAACCTATTTGAAGTCCTGAAATCGTATATCGACCAATATAGTATGCAGTATCTTCTTCAACTCCTGCCGCTTCAAGTTGCTGTTTAAGCTGCTGAGACATGTTGTGTGGAGACACAGAGAGAGAGGTTGTTATCGAAAGGAATAGTTAGATAGGAGTATGAGATGTTTTGAAAAAAAGGGGGGGAAAGTTGTTTCCGATGTGTGATGCTCGTAGAAAGAGGTTTTCTGTGGGAAGAAATGATGACGATGATGGTGATAGTAGCGTAGTGTGCTAATGGTGATGAGGAAGGAATAGAAAGGCGGATGGAGAAAAGGGAAAAGGAGATTATGGATGGAGAAATCCGCACCGGCTCTGCCATACTTTGAGGGCAAAGCTTGTCGGGTGCAAGCGGGGCAAGCTTGCCCCCTCCCCCCAGTCACGTCGTTCCAGTGGGTGAGTTACAGAGTATGTCAGGTAACTTGTCTGATCTGAGCGCGGAATCAAATGACGTCTTTCTTCCCCATTTCTCCAATTTCCAATTTCCTCCTTGTCCAATTTTCCACCTTTCTCCACACACACACACTCCTACAACCATTTCGCATCTCTAACCCAATCAGTACCCAATTTTAGCATCTCTTGCTGCATCAATATACGATATATGTTCATGAGGGAATTACTATACAGTACAGTAACAAGGCTTTTTTTCGAGATGAGCTGCACTGAACTAAAACTGGTGCCAAAAAAAAGGGAGGAATGCGATGAAAGTCAGGCTGCCAAATTTAGCAGCATCTCTCTCTCTCTCTCTCTCTTTCTCTCCTCGATTATTGGCATCCAAAGCACGTCTATCAGCCTCCTGTTTCAAGGTACCATCACGATGATTGGACATCGCTTCTCCCAATCCATTTAGCTCTCTCTCTCTCTCTTTTTCCCACTCAAAATGGTTTGCGATTGAATAATATGTACCAGGACAGGTGAATATCGTGGTCGTGTGGGGTCAAGAAAAGGGAAAGCTCCATTGCATCGGAAACAGCCGTTCATGCATGCATCTCTCCACTTTGAATTCATCAACACACCCGTTTCAGCCGCCATTTCCGTAAATCCAATCAACAGTCACCTTTTCCTCCTCCTCCTCCTCCTCCTTCTCCTCCTCCTACTCCATCTTTCTTTCACCCATTCACCATTCAACGCTACTCAAATATATAGACATGTTACATCACACAAGAAATGAAAAAGAAAAAGAGAGAGAGAGAGAGAGGGAGGGAGGGAGAGAGAAAGAGAGAGAGAAGATCTATCAAACGGTCCACATAGTAGTACTACAATTCAAAGTTTAAGCAGGCGGATAGAACCCTGCATATAATCCGATTGCGAGAACGTACTGCACAGCCAAATATGCCACAAGAAAGCGTCTCAACCAAGGCTTTCCACACAGTACAGCATGAGCAGCGCCGAGCCAAATCGCAGGGATGCCTCCTGGGGTAGCGAATCGTAGCGCTATCTGGATATGTGATGCGAATAGTAGCAAAAGTCCCAGGGCCAAGCTATGGATGATGTATGGCGTTGCAGCTGGGGATGAGGAGAGGCTCAATCCCCCGCTTTTGACATTCGTGGTGCTGGGAATGACACTGGTGGTCGAAGTCAAGGGATTGACGGATGCGATGATGTGGAAGAAACTCGAGTCGCCATAAAATGTATAAACAGTATACGCAATACCAACGAGAACCGGAGAGGCCAGAAGGAAGTTGGGCATCTGTGCAAGCTCCCAATACCTCAAAAAGCCTACATTCCAATAGTGACTCTGGACAAAGGCATAGATACTCGGCGGGCTACTTTGGCACCATGGTCTTGTATCATCAGCAAGGCAGAACCTTGTATAGGCCCAGAGTTGAAATCCTACACTGGGAGCGATGCAGACGGCTGTCAAGAGGGTTAACTTGACGATCGCCGTGACGGTCTTCTCTCGTAGAAGCTTGAAGCCGAGGTAGCCGACTAAGAGCGTTCCGTTGCTGCGGAAGACTGTGGCGACGCTGAACCAGAAAGACGCCTCCATGACCTGGACCCAACCGAGTGCGCATTTTGTGCCAGATTCGAGTGCGAGCAGGCCCATGAGGCATGCAAAGCTGAAACAGCTCTCTGGAGTAGCTGCTGTGAGTGTAGTCCCTGCAGAGGGAGCAAAGATACTGAGCACCGCAGCGGTGTATGATAGCTCTAGGTTCCGCGTCAGCTTCCACGCCAGGCGGTGGAGCAAAACAGGGCCAGCCACCGCTAAACCGTTTCCAAAGAGTGTCGTGAACAGGACAGCAGTAGTCGGGCTCCATCGACCGTCCATTTCAGGTGTCACAAAGCCAGATCCACGGAGGAGCGCGATGATACCGGGCTGGAAAGCGAGCGTCTGCTCCCACTCATAACCGCCAGTGTGAATCGTGTTGAGCGAGGTAGGCGCCGCAGAGGAGAGAAAGTAGATTGTGTCCCATCGTACGAATGCGAGGAGCCAATTGAAGGATCCCGATGACAGGCCATGGGAGGTCAAAGGGTCAAGTGAGTATGATAGGAGTGTATGCGAGGTATCGAATGCCTGTTGCAGGTGAGAGCTGAGGATGAGGAGAGTGATTGAGAGGAAGCGAACGACCAAGGAGAGTTTGAGGATTCGTGATTGGGCGATGGAGAGCTTCCTTGCCGTTGGTCCTAATGTAGCTACTTTCGAGTGTGGCGAATCGACATCTTGTTTCTCTTCAGAGGGCGGAATGCGGCGTCTGGTCAACATCACCACAAACCCTGCTAGTTGGTGTTGAGAGCAGAAAGAGAGAAGAAAGTCGAGAGGGTGCTTTTTGGACCCTGAAAAAAATGCAGAAAACGCACAGTCCAACATGTGCGTGTGGAGGACTTCTGTGATTCT
Organism: Ustilago trichophora; assembly: GCA_900323505.1. Classification (NCBI taxonomy): domain Eukaryota; kingdom Fungi; phylum Basidiomycota; class Ustilaginomycetes; order Ustilaginales; family Ustilaginaceae; genus Ustilago; species Ustilago trichophora. The sequence goes on from OOIN01000031.1 coordinate 223,855, forward strand.
TCTTGTCGCACGGGTCCGCCGCGCTGTCTCGTGGCGCTTGCACTTCCACCACCACCAACCAACCCTTCTCTCCCCCGCCTTTTGTAGAAATCACCGACCAACACAGCCTCCACGCGTTCAACTTGTTTCATTCATCATCACCACCACTCGAGCCACAGACACCTAGGGATTTCGGAGAGCTGAAAAGTGGACCAGCTGACTCGCCAACATAAAAGAAAGTTACAGCAGCGATGGGCGTCGCGTTCAGCTCTCTCTGGTCCTCCTTGTTCGGTTCGAAGGAGTTGAAGATCTGTATCCTCGGGTAAGCTTGTTCCAGATGTGTGCAGCGCCGGTAGAGGGAGCATGCTTCTAACAACAATTTGATACTTGTCTGGGCGGTGAAATCAATAGCCTCGACAATGCAGGAAAGACGACTTTGATGTACAAGATGACGCTTGGGTCGGTCGTTTCAACTGCTCCTACGGTTGGGTCTAATACAGGTGAGCGATCTTACCCTACCCTCATTTCTTCTGCCTCCGTTCTCCTACTGATACCATGATCTCCCGGAATCTCTCCTTCCCTGTGACCTGCTGGCTTCGGAATCCACAGAACAATTCGAATACAAAAACCTCAAATTCATGCTATGGGACGTGGGAGGACAAACATCACTCCGTACCTCGTGGACCTCGTACCTCGCCTCCACCGACGCCGTCATCTTTGTACTCGACTCGAACGACCGCGAACGCGTCTCGCTAGCGCGGGAGGAATTGCATCGCATTGCACAGGACGAACAGGTGACCAAGGCGCCAATATTGGTGTGGGCCAACAAGCAGGATATAAAGGGGTCAATGACTCCGGCAGAGATTAGCCAGAGTCTGGCACTGACAGCTTTCAGGGAGAGAACATGGCAGATTTTTGGTTGCTCGGCGTTGACAGGTAAAGGGTTGACCGAGGGGTTGGATTGGTTGGCTGGTACGCTTGGAGCAAAAGCATAGATGGGTTAGTCGGTTTTCAAGGCGGGGGTTTGGCAGAGTTGCGCGAAGTGTAGCGATGCAAGATGTGGTGGTCTGAATCTCTGCAGGGACTGCATGTCGGTATTCTCAGGCACAGCCTGACTGCAATGTTGGACTCCATTGCGGCATCATCGCACAACGTCAGAAACTGGTCACAAACGAACGGGGAGAACATGACACTACTCTGCATCTCTCAAACTTTTCCGAACCGCAATTACCGGAACTTTTCACTATTTCATTGTATATATGCTTGCTTTCTTTGGGACAGTATGTGGCTATGGCCTTTTTTCTTGTGATGCCCTCCTTTTGAATTGTGCATCTCTAGCATCGGCTTGGCTTGACACCCTTTGCCGCGTTTTATCAGAGCTGGAAGTATTTGCATCGCATGACAATCGATCTGCTAAGATAGATCGAGCAGTCTCTGCCTTGTCTTTACAGAGTCTAGATGGGATGTGATTCAGAGAGGAGGTCTTCAGTCGTTTTTCTTCTTTATGTAGTTCTGGATGGTGACGTGGGTCTGCAAGCCAATTCTTTCATCCGCCACGTTTTTTGTTCGTTTTTGCTTTTGCTTTTGCTTTCTTGCGAAATTTGGCCAATAGTCCTCCACACTCTTGAACCCTTTTCTTCTCGACCAAAAAATCTTTATTCGCCGAACCATCATCTTCCCCCCACTCTCACTCCCACTCCCACTTCACTATCACATCACATCACGTCTTTAACCACTTTCAAGATGGCAGACCAGACCCTAACCCAGCCGGTATCGGAATCAGCACCCCACGAATCACTCCCAATCCAACACGACGTTGAAACAAACATATCCAACATCCTCTCCCAAAATCGTCGATCCGCAACCACCTTTACCGTCTCGAAACATTCCAAGGAGGCAGCCAAAAATTGGGACAAATTTTACAAAAACCATCAGGACAAGTTCTTCAAAGATCGTCATTGGACCAGTCGAGAGTTTGGGTCTCAGATCGCCGGGTCTTCTTCCACTCCTACCACTGAGGGCAATGTTGGGAGTGTAAAGCCAAAGGCGGGTAATGCAGAAGACGATAGGGAAGAGGAAACACAGATGATCAGTGAAGATCTTGGTGGCAATACCGGGGAGAATGTACTATTGGAAGTTGGATGTGGAGTAGGAAACATGCTGTATCCTCTATTGGAGGCTAAGGGAGGGTTGAAAGTGCACTGTTGCGACTTTTCTGCTCGAGCAGTGGACATGGTCCGCTCACATCCGCTCTACGACCCTCAACGAGTAAACGCGTTCGTCTTTGACCTCACCTGCCCCCCAAATACACCCTCTCTCTCATCTCACCTTACAACCCCACCTTACAACTCTTGGCCGAGCATCACCACCATCTCCCTAATCTTTGTCCTCAGCGCCATCCCCCCACACCTCCACGCCTCTGTTCTAACCTCCCTCGCCGACCTATTGCCAAATGGCGGACATATTCTGTTCAGAGACTACGCGTATGGAGATCTGAGTCAAGTCCGCTATCACACGAAAAAAGATGCTGCCTGGGCAGAACCTAGCCTCCTCACAGACGACCCAGAACACAACTGGTACCGAAGAGGCGACAACACCTTCAATTACTTTTTCAAACAGGAACAGCTCGAAAAACTCGCACAAGACGTAGGACTACAAGGAGAGGTCGAGACTTTGAGAAGAACAGCAATCAACAGGAAAAGCGAGGTTAACATGCAGAGACGATTTGTTCAGGCGAAATGGTATGTTCCACCTAAATCCTCTTCGTCATAAAGTTAGATCCGTTGCTACACTATACAATCACAAACTAGTCACATTTTCGCATCATAATTTAGAATCAAGTTTGGGATTGTTTGACAAACAGAGGTGACACAGATCAAGAGGCTGCAAGAGCATCTTCTCGATCCATGACAGATTTATCGAGCTTGATCAAGATGGTTGTTCGATTTGGGAATTGTGGTGTAGCGACGGTATGTGCTGTGACTCTTGCTGGGAAGCCTAAACCATCCAAAGCAGCCTCGACCATTCCGGCTGTGATGGCTTCAACCGAAAGCTGTGACATATCTTTGGGTACAGAGATACTTTTACTAAACGTGGGGACGTTGGTTGAAATCATATCTGTTTTTTTTTCGGTATTTCAAAGCAATCACTCGTCAGCATGTCGGCTTTGAGCATCAGCAAACCCCTCCAAAAAAAGGGGGGGCAGCCATATGAAGAATAGACACTTACACTCATCACCACGACCAGCTTCAGTACTCCTCTCCAAGCTATCGGCAGGTTTACCAAACGCTGCCTTCCAAAACCCGGTATGAATCCATAGCAACGTTGGCAATAGTCTTGTCTCTCTCTTTGGATTTTTCGGGTTGTTGATCATCTCCTGTCGATGAATCGCCATGTTGAGCACTCTCTGACCGATTGTGTATCCTATGAGGCTGAGTCTTTTTTCCAGATCTGTCACTCCGGTGACTCGGTTTTGGGTATAGCTTACGATTTCGGCAAAGAGAAAAGAAAGAGAAGACAGGGAGACTTCATTCTGCCTTGTCTTGTCACGAGGACGTTCGACAATGTCCGGTACGGGTCCCGGGCGGTTAGGGTGAATTGAGGAGGTGTACGAGATGTTTCCTTCATCAATAGGCGTTGTAGTGCTAGCAAAGGAGGCGAAACGACCTCCGATCCCCGCACTCCCCCCACCACCACCAGTAGCTATGGTAGATGATGCAGACGAGGCCTGTCGAATAGGGTTAGAGTTACGATGATGATGAGGATGAGAAGCAGTCGTTGGAGAAAAAGAAGAAGAAGAAGAAGAAGAAGAAATCATCGCTGTTTGATGGGTAGAATTTGCCGAACTGGAAAGAACGCTTGCCGAAGTGCGTCTTGAAGAAAAGGCTGGTGGAAGACCACCATTGTTTGAGGCAAAGGAGTAGGATGTGGCAGATCCAAGATCGACAGCTGCAGCTTGAGACGGCTGGTAGGGATAAGGATTGGAAGACAAGGATGAATTTGAAGCGTTGGTTTGCACCGAAAAGCGTTGTGAGACTCGAGGTGTCGTCGCCATCCTTGCGGTCTCTACGATTGAATCTGATGCGAGATATGTAAGCGTTTGACAGACAGTGGATGTGGCTCGATGTCAAATTCAGGTATAGAGCGAATAAAACGCAAGTATGGCGTCGAACGTGATGTGATATGATGGTGAGAAATGTCAAAAGAGCAGCAAGGCTCGTGCGCACATGAGCTTCGCGTAGCCACAATCTTGAACAAAATCCGCGTTCCGAACCGAGTCAACTTTTCAACTTCAATCCTTCAGACACCATACAGTACAAAATACTGTACACACAACACACACTTGAATCGCATCTTTCGTCGGCCATGCATATTAAGACGATAGATTGAGACACACTGCTACAAAGAAGTGATGGACTCAAGAAGAGTTCTTGGTAGAGGCGGAAGAGTTGGACTTGTGATGTCGGTTGCCTTTACCCCGATTGCCTCGGCCTTTTTTGTTTGGAGATGCTGATCCGTCCTTTTGGCCCTGATTTGGCGTGGCGGGTGGGTCTTTGGCCGCTTTCACCTCCTTTTTCTCGACGGCAGGTGCGGTTGCTTGTGACTTCTCCTGGTCCTCTGTAGTGTCTTTTGACGCGTCTGTTGACAGTTGGGTCTCGGCAGCTGCTTTTGGCGAGACGCCCTCGTTGTCTTCCGTTGCTGGTTCTGCTGGGATGACGAGTTCTTCTTTCTCGGATTTAAGAGCATCATCGACTGATGCGGTGACGATGGGTTGAAAGTCCCCCTCGGCGCTCTCGGCTGGAGGCGCGCTTTCCTCTTTCGAGATGGCTGCCTTGGCAGTCTCTTCATCACCTGCAGATGCCGAAGAGACGCTGGAGTCCTTTGTGGATGTAGAATCCTCAGATGACACCGACGACTCTGCAGGGCTACTGAGAGAGAGCGACGGCGCTGATGTCGTCTCAGCTACATCAATACCGGAGGCCGAAGTGACGGTCGTCTTGGACGATGCTGCATCACCTTCTTCGATACCCGTCGAGACGAGAGCCGGAGGCGCTGCTTCAGCAAGCAAGTTCGGTTCCGTGCTCGTCGCTGCTTCCACCGACTTGGGCAGATCTACCTCGTCGATCGGTGTGATTTCGTCTGCATCTGTGCTAGTCACGGCGCTGGTCTCGGGCTGAGCAGGCAGTGTTGTGTGTACTTGGCTCGCCTCATCCATCTGCTTGGCGGCCCCACGCAACTCTTCGATCGATGATGGGGCGGTGTCGGCATCGTCAGCGGCAAACACGACTGGGAGTGAGGCGGTCGCTGAAGGCATCGATGAATCCTCATCGGATCCAACCAAGGGACTGGACTCGCCAGCTCGACGGCCACGGTCGCTTTCGCTTTCATCTTCGGCGAGAATAGCTTCTTCGATGATCTGTTCTTTGCGTTCCAAGGTTGGAATGAACTTTGGAGATGCGCGTGACGGCGATGCAATTGCGCTCTCGGTGTTCTCTTCGCCAGGACGGGTTGTGGAAGAGACCTGAAGCACTTTGTATGGTGGCTGCCCACTCGCCTCTGCTGCGATGGCTGCTTCGTCCACAGTGAGTGATGCACGTCGCTCAGCCGGCGACATGGGCTTGTTGGCAGAATTTGCATGCGCACCCGCTTGAGAGGCGCCTTCCGCACCCGCTGTTGTGGACAGTAGCGAGTCACTCTTCTCTTTGAGGCCAAGAAGCTCGCGTAGGGTATCATTCTCCATCCTGAGCCTTTCTTCTTCTGTAAGCTGTTCGAGTGCTTCATCGGCACGCAAAGCGATAGGGTCGGTCGTCTTGCCGGTATATCCACCCGATCCATACCATTTTGGGTCCTGCATCCAGCCGCGCGTTGTCTTGTGTGGTGGCCTTCCATCTTGGTCTTCATCCTGCTCGTCGTCACTGGCTTCTCCGTCGATTGACTGCATTGCTCTCCTAACTAGCCCTCCGAGATGGGTGAGTGTGCCACTGAAGGCAGTCTCTGCGGCAAGTGTCTGCTCTGCTGCGTTGTGTGTGGTTTGGGCAAGAAGGGACTCGTAATGTTGTGTGAGTTGCAAAGTGTGCTGCTGGGTCGAGTGAGAGAAGCTTCGGAACTTGGCCATGACGGTCTCGAGGGTGTTTTCATACTCGCGGAGCAAGACGGCTTGCTGCTTGTTCTCGTGAGACAAACTGAGATTCTCTTTGACAAGATGGACATTGAGTGCCTCGAGCTCAGACTCGAACTTTTCTTTGGAGAGGTCAGTGTTGAATCTGCGTAATGCAAAGCCGGTTCCGGAGTGAATGGCTTGGCCGCGTAGTTGGTCTGCCTGCTGTTGTAAGGACTCGCAGAGTTGACGATTGGCTTGGAGCTGATTTGTGAGATCCTCGATGAGGGACCATAGTCTCTGCATATCGTCACCGTCCATTATGGTCATGTTTCGACCCACGGTTCGCGACCGATGGGTTTATCGGAGGCGCCTGGTAGATGACCTAGAGACTCGGCCTGCTTGCCCCAGATGCCTAGGGGTCGATTGCTATGAATAGCACCACGTTCAGGTTGCTATTGACCAGTCTTTGCCTCGCCTAGTAGATGAGGTGTAGAAGTCGTGTCTAGGTTGAGCTGGCTGTGCGAGGCTTGTCTAGGTGTCACGGATCGGCGTATAACGTTTGCTGTGGAGAGTGAGACAGGAGAACAGAGGGGGGTGGTGCTTGCTTCTGCCAAGGGTGATGATAGCAGCAAAGCAGAGATGAGGACGGCTAGCTCGACTGACGACAGAGAAGGAATGTGTTGATGAGGATGGGATGGGATGGGATGGGATGGGATGGTCAAAACGCCGAGCTTGGAAAGTGGAATGGGATGGGAATCGGGAATCGGGAATTCCTGCCCATTATGAACAGAGGATGGGGTCGATTTGTATTGGCAATTTCACGTGATGGAATACAGAGAGCCTCGCGATTCTGAAATCAAGCCAGAGACCAACACTTTGAAATGCGCCACGCAAGGCCCACTTTGATGCTGCAGCAACTCCACTTTGAAAAGTCACACTACTGTACAGCACACTACTGTACAGCACACTACTCAAAAACCACACGCATGCACCTTGTGTGTACCGTATCTGTGACACCTTCTTGTTCCTCCCAAGATACCACACGCACGCTCCTAAGAGTGGCTCAGCCAGGCTCCCTAGCCAAAATCTTCTTTGTCCACTATTACAAGCTTGACCTTTGCACCATCTCTATTTCACAACGCGACTAGGCTCGACTCCGGGTTCAACAAACAGCCCCGTGATTGGCGCCCACACTAGGATCAAGCTCGATCAAGCAATGCTTAGTTAGGATCTCTTCGCTCACCCTTACCACGACCGTCTTAACAGGGTGCTGACAGCCACCATGTCAGAGACACAGGGCTCCCCATCCTCACTTCCCGCATTGGCGGGCTCCATATCCTCTGTCAAAGCGACGTCATCTCCAGATGCCGAAATCGACGCCTTCGTAGCATGGGCTCAAGCGGTGCTTGCAGACATTCCCGACGCCAGCAAGACTGTACGCAAGCCCACAGATCTGTCAGACGGTGTCGCTCTCTTCCAGATTCTTTCCGACATTGACCCTGACCTCTTCCGCAATCCCCATGCTGGAGACACAAAGGACAATTGGGTGCTCACCATTGGCACCCTCAAGCGACTCTACAAGCTCATGATGCAATTCTATTCCGAAAGCTTACAATGTGCCCCTTCATCCCTTCCATCCCCCGATCTAAATGCCATCGCACGCTCTGCCGACCCAGTCGAGCTCGCCAAGCTCTGTCTTCTTGCTATCGGCATCGCTGTACAGAGTGAAAAAAACGAGACGCACATCGGCGCCATCCAAACACTCGACCAGACGCACCAGCATCAGCTCATGATGTCAATCGAACGTATCATGACCTTCATCAGGCAAGGGCAAGAAGAAGAGCAAGCAGTGTCTGCCCCAGACGACTCCATCTCCTCCTCCCTTGCTACCGGTGACGCCGCCATCGTCGACACAAAGCACCATGGCAAGTCTGCTGCCCAGCTTGCCGCCGAGCTTGAAGCTGCGCTGTCGGAGAAGGACGACATCGAAAAGACCTACTTGCTTCTTCTCGATACACATCGTGATGTCAAGAACCAGTTCGAGGATTTGCAGACCGAGAAGGAAGAGCTTGCATCTACGCATGAAGCCTACAAGAAGCGTGTCGAGGAGGAGCGAAACGAACAGGCCGACGTGCTGATGCGTCAGGAGATCGAAAAGCTCAAGAACGATCTTCGTCGCAGCGAAGATGCTGTTGCAGAGCTTGAAAGCGACAACGAAAAGCTACTCCAATCTGCTGACGATGCCAAGCGTAAAATCGAGGAACTTCAGAAAAGCGCCGAAGAAGCGACCAAGCTCAAGGATCAAATCGAGGAGCACAAACATGCCGCTGATCGACTTCAAAAAGCAGAGAACGCCATTGAAAAGTACAAGAAGAAGCTCGAAGAAGGCGCCGACATTCGAAGACAGCTCAAGTCGCTCGAAGATCAGAATGCGGAACTCGTCGATCGCAACGCCAAGCTAGAAGATGAGTATAAGCGCGTATCCGCCTTCAAGCCGCTCATGGATTCGTACAAGTCGCAGATCGCCGACCTCGAATCCAAGTCTTCCAATCTGCAGCGCGACCTTGCGACCTCCAAGTACGAGCAGGACCAAATTCTTTCACGCCTCAAGGCCTCCGAGGCCCAGCGTGCAACAGAAAAGGAGGAGATGGAGCTCTACCAGGAACGCATCAAGGAGCTTGAGCTCGGAGGCGAGGCTGCCGGCACCCGGCGCAAGAAGCTGATGAGCCGCAACTCGAATGCTTCCGCCAATGGTGTCGATGGTCTCATCGCAGCCGATGCCAGCAGAGCTAGTGCCGACACTGGCGATGACCTCGAAGACGATGATCTTTTGGACCGCTCTGGTGAGCTCGAGGATGCGCTCAATGGCACGACCATGACCGATCTCAAGATTCAGGTTCGCAAATTGGCCCGCGAGCTCGAAGCCGCCAAGGCCAACAAGGCAGATCAGTCGCGTCTGATCGTGCTCGAGAACCTATTGGAAGATGCACAGCGCATGAAAGCACGATACGAAGCCGACTACTTGCGCGAGCACCGTGACAAGATGGTACTACAAAATCAGCTCGAGGCCATTCGCAGCGGCAAGTCGGACCTGGGCGATGGTACCGAGGCAGCCTATGCACTGCGACTGCGACTCAACGAGGTGGTTGAGGACTTGGACGTGGCCAAGCGGCGAGTAACTGAACTAGAAGTGCAGAACGAGCAGGTGACCCGAGAGCTCACGGTGGCCAAGTCGGACTTGACGCTGGTCAACAAGGACCAGGTGGACATCCTGCACTCGCTGCGTGCATCCATGGACGCAGACAAGGACGAGCTGGAGGCACACGTTAAGAAGCTCAAGACGGAACTTGGGTCAGTCAGCGAGCAGAATCGCATGTACATGGCGCAGGTCAACGCGTTGCTCATGGAGAAGATCGATCTGCAAGCCGAAGGCATTGGCCAACGTGATGAGGCGCTCAAACGGGAACGTACGCTGGGCGAGCTGCGCACGCGTCTCAAGGGCAAAGGCTTGCCCAAGGAGGTCGAAGACATGGTCGCCAGCTTGCAGAGTGAAGCGATGAGCACGACACGCGATCTGAAAGCACTGCAAGAACGTTTCGCCAAGGCCAAGACGTTCATCAAGCAGCAGGACAGGATGATCAAGGAAAAAGACCGAAGCATTGCAGCGGCTGCAGCGGCTGGCAGTCTGGTCGGCAGTGGATCTGTGTTGGACGGTCACGGTGGGGGCAACGACGAGGCGCTGGAACGAGAAACAAGGATGTTGCGAGACCAGGTGCGCAACTTGCAACGCGAGCAGAGGCTCATGATGTCGGCATACCAGGAGCTGGGACGACGCTACATGGTAGAGCTCGAATCGGGACGCAATCCGAGCGGCGGTGGAGGTGCATCGGGTGGTATGGGAGGCGTGTATGCGCGATCAAGCTCTGCGTCATTTGCGGCTGGGGGAGTACGGGCGCTTTCTGGGTTGACCGGATTGAACGCCCCCGGACGAAGCTGGCTTGCCAACCAACGACGGACGGTGAACCCGACGCTACAGCTTGCCAGTCGTAGGTAAGCTTCACTCGCTGAGACACTTTCGCATAGTCAACACTCGCTCTTGTCGGATTTGCAGTCGCACTGTCACATTATACCCAACTCGACAAAGGTCTGCATCGCAGCTCTCTTCTGGATCGATCTCGTTCTTCCTTGTCGTTCAGTCAAGCTTGTCGAAGGCTTGTCCAAGCTGCAAACAGGGCTGTGGAGAATGGTCCGGCTTTGGCCCTTCAATCAAAGTGACATCGACTTATGACAAAGCTCATTCGAGGTCGTTCAAGGGTCCAGGTACAGGGTCCCGCAACGCCTCATCTTGGAAAACCCTAGATACCCGACCGTTTGTCTGGTTACATTTTCAGGTTGTCAAGAGAGTCCAAAGCGCAATATGGTCTACACGGAGTCAAGACGCCGAGAGGCACGTGCTACTGTACAACTACTGTGATGGACACCATGTAGGCAAACTGCAGAGGAATGTTTCTCAAGAAGCTTGTTGCGTTACAATTCTTCTCTTTAGCTGTGCTGTGGGCGATTACGGCTTTCACAACGACGCGGTTGCCGGCTTGTCTAAAAAGATCTCGCCTAGCTCACTTGAACGACGATTTTGAGCGGTTACCCCACATATCCAACCACATACTCATTTAGTTACTGCCCCACTCGCCACTTCAAGATGACAGTGTCGCTATGTTTGAAAGTGACAGAATGATGTATGTTGCAGTAACTTAGCGCGAGTCTTGCTACTGTAGCTTGCTGAGAGCAGCGTTCGGGAAATCCACACTCCGCTACTGGGGACTCTGATTCGCGCGGAGAAAGGGTTCCGGTTTGGCTGTGTGTGTGTCTAAGTTACTTATGCGATGTGGTCACTTTGTATTTATTTCAAACTGCAAGGCATGCGTGTGGTGTTTGTATTCCCAAGTGCTCCGCCCAATTGCAGATCCATGGACATGCAACACAAAACACAGCACATACTTACTGTACACACTTGCACTGACCCGCAACCACACACTTGCATTCTGAACCCACCTTTGAGAAAGCACAGCCGGATGTCGGACCCTCACCACCGTTGCTCTGATCGATTACAGCGCAGCACACCAGATCGATGTCGAAGGCTACACGCATGGCTTCCTCTCCCCGCCTCACCCAGATGGAAACAAGCAGGGGCAGTGCGACGTGGTCGTCGGATCAACCTATCTCGAAGATCGTGTCTACCAACACAGGCGGCTTGGTTTGCTGACAGAGACGTTCAAGCAAGAGGTTCCTGGCGCTTCCTCTTTCGAAGGCCATCCGAGTCGAGCAGAAGAAGGAGAGCCGGAAAAGTAAGCGGGGCTCACCATGAGCTAGCTGGCTTGAGCCATTTGCGCTTGGAGGCTGTCCAATTTCCCGTTTGGATCGACGCATTTCCATACGGCATTCACGTCCATCACATCGATTTTTGTTGGATTTTCTGTTTTGAGGGGGAGGGGAAAATGAGATTTGCTCTGGTCTAGAGCCTGATTTCGGTTTTCAACTTGGGGTAAGCGATCGCGGTCCAGCAGCCGATAACAGACAGCACACGCTCGCACTTTTTCAGTTTGCTTTTGGTGAAAACTCCTCTGCTTGTGTGCCTGAATGGATCGTCGGAAAATTGAGGAGAAATGCTAAACAAGAATGCGCCGAGCCGTCTCTTTGACCCACACACACACACGCTCTCTGTGTGAAGTGCCTTGAGTGTGGCTCTCTGTCGCTTTGTTGCCTTCCGAAAGAGTCTTCGGACGTGTTCCGCCCTGCCTTGCGTCTTTGTGTCAGCCAGCACTATAAAGGCCTCTCCATCCTTCACATCGTCCAGCCCGTTCTCCCTTCATCTGTAACACACAGCATATCTCTAACACACTCACCAAATACAACAACACCCGATTGTCCCTGCAAGTCATTGTCTTAACCACAGGACTTGCATACTTTCCACCGTTGCCCACCATTTTCTCCAACCAGCTTTGCTCGTCGCACAACTCGCACAGGGGCAGCAAGCACACCGCCCCTGCCTTCCTCGCAGCGCATTAAGCCTTTTTTAACCCAACAAACAATCCTTGTTAATCTCTTCTCCTTCTTCCAAAATGGCTCCTGTCGCTAACGGAAACAACAACGCCAATGGCCACGCTGCCAACGGCAACGGTGCCAACGTGCCCATCAACCCCACCAACGCTCGTCACGAGCAGCGCGAGTTCATTCGCGTCAACTCGGACAAGGTCAAGTACACCACCGAGTCCATCACCTCCGACTACGAGTACCTCAACACTCACGTCGAAAAGGTTCAGCACGACGATGGTACTACCGAGTACGTTGCTACCCCCATCCAGCGTCAGTACCAGTTCAAGACTGAGCGCAAGGTGCCCCGCACCGGTCTCATGATGGTCGGCTGGGGTGGTAACAATGGTACCACCATCACTGCTACCATCCTTGCCAACAAGCACAACATCACTTGGCACAACAAGGACGGCCTCCAGGTCCCCAACTACTATGGTTCGCTCGTCCGTGCTTCCACTATCCGTCTCGGTACCGACCCTGCCACTGGCAAGGATGTCTGGGTTCCTTTCTCCAACGTTCTCCCCATGGTTCACCCCAACGACCTCGTTCTCGGTGGTTGGGACATCTCGGGCATGCCCATGGACCAGGCTATGACTCGCGCCAAGGTTCTCGACTATGACCTTCAGCGTCAGGTCGCCCCTTACATGGCCGAGATGAAGCCCCTGGCCTCGGTTTACTACCCCGACTTCATCGCTCAGAACCAGGAGGAGCGTGCCGACAACACCCTCCCTGGTGACTCCAAGGCTGCTCACGTAGACCAAATTCGTGCCGACATTCGCGAGTTCAAGCGCCAGAACAACCTCGACCAAGTCATCGTTGTCTGGACCGCCAACACTGAGCGCTACTCGGAGATCCTCCCCGGCGTCAATGACACTGCTGACAACCTCCTCAAGGCTGTCAACGAGAACCACGCCGAGGTCTCTCCTTCCACCATCTTTGCTATTGCCTGTATCCTCGAGAACGCTCCTTACGTCAACGGTGCTCCTCAGAACACGTTTGTTCCTGGTTGCATCGAGCTCGCCGAGAAGCACAAGGCCTTTATCGGTGGTGATGACCTCAAGACTGGTCAGACCAAGGTCAAGTCGGTCCTTGCCGAGTTTCTCGTCAACGCCGGTATCAAGCCTCTTTCCATTGCCTCGTACAACCACCTCGGTAACAATGATGGCTACAACTTGAGCTCGCAGCGTCAGTTCAAGTCCAAGGAGATCTCCAAGAGCTCCGTGGTTGACGACTGCTGTGCTGCCAACCACCTTCTCTACAAGCCCGCCGTCCCCGGCAAGAAGACTGCTGATGGCAAGGCTGACAAGGGTGAGCACCCCGATCACTGCATCGTCATCAAGTACCAGCCTGCCGTTGGTGACCAAAAGGTCGCCATGGACGACTACACATCTGAGCTTTGCATGGGCGGTCGCAACCGTCTCTACGTCACCAACCTGTGCGAAGACTCTCTCCTCGCCTCCCCTCTCTTGCTTGACTTGACCATCCTTGCCGAACTCATGACTAGGATCACCTACAAGAGCGGCGAGAGCAAGGACTGGGAATCCATGTACTCGGTTCTCTCGCTCCTCTCCTACTCGTTGAAGGCTCCCGTCGTCAAGCCCGGTACCGATGTCGTTAACAGCTTGAACAGGCAGCGTGCCGCTTGCACCAACTTTATGCGTGCTTGTCTTGGCTTGGCTCCCGAGAGCGACTTGCTTCTCGAGACTAGGGTCTGGTAAGCCAAAGCTGAATGACCCCTGAACCCCGTGTCTAGACTGCTCTGACCGTGGCAGAGTCGAAGTGCAGAATGGACAGCCTTCGTCAAAGTCTTGTTAGAGACCTCTGCTGTAAATATGCAATTCATCTTTTCATGTCTTCTACTACGATGCTTGCGAGAGATTTGTCTGTGCTTGTGGTGCCCATGATGGTGCTGCGTGTGAGATGTGTTTGCAATCCAGATGTCGTCGTTGCACGTCTGTACCGATGCTCTCCGGATCAGCTCAACCAAGCACGCCAAGTAATGATAATCTATCTACTTGCGACTCATACTTTGGAAGCGTTTTGAAATTGCGCCGATTCATGATTCCCACTGTTGTTGATGCATGATCACGCCGGGAGGACCGCCAGTTGCTGCCAAGACCATGACCGTCTACGATTGAAGCCTTTCCGCACCCTGCAATGTTATGAGTTTCCTGGATCCGTTTTTAAGACCTCTTGTCTTGTCTATCATGGATTGTAGTGTTCATGGCCTTGGTATTTTAGGGTGAAAGTGGAATTGGTTCGCGAATTGGGGTGCACGCTGTCATGATGAGTACTAGTATAGCACTCGATTTCGAGATGACGAAATGCGTCGGAAGTACAGAGTTTGGGGTACATCACGGCTTGTGAAACCAAAGGTGTAAACTTGACATACACCCGTAACCAACTTGTCCCTTTCTCCAGCTAGACTTACTCGACATCTTGGACATCAGCTCCATATTTGAACCAGTTCCAACCCAACCCTTGCACGTTACTCTGACCCTTTGTCTTTCCTGCATCTTTAACACCAACGTCATTCTTTGCCTCGACATCTAGTTTTGGCCAATAGATCCCTGCTTTATCGGCCAACTCATCCGGGGCGATTGTCCACGCTGTCGCCATCCCCATGTAGAGATGGAATTGAATATGACAGTGTAGGAGGAAAATACCGGCGTTTGAAGGGTCGACTTTATATCTGAGAACTGCGAAACCTCCATCGTTGATGGCTGGGTTGGGAACGGTTTCTTTTAAATACGCTGCTCCTGGATTCGCATATACTACGGTTGTATCTCTCTGAATCGGGTTTCGATATCCGGTCGAGGAAGAATACAAAGATTCCAGTCGTTGGAACGAAAAACTTCCAGCTTGAATCATTCGCGTGTGATGTTTCTTACTATGCATATGCCAAGGATGGATCTCTACCGATTGGCTAATCTCGGAAGGACGATTGACAATGACAATGTCGATGACTTGGCCTTTTTTGGCGAAAAACATGTTGAGTTTTTCATCGTATCCTTGTGCCCATTTGCGACGTTTGGCTGCAGAAGCCTCTTCGACTCCCGGCGCGATGATGGCTTGAATGTCTCCACTGGTTTGATACGTAGTAGGATTGTAGAGCGCACTGGAGAATTGTTGAGCTGTGGGGAATGGTAAATCGCCTAAAAAGGTTCGCATCAAATATGGCACTGGACTAGGATGCGACTCATTGTATACCTCTCCATTGTCGGACCACTTGATTCCCTTGCCGGAAGAGTAAAACTTGACCTGTTGGGTATCCAAAACCACGGTTCGGGTAACTTCACTATCCTGAGGCATCGGTTCGCTATACCACCATTGAGGACCGTTACGTTTGGAGAGCGGTGAGAGCGAAGATGTTACCCAGCCAAAAGTTTCATTGGGAAGCAGTTGGATGTCTGTTTTCAAGCTGGTATCGATGGGAGGTGTGATCGAGGCAGACTTGGAAGAGGGATTGGGATACAGGATTTTGATCCACATACTGGGACCCGAACGCCAGCGCGATTCGATACGCATCCAGTAAACGCCTCCGGTACCATCTTTTTGCACCTGTGCCTTGGATCGACTCGTGTAAAGCGCAGAATAACGCTGACCCGTAGTAAACTCGACACGATCAACTTCAAATGCATCAATATATCCACCGTCCACCTCAATGAGCTTCATCTTTTCCAAACCCAACTCTCCAACTGCTGCAGTGAAAGGCTTTGTGGAAGGTTTGAGAATGGCGGCCGAAACATACATCAAACTTGTTGCTCCGATAAAACGCAATCTATACGTCTTTGCGAAATCCAGATGAATCTCGGGATACCTTTGCCAAGTGCTACAGTCCTTAGGAGCATCCTTGCAAGATACTTTGACAGCGTCGGCTTTTTTCTGATCGCAAGCTGGTGCAACACCAGCAGAAACCAGAGGATCAGGAGAACTCTGACCATTGAACAAAAGTTTACTGGCACTACCAGGCCAGATGAAAGGATCTGCATCCAACTGTTCCTCGATCAATTCAGGTGAACTGTAACTCCACCAATCACCCACTGCCAAAATCCTATCTTCATCCCATCTATATGGGCTTTTCCCTCCACTACGACCGCCTTGATTCAACCCTACATCTCCATAAACATGATCAAACTGCACCGAACCTCGACCTTCCTTATCAACCTCCTCCGTATATCCACTAGGATCGACCAACGTCTCTTCTTCAGGATCTTCGACAATAAGCACTGCATAAGCTGTCATAGCTTGAACCCCTGCATGACTGTGCAAGAAATAACTGCCCTTATCCTCGGCCGTCAGAGGAATTCTGTAGTCAAAATATTTTCCTGATGTAATGGGCCATTGAGAGATCATGACAGTTCCATCCATAACCGGATGTTTGTGCATCGAAAGGCCGTGGAAATGCATCGTAAGATTGTCACCGCTGGAGAGATGATTCAAGACGCGAACTTGAAGAATTTCGCCTGCACGCGCACGAATTGTTGGGCCAGGGAACGATGAGTTGATAAGAGGCGCCGAAGCGAAGGGATCACAGGATTGGAAGATGGTGCTGGTGGTTACGTTGAGTGTATGGTGTCGAACGGTGACGATGGCAGCAGAAGGGTTGGGGGCTAATTTGGGCGGTGTGCATTTGGTTGGACTTGCTGGATTGCATGATGGTTTGTCGCTCGGAAGGGCGAGTGCAGTTCCTGAGGTGAGAAGCACGACAAGGATGGTGAAGAGGAGGTTGAGCGCGGCTAGCGCATGCCAGCGCGCAGGTGATTTCATGACGAACCAACAAAAGAGGCGTGAGAAAGCAAAGAAGGTTTCTAAAGCTTCTAGAGTTGATATAGTGATGATGTGATCTGATGGCCGGTGATGTAGATGATGTGGAACGAATATGGCAAAAGAAGGACAAAAGATGGCGGTATATATCTCCCCGTCACTCCCTCTTCCATGAGAGATGCGAAGAAAGCGGGCAGAAATGCCTCAAATCACATCACCATCCCTGCATTCAATACAACATCATCCAAGCAAGACCCTTTCAAAGTTGTCTACTGTCAATCACACCACCCATTTCCCCACCACAGTCAAAAATCAAACCCGCTGTACCACCAGCTATCCCATTCGGCACGTTCACAGCCCTATCCCCACCCGCCATCGGAGTACACTATCCTTCACACACATACACACATGCACACACATATGCACTTCGGCTTGTGTATCAAAGGTACGAGTTGTCGCTTTTTGCTCGATCAAGCAAAGTTTTCCAGATTTGTGTGGGTATCGTACCCACCAAAGATGAGCTTTACCCACATTTTTCCTATCCTAAGTTACTGCGTACCTTTGTTAAAACTGGGACTTTTGTCACTTGGAGAGCAATTCTAATCAATCAAAGACGATGGACCCACTAGACTCCCCCCACTCGGTCCCACTTTGCCCTGGCCTCGCATCAGTTTGTTCGGCATCGGCAGGCGAGTGGGAAACGCCTCCGTATTCTTTTTCCTTTTTTTTGTCCGCAGCGGAAACAAAGTTCTGCGGACCGGTCTCAAGAGTAGGCGCTCAGAATGCGGGGTAAGCATAGACTTGCAGCAGCAGCAGCAAAGAAGAAGAGGAGTTATAAAAAAAATCTCCGAGGTGAAGCGAGGACGTGCCTTAAGCCGGACCGCCCATTCCATCAAACAGTAGCTTTGTTTCAAGCCAAAGCTAAAGCTTGAACGAAAGGTGAAACCGGCAGTGTTGGACAAGCACCAACAAAAAAATAATTTTAAAAACAAAAAAAAAGGAAAAGGAAAATAAGGCCGTCGGTATCCCAACGTTGCGGTCCGGGGTGCAACACGCGGTCCGGAGCATGTCAAGGATACGAAGAGTTGAGCGGGACCTTTAGTACATGCAGTAAATGGCTGTGCTGGGTACTTTGATACTGGACAACAAGCGCGGATATGTACTGTAATCGACACAGGCATCTCCCTCAGCCATCGCATTGCCACACGCTCAAAGCAAGCAGAAGAAGGAAAGGTTGCGCGTTGCTATTGCAAGTAATAATAAAAAAAAAAAAAAAAAAAAAAGGTGCTGCTTATCATCATGGTACTGTATGGTCGAGTCACCAGATGAATCGCATCGTAACTCCCTCACCTCTCGATTGATCAACTGCATCACGAGGCCATTCGAAGGATTTCCCGATGAACAAGGCCAGCGTGATTCCGTTGATCGCTGCATACAGAGCCAGCTCCAGGAGCAAGAATGTCCACCTTTCATCCCTTCCCTCCTTCCTAATCTCCGCTGTCTTTCCATCCTTCCCCGCCTTCACTTCCTCCTGTATTACCCCCTGCGGCTGACTGTAGATTCTCAGAATGATAAAAGGCAACAAATAGTACCTCACCTCAACCAGAGGCGTAGGCACTAACGTCGCCGCTGTCGCCAACCAAAACAGCACTCCGAACAACGCCCCTCTCCTGCTCAACGCTTTTGTCCAAGCGAACAATCCCACCGTGTATGCCGGCACCATAGCATAGCGCAGCTCTATTTTCACTGATACTCCGGGAAGCTTGTAGGAGCTACGGAACGGTCGCCAAGCGTAAAATGTGTAGTGTCGATTGTCGGCCAATAGAAAAGGGTGGTCAATTGTGTATCGATCCACGGCTAGGTAGAATGTGACGAGGGTCGTTGCTGTTATGATGAGGCTAGTGGGTGAGGCGAGCATTGAGTTGAGAATTGATTTGAAGCAGGAGATCATGGACTTGGTAAGGGTTGAGATGAATGTTTTGCGCTTGCCCTTGAACGAGGGTGAGTGTGTAGAGAGTGCAGATAGCAGGGGGAAGAAGCCAAAGAAGCAAGCAAAGGCGATGAAATATCCGATCTGAGGCAAGTGCAATCCAGCCTGGTGATTCGATTTGTCCCCCAGCACGATGCTCCCATTCCATCGTATGAACCATCCACATCCGACCAGCATCGGTATCAGCGGAGCAGCGTTGCGCACAACAACTTTCCAGAACCTGCTCCTATCCCTCCCTAGTGCTGCCCCGAACACTTGCACCACCTCCCATATCAGCCCCGCATCTGCTGTAGAGCCGAGTGAGAGTTGAGAAAGCACCCCTTGACCGGCGCAAAACGCAACCCAAACAATGTTGGTCTGCCTCACTAGCACCGCCAGAATCGAACTGAGCATAATGAGCGCCTTGGTAAGCACCGACGAAGGAGATGAGGGGGAATCAAGATCGTTGTACAGCGTAAAGCATGCCAAGACTAACCAGATGGACGCCAGATCTGTGTAGTACAGGAAGCCAAAGAACCAGAGTGGAGGTAAAAAGGCAATGCTGGAGGCTACAGCCATGATGTAAGGGGTTGGTTCTTTGCGTTTTGGCGCTTGGAGGAGCAAAGATGATGCTGCTCCAACTGGGTCTATGAGGGATGTATCGTCGATGAGAGCGGATATGGTAGGAGGGGCGATGTCGGGGAGATTGTCTTGTGAGCCATCGGGCGTTGGAGGTGCTTCGAGTTTGGCCTTTTGCTGCAGTCGTGCGATCTCGCTTCTTGGAATGGGCTTTGCTTTTGCTGGCATCTTGAAGGACTTGTTTGGAGAGATAGTTGAAAGAGCTTGGGAGGAGCGCTCCTCATTCTGCCTCAAAGTCCTCGCAATCAATACCGGTAGCGTGAGAAGCAGTACCAGATTGGTCCCCCTCAACCAGGCAACGTCGTCACATCTCCAGCCGGGTAACACTTTCGCCAGCCCCACCGAGATGGCATAAAGTCCAGGCGGAGTCGTCAACTTGCCATCATACTGTACATCTCTCAGCTTTGCCAGACTATGCGTAAATGACGAGAGAGGGGCGCTGAGAGCGGCGCAGAATCGCTGAGCCTGGGGAATGTGAAAGATTTCATCAATGTATGGTGTTGGTTGGGCGCGAGAGACTAGGCTCGAGGTCAATACGGTGATGGAAAGAAAGAGAAGCGTTGGAATATGCTGCGTCAGCGGTATCGGCGAGGACGACATGGTGTAGTGGAGAAGGACGAGAAGGAGGAAGGAGTCCCGCTCGCTCCCTCCTTACTGCTGCGAAGAAGATGTGGGGAGAAGATGGTGGTTGGAGTGGAGAAAGGAGAGTGGTTTGTGCGCGGTGTACATACTGCACTGTAATAGTGACTGACATGAGAAATTTCGGAAAGCGGAGAATGTGTGCGAAAGGAATTTGTTGCTTAGGCGAGTCGAAGATCTTCTTTCCTCCACTGTGACTCTGCTAATCCTACTGTGTTGCAAGTAGGTCCCACCCTGCCCGTCCTTGATCACCATCAACACCATCGCTATCCTTTCTCTCCTCCTTTGTACATTTCCATTTACCATTTACAAGAGAGGGCTAGGATGTATACAACATCCTTCACCCCACACTGGGGAGGCACCCTCCTCCAACTCACCTCGCCCTCTTCCAGCTTGGCTTCCAACTCCTCCACCACCTCAATACCGACCTTACCACACTTAACTTCGGATCCCCCACCAAGTCCCAGTGCTCCACTGGCCCAATCGCCGCCTAAACCACCTTCCGAATCGGGAGCGTCAATAAAAGGTTTTGTCGGGGGCACAGTTTCCGGGCTCACCAAACTTCTCGTCGGACATCCTTTTGACACGCTCAAAGTCCGCATGCAATGTTCGCCTCACGGCACTTACACTGGTCCACTCGACTGTTTTCTTCAACTCGCACGTCGCGAATCTCTCTTGGGTCTTTACAAAGGAGCTACACCTCCAGCGCTCGGATGGGCGATTACCGATAGTGTACTCCTCGGCAGTCTCCACAATTACCGTCGCTTTTTCGCACGCATGACCAACCCCACCTTTGGCGAAGATGACGAAGTCCGAGGACTCGCCATTAAATATCACGCCCTTGCAGGACTCATGGCCGGCTGGACAAACAGCTTCGTCACCACCCCTGTAGAACTCGTGAAAGCCAAACTACAAATGCAAACCCAAAGAGTCTCTCTTCACCTCCCTGGTCAATCCACATCTTCAGAAATCATCAAAAAAGAATTTAGCGGCCCCCTCGACTGCGTCCGACAAATCATCGCCCAACGTGGAGTCCTCGGTCTCTGGCATGCTCTACCTGCAACCCTCTTATTCAGATCTAGTTTCGCAGCCATGTTCGGAAGCTACGAATACTTTCAACGTCTATTCTCTTCTTGGAAAGGTACAAGTTGGGAATTAAGCCCAGGAACAATCACTTTTGTATCCGGAGGTTTAGGTGCAGAGGTCTTCTGGTTGACTGCTTTCCCAGCAGATGTCATCAAGAATAGAATGATGGCGGATAACATCAAAGATCCAAAATATAAAGATATCAAATCAGCTTGGTTGTCAGCCTGGAACAGTAGGGGACAACATGTTAAATGGTATAAAAAGGTAAGAGGAGTTTATACAGGCTTTTTGCCATGTTTGTTAAGAGCTTTCCCTACAAATGCAGCGGCACTGTTTGCGTTTGAGACGGCAATGCGATTCATGGGCGCAGAAAAGGTTTAAGAATCAAACAAAGATCATGTATTTGTATACCCACAACACACACACAACTCTGCAATGACATCAGACTTTCAATCAGAAACACATGGCCCAGCCTGCGAAAGCTGTCCTGTGAATAGTGAGGTATGCCTTCTTTAGATCTAGCAAAGTGTAAAGAATAATGTTATACAAGGTCATCATCGTCCTCATCCTCATCATCGTCCTCGATCGCCGCCTTCCAACGTTTCCGCCTGACATCCTGTCCCACCATCAGATCGCTTCCCGCTGCGGTAGCCCCATCCTCACTTCCATCCCTCCCCCTTCCCCTCCCCCTCCCCTTTCCCCTCCTCGCCGAATTCGCCTCACTGTTGGCCAACTCCAAGAACTCCCTCACCAGACTTCTATCCACCGTTTGGATGTAGTACTTGCCTCCACCGTCTGCCCAACTTACGCATCCTGAAGTATACAGTCTTTCCGTCACCCTCAGAATCGCTAGAGGGCTACTCAGCGTCCTCTGCGTCAACCTGAAATCGGGAGGAACAAACGGTTTCAACGAAACAATCTGTGCTCCATCCGGTAGGTCCAAAAACAGCAACGAGAGATTCTCGTTTGTCTTGGGTAAAAATGCATAGTTGTTGACCAAAACCACATCCGCGCGTTTCAAAACATCTCTCACCCCCGTATGCTCGCCAAAATCACCCTGCCACGCTTCAACGGCGTCTGACCCGCGTAGACCCCACGCGGCCCATCGGAGCTGCGCTTCGGTGATCTGCTGCGAGGCAAGCGCAGCGGGAATGGGCATCATCTCGCATCCATAGGCTTCCGAGCCAGTTTGAAGGCTCGTTTGGATTAAAAGGTTGCCTACACCACTTCCCAAATCGACAAAGACTTTGTCGGGACCCAGGTTGGTGAGCTGGGCAATCTCGGACATGAAGCGCGGTAGCAGCTCGCCATAGACGTTGTCGGAGAACGCTTGGTATCGGCCCAATTCTTCTACGCGAGGTCCGACGACTCGGGCATAGACTTGATCTTGGATCAATCGCCAAATGCCCTCTGGGACACCGGTCGAGTGGCCCATCGACGAGATGTTGGTGGCGAGGGCACCAGAATCGCGCAAGACGATGAGGGCAGAGTTGAACCGGGAGAGCGCACGCATGAAGAGTGGACCATCGCGACGGTTGCGTGCCTTTGTGAAGGAGCGAAGGATCGAGTCTGGATCGGTAGAGGAGGAAGTGGGGTTGGAAGAGTGGTCCGAGAAAAGGGATGATTCGGTGGGTGCTGGTGAGTCGAGACGAACAAGGGCGTTGTTGACGAGGACGGATTTGGCTACTGATCCGCTCGCTGGTGCTGCAGCTGTACTGGTGCTGGCGGTGTGGGATGAGGGTGAGACGGGGGCAGTGTGGGAAATTCCATTGGCGTGTGGTTCGGGCGTCTTGGATCCTGCGTCTTGGCTGGTGGGGTCGGAGCCGACGAGTTCATCCCTGCGAGAGGCTTTGGAGCCTTCGCTGTCGAGCAGATCGGCCGACTTTGCGCGTGTGCCGTTGACGCCGTTCGTGTCAGCCAGGGCAGCAACGGTGTTAGAAGCAGCGCTGGTGGAGGCGGAAGCGCCGTTGGTAGCGCTAGGAAGAATCATACCGGCATTGTTGGAGACTTGCAAACTGTCGAGTGCACCAAATGCTTTACGTTGCTCCGGGGTCAAGTAGTGAGTGACAATGGCTCGAACGGTGGCAAGCAGCTCCATCAATGGATCGTACTCGTCGGCATCCTTGGGTACCAACAGCAAGAACTCTTCGGATGCACCTGGACCAGGATACTCGAGCACGGCACGGGGAGCATCGCCAAGACCGTGAAAATAGGGACCATACGACTTGATGTTGCTGATGACAATGTCGGCGGATGAGATGGGCTTTTCTCGTTGCTCCTTTGCTTCTTGGGTCGCAGAAAAAGTGGTTGCGAGGATGTCTCGTGGAACCGTGTAATTGGGCAAAACCCCCTCGCGCCCAAGCTTTTGATAGCTATCTGTTGTCGGATGCGGGTCGACACTGGCGCGCTTAGACCCTCGTGGTGTAGATGGAGCACTGCTTCCCATGCGAGATGACCTGCCGTAGCCGCCAAACCCTTGATCATCATCCAGATCGTCGCTGTCCGAGTCCACGACCTTCTTGCGTGGTCTCTTTGGCTTTGGCTTTGCTGCACTCGAGGTTGAATGAGATGCCCTTTTGGACTTGGATGAAGACTTGACCGGTGCTCTGAGTTGCGCTTCAAGGCTGGTCTCGATCGACTTTTGACGCTGTGTAGCTAACCTCTCTTCGATGATGCGACGACGCTTCTCTTCGGGCAGGGCATTCTTGGAATTATAGCCGGAGAGAGCAGCGATGGGGTCGCGAGGTTCGGTAGGTTTGGGTGGAGCGAGTTTCTTCTTGACGGTGGTGACGACTGTGACGGCGGGCGAGGCGATCTTTGTCTTTTTAAGTGGAGGTTGATTGGCAGTTGTGGAGGAAGAAGTGGATGGCGATGAAGTTGTGGCCGAGACGGTGCGCGTTGTTGAAGAAGTGGATGAGGACTTGGAGCCTGGTGGGGCTTTACCACCGAAGAAGTTGATCATGATGGATGAGCACCGATGACCAGATGGGACGAATGGGGCCAAGAGGTATGTTGTGGGTGGGCCCCTATCAGCAGCGGTAACACATGTGCGATTCTTGCTCCAATCTTCCTACTCAGTGTGAATCTGTGTGATGTGCGGCTTCCAGAGACGCTCCAAGGAGATGTAGGATATGAATAGTAGTACAAGTTGTGGGTGGAGGGTCGGATCCAAAAAGCCGAGAATGCCGAGCAGGGTCGGTGTGGGTGTAGTGCAGGTGAGATATGCTCGAGGAGGTATAGGTTCTAAAAGAAAGAAAGCGCGTATGATGTGTGCGTGGCGGATGATATTGTTACAGAATGCCGGATGGAGATGGTGGTGATGGAAGAAGGCTGAATATGCACAAACATGCAGACAAGAGCAATTGACAGGCCAACACACTTTTTCGGTCCAACACAGCAACACTCTTCTTTTCTCTCTCTCTTCTCTCGCTTTTCGACGCGCGCTCCGGCTTTGCATCAGTCAGAGAGTCTCAGGGTCGCACGACCTTTTTCCTCTTTTCTTCCGGAGCTGCAGCCATGATTTCTCGTGCGAGTCATTTTCAACGTGGGGCTATTTTGAGACTGTGCTCTTCTGCACTGCATAGCTGCACAGGATTCGGAGCACAACTGCCCGCTCATTTTCGTTGCCTTTGAGCGGTGAGTTGATTCGGACTGTTCGAACCGACTCTGTCGTCGGATGATAAACGATCGTCGAAGACATCAACCAGCAATACTTGGTATCAGGGGGAGGAGGTATGATGGTGGACAGTAGTGATAGCGAGAAAGAGAGAGAGAGAGCAGTCCAAATTTAGACTCGAATTTTGGAATCGACTGTGCCCGTGCACATTTTCCACGCTGCAGCAGCAACAACGACAGCAATAGCAAACAGCAACAACGTTTTACCATCAGTTGCAGCACAGCACAGCACAGCAGAGCCGAGAGCGCTAATCTTGACTCTTTTTTGGATCCCGCCTTTTGTTTCACGTCACCTTTCCGGTCCATTCCCAACTCTCTCTCTCACACACATCATTTCGCTTGCTTTTCTAGCCTCCTCTCCATCTAGCTTCCGTCCGTCGAGCTATCATCCCTTTCTCCGTCTCTCGAGAAAACACGCATCCGCGAATCTATTCTGCTACCAGCTCGGAACCTCCACACTCCACCACAAAGCTTCCTTTTCCGCATACCATGGCCTCCGCACAACCCCAAACCGTGCCTTGTGCCTACAAGACTGGTCGCACCCTCGGCCAGGGCACCTATGCCGTTGTCAAGGAAGCTGTCCACATCAAAACCGGTCAATACTACGCATGCAAGGTCATCTCGAAAAAGCTCATGGAGGGACGCGAGCACATGGTCCGTAACGAAATCGCTGCTCTCAAGCGCGTCTCTCAAGGTCATCGATCCATCGTCACCTTGGTCGACTATTTCGAGACCATGAACAATCTTTACCTCGTCACTGACCTGTGTGTTGGAGGAGAGTTGTTCGATCGGATCTGCGAGCGAGGCAGCTACTTTGAAAAAGATGCCGCCCATATCGTACGCACCATCACCGAGGCGGTTGTCTATCTCCACGATCAGGGAATTGTACACAGAGATCTTAAGCCCGAGAATCTTCTCTTCAGGGACAAGACCGAGGAGAGCGATCTTTTGATTGCCGATTTCGGTCTCTCCCGTGTGGTGGATGACGAAAAGATCACCGTACTCTCCACCACCTGCGGTACACCGGGATACATGGCCCCTGAGATCTTTAAAAAGACAGGTCACGGTAAACCCGTCGATATGTGGGCCATTGGTGTCATCACTTACTTTCTCCTCTGCGGATATACCCCTTTCGATCGCGAGACCACCATGGAAGAGATGCAAGCCATCATTAATGCAGATTACCGATTCGAACCAACCCAGTACTGGGAACACGTCTCTCAACGTGCCAAAGATTTCATCAATCAACTCCTCACCATTGACCCTTCCAAACGCTTGACTGCCAAGCAAGCGCTCCAACATCCATGGCTCGAATCTGCCGCACCCACAGCATCCGACGTTGCTACATCCGATGCCTCGCAACAGAAGGATCTGCTTCCAGACATCAAATCAGCTTTCAACGCAAAGAGAACCTTCCGCAAAGCTGTAAACGGAATCCGACTCATCAACAGATTGAGAACAAACGAACACACCCCCAACAAGGAAGAAATCGAAAAATTGAGACAGACCATCAAAGAGGCAGAACACGAATCCAGCAATTTGGATCAGGTCCTACCTCCCACCGCCCAAGCCTGATGTCGATTCTACAGTGTTTTTTCTTTTTTTTTTTTCTTTCCCTTCGCTTTCTTTTTACATTTCTCCGTTAAATCTCTCTGGTCTGTTTTCTCTAGTGCAATGGAACATCATCTCATCATCCAAGTTGCGTTTGATACTCTGATGCATGGCTTGACACGATAAGGTTGCGCAAGGGCTAGGTGCGCACAACCGTTCGTAAGGCGGCTTGAAAGGTTCATGCTAACTACGATAGAATTGAATTTAGAGTCCGTGATAACAATGCAGAATAGTGCGCAACGATGCAAAACAAGTTCGAGTTTCAATGATATAAAAGATAGGTGCGTGTGAGGGGAAAAGTAGTAGCGATGAGCTTCTCGGGTATCAAAGCAAAAGCACGGATTAGCAGTGGGCGCGCTTAGTAGCCCATCCAGCGCGTACGCAGGCCCTCGAGCCATCGACCGTACAGCAAGTCTGCGATTGGCGACCTAGGAGCCTCTTCTGCAGAACTGGTCTGCAGCTTGGCAATCTGAGGACCTGTCAATCGCTGCCTGAACGTCGTCGATAGGTTCTCGCGAGCTTGCTCGTTGTCGTTCATGCTAAGGAGCAGATCAACGATGGTCGAGTAAGCCAGGCGCGAGTTGAGCATGCTCAGGTCTTCAAAGCCCTTGGAGATCATATCGAGTGCTTCCACCTCAGCTGCGTCCAGGTCTTGATCCTTAGCACGATCCATGACGGGCAGAATCACGTCGCGTACTAGGTTCTCGCCGGCAGTGGCGTGCGCCTTGGCTGCGCTGCTCGAACTCGCCAGTGCCGAACGAGAGTGTCGCAGTTGTCGCTGGGGCGATCCATCAGCGTGTGCCGCTTTGCCTGCTTTGTCGAGTCCCGAGGGTGCCGAGCCGCTTCGCAAGCTCCCGATGTACTGCTGGCTGATCTTGGCCGATCCGCCTGCGTCCAATCGACGCACGGGTCGCAGGGTCTCGAGACCGTTGGCGACGTCGGCCTCCTTGAGAACGGTGCCGTTGATATCGTTGCGCTCGTTCCAGCTGCTTCGACGTGTGCGGATCTCTGTCGACCGCGCTGATGAGGCCGCAGATCCATTTCTGCTGTGACTTGGGGATGCCTTGCCATCGCGAGCGCATCGAATGTGCTGGGTAGCCGTGGAGCCGGCATGCGACGATGCCATGGTGGCAGCTGCAGTAGCAATATCGACGCTGCTCTCCGCAAGACCACTGGCAGAAGGCGGTGCAAGATGCGACGTCGACGATGTAGCTGCAGCGTTCCTGCCAATGCCTCCAACGAGATAGCGATCGGGTGCATCCGATGGCTGCATGCCGCGGAAAGAGGCACACAATGCATCAACGTGGACCGAATCCCGAATCTTCTCGGCAGGTGTCGTCGGCCCTGAGGCGGTCGAAGTGGCCGGTGTGCTAGAGGATCGACTGAGAGCATCACTACTGGTGTAAGCCTCGGTCGAAAGGTCCGAGATGTCGTCTTGATCACCGCCGCTGACAGCGTGGTTGGCACGGATGGTGCCGTTGCGTCTTGGCGTATGCATGGCACTGTCGACAGCTTCCATGAGCTGGCCAGCTGGACGACCGCCTCGAACGGTGTCGTAGCCTGCACGCTCTTCGTTGGGCGAAGGGGGACCGCGACCTGGCTTGGCCCAAACGTCGAGGGTACCGGTCAGATCCTCGTCCTCGCCTGCTGGGTCATCGTAGACCGACATGCGAGAGCGCATCGTGTCAAACTGCCACTCGCTCATCATGGTGCCTGCACCGATTGTCGATTCAGCATCGACACCTCGCAGGTGGTCGCGTACGATGGCACCCCCCCTGGTCGCACCACGTGCCTTGTACTCTTGGTGCTTCTCGATGAGTTCGGTGAGGAGAACCGTCTTCTTTGCGTACTTGATGAAACGATGGGACAGAAGCTCCTTGGTGGAAGGGCGGTGCTTGGGATCCTTGATGAGGCAGAGATCGACAAAGTCTTTAAAGGCAGAGGAAAAGTTGCCCTCGAGGGTCGGGCTTTTGGCCTTGGGAATGAGGAAGAGGACGCGCATAGGGTGGTACTCGGCTAGTGGTGGTTCGCCTTTGGCCATCTCGATGGCAGTGATACCGAGTGACCAGATGTCGGCTTTGTAGTCGTAGCCCGCTTGACGAATGACCTCGGGAGCCATCCAGAAGGGTGTGCCGACAAAAGTGTTTCGCCTGGACTTGTTGTTGGAAAGCTGGGCAGCTACACCGAAATCGGCAAGCTTGACCTTGCCGCTGGCTGAAAGAAGGACGTTGGCAGCCTTGATATCACGGTGAATCTTACCCTCGTTGTGAAGATATTCAAGACCGAGGAGGAGTTCACGGCAGATGATGGCAATGTGTGCTTCCGAAAAAGCGCCCGCCTTGAGCAAGTCGAGACATGAGCCACCAGCGAGGTACTCCATGATGATCCAGAGCTTGTAGCCTTTGACAAAACTGCCATAATACCTTGTCACCCATTCACTGTCGCACTGTGCCAAGTGAGCAATCTCCTGTTGGATTTCGCTAATGTCATCGTCCGAATCCTCGAGGTCGACCTGCTTGATGGCTACGATCTGGCGGGATTCCTTGTGCATGGCCTTGTAGACAGTGCCGAAGGAACCAGCGCCGATCTTTTCAAGCAACTCATACTGTTCCGATAGCTCTTTGCCAGACGCGATGGGCTTGGGTGGTGAGCGAACAAGATTGCTTGGGCCGGCAACCGCTGCTGGTGGGAGTGGTGATGCCGAGCTTGTGCGTGTAGGCGGAGAAGGGCTGGTCTCTCGAAGCGCCTTGCGCGGCCCGAGTAGTGGGGATCGGGAAGGTAGTGGTAGATTGGGCATGATGGCTATGGCTAAATAGACAAGACCAAGTGAAGGCTGGTATGAGTCCAAGGGGCGAGTCGAGACGTTGTGGTGCTATTGCATAGCACGCTGGCCGTGTTTACTGGGTTGTGTTCTCTGCTGAATGAGGTGGTTTCGAAGCACGGATGCGCAAAGACACCAGCGGCCTTGTGTGATAGCCTCAGCTGATGGACGGATGAATGAGCGCCAGGGACTGTCGGATGGTCCGAGATCAGGCGATGTGAAACGGAGAATGCAATTCACAGAGCGAGAAAGCGTTGTAGAGAGATGAATATTCGTAGTCAATCGTAATGTGATGTCTAGTCGTTCCGGAGTCGTATGATGATCGTAAGCAAAAACGAAGGAGGTGTCCAAGTGGGTTGAGGACGGCGAGCCAAGCAGAAGCAACCTGTGATTGTCGTCAGTTGTTGCTTCTCAACCTGAACGATCGGATGGAACAAGGGGGGCGGTGATGGTAGTGGTGGTGGTGGAAGTGGGAGCTAGATGAATCGAAGCCGATGGAGAGAAAAAAGACGCGGAGACACGAAGGCTATGTGAGAAGCAGGAGAGGTGATGAGATCGTGTAAGTGGGTACAACTTCAGCAGGATAAAGTCGTCGTAACGTGTCGGTATCGGCGAGAGACAGGGAGAGCTCGGTGCAGGTTGCGTGCGTGCTTCAAAGGGAAGAAGCTGCACCAGCGACTTGTAGAGCGCAGAGAAAGGGGGATGATGAGGGGATGAAGATGAGAAGGCCAAGACGGAGACAAGCCGAGGGTAGAGGATAGAGGGTGTCGAGAGAGGGAAAGGGGGAAAAAGAGGGGTTCAAAGCCGAGCTAACGATGACGAGCGGTACCAAAAAAAAGAGCAAGCAACCAGCAGGAAGCCTTGTCAACTTGATCCGCTGCGTGGAGAAGACAAGCGCTGAGCGGAGCATATGCTGTGCTGTGCTCTCTTAGCTGTGTGGCTTGAGATTGAGATTGAGTGACAAGGCGTCGTTTGTCGGTGGGTCCGACGATAACTTTCTGTTTCACCAACCGCCCTTTCCCACGACGGCTTCATTCTCTCTCTCGCCTTCCATCACATCAAAACAACACGCACAACTCAACTCACAAATAGCAGTTGCAGGTCCAGTGTCCTGCGAATTTCCAATAAAACCGAATTAATTACAAATAAAATTTTAAAAATGTATATCGAGAGAAAGGGAAACGGAATATGGTTTGGGATCGTCCCAGTGCATCGATTTTTAGCCCCTTATTCCGGTCAAAAAGGGCGATGAGAGAGCGTTTGGGATGCTATGGTGCTTGTTTACTGGCATTGCAAGGGAAAGGAAGGCTAACTTTTTTTTTAAACAAAAAAAAAATGTATTCTTGTGTGCACAAGAATGAGGCAAAAGGCCCTGAGAGGAGCGGGGTGGGAAAAAAAAAAGAATTTCCAACCTAAAATCTCAAATTTAGGCAATTCACCACACACACGAATGTTGTTCGATTCGGGCTGTTGCTGCTGAATAGGTTTTAAGGATCCGTTCGCATCACTTCTACTTTTTTGCGCCCTACTTGCAGCAATTTCGCTCGATTCGGCAGGTGCACCGCAAGGACAAGCACGGTCGACAGACAGAGATGTTCGACCAGAGAGTCGACCGACCAAGCCTTTGGCTGTCTCGAACTGATTCAGTCTATGTATGTACAGTAGACATTGGACCTCACAGCCTTTTTGTTTGCTTTCCTGTCTCGTTTATGGTGCCTCGCAGCAGACTTCAAGTGGCATGGTTCGGATCAGACGACCAGGTAGCTATTAGGACAGGATGGGGGAAGCTTACCCCATTTGCTCTGATCCTATGCAAGTTGCCAGCTTGTTGAAAACAGCAATGCTCACGCTTGCTAGTCAAGCCTGACCCTTGATACTCTTTTGCTGCAGGGGTCTGAGCATGCCTGCGGGAGAGCGGGCAAGTCTGCGTGCGTCTTGCTCCCCAGCCCGTCGGGACCTTGCGACGAATGCTTGTTTGCAGCTTGAGCCAGCAGGTACTCGCACCTAGCCATCGGCTCGAGTCGAGAAGCTTCTCAAGACTTTGTTCGGCGCTGTATGACACGCAGCTGCTCGCAACGTTGTAGTCATGATGGTCAGCAAGCCAGATCGTATTGCGTCGCTCTGCATTCTGAACGCATTTCAGTCCTAAAGGTAGCTGGCATCCATGCATCCTGCAGCTCGAGGAGCAACATGCAGCACGCAGCGGCCACTTTGCATCCTCGTCTGCGGTTACACAGGAATGACCATCATCGCCCAACTTTCTTCTTTAGTCGCTTGTTTTTACATGCGTGAAGTTGGAAGCTTCGTCGTAGTCATGCAAGGTCCTGGAGACTGCGCTCCTCAAGTCTAGCTTCCAAGCGAACATTTTCAGCACACTAGACTCTCCGGATCGTACGATCCGATGACGCTGAAGGCACTTCTCCTTGTCCTGGTTGAATGTGTCATAGGAAACTATCATCTCAAAATGTCGTATAGCTTCGGTGCCCGTGCCAAGCTCAGGCTTCAGGGGTGTCTGAACATGTGCAGCTGATATCCGCGTAGCTTTCTTCCAGAATGACTCCTCTGGTGGAATCGCAGCTACATTCCCGGTCACACAGCGATCTCTGCCACTGTCGACTACAGCAACTGTTCCAATCTGAGCCGTGACGTTAGGTTAGCAGATGATGTTTAGACGCATATCATTTGCAGAGCCCTTCCGAGAAAGCTAAAGCAACAGTTGACCTTTGTCAGAATGATGCTTGAGAACAGCCTGCTCACAGGCCCCTTCATGGGGTTCGAAAGAGCTAGAGAGAATCATGAGCGAGGTCCACCGTTTTTTTCGCCACAGCGGACAGCAGCGTGAAAGGATCAGGGTGTCATTGTCTCAGATGTAGCCGCCTCAAAAAAGAAACAAGATGAAACAGCGACCCTGCAGTGGGCGTAGCTATGCCTTCCCGTTCTTCAACTCGCATCCTGTCAAGTCACATCTGACACAGCCCGAAAGCGTGGGAGCGACGTCCATCATCGTCTTAACCGACCTCCGAGTTTCTGAGGGCGACTCGGCGTGGGAGAAAAGCCACAGATGGCAGCCTCATTATTTTTGGGTTGGACTGACAGCATATTATGAAACCAACAACACATTGCCAGGATCGAGGCCATCTCATCATCCTGGTTGCCATTAGCTATTGACATGACCATCTTTCGATCGGTGCTTCGATCATCGCTATCTCGGCAGATACCCACGATCTTGAAGGCTAGAGCGGTGACGTCGACCACGTCCTTCTCTCGTCGATTTCTCGTTATCAGGTACACACGGATCAGCCCACGGACGATGACAACGACAGCCGAAGCGCAGAGTTGCATATTCTGGAGAAGGCGCCAAACACACAGTCAGCTCAGGCTTGCGAGCTATGGGCGAGCCAATTGCCATGGTCAGCGGTGTTCGGTAGCGTCTTGCTTGCAAGAATAGGGGTCAATGCAGCGTCATGATTTCTTAAATCTTCCCACTCACACCCCTCGTCGGAAAGCGCGACCGCAGTGAGGAGGCTCAACTAGGCTCAGCTCCAAAATCGCAAGCGAGCCAAACAATTGGATGCACGTTTAATGAGCCACATCTAGAGGCGCTAACAAGACTCTCGAGGTCGAGTCGAGGCCTGTGACGCCCAAACGATAGAGTCCCCGATGAACGAGCAACGAGCCAAGCACGGGACTGGGCTGCCAAAAATGTCAAGTTTGGCAGGTCTCGTATGACAGCGTTCTCGGCTAGCACCCAAGACAAGGTGCAAACTGCCCCTGATCCGGCGCCCAAAGAAGCGCAGAGGATCAGGGCGGAAAATCTCGGCTTGCAGCACAGGGCAGGGTCTCTGCCATTTTGCCTCGACATTTTGTTTAACCGCGCATCTCGAGCTGCTCAATTGCGTTGTGCGCATGCAGCCAACCCCTAACCTTGTCTCCCACAGCGTCATCTCTCAGGGTCTCGACTGCCAGACGGAAAATATCGACGAAATTCATGGAATAAATTGAAAAGGGGCTGAATTATCCACACAGAGAGAAAGAGTTGGTCGCTTGACGCTTTGCTTGTTCTCGACGATGGGATGCCAGTCCAAACCGACACTCTTGATCTTGTTCCAGATCTCTGATGAGCTCCCCGATGCTCTTTGTCTCGCGATTGAGCTCGCTCCGCACTCCTGGTCACTGAAGATGAGGGTACAAGTAGCCCCAACAATGGTTCCTTCTTGTTTCACGCCATTGCAGGAGACTGTTAGCCTGAACTCAATCAAATAATGCAGCCTCACACCAGCTTAGTGCCGCACGGTAGAAGCACTCGAGCCTCCTCTCGGTGATACGACGACAAGGCGCGCGGCCTTTGGTTCTTGATCGAAGAAGCCCATAAACACGCTCGGGTGCTAGGCGATTTCTGCTTAAAATGTCAGCATATGGTTCCCTCTACCAGCCTACATATTCGAAACGCTCGTCAGATTGAGGTCACACAAACATTGCAGGAAGGTCTTTGAATACAATCAGAAGGAGACACCCCTGCGAACGCCCCGTCGATCTCTGCATGCAGAATGCAGCACGACAACTTACGCAAAAGCTCTCAAAATGAAGCGGATGATGTGCGTGGGAGTGTCACTCTTCCTCATACATACAAGTACAGTCGCTGATTTTGTGTGAAAGGCCGCCAGACTTTGCGAAAAGCGGAGTGCAGAGCGAAGACGAGAGATGCCATGCCCCCCTCAGTAGAGAGGCGAGGAATTGCTGTTGCGTCGGACTTTGAGCAAGGATGCTGGAGAGGCGATTTTGCGTTGAAGAAGCATCTCGTTCCGCTGCATGATTTACAGATTCGTTCCAATTTCGCAGTTACGGTGCCCATCCACAGCTTTGGATTCGCCAACCGGCCTTTGAGTCGGAGACCGCATTCAGCATCACCGTGACCATCTTAGTCAATGGTGCTTAGCAGGACGACCCATCGGGTGCATGATGCAGAACATGCGGAGATCTAAGAGGGTGTCTAAGCTGACCAAAGACCGACTAGCCGCCACAGAAGAGCAATCCGGCTCGATTTGCTCCCCAGACGAGCACCGGCAAACAGTTTTGCCGGCGCTACAGGATCAGTTGCCAAGAGTAGAGCTTCGACGCCATCTACTCGATTGGCCGCATCCTTCCGACAAGAATGCCTTGGTGATGGACAGCTATCGAATAAGGTTGTGGCTACGAGGTTCATGCACGCGTGGAGGTCGATGTCTGACTCGTGGAAACATGATAATCCTTGCGGACATGCTTGTGATCGGCTGGTCTTGATAAATCGCTTCCGCGGTCAGGGTCTTGTTCCGTTCCGCGGTGCAGCCGCCTCATTCGATGGAGGAGAAGAGACCCTAATCCTACTGGACGCAGGTACAAGTTGTTCCAGCTTATCGCGTCGACACCGTCAACTCTTCAAACTGAACAGGCTTGCTTTGCGCCAACTTCGAATTGGACACGATGCACTCAAAAGTGCATTGACTCCCATCATACGCAAAGTCGATACGATTTATGATTGATTGGTAAGACGAACCAGCCGGAGCAGGGAGGACTAATCTCCTGGCCTTTTTTTGGTTTTTTTGTTCTGGTTTTCTTTCCTTCTTTTTTTTTGCAATTTCTTTTTTTTCTTGTCCATCCGCCCCTCCACGCAGATCAAAAATCGTTTGCGTTTGGCTGGACCCTGAAATGCAACTTTTGAGAGCAACACGGACACTTCACATCTCTTCCCATCACATCGCGCTCCTCCAAACCATCACATGTGAAGGCCCGAGCGTCGGTAGCTTCTCCGCTAGCTCTCACTGCGCCCTTCACCATCCGCTTGGCATTCGATCCCATCTACACATCTGATCGAAAGCATCGATATGCACTTTCATCCAACTATCTTATCTTATAATTGCAAGTCGCTTTTGCCAGCTCGTCAAGATGCCTGCAGCGTCCAGCAAAAGAATGACCCCGGCGCGAAAGAGGGCCAAGCTCGACCATGACGATGATCAAGAGAACACTACGGACTCAGCTCCTACCGAGACTCCGTCACGCAAAACCACTAGAAGGAGACAAGCAGCAGAGCCGTCTCCGGATGCTGACGATATCACTGAGCCCGCAGAAGATGCTCTGCCCAAGACAACAGCACCAGCACCAGCACCAGCACCAGCAACAGCAACAGCAATCGCGGAGTCTGCGCTCAGCACCCCAGCACAGACGCCGCAACGACTGTCAAGAAGTGCTAAGAGCAAGGCACAAGCAAGGCTCGTCGATGTGATGACCGCTCTGACTCCCGATCTGGATCCTGAAGCAATCTCTTCTGGCGGGAACGCTTCCGAGGCAGGCGACAGCACTGACCATACTTCAGCCTTCGCAGAAGCTTCATCATCTACACAGACAAGAGCCACGGCATCACCTTCTGGGCCCGGAACCCCACCACCACTAGCAGGGACGTCTCGACAGCCATCGCGAAGCACGAAAATCAAAGCAAAAGCAAGATTCCAAGACGATGGCGATGGCGACGATGACTACAAAGAGGCTGCTGCTCCCGCTTCCGAACAAGACAGTGCTACTCCGCCACTTGGATCTTCCTCGCTCAGCACTCCCGCCAAGACACCCCTTCGGACGCCTCGAAGTGCGAAAGGCAAGGGCCGAGCCAAATTTGAACAAGATGACTACGACGATGAAGAGGAGAATATCTACGGCAAGAATCCAGACCTCGAGATCTTCACCCAAGAAGGGCCCCTCAGCACCCTTCAAAGAATACAATTAAAGACCAATAAGCCCAGATCGCTTCGTCCACTTTGGCTACAGGGAGTCTATCATCCACCTTTCTTCGGCATTCCTACTGCTGATGTCCTTTCCTCGGTGACAAACCATGATGGCTATTCACAGCCAGAGCTCACTCATGATAAGCAGCCGATAGAGAGTGCGCTGCCTTGGCCCAACGAAGGCCATGCTCAGACCTGGCTCGATCCAAATGCGTATTCTCACATCAAGCAAAGTCTCGTCAAGTTTTGGTTCGGTCATGTCGGATGGATACCAAACGAGGGTGTCTACGACTGGGGCTGGTATCCAGGCAAAGCTTTTGGGTGGAAACAAAACCGGGAGAGGTCACACTGGGCGCACAGTGCCAGACAACAGATTCGAAATGGATCCAGTGACGCCGACAAGGTCATCACAACAGGCAATCGCCCAGGATGGCCATTTGTACAGCCTTGGCTGGACACTCACCCCCAAAGCCTTTTAATTCTATCCGGCAAAGATGCTCTGCCATTCTTGCGCGACACGACCACTCCACAGCGAAGTGATTTGCGCCACCCAACCACCGTGATGAAGCTCACCGTACCGGAACTCACCATGCGCAACCGGCTTAAAAAGAGCATCATCACCGACACGCCAAAGTCTGTCAAGAAGGCGAGTCGCGCGAAAACTGATGCTGGCGACGCTGGCAATACCGAAGAAGCGGATGAGGAGGACGATGCGGCCGACCAAGACGAAAATGCAATCGCAGCCCTCGACGCCAATCAGGAGCCTATCAATCCCCAAGATCCCAAATTCTCCAACATCCCCAATCTTGGCTTTGAGGAGAAAGGTCCAATCTGTGGACAAGTCCTTCACATCTCCGTCGGTCCCCCAGATCGAGAAGCGCCGGTTCAAATTGCGAAAGGCACCTCCCGACGGCTGGACAGTCTCGGTGTGGTCCCTGACGAGGGTCACATCCTGAACGTGGGTGGTCATGTTTACGGTCTTGATTGGGTGCCGATTCCAGTCCACCTCAACACGGGTAAGGAGTACTTTGCCGCTTCAGCAGCAACTACAAAATCTCCGGTGACGTTTATCGGAAGGAAACAAGAGCGACCGGTACCAGCAAGTTTGCAGATATGGAGCGTCTCGCCCGACTCGACACCGGACAAGGCAGGCAAAGGAGAGGCTCAGCTGGAAATGGTCATTTGCCACGAGGCTGGGGCTGCCTACAAGCTGGCCTGGTGTCCCATTGGGCACGACTTTTTGGATGCTGATCTTAAAGACAACGAGAAGGAAGGCAGACTGCGCCGATTGGGTCTCCTGGCGGGATGCTTTGCCGATGGAAGCGTTTCCGTATTTTCTGTGCCGCACCCTGACGCCGTTCAGACGAAAGGCAAGATGCCTACCGGTGAGCCGATACACGTCCGCCTCGACCCAATATTGCGACTAGAACATCCCCAGCAAGCAGCGACGAGCCTAGCCTGGGCAGGAGGCGAAATGCTCGCCTTTGGCGGATCGCAAGGTTGGATCGGCGTCTGGAACGTCGGCCAGATCTTCCGCCAACGACGAACCCCACCATCCCTCTCGGAAATACCATCACCATATTACGTCGTCCGTGCACACCGT
The DNA here is from genome assembly GCA_900323505.1 of Ustilago trichophora. NCBI lineage: Eukaryota > Fungi > Basidiomycota > Ustilaginomycetes > Ustilaginales > Ustilaginaceae > Ustilago > Ustilago trichophora. Next base: position 261,586 of record OOIN01000031.1, read on the forward strand.
TCCTCGATCACAGACATGACCTTCATCCTCCTCCCTCCTCTCAACTCCAACGGTCTCGCCCTCACTTCTAATCCACCCCTCACCCTCTTCACCGTCTCCCTCGACGGCTGGACGGCACACACAAACCTCACCCACGCATCTCCTTCGGTCACCTCCATCGAACGCAGCCGCGCGGTACACTACGCCTGCGCCTTCTCCCCCTTCACCGGAGGCAGCTTGGTTCACGAACACGCCGACGGCTCCGTGGCGCACTATAGCCTTCGTCCTGAAGAAATGTTTCGCTCTCGCCAAATCTCACACACCCCTTCTCGCGTTCTGTCCCTCTCTACCTCCTCTTTCCACCCAATTCTAGCCATGGGGAGCGCACACGGAGAAGTGAAACTCGCCAATATCCTGCGCACCTTGAGGAGAACTCAGAGAAACCATCTACCCATCTATCAAATGGTTGTCGACAGAAGCACCGGTGAGCTGGTGATAAGGCACCACCTCGAACCGGAAATTGCAAACAATGCAGAGGCCAAGAATTGGCATATTGCCCCTTGGCATCCTTGCTTGGCAGTCACTGCTGTAAGGTGGAATCCGAATTTGGGCCGGTGTAGGCTCTTACTCTCGGGTACAGCGGTTGGGATGGTCAAGGTGGACTTTGTAAAACCGCCCTACGAACGCAGCTGATTCCAAGCACACACACACGCAGCGATGCCGTACTAAATGCAGTTGAAACCCCCCCGAAACACAACACGATCTCTCTTAGCATCGCTGTGTATGACAAGTTTATGTATCAATGTGAATTAATGACACTTTTCTTCTCCAGTCTACAGATTACCAAACGAAGAAGCACGACTACTAGCTCCAAAACTAGCAGATCTACACCTGACGAACCCTATCAGCTGGGATAGCTTTTTCTTTTTGCGCTCGCCCTTGACTTTGGCGTTTTTGGTTGTACTTGTAGATTTGCTGGTATGCTCACTCGCATTTGCACTTGTTGTTCTACTAGTGCTGGATGTTTGTGGCGATGATGTTAGGTTATCGTTATCGTTGGAGGGGTGAATTGGATGAGGATTGAGTCGTGATGGTGCGTGTGTTGAATCGAGGGGCAAGATTTGTTTGTGCTTTTGGTTATTTTTGTGTTTTGTTTGCTTGCTTGCAGTGGCAGATGTGGGTGAGAGGAAGGATGGTAAGGAGCGACGAAATTTGACACTTTGAGTGGTAGGAGCTGATGTGGTGTTGGCGTTGGGATGGAGGCGGAGAGGGCTGGTGCTAAGCGAATCGTATGCTAGACCTTTTCCAACTCTTCTGATTGGGACTGTTTCCATTTGCGTCGCTGGAAGAAATGTTTCATGGTGCAACCCTATACCGAATTCTGTTTTTCTTGTCCTTTGGTAGTACGTTTGAGGATCGTGATTTAGGAAGGGATATGTTTGACTGGTAGTGGGGTTGTCAAGTTGATGAGCGGGGCGTTTTGTTGGGATTCCTGTAGGTGTGGTGTAGGGTCGATTGCGTTGGTGTTTTGGACGGTATAGGGGTTGAAGGGGTAAAGATTCGGTTTTGAACGGGGGGATGGAAGTCTTGCGGACCAGAGAAAGGACACGTTGGTCGTGCTGGAGGATGAAAGTTCGTGCTTTTTGGGTAATGTCTGCTGGAGGAGGAGGAGGAGAGATGATGGCGGTTGGTTGAACGGGGGGGTTTCTAGGTGGGATGGGGCTGCGAGGGGCAACGTATCGAGGTAAGGTTGTAGTCGGTGGTGAAGAAGGATGACGTTCTCGTTTGACCTGTTTTGGAAGAGACTTTGTCCGAGGTCTCAACGGTGTAGTAATGATCGCTGATGGATCCGCCTCACTTTGCTTACATTCTAATCCTGGCAAATCCCTTGCTACGCCCATACTCGCCTCATCAATACCATCCCCATCACAGTAATGCCCCCTCTTCTCCCTCCCCCTTCCCAACCCTGCACCATCAAAATCCCTCTTACTATGCCCCGAAAACTGCACCGCACGCATAGGAATCACCAACCCCCCGCCCTCACTTACCAAATCCGGCCTAGTCCATCTACTCTCCTTAGTCTTGGTATGATAATAATACTCTCTCCCCGATACCTCATCTACAAGCTCCCACCACTCCCCTTCCCCACTTGGTGGCAAGACGATGGTTCCCTTTGGTAAAAACCATCGACATTCACCCGTGGCAGGGTTGGCGAAAAATTTGTTATCTGGTTCAAAAGGATCTTGAACGACGCACCAAAAGTTGGCACCCCAAGTGTGGATTTCTGATGCTTTCAAGTTGGATGGTGGTGATTTTGGAATTTGTTGACGAGTAGCGATCTTGTGAGGAGGGGCGGTGGGAGTTGTTGAAGGGGTACAGATAGGACTGTTGGTAGATGTGTTAGGAAGTGAAATTCGATCGCCTGAAAAAGTTGATGCTTCACTTTTCTCTTCCTGACTCCCCATCAGTCCACCATCCGCGTTAGCAGCAGCAGCACTGTGTGTGGACAGAACCGGACCCAACGATCTCTCAGAAACCAACGTCAACGGTCTCGAAAAGGGCGATGCCGAAGACGACAAGTCAAAACTTCGACTTGCTACACTGGGAGAAGGTAAAGATCGCATACCATTCGGCAGCGATTTGATGGTGTAGCCTTGGGATTCCTGAACATCTTGCCCTTTCCCTTCTTCCATCTCTTCTTCCATCTCTTCTTCTAAGCCGTCCAAGTCCTGTTGCACTTGACCGCTGTCAAAGCGTTGAGAAGCAAAATATTGGCACGCCACCCCCTCACCTTGTGTGAAACATCGATCAACTGCGCGAAAAGGAGAATCGCACTCGTCCGACACCAAACCCCCTCTCATCATACCAGCACCAAACCGAAACCCATCGCCAGGTGTAGGCGTCATACACTCTTCGACGCTATCGCCACCTTGTTGGCATTCGTGTTCAAGGCCTAAACATGGGCTTTTTTTATCAACTTCTTGGTTGTTTTGCTTGAATCCCAAATCAGAAAGTTGGAAGTGTTGATGCGAAGCAGGTGAAAAATGCGATTGAACAGTGAAGAAGCTTACACTGGATCCAAAGGATGGAGTTGTTGCGTGGGCTCGTTCAGAGCTACGTTTGGGATAGGATTGGTCGATGCTGGTGATGGGGGAGGGTTCGGAAGGTGGTTTTGGGTTATCTCTGATGGTTGGAGATGCCAGAGTTTGTGATTGATCATTGGATGGAGAGTAGGAGTGTATCGTTGCGTTTTCTTCTAATGTCAAAGATCGGGTGGAGTGCGTGGACGAACAGTCGGATTTCATACCTTCTGAGCCTAACCCAAGCTCTCCCAAAAGAGCAATATGTGGCTGTTTAGGGGATGACTCTGAAAGCATGCCTACTTTTAACTCAGAACCTCCCAAAGAGACCTTGTGTGGCTGCGCAGTGGACGTAGAGGAAGAATCTGACTCTCCGCGCATTCTCGATTGATTGTCGTTTGGTAGTATTTCTGGTGTCGAAGAGGTATTTCCATCATGTCCTGACTGGAACAACAACTCTGGTTGTGGTATTGACTTGGCGGTGAACTGCATTATTTATTCTTTGAATACAGCTTGTTGACTTAAGAGGAAGATATCTCTCCCCAAGAAGCGTCCAAATTGGGAGGTGGGAGGGAAGGGTCGAACTACATGGATCAAAAATCCAAGTTGTTTTCAAGATGCTCTGTGTCTTTACCTAGATATGTGTGAAGCGGAGTGTGTTTGAAGAGACCTTGTTCGGACACGTTGTTCGTGACAAACAGTAAAGAAATTGATCGCTTTCTAAGGTGGAAGATGACTTGAAATCGAGCAATGGATGTCGTCGTAGAAATCGCAATGAACCTGATCGCAGGGTTGAACGTCGCCAGCCAAAAAGGGCAAGAAAGAGTGTGTATGCTGAACAAGGTTATTGGTGTTGCTTTGGTGGTAAGATCAAGTAGAGTGGCAAAGGTTCAAGGTAGAAAGAAGCAACAAGGTGGGATGTGACGAACCCCTAAAACAGTTAACTCTACTAATTCTGACCCACCTATCTTGTGCTCTTTTTTAAGAGCGTAGCATAGGAGAAAGCAATCCAAAGCTTGCTTTGGGGGGGTTTACAACATAAGATCTTTTGACATCTCAACTGAGTAGTATTATTTTCGACTCGATGTAGAGAAGAAAGTTTATGCATACAAAAGTGTCAAAATGCAACGACGGTGTGGAAAGCTACGGGTTCTCACACAACGTGTCAACATACTGTACACTCTTGTTTTGGCTAGGCGAGAGGCTATTCTTCTTCTTGTTCCTATCCCTCACCTTGAGAATCCACAAGAGGGCAAAGAAAAGGACCGGGGGACTGCCCCACACAGTCGTTCTCCCTTCTTTTAAATCCTATATCCCAACGGTGTTACTCTACTTGACCATGAAGGAATGGCAAAGTCAACCATAATCCGACAATCGTTACCCGACCCGATCAAGACAAAAACAAGGCTTGCACCCATCTTACGCCCAGAAGCAGTGCCGCATCACTCAATCACATCTGTTTCCGTATGCCTAATCATCGCCTCCCCTCCCTTCCTGGCCCACACTTCGCCTTATGCACAAGCACAACAAAAGAACACGAACGAAGAACAATCAAAAAATAACAAGAAAAAGAAAAAGAAAAAGGGGCCTCTTACAGACTCGCAAAAATTTCGCCCTTTCCCTTTCCCTTTCCCTTTGACGTGCCCATTCATGCACGTTAGCGCCACCCTGCATCCTCTACCTTCTGCACACACACACTTGATTTTTTTGACAACCCGCACAGACAACATCTTGCTCGCAAAAGAAGCAACATGACAACAACAACAACAACAAAAAGAAATGTAACCTACTAGTTTAATCTGGAACAAGGCCATTGTGGTGAGTGAGTGTGTTGTGGGTTATGGTACAAGTTTTGAGAGAGAGATTGAGTCCGACAAGAGCAAAAGAAGATTTGGGTTGGTAAAAAAGTGAGATGTGGGATGCGGCAAGATGGATCAATGCAAAAAAAAAGTGTTCGAATTGCCTTTGGCTTTTCCTCACGCCTGTTGCTGCTGCTGCATTATCTGCGGAGGGAGAAAGCCTGCATGGCCATTCATGTGCGCATGTTGCTGCCGATGCTGGTGAAGCTGACCATCCTCGTTGTTGCCGTTGTTGGGTGCCGAGAGTGTGGCTGCAATGTGGTCCAACAGTGCCTGGATTTCGGCAGGTGCACGAGGCAGACGGTGTCGCTGCGTCTTCATCAGCTCGATAAACGTCACGAGCAATCCCCATGGGTGGGGCCGGTTGATGATGAGTCTCTCGAGCAAGACACGAACAATCTGCTCGCGCACCAGCTCATCCTCGCTCTCGCCAAACAGCTTGAGCAAGGCCTCAGAGAAGTAGGCCGTGTGGCTCGATGGGAATCGAAGCTGGTTGGCGGCTGCAGTGAGCACCAAGAATCTGGCTTCAGGTTCCGAATCGGCGACCAGCCGGTGCAGCACCGCTGCACCGCCGTCCTCGTCACCGTTGCCATTGCGACGCGACTCGGTCGATCGCACACCGAGGTAGAGCACCACCGAGTTGATCACGCCAACGTTGATCCCGCTTCCAGACAGCGACGATGCGTGGCTAGCCGCAGCTGTTTCGTCCTTGCTCGTGCCAGTGCTCATGGCTGCCGTAGCGCGTGTAGCCTGCCTGAGCAATCCAATCAGCTGCTCAGATAGCTCGACATCTCGCGCTTGATCAAAGTGCGCATCAATGGCAGCACGAAGACCTTCGATCTGGTTGAGAGCAGCCAGGTAATCCGAAGCAATGTGAGGAGCCTGGCCCACTTCGGGCAGCAGGCTCATCTGCAGGTTGGGGCTGAATGGATCCGGCAGGCGTCGGTTGCGCGGGAAGGCGCTGAGGATCAAGTTGCGCAGCTGGATGCACGAGGCAGGCACCAAGTCGCACAGACTCTGGTGGTAGTCGCACAGAAACTCGGGGAAGTCGTGCAGCAGAATCAACAAGATCCGCAGCGTACCGCGGTACAGCTGACGCGAAGTGTCCTGCAGCTCAGCGTTGCGCAGCAGCGGCGACATGAAGCGCAGCAGCGATGCAAACAGGCGGTGGAATGCTCCCCAGCCTTCACGCTGGTTGGCTTCGAGCAGCTTAGGCATAAAGAGGCGATGCGACACCAACGACATCCACGAGAACGTGAAGCTTGGGAAGAACGATGGCTGCAGCGTGTTGAGCGTGTTGCTGATGGCCAGAAGGCTCTGCACATACGCAGGACCCAAGCTCGACTCGGTGGCGTGCAGGTCGTGCAGCAGACTCGAGAAGAGTCGGAAGAAGGGCTTCTGCTGGAAATGAACACCGAGCTCTTCGTGCGACTGTGCCAACACCAGAACCACGATCGAAAGGATCTTGGTGAGATAGTGCACCTTGGCCTGCTCGTTGTTGGCGCCAGTGGGGTCGGCATGGTATTTGATCATGAGCACAATCAGACGTGAAAAGGCGTCAATGGGCGAAAAGATGCCAGTGGCTGGCGAACCGCCCACAGCCTTCTGCTTGATGTAGCTGTCCACGCTCACCTCGGTGCAGACACGGAAGAACATGGACGAGATATCCTCACCCTTGAGAATGCCCTGCGTCTGCAGCTGCGTGACATAGTCGATGAACGACTTCTCTGGGTTGGGCGAATGCTGGAAGAGACGAGCCCACTCGGCAAAGCAGTAGGCAAGCTGCTCGCGCAGCGCCGTGTTACCTACGTCTACCTTGCTCTTGAGCAGACCGCTCTCGAGATCGTGGAGGAAGCGCTTCGAAGAGTCCGTATCCTTGCCGCGCTGACCAGCACGCTGGAGCGCCTCGACCGTGTTAGTGAGCTGCTGGCGAGTAGCACAGGCGGGCTCCTGGAGGCATTCGAGGGCAAGCTGAGCCGAAAAGTCGATCACGCTGGCACGGAAGTCGCGAAGGATCAACTTGGCGAGCTGGACATCGAGCTCGGCAATGTTGACCAAGCCAGCACGCACCAGCGACACGGTGACGGGCACATTGAATTTGCGTTCGTCTTCGGCATAAATGAGCCAAGCGGTCACCTCGCGAGCTGCTTTGAGCGAGATTTCGCACAGTCGGTCGAGCAGCACCACGTAGGCCTCGCGACCGAGCTTGGACTCGATCTTGAACAGAAGCTGTACGACCTTCTGCGAGAAGGCAAGCGAGGTCTCGTCGCGACTGGCTGACTGAGCAGCAACCATGGGGATGAGGCGAAGTGCGTGTCGAATTTCATGATCCTGTGGCAACTCGCTCAAGCCTGACTCCTGGTCGGCTGCTTCAAGCGATCGCTCGAGCTCCGCCATACCTTGCGAGAACTTTTCCAGGGACTGTTGAGCGCTCAGCGTGCCGCCTGTAGCCATAGGGAGAAGGCCAGCGGGAACACCAGCGTTGGCACCGGCTTCCTGCAAAGCGGCGGCACCTACAGCACCAGCGCCGGCAACGCCAGCAACAAAAGCTGGGGTATCAGGGTAACCTGCCTCGGAGCGCCCAGAGACCGACGAGGCGTGAACAGAAGCCGGGGTGCCTCGGTCGCCATCGGCACCGGGTGACATGCGGCGGCTGAATCCATCGTAGACGCGCAGCTGAGCGGGAAGAAGACCGTCGGGTCGAAGACGCAGCATGTCGGGCAGGGTAGCGGCGTACTGCGAAGCAGCCAAGGCGGCGCTGTCCCAGTAGTAGCCACGACCGCGCGTGCGGTGCTCGCGTCGGCTCGAGTATGCGTTGGTGAGACCCTCGTCCACCTCGGGCACCGCCTTGTCCATAGCAGCCTTCTCAATGACGGAACAAGCAAGGTCAAGATTCTCCTGCATGATAACCATCAATGCCTGTTCGGGCAAGTTTTGCTCGGTGAAGCCGTTGGAGAGGAGCAAGGTGCGAGCGTTGGCGACCATACTGATACGCAGCGGCTCCTTGCAGGTTACAAGCGCGAGGCTCCCGGCGAGATTCTGAGCCATCTGGTGAGCCGAAGTTCGCATCTTCTCCTCGTCGCCCTCCATGGCAAAGTCCTTGGTGACAAGCTCGCGCGTCGAGATGGAGGCAATCGTGACGGATCGCTCGACGACGGGGGCAATGATCTCGCGAATGGCGCGATCGATGGCGAGGTAGATGAGCCTCTTGAGTCCTGCATTGCTGCTAAACATGGTGAGTTGTGGGTTGATCACAATGTACTGAGGCAGGCTCTGAAGCATCGACACAAGCGTCTCAGTGTACGCGGCAGCGGCAGCGGCCGACTGGCCTGGTTGTGCGCCCGAACCGGCGGCGGCCACAGCAGCGGCGGCGGCACTTGCTTTCTGGGATTGAGGACCCATGCGGCCGCCAGCTGCGGCACCGTATCCACCGGCCAGCGAGAGGCGTTCGAGATCCTGGGCGATGCCGGTAGCGGGCTGCTGAGAGAGCTGCTGCTGGTGCTGACGTTGCTGCTGTAATTGCATCTGTGCTGCGGCCTGTTGCTGTTGCTGCTGGCTGAGATGCTGAAGTTGACCCGACTGCTGCTGCTGCTGCTGCTGCTGTTGCTGTTGCTGCTGCTGTTGCTGTTGCTGTTGCAGGAGCTGCTCGACCGAAGGTCGGTTGCGGAGGATGGTGGTAGGCGGCACATCCTTGAGCTCGACGTTGAGACCCTTGAAGAGGACTTCGATTTCGAACTTGAGGTTGAGCTTGAGCTTTGCAAATTGGTAGAGTTCCACCATGAGACGCAGAACCGCCATCAGCCAAGGGTTGGGAGGCTTGAAGACGTTCGACTTGGCACACTGTTCCATGACCTTGCAAACGAAGGGGATGGCGACAATGAGGCGGTTGCTGTCGTAGCCTTGAATGAGGAGCTCCTTGAAGGCAATGTTGCGATGACGGATGGGCTTGTCGCGAGCTAGAGTGAGGCTGCCGAGCCACGAACCCAGGTTCTTGAGCAGGTTGCGCTCCTGCGTCGACTGGACCGTCTTGTCGCTGTTGAGGAGCATCTGACACTTGGCGAGCGTCTCGTGCAGGATGTAGGCCATGAGACCCTTGGCGTCCAGGCCATCGAGGAACTGGGCATAGAGGCCGTGATTGTTGGGCTCGATGCTGATGCGCTGCAGTACCAGGTAGTTGGAGAACCAGCGGTAGGTGTCGGCAGTGATGAGGCGACGCGCGTCGCCCAACTTGGCTTCCAGATTGGTGGGCGAGAGATTGTTGATGAGGAAGAGAACCTTGTCGGTGATCTCCTCGCTGGGTTCGCGCTGCTCGCCATCCTGAGACAGAGCGTCAGCATGAATGGCAGGGAAGGGGGCCTTTTTGTCTTCGAGCGATTGACCTCCGGGCATCCCAACATCGGCACCTGTGAGCTGGCCGGCGAGGGCCATCTTGACAAGACGGATGATGTTGGGGTACGACTGCTGGAGGTGAGGCATGGAGAGGAGCGCCTGGCAGAGCTGCGGCCACTCGGGCAAGCGGTTCTGGAAACGGAGAAGGGCTTGCAAACCAAACTTGAACATGCTCGAGTCCGGTGGATTGCGCAATGCGTCCAGTACATAGCGGATAGCGATACCGAGGGGGATGTAGTCGATCAGCTGATACTGAATGAGCGATCCGAACACCACAGCGGTCATCTCGAGCTCGCGTGGGGGATAATACATCTCAAACCAGCGGTACTCGTCGAAGAGGGTGTGCACCATGCAGGCAAAGATCTGGTGGTCTCGCACGCTCTCGGAAGCCCTGGTACGCTGAAGAAGCAAGACAATGTCTTCGATGCTGATTTTGCCCTCGTACATCTGACGGTACCACGAGTCGGCCTCCTCGTGGATGTCGGTGGAGAAGGTAACGACCTGCAGACCTGGCTCTTGGCCTTCGGCGCCGGGGGCGAGGTTCATGAGGCGAGGATGAAGCTGAAGGCAGACATTGCGGACGCCCTTGAAGAAGTCAATCTCTTCGGCATTCATGCTCTCGCCGTTGGAGCGCAGGGCCTTGAGGAAGCTGGCAACGTTCTGTACGGTGAGAGGAACGAAGCTCTGTTCAGCCTGTGGATCGGGCTTGGCGAGGTCGTCCTTAGCCTTCATGTCGAGGAATTCGAGAACAGCGCGGATAAAGTCGCTGCCGTGTCGGTTGATGTTGTCCTGCAGCCAAGCGTCGAGGTCGATGGCCTCGCGACGAGAGGCGAGGGCAGCAACATCGAGGGCAAATGCAAAAGGTCGGGCCTCGACCAGGTCGTCGACGATACCGAGACTTTGAGCTATATCGACGATGCGCGTGAGGTTGAGCTGGTTCTCGAGATAAAAGTTGCGGAAGGCGTTGAGCAGATACTCGCGCTGCGCCTTCCAGATGCGGTGGAAGACGAGCAGGCTGCTATTGTGAGGAGTCATGAACATGGTGAGCAGCTGGGAAGCGAGCTCGGCATGGATGGCGTTCCAAGGCTGGGGGATCTGGACCAAGCCAAGCAAGATGAGCTCGGGGCACGCTTTGATGGCTTGCTCGAGCACCTCTTGGACGGCGGCTCGGACATTCGACTCGTCGGAAGCAGAGATCTCGATGAGCGTCTCGACCAGATCGAGCGAGTTGTAGGTGCTGGAAAGCAGCTGGTTGCCAGCCGACTGGATGCTGTTGGGAGCCTCAGCGATCTGTTCTGCAGTGAGGATGCGGCGACCAGGAAGCGATGCGAAGCTGAACTTGTCGGAGCCGAGAGCGAGGAGGGCGTGAAAAATCTGGAGCTGTCGAAGGCGGTGCATCCATGGACCCCAGAGACCAGAGACGGCCGAGACCTGAGCTTGACCCTGAGGAGGGGCGTTGAGCAGCACATCGGCCATACCGGCCATGTGGCCGTGAAAGTTGAGGCCATCAAGCTCATCGAGGCCACGGATGATACGGGGCCAAGAGAGTTGCTGCTTGATGGAGCCGAGGGCACGGGTGAGGTTGGCAAAGTCGGTGACGCGGTCGCTCTCGAAAATGGCGGGGTCGACCGAGAAAAGGACGGCGAGGATTTCTGATAGGTTGCGCTCGTCTGGAGGGTTGGCCTCAGTCAGGCCAAAACGCTGGAGAACGGCAAGGGCGGTTTCGAGGTTGGGGAGGCTCTTGACGCCGAGCTCGATGAGCAAGTCTGCAACGTTCTTTTCAGGTTTGAGCTTGAGCTTGGGCAGGGCCTGTCGAACAGCATCTGAGGTGGCATCTGGGCCAACCTTGTCGGCAATGGCATTGAAGAGGCGTTGTCGCTGAGCTGGATGGAGGACTGGGGTGCCGGGTAGAGCGTCGGAGAGAAGAGTCTCGAGAAGCAATGCGTGCTGTTCGAGGCTGACGACAGGTTTGGGGCCGTCCCTCTGAAGCGCTTCCAAGACGATCTTGACAATTGTTGGAGTGCCAGCTAGGTTGTTGGCATCACCGCCTCCTCCATTGGGAGGAGCGGAGCCATTGAACATGTTGGCCGCGTTGGCGCACGGCCGTCTGGCTTCAGCGCTGTCAGAAGCGGTGAGAGCGGTGGAGATCGAGGGTCAAGAGCGATGCTGATGGTGCAACCGTGGTAAGAAGACGTTCTCCGTAGACCGTCACTAGAGCTCTCGGCGATCGAGCAAAAATGTCGATGTACAAGATGTGGAGAGAATCTGGTTGTCGTCCAGGAATGCAATTGGCGAGGGACGAGGTTGACTCTTTGATTGCTGGCTCGTGCTTGGCTGGATGCGCTTCCTTTGCTGTGGATTGAGAAAGTGTGTAAACAGCAAGAGACGCCAATTGATATGGTGGTGGGCAGTCGCTAGCGTGAAAAGGCGATGACTCGGAAGGTGGGCGGTCTTGCCTTGTAACGCTGAGTAGCTCGACACAGCGGAAACGTTTTTGTCAATGCAAAGGCTGTTGTGATCGGAGGACTGCAGCGGTGTTGATCAAGACAAGGCCGACGTTGCTGCTGCTGCTGCTGCTGCGACTGCTAGCCGTTGTCGCTCTAGCCTGGTTCAGAGACCGTGACAAGAGAGTGCTGGATGACCTGAACGCTTAGTGGATCTGCTGCGCTCAACGCCGATGTTGAACCAAATCGTAAGCTTCTTGGCAGAATTGAGAGTGCACTGATGTTGGGTGTTATCGATGCTGAGCTGCAAGAGACTGAGGGTAGATGACGATTCCCGTAGATTCGATAGCTGCGTTGTCGCAAGGAGTACGAAGCCAAGAGGCAACGATATATTCCACACAAGAACGATGCGCGATCTCTGCAGACAAGACCGACGAAGCCGATAACGGCAAAGCAGACGCAAGGCGGTAAAGGGAGGAGAGCGGAGGAATGAACAAGAAGGATTGAGGATGAGGAAGGGTCGGAGGGGGAAAAGGGTCGGAAGTGTGGTTCGATGGTTGGTGAGAAAGGCAAAAAAGAGGTTGCGATGGAACCACAAAGAGCTGTCGACGGAGTTGGAGTCAATCCAAAGCCAAAAGACAGAAAGGGCCCAACTCACACTGACTAACTTACTGTCACTGGCTGAACCGCTCATTGGCTCGTGTCGCTGTGGTCGGCTGTTGGTTTGTGCTTTGGCTGAGCTTTTCCTAGCGCAGCGCGTGGGCACAAAGAGGTCGGACGTGTGTGACTTCAGTACAGTCCACAGCTTTGCGTTCGGATCTCTATTCGATCATTCGAGTTGATTTTAATGCTTGAATTCTGAGAAATGACGATCCGCAACATCCAGATCCTATTTCTGTTTCGAAACAATACAAACCTCACCCCTTGCCAACTCGGAGTCGTGAGCAGTTCCAATTCAAAAGCATTTCAAATTTCTCGCTTTTTTTTTTCTTCTTCAGATCACTGCAATCCGCAGGCTTTATTAATAAACATACTGTATGTACTGTACTGTACTGAATATATCACAAAACAATCCGCCCGATCAGTTAAGAATCATTGGATCAACTTAACACCTATTTTTAAAAGAAAAATCCGCCTCCCGAATCAAGACCCTGGAATGGAATGCGGCAAGAGCCTCGCTTGCCTGTCCAATACACTCACACGCACTTGGCGAGCTAAGATAGAGAGAGAGAGAACAAGCCTGCATGCCGAGCTTTCGGCAGCTTCGATACCGTAGAGTGTGCCTGTCAAACCAATGCAACCACGCTATTTCGGCGGCGATTTGATGATAATCAACCATGAGACAGTGAAAGGGCAACAGGTGGGCGTCTGGCCTTCTTGCTTCCCATCCTCCATCTTATCCGGTGCAAGGGAGCTTCCCTGCGCTATTCCTGACTCGCCCGACCATCAAAGTATACCCTCAGATCGGCAACATGTTTTCGTGAATACTGTACAGTACAGTACAGTACACCTCGGCGTCACCGACAATCCTCCTATACAGTGGATTCACCCATCTCGACCTCTTTTAGATACAAAGCTAGAATAGACATGGCACCCATCGATAGACAACGGACAACGACCTGGACGCTTGCCACCCTTTTCCCGCTCTATCTCATGGGCACAGCGTTCGCCGCGGTCGACTTTGCATCTCAAGGCTATGCATCCCTAACTCACTACGACCTCCCTTCCAACTATATTGCCTCGTGTGGTTGTGTTGGTCGTTCTACCTTCTACCCTACCGCAGCACTCAACCGATACGCCTACGGCTCCAACACCTCGTTCGGCCCTGCCTGCGGATCATGCTTCGAGGTTCGTCTCGTCTCGACCCCACTCGCACGGCCACCTCCGCGTCCTGGCACCACCGACCCATGGGGAGATGGCATCTTTTACAACACTTCCCAAGTCTCCTCCGGCTCCACTCCAAGCCTTGTCGTCAAGGTGATCGACCTCTGCCCTGGAGCAGGCGGTCCTTGGTGCAACGCAACACGACTCGACAATGGTACCGTCCAAGGAAACAGTCTTGGCTTTGATGTCCACTTTGATCTAGCTTGGCCCTCCAAGGCCATCTCAAACAACTTCTTCCCGGGCACGCACGACTATGGAGCCTGGAACGTCACATATGCCGCCGTCTCGTGTGAAAAGTGGGCCGGGTGGAAGGATCAGGCTGCGTTAGGATCAGATTGGGCACAGCAAAGCTCGGCATGCTGCCCGAACAATCCAGCACCTAGCGGTAAAGATGTCGACTGCCCAGCTTACTACAATACGCTCGGTGCCAATGGTGCAGTGCCTCCGAATACGAGCAACATCCTGTCCAAGGGCAAGGGGTCGTCCAATGCCGCCACTGCATCGCTGCAGTACGATACCTCCGCACGCGTCGCTACGCTGCTCCTGACCGTATTGCTGGCCTCTTTCGGTCTGTCGGTCACAATGACGCTATAAAGCATATACCCCCGAATCGGAAAGCGCTGCTCTGCTTCATCTTCTGTTATTCGTCAGCTGATATCGATTGTATACATAGGAATGTCTTGGTGATCTAATTTGGCGTTGGCTGGTGCCTGTCAGCATTCGCATGCGTCTCATCGTTGGGTTCATCATCGATCCAGTCGTATAGCAGCACAGCGTCGGCCATCTTTCTCCCCCATGGATCGGTGAGCCATCGCTGTACTGCATCTGCACATGTAAGAGTTGGCTCAAGTGGTTTATCCTCTGGCTGTGTCGAGGTTGGCATGTCTGTACAGTTGCTTTGTGTGGACGTCGGTTGCAGAGAATGCTCGTATCCTAGCCAGACACCCGAATCTAAAGGCTTGCTTGCTATGATGTAAGGAAGCAACGTCGCACTGCCATCCGAGGAATCGTCTTGATGCGAAAGGAGTTGGACGACGCGTTCGGGAGCTCCGAAGCCATATTCGCAGTGACCTAGACCGCAAACGACCAAGGCAACATTGACGATGGGTCGATCGTTTTCGCCAGCCTCGATTGCCGGAGATGCCGCAAGGTGCTGACTGGTTGCAGCGGGCGTCGACGATGCAGGGCTTGTGTCCTGTATGTTTGAAGCGTCTGGCCGAGCACCTCGCAGGATCCATGCTGTTACGTGGGCAAGATACGAGTCTTTGAGTGCCTGTGCAGGGCCAAAGCCTTTGGTCTCGATGTTGTGTGGTTTGAGCAGCCACGTGGGATAGATTGGTGGGTGCCGAATTGTATCATCATCTGGATCCTCAGACGTGCTGCCTGACAATTGTGATGCAAGTGTGTCTGGAAGCTGGGGAAAGCGAGGCGGGAGATCAGGTCGCATCAAGCCTGAAAGATAGCTTCGATGTGCAGCACTGATCTTGGTCACTGCGTTCCAAGATGTGAATAGAGGCGATCGGTACGGTGTCGTAACTGCCTTGCTCTGCTGTGATGTGAACTCTTTTTGCTGTGATGCTGACGCCAAAGGTGAATCGCGGCTCACTCGTTTTTCTTCGTCAATTTTGACCGATTCGACACCTTCTCGAAAGACGTGTCTGGCCCAGCTTCTGGGTGGGAAACCACCCCAAATGGGTACCTGCAGCTCTTTGGCTAGCATGAGCAGAGGCATGTAGTGTCCAATGTGGAATGATTCTTCGCTCTGAGATTGGTAGGTTTCAGCGAGCTCGTCAGGTCCAAGGTTGCCGTTGGAGAATGAGTTGAGCATGTTTTGATCCAATACTGAAAAATGCTCAAGGATGAGATGGAGGCGGTAGATGGGTGATTGTGTCGAAGATGGGCGAGCTTGGGAGTGTGAATGGGAAGTCGAGGCAAGCTGACACTGTTGATGAAGTGCATGTAGTGTCTGCAGCTGCGCACGCATCACCTGAGGTTGATGATGCTGCTCGCCGAAAAAGATGAGCCGCGGTGGCGGAGAAGCTGAGTGCTTTGTCGGATGCGTTCCGATGCTGTCTTGTTGCTCATCGAGCCTATTCTGTGTCGAAGAAGTTGCGACGTTGCGTTGCGGTCCAAAGATGTCTTGGAAGGAGCCAAGCAGATTCGATGGGAGTGGGAGCAACTTGCTCCATTCAACGTAAGACGCACTTGCTGGCTGTGATGCATCCTCTGACGGCTCTGATGGAGGCTGCTGATCGGTGTTGTGGGGCTGGTCGGCTTGAGTTGATGCAACTTTGCTTTCGTCGACAGGTAGCGAGAACGAGTGGCGATAGGTGGGGATGTCGCTGGTGAGAAGTCGCGGTTTGGAGAAGCGCGGAATGAATCGAGCAATCGACATGGCTCTGAGTGGTTGCTGGTTATGTTGTTCGCTGTGTTGATCTGGTTGAATCGAAGACATATTGAAAAGGTGTAGTGTTGCGGTGGAGTTGCTACGCTAGTATCACGTCGACATTGTGTACCGGCATAGCAAGTGTGCAATGTTCTTCGTAGTTGGTATACAAAAAGAGTCGACGTTCTACAACGTGTGGAGAGGCAGTTGCTGAGGTGAGCTCAAAATGGCGTGCTGTGCATTGACCTTTCAGGGTCCAGTTGGCAGCCAAGCAAAGTTGCTCAGCTCTGAACGCTGACTGCCCTGTTGGCGCTTTCTTTTCGAGTGACAGCCGCCAGACACCTATGAGAGGTTGTGCTTTCTCAACAACAGACTCTCCACTTGCCAGCAGAGGCTGATGTACGCGATGTAGCGAGCCAACGGCGTCGATGGTCAGGAGAGAAAGAGAGAGAGAGGAAGCTATCAAGTATGTACAGTACAGTATGATTAGAAAAAAAAAGGTCCAAAAAACGCTTTTCCTGTAGAGTGACGCCAGAGCGCGTCTCTTGGAAAAGGTGGGGGAGAGCACACAGGAAGGATCGACAAAAACAGACGGGTGCCGAGATCCGAGCCCTTGCACAGTCTGGAGTGTTGAGCCTTTGGAATTTGGATTTTGATGCAATTTTGGCAAACAGAGGGCACGAGCCAGCTCTTGTGCAACGAAGGCAGTGCAGTGCACACACAGTCACGAGAGTGTGTGGAGATCAAGAGAGAGCAAAGAGAGGACACAGAGCTGGTGCTGATCCCATCCATTCCACCCAGTCAGTCCAACTTTGGCTGCTCTCAACGTCATCCTTTCTCCCTCACACAGCCTTCCTACTCCCAAAGTCTTGTTTGCTTTCACTTCTTCAACTCCATCCACTTCCCTCGACCAAAGCCACACCCTCCTCCTATCCCTTTTCCCATCATCTATTGCTCCTCATCATATCTCTCTATCCGATTCCTCTCAAGCCTTCATTCGAAACCCCTTCATCATCCAACAGTCCCTTTGCGCGGACGGACTCCCTCCCTCTCTCTCTCTCTCTCTCTCTTTGCGACAGTCTCTGGACTTGGTTGTGTCTGCACAACACAAGCCTAGCCGGCAATTATGCAGAGCCCAGCGCCATCGGGCTCGGGAGGTCCTACTCCTCCCATCGCTCTCTCACCCGCAGAGAGAAGCGCTTTTGCCCACCTGTTCAACCTCGCCGATCCGGAGCGTACAGGCATCGTCACCGGTGATGCTGCTGTTTCTTTCTTCGCCAAATCCAAACTGCCACCAGCTATACTTGGTCAGATTTGGGCCATGGCCGACAGCGCCAACAACGGTTTTCTCACCCCTCCTTCCTTCAGCATTGCTCTCCGTCTGATTGGCCATGCTCAACGTGGAGAGACCATCACCGAAGCCTCGATCAAGCGTCCTGGTCCTCCTCCCACCATGGAAGGTGTCAACCTCCCCCTCACTGCTCAGTTCTCTGCCTCGCCATCTGGAGCTGCCGCGGCCGCTGCCACCAATATGCCCGGCGTCATCGAGATCAAACCCGAGGATCGCGCACGTTACACTCGTATCTTTGCCAACTCTGGTCCCGTCGGCGGTCTCATCGATGGCGACCGTGCCAAGGAGATCTTTGTCAAGTCCAAGCTTCCCTTTGATAAGCTAGGCGCCATCTGGAATCTTGCCGATACTCAGGCTCGTGGAGCACTCGACCTAACCGATTTCATCATTGCCATGCACTTTATCCAGAACACTATGAACGGTACTCTCAACTCAATCCCTGCCGCTCTTCCTCCTGGTCTCTACGAACAGGCCAAAGGCTCCGGTGGCCTAGGCTCGCGCATCCTTCCTGCCTCACCTCTTGCTGCTCAGAACACCGGCAATTCTGCTTCTGGCTTCGGTTCCTCGGGCGTCCAGCGCCAGATGACCGGTTCTTCTTTCCCTGCTGCATCCGCCTTCCAATCTCCTCAGCAGAACGCACCCGCACCCGCACCCGCCCCCGCACCCGCCGCAAATTCGTCAGCCGCTTGGGATGTCACACCAGACGAAAAGGCTCGCGCCGATCAGTTCTTCGACGGCCTCGATGTTTCCAAACAAGGCAGGCTTGATGGTGCAGCCGTGGTTCCCTTTTTCATGCAGAGCAAACTCACCGAATCCGTCCTCGCCCACGTCTGGGATCTTTCCGACATCACCCAGAGCGGTAGCCTCTCCATCGACGAGTTCGCTGTAGCCATGCATCTCATCAACGGCCAGCTCGCCGGCAAGCCACTGCCGCAGGAGCTTCCTTCGAGTCTCGTTCCTCCCTCGATGCGCAGCATGGATTTGCCCACAGCAGTCAACCCACAGCAGTCTGACACTCAGAAGGATCTCTTTTCCCTCATGGACGACGACCCGCCTCCGCCCACCATCTCGGCTTCGTCGGCTTTCATCACACCTTCTCCCGCCGCCCCTGTTGTCGCTGCTGCGCAGAGCTCACCTTTCGGAACCAGCAGCCCGGCTCCTGCTGCTGTTCCGGCTGCAGCACAGCGTTCCGCACCCGGTCCCTTTGATGATGACTTTTTCGGAGGTGGTGAAACCACGCCTGCAGCTGCACAGCCTCAGCAGCCTGTGGCAGCTACCCTGTCGCCTGCTCCCACTGGAGGAAGCTTTGGTAGTGCTGCAGCTTTCAGATCGCCCGGCATTGCCTCGCCCTCTGGCGCTGCGTCGCCCTCTGCCTCAACCTCTCGTCTCGGAACTGCTTTCGCTGCAGCTGCGCCAGCCGCTGCTGGTGCTGGTACTGCTGCCGGAGCCGGTTTTCGCAGCGGTGGTAACGATGAGAGCGTCGAATTCGGTAACAGGTCAATTCAATTGCAGAGCAGCGAGAAAGCCGTCTCTGATCTGCAGTCCAAGCGCGGCAACCTCGAGACCTCCGTCGCTACCAACGCCTCTACCATCGCCGAGCTCGAGTCGCGTCTTGCCACCGTCCGAGGGCAGCACGAGACCGAGTCCAAACTGGTCAAGGACCTCGAAGAGCGCCAACAGAAGCAAAACGACGAGCTCAAGACGCTTCGCGAAAACGTCATCCGCGAGGAGAGCGAGCTCAGCGCACTCAAGGCCGAGAAGGATGAGCTCGAGCAGGCCCTCATGCGTGATCGTGAGGATGTCCGCGACATGAAGAAGCGCATGAGCGACGTTCAGACCGAGACCAAGTCGCTCAAGGAACAGCTCGAAAAGCTTCGCAAGGATGCCAGGCAGCAGAAAGGTCTTGTGGCTATCAGCAAAAAGCAACTTGCCACGGCTGAGGGCGAGCAGGACAAGGTTGCCAGCGAGATTGACTCTGTTCAGCGAGGCGAGCTGGGAGATGATGAGGCCGTCGAGCACCATGCTGGCGCTGCAGGTGTGGCTGCTATTGCTCCTTCGCACAATGTCGCCGCTGAGTCGATCACGAGCCCAGCAGCCAGCGTTCGCAGCAACAACCCCTTCGACCGTTTCGGACCGAGTGCCACCGCATCGCCGCAGCCCGGCACACCCACCACCAGCCATCACCCTTGGGCTGGCACTTCCCTCGCTGCCGGCGCTGGTGCTGGTGCCGTTCTCGGAGGCGTTGTCGCTGCCGCTGCTCATCACCAGGACGACTCCCATGCAGAGACGCGTGCGACCGATTCCGTTCCGCAGGATTCTCGAGAGGCTGAACCTTTCGGAGTGCAGCAGCCCGTTCAGCAGCAACAGCAGCAGCACCACGGGGCTCAGAGCCTTGGATTCGATGATGCCTTTGCAATCCCTGGCGAGCCTGCCACCACTTCGGCTGCAGCCCCAGGCCACGCCCAGACCGTGTCCACAGACTTTGACGATAACTTTGGTGACGACTTTGGCGCCTCTGCTACTGCCATACCCACCACCTCTGCAGCCACTAGTGCTCCTGTGGCTGGTGAGAGTGGAACCACCGGTGACCACCACGCCTCCGAGCTGGTTGCTGCTGGTGGCCTCGGTGCAGGTGCTGGCTTGCTCGGTGCCAGCGCCACTCACGCCGCCGAGCCTTCGCACACTGCTGAGCCTGTTGTGGAGCCTAAGTCCGACGCAAGTCTCGATGGACCATTCGGCGGTGGCGATGACACAATGGACGACAAGAACCGCCCTGACGAGCCAGATGCGGACGAGGACAGCTCGGATGACGAAGATGATGGTCCTGAAGATCTCGAAGGTGGCTACAAGGTCAGGGGCGCTGCCACACCCGTCGGAGGTGCTGCTGACCGATTCCCTGATCTCGATGCTTCTGTCGAAGATGCTACGGCGGCTTCGACATCGGCTCAACCCCAAGTTGAGAACGAGCGCACTGTGCCGGGCGGTCTTGAGGATGTGACTGCCACAGATGTACCCACTTCGTCAGCTCCTGTCGACCCCACTGCCATTGGAGCTGTCGGTGAGCGTACTGCCTCGACCACCTCGATTGCACCCGTCAGTCGCCAGGACACTCTCTCCAGCGAGGTCAACGACGTTTCGGTCCCCGAGCAGGCGCCAAGCAAGGAGGCTGAGGGGCACCACGCTGGAGCAGGTACAGCTGCAGCAGGTGGAATCGGAGTAGCCGCCCTCGCTGCTGGTGCCGGCGCATTGACCCTCGGCGAACGCGGTCACGGCGACACGACTCCCAGCGTTACCTCGCCCGCGGACGACAATGTACCCCTCAGCCAGCTCGTTGGCTCGCAGGGTCTCAAGACTGCCCCCACTGAATCCGCTGCTTCGGCTGATGCTTCGTCAAGCCCGACCCTGTCGACCAAGACTCGTCGTGCGCCTCCCCCGGCACCAGTTCGCAGCTCCACAACCCTATCCTCGACCTCGGCTGCTCAAGCGGCCGCCGCCCCTACCGTACTAGCCGCTGAGCCTACCAGTCTTTCCGGCAGCGCTGCCCCCGTTCGAGCCGTAGGCGACTCCAGCGCGTCCACCAACCCCTTTGGCATGGACGACTTTGGCGCTGCACCCAGCTCCACCAGTGCTGCCCCGCAGCACAAATCGACGAATGACAGCGGCAGCGGTAGCAATTTTGACGATTTCGACTCGGCCTTTGAGGATCTTGGACCTTCAGAGGCCGTGCCCACCTCGGCTGCTGCTGGGGTCGGAACGACTGCTGCAACTTCGACCGGATTCGACGATGCATTTGACAACGACTTCGACTTTGTACCATCGTTCAGTGCTCCCGGTGCCGCTGGTGCTGGTGAGGGTGTCAACCGAGCCGTGCCAACCTCTGGCGCTGTAGGGGCAAGCAACAGCGCTGCGTTTGACGACTTTGATGCGGCATTTGACAGCGCCCATGCTGCTCCCGCGGCAGCAGCCACCAGCACTAACGCCGCCACCGCCACCGCCACCGCAGTACCAGCCCTTGGCACTGCCACTGGATCCGCAAGCCACACTGACCGGGGCAGAGCATCCAACACCACATCTGGTTTCAGCTTCGAAGATGCCTTTGACCCCACCACTTCTACCGCCACTTCTGCAGCCGTACCCGCACCTGCGCTCAACACCACCAACACCGCCGCCACTTCGACCTCAACCGCGGCCACTCCTGGTGTAAGCTCTGCATCCACCCTCACATCCCCCACTGCTCCCATTGGAACCTACGCCCCACCACCCGGCCCACCACCCGGCTTCAACGCCCCTCCTGCCGTCCCACCTCGTTCCAACGCTCGCACAACCACCGCCACTGACGAAGCCGAAGACTACACGGGTGCCCTACCCGACGATGCTGGCCCCGTCAAACAGCTCTGCGGTATGGGCTTTACCAGAGAAAATGTTATCAATGCTTTGGAAAAATCAAACTATCGCACCGAAAAGGCGCTGGAACGACTTCTTGCTTCCACCACCTAATCTGTTTTTCTTCAGAGAAGGAATGTAAATAAGAATTTTATTTTGTTCAAAATATACAGAGTGTTGAAAGTTACTTTTACATGATCGAGTGTGAAAAGGGGGGCATGTTAGGCGTATAAAGAAGCGGTGGGAGGACGACCAAATAGGGCAGCCCAGGAGGGAGGTTCTTTCAACAGTGGTGTGTTCCAGCCTTCAAAGTGTTTTTGTGTTTGTAAAGTGGTGGAGGAAGAAGAAGAAGAAGAAGAAGAAGAGAGAAGGTGTAGGGTGAGGTTGGAAAGGATGTGAGCGTCTTGACGAGTGTCACCTTCTGCTGCAAAGTAGAGCAAAGCTGCAATGTTGGTGTTTTTTGCGTGATGGAAAAGATTTCGTGTGAGGAGGGAAGCTGGAATGTATGGTACGTGATATGTATTTTTGTGTGATTCTTGTGGATCCGAGGGAGGGTTGAAGAGGGGAAATGATGTCAAGAGGGATTTGAGAAGGGGTGTTGAAGGAGGGGAGGAGTTTGGTGGGAAAAGGGAGAGTAGAGGGGTTGAAAATTCGGCATCTGTACGTGCTGCTGCGTCGATAGAAGTAAGCCATAGAGTTTCAGAAAAGTTGAAAGAGGAAATCCAAGAAAGGAGACGAGATATGTATGTGATTTCGTGAGATTTGTATACTGGAGAACGTTGTTGGATCACTGTAAGCGATCCATTTGAGAAGACTGTACATGCAAGGCAAGAAAACAAGCAAAACCTAGGTTAGCATAGACTTGTCAACCAGCAGGCAGAATTAAAACAAACGCTTACCTTCAAGCGCAGTCGTCAAATCTTTTTGATCAGAGCAAGTGTCGCAAGGTCCAACAAAAGGAAAGCAGAAACTCGGGTCCAATCGTCCGACTTTGACGAGTTTCAGCTCGGCATGATGCAGCAATAGGTCTACCGCCAGCTGAGGTACCGAGCCAATAGAAACGGCGGGTATGATCAACGTTGTGCCCTGCAACGACGGAGTAGCTTTGCTCTCATCTATGGGTATGAAGAAAGGTGTTTCCGTCATAATGTGCTTTGTTGTTGGTGGATGATCGTGTCTAGAAGAGGGGGAGCTGTCAAAGTGTGCTTCTCGAAGGAGGGAAGGATTTAAGGGTCAGTGCGTGTGGAGGAAAAAGGCCCTTGAAATTTTTGTGAGAAACGATGTTAGATTCAAGCTCAGTTGGTGTTGGTCTGGAAGGGCTGCGTAACGGAAAAGCCGCGTCTATGCGCTGCGTAAGACTTGAGAGAAGGCTGCCACACACACGAGGCCGATCACTCCACATATTCCAACTCTCACGCATTGTCCACCTCCTCCTCCTCCTTCACACCTCTACCACACCTCAACATTCTGCAATCTTTTACTCTTTCTCCTCCTCCTCCTCCTCCTCCTCCTCCTACAGATCTCAACTATATTCAGAGAAGCCAACACGATGGCCGCTACCATCTCCTCTTCCAGCGCAGGAGGTCCTTCCAGCAGCGGATTCGATTTTTCCAACTATTCTCGCAACACCTTCCTCTCCAACCAAGGTCTTGGTGGATTCACCGCCACCTCTACCGGAACCACCATTGTAGGATGCATCTTTAAAGATGGTGTTGTACTTGGTGCCGATACACGAGCCACCGAAGGACCCATTGTAGCCGATAAGAATTGTGAAAAAATCCACTACATTTCCGACAACATTCGATGCTGCGGTGCCGGAACTGCCGCAGATACCGAATTCGTCACTCAACTCATCAGCTCCAACATGCAACTACACGAATTGAACACGGGTCGAAAACCTAGAGTCGTAACGGCAATGACGATGCTCAAACAGCGTCTTTTCCAGTATCAGGGTCACATCGGTGCCGCTCTGGTTTTGGGCGGATACGATAGTACGGGACCTCATCTTTTCACCGTAGCTCCCCATGGAAGTACCGACAAGTTGCCGTATGTTACCATGGGTTCTGGTAGTTTGGCTGCTATGGCGGTATTCGAAAGTGGTTGGGTCAAAGATATGGAACGTGCGGATGCTATTCAGTTGGTAGCGGCCGCGATTAGTTCGGGTATCTTTAACGATTTGGGAAGTGGTAGTAATGTGGATGTTTGTGTGATCGAAAAGGACAAGACCGAGTATATGAGGAATTACGAGACTCCCAACGAGAGAGTGAGCAAGGAACAGAGATATCAATTCCCAAGGGGTACAACCGCTTTCACAAAGCAACAGATTTATGACATGATTACAAAACAAGGTACGTATCATCAAACTTGACCAACTCTCTGTAAAAAAAAAAAAAAAAAAAAAAAAAAAAAAAAAAAACATCTCAGACCAGCACATGTATGTGCAGTGATTGACCATGGTTTTTCTTTTCTTCCTTCTGCTTGGAATTGTATACTGATCCAACAGACGTTCTTGAGTTCGGAAGGCACGCAACTCTCCCAGTAGTCGCTGCTCCGGGACAAGAGCGTATGGACACATCATAGATTATTCGTCTACAGAGAGTGTGTGTGTGCCCGCGATGTTCTGTTAATCTCTCCCAACATTCTCCCCCCCTTTTTTTTTTTTGGTAACATTTCTCAATCTCAGTATCTTGCTTAACACTTTTGGACGTGTACCCGACTGTTGATCATAAAGAGCTCTTTACATGTAGCAAAGAAAAAGAAAAAAAAAAAACCCACCCTCTTGATGGGCTGTTTGGAGGAATCGTCGCTTCCTCCCTATTCGACTGCAGGTCTACACATGAGGCTTAGCACCGTCAGAAACACACAAGAAGCACAAACGATGCTGCATTGAAAAACTGTATTGGCCACAACAAATATATATGTACATATATATATATATGGATGGCACCTCCTCATCGTACCAACAACTCTACATATCATCAACAACAACGCTCCATGGGTGTTCGACTTTTCCAAGTTGAATATCGGTGATCCTTTCCAACATTGCCTTTGCAATATCACCGATACCGTCACCAGCGGGAATCTTGATATCCTTACCGTTGTATCCGACCCGATCCACTGGGCTGACCACGGCGGCGGTACCGGCACCAAACATCTCGATCAACTCTCCATTCTGTTCGGCCTTGATCACCTCGTGAATGCTGATCTCTCGCTCGCTGACGGTGAGGTTCTTGGGAAGAGAGTTGATGGGGTATTTACCCGAGACGTGGTCGTGGGCAATGTGAAGGATGGAATCGCGGGTGACACCGGGGAGGATCATACCGTTGAGAGGAGGGGTGACGAGTTCTACGCCGTCTCCCTTTTTGAGGGCGATAAAGAGGTTCATGGTTCCTACTTCTGTGAGGAGGTGCTCTTCGCCAAAGAGCCAAAGGTTCTGTTGGTAGCCTCGCTTAGCGGCTTCGAGCTGAGGCAGGATGCCGGGAGCGTAGTTGCCGCCAAGCTTGTACTGGCCTGTTCCACCGGGCCAGGCACGGACCTTGTTGGGGTCTGCTTCGAGGGCGACTGGCTTGAAGCCGGTCTTGTAGTAAGGTCCGACGGGGGAGCAGATGACGAAGAGGAGAGCGTCCTTGGTAGGGTGGACTCCCAATGCAGCTTCGGTTCCGATGAGAGTGGGACGGATGTAGAGCGAGTGACCGGGCTCACTGGGGATCC
This sequence comes from Ustilago trichophora, assembly GCA_900323505.1. Classification (NCBI taxonomy): domain Eukaryota; kingdom Fungi; phylum Basidiomycota; class Ustilaginomycetes; order Ustilaginales; family Ustilaginaceae; genus Ustilago; species Ustilago trichophora. The sequence continues at coordinate 287,052 of OOIN01000031.1, forward strand.
AGCCCTTGTCGAGGGCAACGAGCTTCTTGATCAGCGTAATGAGCTGCTCACCTTCAAAAGTGGGCAGAGCAATGCGAGAAGCAGAATCGTTCATACGCTTCATGTTCATATCCGGCCTGAAGAGGCGCACTTTTCCGTTGACGTCCTTGTAAGCCTTCATGCCTTCAAAGAGCGAGGGAGCGTAGTGGAAGATGACGGCACTGGGGTCGAGCTGAAGGGGCGAGTAAGGGTGGATCTTGGGTGCGTCCCAACCGGTTGCGCTGTTCCAAGGCACGGAAAGCATGTGATCGGAGAAGTTGGCTCCAAACACGAGGCTCTGCGAGGGAGGCGGTGTACGGGGGGCATTAGAACGGGTAACGACAAGGGAAGACGCATCGAGGTGCTTTGAGCCGGTCGCCTCGCCAGTCATAGGATCGTGCGAGACAGCAGTGGACTGGAATCGAACCGCAGAGGTGCGAAGGGCGCCTGCCGAGGTGGGGATGGCGCGATGCGCTCGTAGGGCAGTTCTTGCGAATGTCGGCATCCTGATCCTTGTTTTGTTTCCTTTTCTTTTCGGAATGGAAGATATAGGTGGTGATGGTGAAGGGAAGACGAAGTTTGGTATTGAGTTGCTCTTGTCAAGAAAGAGCAAGACTGCACTGCACTGTACTTGTCTCACAGCGTGCCGTCTCATGACTCGTTGTCTGCTCTCGGGCATCACGGCTATTTGGCCTCATTTTCGGATATTGGCTTTTTTTGGTTTTGTTTTGTTTTTTTTTGTTGGAGCCCACACCTAGTTGAATCGGCCGAGTCGAAGAACGCGCCTCTCTCAACTCCAACATTCAGGGTCAAGCGCCATCACAGTATCCACACCATCTCTTTCTCTCTCTCTCTCTCTTCTCTCAGTCCGTGCACGACATCCACCATCATCCTCCTGACACGGTCACTGCGTTTCTGCTCACAGATACATATAAGCAGAAGTCGAATACACATGCACAGCGTCATCTACTTCCGCCAAACGTAAAATTCGCGCAGTACGGCCACCACTTGATTGACAGCATCACCTTGATAGAGATTGCTACGCTCGGCCTTTAGCTAGCTCATTCCCATCCGGAGGCGTCTGGCGTCCAGCATTCACTGCCTAGGCTGATTCAGCTTCCAAAGCTGTCTTCTCGTATCCGTCTTTTGATCATTCATATATCCAGCCGATCTAGTCAGCGCAAGACTTCCACTTCGAGCAGCATTTCATTCGTCTTTTTTTCTCCACCGTCTCTAAGTCACTCATCACTCACTGCCATCTCGGCATCACCTCATCTCCTCCATACGGTCAAAATGTCTTCGCTCCATTTTTGCGCAGAATGCAACAACCTCCTCTACCCCGAAGTAGACCGAACCAACCATGTCCTCCTCTACGCCTGTCGAAACTGCAACTACCAGCAGGAATCACGCGAGTCGCTCGTCTACCGAAACGATCTCATGTCCGTCACAAAGGAGCAACCCGGTATCGTCGATAATCTCATGAAGGATCCAACATTGAGAAGGACTCACGATCTAAACTGTCCCAACTGTGGTCATGGAGAAGCGGTCTTGTTCCAAGATCAGAGCAAGAGGATTATGAATAGAATGATCCTTTTCTACGTTTGCTGTAGATGTAATCATCTCTTCAGAGATCCCGCGCAACCGGCTCCTGCTGCAGGCCCTGGTCAGGTCTGGAATGATAGGAAGAAAAAGTAAACTGAAAACAAACAAAAAAAAGGAAAACCCTTTCAAATCTTCCTCTCCCTTTCGACATCAACATACCTCCCCTTCACCACAACAAAGCATCCCCCATCCTGACATCTTCTCATCGTCAAAATATGCCCAACCCCACCCTGTCCTCCCCTCTGATCGCAAGTGACAGCTGTAAAATTTTTTCTTACCACACACCAACCATGTACTTGTACCGATACCAAAATTCCATTTTCTCAAACACAGCATGATTCTACTACGTTCGGTAAAGAAGCATTCATAATGCTCTTCTACCGTGTCAACCAAACACAATCACGTACGCAGTTGGCTCTCCGAAAAGCATCATCAAATACGGTACAATTCAAGATCCTGATGTATTGTCCATTTGCGACGTATGTCGATCGACTGTTGTCTGCCACATCTTACTTGTACTTGTCCTTATGAATCCAGCTCAACCCGACTGTATCATATCCGCCCTCCTCTGCCATCCTATAGTACATGGCTGCCTTCTTAAGATCCTTCTTACATCCCTTCCCGGCCGCATACAGTGCACCCGCCTCTGCCTGCGCATCGGCATCACCCAGCTTGGCCGCGAGCTCAAAGTATTCCAGCGCCATCTGTTTGTCCATCTTGACGCCCCATCCATAGCAAAAGCATTTACCAAGTTCATAGACGCTCAGCTTGAGCTCGCTCTTGATGGCCTTCAGCTCGGAATCGGTCTTCAGGGTTGTGGTGGACATCATCTCGCCAGCGCGGGCAGCAGCCTTTTGAATCCAGGTGAAACCTTTGACAGGATCCTTGCGTGCTCCCCAACCCTCGCGTAGAGCCATACCGAACATGCACATGCCGACGACGCAGCCGCCGTCCACTCGGGCAGAGCGTTCAAAGTAAAAGGCGGACCGGGCAAGATCGCCCTGTTCATGATAGGTGATGCCTTGCGATAGGAAGTCTTCGGCTGAGGAAGGGCCGGTGCGCGTGTCGACTGCGGGTGAGGGGCGCGGTTTCGAGGCTAAGAGGTTTGGGTTGAGACCGAGGCCGGCGGGTGGAGCGGATGCAGTGGGTTGCATGTCGACTGAGATAGCTTGATTGGAGGGGAGGGCGGTGGACGACTTTGCGTTGCGCAGTAAGGGTGGTCGACTGTTGGAAGGTGTGTAGTTGGACGTGTCCTGCACGGGTTGAAGAGATCGGAATGACGACTGAGATGCTTTGGCTTGCACCGAGGGCTGTGTGCTGTTCCTCGGTGAGGCTTGCGTTGGTACCACAGAGGAGGGATCGCGCCATGTGGCGGCATTTTGAAGGGCTAGCGGATCGTGCGTGACACTACCAATCGACATGCGTGAAGTCATGACACTGCCAATGGTACTCGTGCTGTCACGTCGACTGCTGCCGTCCAAGCGCAGCGTCTCGACATCCAGATCGGAAACCATACTCTCCCTACCGTCTGCTCGTGCGATGGCCTCAGCGCGCTTCCGCCCAATGATGGGCCGGTCGACACCCTGGAAGTATTGGTTTGGGTCGGAATAGCCCATCGGATTCGGCCCTTCACTATTTGGTGTTCCAACCCCTGACGCTGCCGGCGGTGGCGGTGGTGGAGCCCGTCCAGCGGGATGTCCTGACGATCTAGGTCGGTGTGACCCAAGCGCACCGGCCGAAGCGCTGCGTGGGTTTGTCAATAGGCTTGATGGAGCCAAAGGCGTGCGCTTCTGCTCGCCCATGGCAGCAGACTGTTGCGGCGACATGGTCTCAACCTGTGCCGAGGTGGGAGTGGGCATCGAGACATAGCGTTGCTGACCAGGACGCACCGGCATCGAGTTCCGCAGTTGACCTCCGCTGACTTGGGAGGCTTCGGAGCCGGAAGGGCTTGGAGGGTAGACATAGACACGTGCAGTCGGCGGGCTGTCGTTGCTCTGCCTTCGCTCGTCACCGGTGATGGTCGAAGTCGAGGAAGTGGAGCGGTGGCCGAGGTAGCGGTCTGCCGACGCCATGGGTGTGCGATCGTGCAACTGTGCAGATTTGGGCTCAGCGTCGTAATCTCGTGTCTCGATTTGGGGCACAAAGCTGTGCCTGGCATCAGCATGGCCGTGTGAGAAGGTCGGCTGCTGCAGACGAGCGTTGTTGACAGGTGGTGGGACGGATCTTGTGAGGCTGACGACTTTTTCCTTGCTGGCGACTTGGCGAATGGCGGGTATCGATTCGGCACTGGATGTGCTCGCGTTTAGGTTTCGACTTGATGACCACGAGCCTGCCGGAGAGGCATGAGCGGCATGGTCGAGCTTCCACTGCTTGGCCACGGACGCGAGTCCACCACTTGACGTCAAAGGCCCACGACTGGGGTCGAGATCTATGCTGTGGACCATCGCGCCACTGTATTCACCATCAGCGTCATCGTTGTGGTCATCGCCGTATGCGCTCTCTTCGTACGCACTTTCCTCGTCGTCGGCGCGCGAAGCCCAAGCTCGACCCCATCTGCCGTCCTCACCAAACTCTGAACTGCGGACGGTATCTATCGAGGCTCTTCGCGACAACGAGGCATCCAGCGCGTCACCGGTGATCGAGTTGAACGAGATGTCAGAGGCGACCGAGTTGCGGAAAGCGTTGCTGAGAAGATGCGAGGACTGTCTCTGCCATGCTGCGTCTGGTTGGGTGGGCGTGTAAGAGTCACGGCTATCGTCGTAGGATGCCTTGTATCCTCGTTCGACCGTGAAAGAAGAAGCAGGTGTCGGCGATGTAGCTGGCAAAGATGGCGCGGAACGTTGACTGCGGGAGAAGCTAGAACCGTGCTCTGACATCAAATTGACGCTGCGAATGCTCTGTGAATCGTCAAAGTCGTCTGGATCTGGCGAAGGCTGTACGGGTGGATTGCGGACCGAAGTCTTGCGAGAGAGTGCGGAAGCTCGCTCATAGATGCGATGACTTGATGCGTCGAAAGTGGCAGAGTTTGGGTCATTGGGTTCGAGTATGTCATGCTGCACCTGTTTGCCGCGCTTGACGAGAAGCTCTAGCGGCGAGAGACCTGCTGTGGAGCCAGCTCCAGATTCAGGTGGTGATGGTTGATGTGCTCGAGGCAGCTTGTTCCAAGAGGAAGGGTCAGTGGAGGAGGAAGATGCGCCTCGGTCCGAGAGGGATGGGCTTGTCGATGGCGTATGTGCACCTTCTTGAGCTGAAGTTACAGAAGATGCGGAACCGTTAGAGGAGCCATGCGAGCCTGTGGAGAAGGAACGCACGGCCGAGGTGCCGTACGAAGCTGGTTGAAGGCGATTCATGTTGGGTCGAAGGGTGTCGGCTGACGTAGAGAATGGAGCAGCTCGGGCGGTGCTCAAAGGTGAAATAATGCAGGATCACCTTGGTCGAGCTCGCTGAGGTGTTGGTAGTGCGTGTGACTAGTAGACCGTGTGTACGAGGGGCGATAGGTGACAGTCAGGAATCGTCGCGCATCCCGTCGCCCTGGTGGAGTTGTTGAGAAAGGGAGATTTGGATCTTCGACGCTGATCTTGTGTGTATGTGTGCTGATGCGTGTGATTCGAGGATGATGATGATGAAGAGTGGGCGTGTGAAGGGCTGGATCCCACCGCAGATGATGTGGTAGCGTGGGAAAGGAGCGGATCGTGATGAAATGACTTTACTTTTCCCTCCCAAAGCCAGAGCAGGCACAAGGACCCTTAGGGCGACCGGAATGCAGAGGATGCATCCGATCCTCTGGTTCGCCCCTGGTGAGCTGCTGCTGCATTTGTGCGTCGGTCGATCTTGTGCGCGTGCGCGTGTGTTTGTGTTTGTGTGTGTGTGTGCTTGTGCACCCTCAGCTTTATTTTTTGGTCATTGTGAGTTTTCTTTTTTGGCTGTGTACTGTACAGTACTGTGCAGTAAGCTTGTGTGTGCGTGTGTGTCTCGGTGTGGCCGTGTCGCAGTATTAGCGTGGACCCTGGATCCCCGAGACTCTTCTACTCTAGCCGCCATTTGCGTTCCATAGAAGAAAAGAAAAAAGACAAAAAAAAAGAAAAGAAAAAAAAAGAAAAGGTAACGTAGTTCACGTAGATGTGGAAATCACGTAGATGTGGAAAATTTGGACCCCGGGGGATTGCCTGGTACTCTGAAAATTCAAAATTTTGAGGCAGCAGCTCCACTATCAATTTAGTACTAGGCAATCCCCCTCCCTGGGGGACTTGTCTATTTTGACTGTTTTTCTGCCGCTCAGAGGCAAGTCCCCCAGGGAAGTCAGAATTTTGAAAATTTCAAGGCAGCACAGCCACTATCAAAATTGGCAGAGTCAACTTGTCCTCCGTGATAGCATCATTCATCTCACACCTCACCCATGGCATTGATCAACACAATTCATTGCATCAACTGGCTACAGAAATGGTGGCATGCGTGGAAGGAGGGGCCCTTGCTGCTGCCAACTTGGAAAAGGTGGCTCAAGGGGGATGGCACTAGAGCTTGCCTGGGGCAGTGACAGAGGTGGCACCATGATCATCTGATCAGAACCCGGGAATGGTGGTGGCGGCTGAACAGGCCAGAAGCTTGGCAGTTGACTGCTTGTTGGAAAGACAGGCTCCTCATCTGATTCTTGAGACTCTTGCACTGCCATTGGGGCCAGTGAGGGCAACACTTGCTTGCTCTTGGCCCGTTGCTTGCCTCTTGCCTTGCATGCTCTTGGCCCGTTGCTTGCCTCTTGCCTTGCATGCTAGCTTCTCAGCCTCTTTCCTTGCCTGTTCTTCCTGCTGTGCTATCAACCGTGGTAAGTCACTTTGATGTAGCACACGTGCTTGGGACAGCCGGTTCATATCCCCAGGGAGGGCATTGCGCTTGTTTGCATGTGCTGCTGTGAGCTCCTGGATCCGGGCCTGGTCAATGACTTGCTGGTTGAAGAGACGATCAACAAACTTCTCAAACTTCTTGGTCCACATGCGCTGTTGACGGTGAGAGTAAGCAAGTGATGCCTGTTCCTCCTCTTGACGTTGATGAAGGGTTGATAGCAGCTGCGCCATGAGCTTCTTGGCCTCTTCTGATGTTGATGGTGTTGGTGTGTCTTCTGGTTGCGGAGCTGAGGAGGGTGGCGTGGAGTCACGGTGCCAAGCTGGCATGTGTCTGAGGACTTTTTCGCGGTTTATCACTGTGTCAATCCCTACATCTTTGAAAGCCTTTGTTGCAGCACTGCCAGTGATAACCCGCCTGGCCTTGACATACATCTTCAGGAAGTCCTTCTTACCAATGCTAAGATTGGCACCGGCAAACTTGTCTACTTCTGCAGTGAAGGCATTCTGCAATGGACCAAAGATTGAGACATTGAGTGGTTGAAGGAGATGAGTGGCATGTGGAGGCAGGCAGAGGCAGATGATGCGGAAGTCCCAAGCTTGCTGTATGAATTCCAAGGTTACATGTGAGCCATGGCCATCCAAAATAAGCAGACGGTAATTGCCTTGTGCCTTCTGTTGTGTGTGCTTGTTGAAGCAATCCTTGAGCCATTCCAGACCAAGATCATTGTCTGTCCAGCCATTTGGACTTGTTGCAAAGGTCCAGTCCTTGGCCTCCAAGTGATCACGGTACCATCCTTGTATGTGATTCTTCCCTCTGTAAATCACCATAGGAAGAGGTGGAGTTCCCCGTGCACCAATGCACTCAATGACTGTGATGGTCTCCCGTGTCCCTGGATGTGATCTGAAGCGCCGCCTCTTCCCATCCTCCTTTGGTATAATGATGCTGCGGGCCTGACTCTGACCAATTAGGAACCCAGTTTCGTCCATGTTGTAGATATTTTGAGGTACGATGTTGTATTCTGCAATAGTCTGTTCAAGAAGATCAAAGTACGCTTCCACTACTGCAGGATCACCAGCAAGGACCCTCTGCACATCCATGATGCGGGAGTAGTAGCCTCTTAGCCCAGGATGCCGCTGTTTGAAGGCTGAGACCCAATTCAATCCAAGCTGAGCGTCATTGTTGTTGGTTTGCTGCCGCAACAGTTGCTCCGCTAATTGTCTTAGTTCCTTGGGGGTGACCGGGAAGCCAAAGTCTGCTTGCTTGCGTATGTGCTGAACCAGGACATCCTCTGTTCCTGGTGAAAGGATTTGTAGATCTTGGAAGGCCTCAGAGCGGCTCTTCTTCCCTTGCTTCCGGTTGTAAAGTGTCTTGTAGGGGACATGGTGGTGTTCCGCTGCTGCTCTGAGACTTTTGAAGCGGCCTTGATCCACAGCAAGCAGTGCAGCCTGGATCTGTTCTTCCCTCTGATCCCTCTCTGACTTCAGCTGAGTCCTAGCAACCTTCTTCCTTGGTGAAATGTTGACCATTGATGCAATGAGAGCTGGTTGATGATGGTGGTTATGACGTGTTGGAGATGAGGAAGTGTGAGTGGGAAATTGACTGATTTGCTGCCTCAATTTTTTTGGTGGAGGGGGACTTGCCTCTGAGCGGCAGAAAAACAGTCAAAATAGACAAGTCCCCCAGGGAGGGGGATTGCCTAGTACTAAATTGATAGTGGAGCTGCTGCCTCAAAATTTTGAATTTTCAGAGTACCAGGCAATCCCCCGGGGTCCAAATTTTCCACATCTACGTGATTTCCACATCTACGTGAACTACGTTACGCATGATTCCGCACCGAAGCAAAACCAGAGCGCGCGTAACTTAGTTAGGCAGCCACACAACGCCTTGCGCCCACAAATCTCACTCTTTTGCACGACATCGTTCTGTCCTGGGCAGATTTGCATCCGCTTGCTTCCTCAAAGCTTTCAACAAAAAGCCGATCGCCAAGTGCGAAGCTTGATTCAATCGACTGCTTATTGGTTGTCAAGAAACGGGGCATGTGATCAACGCGCTGGCTTGAGAATGCAGCTCCGTCTGTCGGTCCCGCCAGATTTGCATTACGCTTCTCAATCAAGCAGGATCCTGACCCGAAAACTTTGCTGTCTCAACAACTGGCTGCGCAGGGCCATGCTGGCGATGCGTAGGTACCAGCATCTAATTATCCTGTAAAGTGAGCTCCATTTTCATACTTTGTCAACACCGATGATGTCCATGTGAGCCATTCCGAATATCTGTGCGCTCGCACCTACGCCAGCCGCGTGAGAGTAGGGGAATTTGTCACATGTGTATTGAAGGTTCAACCTCGAAGAAGGATATGGGTATATGAGGTTGCCAAACTGCATCCATCTGAGACTCGGCCGATCAGCTGTCGCTCTGCCTAGCCAGCATGCTCTTGAGCTCCTGTACACGCGAGCGCATGCTTGCACATCGACTGTCGACACAAAACATACAACGCGAAATCCAAATCAGCTATCAAGAACGCCTCCCCTATCATCCGCCTTTGAGTGGCACTTACTCTTTGATCAGTTGCGTCTCTTGCTTCCGCCTCTCGAGCTGCATCTGCATGATCAGCTTGAGCGTTTCTTTGGCTTGCACTGGCCTCAGCTCGTTGATCAAGAATTGCATGTTGACCACTACATTTTGCATGTGTTTCAGTCGATCTTTTGCTTCTGTCGACTGGGTCCAGAATCCAGGGTTGGTCGCCATTTGCTGTTGTTGCTGTTCGGGGGTGAGACTTGGATCTGGTACAGCGGGTACCCAGACGTCGTATGGTTGAGCTGGTTTCAGTAGGTCTGCTGTGATCTCGCGATACGTTTGCAGCAGTGTTTGCAATAATGTGAGCAAAAGCTGTTTGCGATCCGTGCCTTCGAGCGGATAGAGCACCGGAATGCCTAGCTGTTCCAATGTCGGCGTCACATCTGGAATCGGCCATAGTTGACCAAAAACCGTGTAGCCACCGTCTTCTTCGATCCAGTCTATGTTTGGAGGCTCGAGTTCTTTCTTCAAATCAAAGTCCGGCAACTCGAGTGTTGTTGTTTCTGTGACTTCTTCTCCAACGGGTGCCATGTCGATGTCAAGTCCTACCTCGTGCTCGGCCCGCTTTGCGCTGTCAACACTCTGTCGAAGAATCTCGTTTTGCCTCTCGAGCCTCTGTGATGGTGCAAGCTCTTCCCATGGCGCCTCGCCTTCTGCCAGCTTGTGCGAATTGAGGATCTCGAGATACCTGAGGTTGCGCTTTGTAAACTTTTTGTAGATCTGCGGTGGTGGTGGGAAGAACGATGTGCTGATTTGATTCGAGTTTGATGGTCCGGCTGCGACCGCATCGGTTGATTCCTCCTGATGCTGTGCACCAGCGTCTTGGTGTTCTGCATTCATGCTGGCTTCGAGAGGCGAGGTAAGATGATGGCTTGATTGCAACCAGAAGGAATGCGGAATCTGGCCATGTTGCTGTTGGAATTGCATGGCCGTGCGCCCAGAATTCCCGAGATCCGATTTCAAAGCAAATTCATGTTATCGCGCCGATACAGTACAGTTGTGAGGCGTTGCGAAGCTTCTCAAACTGTGCGGAATGGAATCCCTTTCGAGTCACGGACCGGCTGCCACACAACTCTCTCAAATTTGGCCACACAAAGCATTCGCATCCACCATCGGCCCCATCACCAATCGTCCTCACCACACACCAACCTACTTCTTTCAAATATGAGCAAGACACTTGACACCTCGAAGCGCGATCAGACCGTCAACCTCGGTGCTGGTCCCAGCTCTCTCCCCACCGAGGTGCTTCTCGAAGCTGCACAGGGCATCCTCGATTTTCAAGGCACTGGTATGGGTCTTATTGAGCTCTCGCATCGATCCAAGACCTTCCAGAAGCTCATGGACAAGACCGAAGCCGATCTTCGAGCGCTTTTGAACGTTCCCGACTCGCACGCTGTCCTCTTCCTCCAGGGCGGTGGTACAGAGCAATTCTCGGCTACCGCGCTCAACCTTCTCGCCGCCCACGCAGTCCAAAACCCAGACTATGTCAAAAACAACGACAACAAGGGTCCTCCCTGTGACTATGCCGTCACTGGATCTTGGACTGCCAAGGCGGTCAAGGAGGCTGCCCGCCTGGGAGCTACTATCAACGTTGCTGTTGACGCACGCAAGGTCCAAGGTGCGAATGGCAAGTTTGGCTCCATTCCCCCCATCAGCGAGTGGAGGTTAAGTCCCGTCGAGAGCAAGCCTGCCATGCTCTACTACTGCGACAACGAGACTGTAGACGGTGTCGAGTTCCCAAACCCCGGATTCCCAATTGATCAGCTGCCCGAGGAATACCGCAAGACCGTCCCCCTTGTTGCCGACTGCTCTAGCAACATCCTCTCCCGCCCCATTGATGTAGCCGCGCACGCCATCGTCTTTTTTGGCGCCCAAAAGAATGTCGGTCCCTCTGGCACTACCGTCGCCATCGTCCGCAAGGATCTCATCGTAGACCCCGATCTCGGAGTCCCCAATGGCGGTCCTCGCATCCCCACCACATTAGTCTACAAAAACATGCTCGACAACGGATCGCTATACAACACTCCACCCATGTTTGCCATCTACGCTTCCGGCCTCGTCTTTGACGATTTGCTGCAGAACAAGGGCGGCGTCCCCGGCGCAACCGAGCGATCGCAAACCAAAGCCGACCTCATCTATGGCTTGATCGACAACAGTAACGGTGTATACCTGCCTACTGTGCGTCAGGCTTCGGCAAGGAGCAGGATGAATGTCACCTTCCGCATCTCGAGAGCGGGTGAAAACAAGCCGGATGAGGCGCTTGAGGAAGCTTTTGTCAAGAGGTGCGCCGAGAACAACATTGTTCAAGTCAAAGGTCACAGGAGCGTAGGTGGTATCAGGACGAGTCTATACAACGCGGTTACTGTGGAGCAGACCCAAAAGCTAGCTGATGTTATGACCGCCTTCATGGAGGATGTCAAGGCTGGCAAGCTCTAAGCATGTCCATGTATTGGTGTACAGTATATAGATGAAAAGCATCACGCGCGCTCACATAAACACGGCCTGCTTGGCATGTGTTTCGCTGTCGCCCCATCTATATTGCGATGTTGTGAGACTAGGACGTAGAGCCATGCTCAGATGACTCCCCCTCCATCAGCTGCCCCTTCTCCTTCTGTCTACGCTTTTGCTTTTTTTTCTTGTTCATCTTTCTTTTCCTCTCCTTTTCTATTTGCCTATCGATCCGGCTGCCCCCTTTTTCTCCCCTCACCAGCTTTTCTAACGTCAAGCTCATCCTTCGCCTAGCCAGCTCTCGATTGCGGTCTCTCGACCTGGTTTCCTGACATGTCAATTTGGTCCCTGTGGGGATATGGGTGAGCTGAACATTTGTTGAAAGCTTGTTGATGGCTTGACCGCCGGGACCAGAGCCGCGGATGAATTTCTCGGCAAGATCTCGCTCATCGAGAGTCAATGGATATTTGCGAGAGCCGGGCTGCAGGGTGTATGTGCCAGCGGTGAACCAATCGGGTAGCTCGAGATCGCCTTTCTGAGATGCTGCAGATGTGGAAGTCGACGATGAGATAGAAGAGGAGGGGGAGGCATCTACTCTGGCATATTCGACACCATCGCTTTCGAATTCGTCGAGATCGTTGCATAGCTCGAGATTGTCTTCTGCTGTCGCTGATGTACCGTCTTCAAGTCTACCTGTTGTTGATCCGATACATCGAGGTGTCAGCAGTCATGCGTCCCGTGTCAAATTTGCAGAGCATGGGAAAATACTCACACACCGACTTCTCCCTCAAGCCATTGTTGAGTCTCCTTTGCACCCTCTTTGTCCGTCGCAAAAGTGTATCGGTCCAAGCTCTCATCTGCTTCTTCTTCCCTCTCGTGTTCGATCCTGTGCACGTCGTACCAGGGGATACTCTTGTCCTGTTGCCTCTGGAGCTCTGCCTGGCTCCATACCACTCTTACTGGAAAGGTAGCCTCGAAATCAAACTCTCCCAGCTCTGTTGGCAGTAGTTCGGGATGATCTTTGCGCAGATACTGGTTGTTGATCGGCGGGTCGATGAGCTGAAGTGCGGTGAGCGGACGGGAAGAGACGTAAGTCTGAGCGATGAGCGATGCGGGACCTTTGGAGATCATGATGGGTGGGAAAGGTGGAGTTTGACCTGCTTGACGAAGTGTGTCGATTGCATCTCTCTCAAAGAGCTCCATGAGCTGTGTAGAGTCTTTGAGGGAGGATAGCGATTGATCCGGGTCAAGATCGAGGAGGAGTGATTGATAGCCTTGACTGGAAAAATGTTCTATCCATTCTGAAAAGGCTTCTGCTGCGGGGGCAGAGGATGTCCATTTCGAGGCGGTGAGGAAGAGGATGGGCGTGGGAACTTCTCGTTCTGCCGAAGACGAAGCTGGAACGACTTTCAAGGTCGACTTGAAGCGTCGATTCATTCTACTCGCTGCGCTCGGAGTGAGACGGCAGGAGAGAGGTGAAGCGCTGCTGGTCGAAGCAATCGCAATCGCTGCTCGACGAATGCCGGACGTGGCTATCGATGCAAATCGCAGCATTGTGTATGATCACAGCAGCCGAAGAAGCCTTCAGAGCGTGGGAACCGTATCGAGGTGAGATGTGACAAAGAAGGAAAAGAAGATTTAGCGCTTTGACCCAGTCGGAAGACGTCCGAAGAACTGAATGAGTGAGCGCGGATGATTTTCATTTCGGCAGGGTCCAATTCCGAGCTTCGAGCTTCGAGTCCTCTTTCTCCGAGTACTCTCTCTCTCTCTCTCTCTCTCTCTCTCTCTCTCTTTCTCTGTCCCATCACCACACTTGCTGTATCTTTCACCTTTTGTACCCCTTGGCAGCAAGTAACAAACTCTGACTCGGGGTACGTTGCAGCAAGCCAGTCTTCTCGGCAACTATGGCAACTTCAACGAGCAGCACCACGGCTACCGCGAGCTTGGCAACGACCACTGCCGAACCTTCCAAACGTGATCGCAATTCTCTCTCGCCCTTCGAACCCGATTCTGTTTTTTCAGAGGCAGAAGGAACAAAGAGGCCTCGACTAGGCGCTAACGCCTGCCAAGAGGCTGAGGCACCGGCACCACCAGCCACCGCCTCCACAGCTCGACCAGGCGAAGTCACCCTCCTCCCCAACCTCCACCTCCCTCTCAACGAGCAAGTCTTCCGAACCTTTTTCCAATACGCACACGAGCGTCACAACGTATTCCTCAAACGGAAAGAGGGGAGACCGCAAGAAGAGTGGACCGACGATCCAGTTCTGCGATCGACCAAGTTCGCCAATGTGTACAGAGTTCTCGACCGTTTGACACAGTACGTGCTCACAAAGGTTGTGCAGGACGGTCCACAGGAACTCGACGAGGTCTGCTTCCGCGTTCTGTTGTTCAGATCTTTTGCACGTATCAGCACGTACGAGGTGATCAAAAGTGCACTCGGTGGCCCACCGACGCTCAAGACCTTCTCGCCAGCTGCGTATGAGAACATCCTCATGCCTCACATCGGTGCCGGAAACGCGGTGTACGGCAGCTCGTATTTCATCCCTGCTCCAAGGGAATTCAGGACCCAGTATCCTTTCCAGTCGACACTCAGGCTTGTGCAGCTCATGATCAGGACAGGGCTGCCGAGTAAGCTGGCAGAGATGCATCACATGAGGGATGCCCATTCGCTGCTTACCACTTTTCCCAGCCTGGGGCCATTCCTGGCCATGCAGTAAGTGCCTTCTTTTTCAAGTCATTCTTCTCCTAACACAAACCCAGCATCTATTGACCCATAGATGCACTTTCTTCTCCTTTTTGCTCGTAGACTCTTGCTTGACCTCAACCTGTGCGAACACTTTGACTTCAGTGAAGAAGAATTCGCCGCTTGCGGACCAGGCTCACGTAACTGCCTCGTCGACATCTTTGGCAAGTTTGTCTCTGGATTCGAGCTTGAAGCTATGCGATGGATCCAAAACAATCAAGACTACTACTGGGCCAAATACGGTATCACTGACGTGCCTCATTTGTGTCCCGCCCGAAAACCGGGTCTCAATGTCGTCGATATCGAACACACGCTCTGTGAGGTGTTCAAATACCGTCGTGCCAAAACGCGCATGGAGGCGACAAATCTTGGGCGCCCCTCGAAGCGTGGTCGAAGGGGTCGTATTTCTACGCCTCGTGCTCCCTCTGTTGCTGCGGTTGCAAGTCCAGCTCGAAGTGTAAAGCAGGAAGATGACCAAGATGGAGTCGATGGACTTGATTTTGAACGAATTCGATCAAACGGTTCCAAACTCACCACCGACAAAGTCAAAACTTTCGCCCCAACTCCTGGCAGCACTTCCATCACAGGCGCGCTCCCTGCCAAATGGCTCATCCCCCGTCCGCCAGAATCCTACGAACGCCCCCCACCCATCGACATCAGCGAGCAAGTCTACGAAGTATCACACATTGTAGCCATCACCCCTGCTCAAAACAAGTGTCTGGTGCGATGGAAAGGGTTTGGTCCCGAAGACGATACCTGGGAGTACACGGATCAGCTCGTCAAAGATGGAGCCAAAGAAGCGGTCGAAGAGTATCTCAAGTGGGTCAACAAGGTGAGAGACGAGATTACGTTGATGTTGAATGAGGAGCAGCAGAAAAAGTTGGAGTTGGAAAAAATGTCGGCGGAGACGCTATTGGGTGAAAGTCATAGGACGAGTGGTAGGAATGGGGCAAAGGGCGCAGGTGGATTGCCGATTGCGAATCTGCCGCTGTCGTTGCCTTTCTAGTCTGAGTATTGCTTATCTGTACTGCACGATCTTCAACGCTGCCTATCCTCTTTGTGACCACGTGCTGAAAGAATGCGGGTATACGTAATTGTGACAACCTTGAAGCTAGGTACATAAACTCTCGACACGATCCAGCTCAGCATCGTCCTCCCTAATCTGCTCCTTGAACCATTCCGGCGCCTCTTGGTCAGGATAGCTGATCAAATCCGTATCAAACATCTCGACAAATCGTTCATTCGTTGCCCTTGCCCTGTTGCCTGCAAAATGTCTATACTCCAACAAGATAGTGGCAAAGTTCCACCTCTGGAGCTTGCGCAAGCAGCCTAGGAGGACGCCAATCTCGTGTATCCCTGACGTATCCGTTACGAGGACGGGGTGGTAGGTTGAATTGAGAAGAATTTGGAGGCTGTCCTTGACAAGTTCCTCTGTGAGGGTGGGTGAGGAGGATGAGAAGGAGGAACGGTAGGATGTGTTGTTGGTATGCGTTGAAGTAGGGGTGATGGAGTGGAGGAAAGATAGGTCTAAATGGGTTAGGTTGTCCTGATCGTCATTTGTTGCTCCAGTATGTTGATGGGAGGAGGCAAACGGGAATGGAGAGGAAAAGTTGTCCTCGTTACCCCAGCGTTTGAGACCGAAGTGGAGGAATTTGATCCCGTGCTTTTTGCAGAATGCCGTAAGGCTCGGAGATGGTAACTCAGCCGTGAGCGAGAGGATTGTCTTGAGCTGCAGCGTGCGTAGGAAAGAGTGGTTGGCGGGTGTCGGTGTGGCTGAACGGTAGATTTGGGGAACAACAGAGGCGAACAGTGAGGGAGGCTCGACGAGGGGTGCTGTGGGTATGTTGTGCGTGTGTGAGTGATGTGAGGATGAGAATGTGTTGCTGGAGTGATGGTGATGGTGGTGGTGCGGATGCCCGCTTGAAGTAGAGGATGGCGAAGTAGACAATTTCGAAGAGCCCGGCGGGGCTAGGTGTGCGCTTGACATCTTGTACGCCGAGGCAAAGATGATGAAGATACGAGCTGTGGAAGAAGGCCAAGATAGGAACGCAGGAAGCCAAGGTTGCACCCAAAGACCCTTGAAAAACGGGCGCTACTTTCGGAAGTCGGACCAATCCTCCACTTTTCCTCCACTTGAACACAAGAAGCCTTCATCCACCCTTGCTCTTTCAGTGTTTGTCATTCATCAACACTTTCCCTTTCCCTCAACTCGACTCCAACCTGACACTCGTGCAAAGTCCAGATTGGAGAATGTGACAATCCCTTCTCTCTCATGTTCCACTCATAAAGCTGTTCCGAGTTCCTTCGGTGGGCGCGTCCAGCACGACCTGATTCACATGAATCGCACCACAATCGATCCCACCCTTCGCTTGGGCTACCAATTCGCAAAAGCCCAATCACTTCTACCCTTCCTCTATCCGGACTTCATGATGTCTCGACGCTCGACAAGACTCGGCGCGGCTCACGACGCCTCACCGTTGCTCATCGCAAGCCGGAGCTACACCTCGGATACAGATCCGGGCCCATCTTCACTCCCAGCCCACAAACTTGTAGGAATCGATGGGGGGCCACCAAAATTTGAAGAATGGCCTCTGGCTGAACTGCAGGCACAAGTCAAACGATACGGCTTCAAAACTTCGCGCAAGCGCTCTACTCTCGTAGATCAACTTCGGGCTGTGTATGACGTGATGGGCCGGGCTCGCACCAGGAATGCTGCAGAGACCTCACATGTCACCGAGCCTGAGCCCGAAGCTGAATCTTCGACTGGAAAGAGACAGTCCAGGAAGTTGATTCTCCCAAATGAGATGCTGGCCGAAAGCGATGATGAAGGAGCTGCAGAGGTGAACGGGAAAGCGAAAGCAATGGGTAAAGCCAAGGGAAAGGGCAGGAAAAGCGACCCTTTCCTCTTCGATACCAGCTCAGAATCGTCGTCCGAGTCAGTGATTCTGGCTGAAAATGCAGACAGTGCAAACAGTGAGGAAGCGGGAGACTATACACTTCAGCTCGAGCTAGAAGCGCATTCAGCCACGGATGGCGCTCCATCTTCTTCTTCGGAGGATGTCCCTCTCTCAACCACAGCTTCTCCGCGCAAAAAAACCAGGCGAAAATCCGGATCTCTGTCACCCTCTTCTTCCTCCTCTTCAGCAGAAGTACCCCTCTCCACCCTCACCTCCGCCGCCGTGGAAGAAACAGAAGATGGCGGAGGAGAAGCAGTAGACCCTTCCCCAGCTTTAGCAGAGACCATGACAACCGCGATTCGCTCCAACGAGGGGTTGTGGGCTCGCATCCTTCGCTACGAACCAATATCTTTTGATGAATTTGTCTCGCTCGCCACGCAGTCCGGGATCAGTATGGATAGTGGCAAGAGCAAGGAGGAGCTAAGAACTTGGCTGGATAGACAGTGTATTTGCTTCTATTCTGCCGAGCTGACAGGCAGTCGGTCTCGACATTGATATGACACAACAGAGCACATTCGAATGTTGAAGCGACCAACGAATAATGAAATCATGTTGAGACGCGGAAAAAAAAAAAAAAAAAACAAACAAACAAAGAAACATGGGCAATGTAGGCAGACACATCAAGCGCGGCCTGTACAAATGTGTGAACTGCGACGAAGACGAAGGCGAAAAAGAAGCAGTGAGGACGATGACTCATATGAGTCGGTAAGGTCAGAAAGCAGAAAGTGCGAGGGAGCGATGATCAAGCATGGTTAGCCTTGGCTTTGGCTTCAACCTTGCCCTCATCAGGGCCGACTTTAGAGTGAAGATCGTGTTGAGCCAGGAGACCAGACTTCCTGAGACAGGTGGTCAACTTCTTTCTCTCCTCCCTGTCGAGTTTCGAAGGGGTAGCGATGCAGAATTGCTTGTCGGTGATTTGAACGATGCCATGCTTTTTGCGGTAGTGTTTTTCGATTGAATTGAGACGAAGTTGACACTTGTAATCGCAGTGCTCTTCGTCGTACTGCTCGTGGCGCTTCTTGACAGGTTCATCTTTGAAGGGGCTTCTCTCTGCAAGCAACTTGTCCTTTTCATTCATGGGGTCAATGTCGCGCTTTGAGATGCCAGGAAGACTGAGCATAGGTCCGCCTGCTGAGTGGGCGGCCCACCAGAGAAGGTCTCGTGCCGAACCGTCGCCGTTGAAGTACGAATTGAGGTCGTTCGGGTAAGGATCGGGCTTCTGGTTGACAGGGAATCCTCCCAACCAAGCAGATCGCTTGACGTAACCCTGTTCTCGCATCCACTTGACAGCTCGCATGTGGAAGTTCTTAATGTCGCTCTGGCTACCACCACTAGCTTGGGTGACACCGTACTCGGTCATCCAAATATCCAATTCAAATGCCTCGTGAACCGACGAGATCCAGTGGGTAAACTTGTCAAAGTCCTGCCAACTACCATACCAATGAAGCGCAATGAAGCTGATCTTGCACCCAAGATTGTGGCACTCCTTCATAAATTCTTCAAGCCACTGCATGTTCCAGCAAACCTGTGGCGAGCCAACCTGAACACCCTTATCAGCAAACGGCTGCAATTCTTGCATGAACAACTTGGCGGCTGCTTTGGGTCCTATGTCAGATTGTCCTTGAACGTCAGGCTCATTAAATGCGAGCAGATATTTCGGCAAATCTTGCCGCTTGCTGATCTCGGCTTTGACGGCATTCCACTTGTCCCATTTGGTCGTGCCCCAGAAGGTAGGGACGTACTCGAATCCGAGCTTGTCGAGATCGGAGACGCGACAGTCTTGCCAGTGGTGGTACCACATCATGTCGGTGCGACGGGTGGATTTGAGACCTTTAATGCAGTCAGGACCGCAACCCCAGGGAATTCCCATTTGATGACCACTATCGTCTCCGGAGTATCTTCGTTGTTCCATGGCGACTGGAGCTGCAGCTTGATCATCGTGGTGTTGGTGTTTGTGATGTCCGTGTTTGTGGTGATGCTTCTTGGCTGAGGCGAAGGCGGCCAGCGCGAGAGTTAGTAGAGGCGCGAGAAAGAGCTTCATCTTGACAATGGCAGGAAAGGGGAAGACGGAGGAGAAGGGAGCTTTCAAAGCAGGACTGTCTTTGCACAGCAAAGAAGAAGTTGGGAGGGGGGAATCCTTATTAAGCGCGTTGAGGAAGGGTGTAGGGATGAAGAAGATTGGAGGGGAGAAGAGGGGCCGGACAAAAAAAAAGGGGGGGAAAGGAAGGGGAGAGATTATAAGTGGTGGGAGATGCGTCTCTTTCAGGGGTTCGCTACGTCTTTCAGGTACCAAGCGCGGTCATCCGTTGCTGTTTATATCTTCACACGAAATTGCTTAGCTCATTTCAACAAGGTGACTTGGACGAATCGAGTGGCGGTTGCTAAGCCCTCGACCGCTCTAGAAAGTGTGCTGGACTTTTGTCGGTAATTGTGACAGCAACGAAGGGCCGCTGTGTTGGAGCCAAGCCTTGTGACCCAATCGCACGCTAGTCAGCGTTGCCTGTTCCCACGATGCCTACATGAAACCCACCACACCTCTGTTGCTGGTGCTGGCAAGCTTTGACGCTCGTTTCAACCGAGAAAGATCTGGCAAGTTTTGTGCCCACCAATGCTCAAAAGCAGATCCCAAGATGTTTTTGACACGGCTCCCAGCAAGAACGAGGGCAAAGCTTTCCTGACCACCACCATCGTCAGCAAAGGGTAGTTTGGCACGCGATGCAAAGCGACACGAATCCCTGCCCTTTGACTAAAATCAACCAAAAAAAAAAAAAGGTGGGTTCGAGACCTCGCTTCAACGCCTCCCACTCGCTCCCCCTCATGCAATATCGGGAGCTCAAAGCGTTTACTGTACGTGAGAAGGCGGTCTTCTCCGGAAGGCTTGCTGAGAAGAACAATGCGGAGCACGGACCGTCTCGGTAAGAGACCGCGGTCGAAGCAACCCCAGGGTGAATCGGAGTGTTAGCTCTTGTTACCCCCAAGTATGTGCAATCTCCAGAACCAAATGGATGATTCCTGTCGAACTGTTTTGACATTGATTGGTGCTGCAACCGCGATCCATTGTTGTGCAGTATGCATCAACGGAAGAAGCGAACGATTAAGGCTTTGATTGCTGCCGGAAAGACAAGTACATTCTAGTGGATCGAATCTCCTCCTCCGACTAGCACTGCGAAACCCGCTCCGATAAGCGTACAACCCAGTACGCTGATCCATTTCAACTTGTGGCCAAGCAAGACATCTGCGATCTCGACGAGGATCGTCGTCATCAAACAGCTAACCGACGCGAGTACCGGACCCCAAAGCGACAAGAGGATCATGAAAGCGGCGTTGAAAAAGATACCGCATAGAACGACCATTGCAATGGCCACGCAGGTGCGTAGGTTGTGGGGGAGCTCAAATGGTTCCCAACCCAACTGGTTTGCGATGATGATCCCGATCCAAAAGGTAGTGAACGTGGTAAGGCCAATACCGGCAGTCATGACGTTGGCATGCAGTCCGAAGGGGAGAGGGGGTGGAATGGAGGGATCGTAGACTTTGCGATAGGACGAGGTTCTGCGGCTCGGACCAGGACGTGCTGTTGCTGCAGCATCTGAAGAGTAATCATCGACCAGCTGATGCGTCGAGAGGTGCGAGCGCGTACGATGCAGCCGAGTAGCACCAGAAAGAACCAGCTCTTCTTCGTCCTCGTCTAGCTCGGATTCTGTCACTTGGCTCTCCTCGTCCTCGTCCCTATCTATAGCGCCGACGCGGACTGGCTTGGCATGCACGCGCACAGAGTCTTCTGCTGCAGCCCCTTTAGACCCCTCATCATCTTCAGGTGGATTCGATGGTTCTGGCGGAGGAGTGATGGAATGATAATCTTGTCGTTCTTGATCGATGAGCTTGTCGACCATCGTCGAGTACCTCCTGTCCTCCCCCGACTCGCGCTTCTTGAGATCAACTTCGTCCTCATCGTCGCCCAGAACATGTTGGCTCGCGTCGGCACCACTGATATCGCCTTCGAAACCATTGTGCCGCGACTCTGATTGAGAGGTGCGTAGCAGACCTTCCGTCTCGTGTCTTGCGTGACCGTCGGTTTCGTTGGTGTCCTGATATCGGATGTAGCTGCGCGAACGACGATTTCGACCACCAGGAACGGCCGAGTACATCTCTGCCTGCTTTTGCTCATCCGGCAAGGTGCCGATCAGCTTGAAGGCCATTTCGTAAGCTGCCATTGTAACTGCGCCGATGAATGCGAGCAGGTCACCCAACACTGGATTATGAGCGCTGCTGACTGGAACTTGCTCTCCTTCGTCTCTTCTTGTGAGTACACGTGAGATTGCCGCTTGGATGGAGCGCCCGACAAGTTGCTCGGTTGGATCGCCAGTGGTTGGCGGTTTGCCGTGCACAGGGTCGATGGGTTTAGGCACCTTCCTATGATCCGCACCTCCATACGCGACGATGATGACACCGAGACAAGCAAGCAAGACGGAAAAGACCTTGCGCTTCTCCCACTTTTCTCCCAAGAACCATACTGAAAAGACAAGTGCCCAAACCGAGAACGTGTTGTAGATGGCCGTGATATCCGCCATCGAGGTCATAGGCACAGCGCAATACCAGCTGAGAGCGGGCACTGTGATGCCAATGGTCAACACGATGAAGAGACCGGCGAGACGGACCACGTTGAACCCGAATCTTTGCTCGAGAAACGACGCTGGCCTACGTCTCAAGCTTTCGGGCTCAATCCCATCGGCCGCCAGTTCTGCACCGCTGACATCGCGACTCGGTCTCCCGGACGCCTGACTGAGCCTCTGCCTGACAGCATCAGCCCGTGGGTCGGGTAGCGAGTTTGCCGGTGTGTCGAGCTGCCATCTCAGATTCTGCGCAATGAGATGCAGATAATGCGTAATTGGTCGTCCCGTTGTCCATCTGAGAAAGTACAGATGCATTGGAAACAGCAGCAAAAACCCACTATGTCCCAGATAGAGCGAGAGTAAAGGCTTGCGGTAGTTGAGAGACTGCTGGACATACTGCGCGAACTCGGTCTGAAGCGTGTAGGCAAAGAGACTGAGGATAAAGGCGGCGATAGCTTTACCTCCACCGGGGAGGTTCATGAAGCTGGCCTTCTTGGATTTGGGGTGGGCAGATGTCGCAGCAGTGCCGGGTTGGGGTTCGGGGGGGTCGCCTGCATAGCTGTCCCGGAAGATGTTGGTGGACATGCTGGCAGTGAAAGATTGGGCCAGGAAGAAGGTCCTAAGGTGACCCTGTTGAGTGGGCGATGGGGGGTTGCTTAGCTTCCGAGATTCTGCCGAGGCATGTGTGATATGGAATGTCCAAACGATGCGAATGAATGCGGGGTGTAGGAGAGACTGCCGATGATCAAAAAGTACAGAGGTGGAGCATCAAGCCGACCTGCTGTTGAGAATGCTGGTATCCGAGTGGTAGATCGATCGAGATCAAACAAGAGGTATGCTGTAGAGATGAGGAGGTGATGCTGTCCTGAGCGTACTATGAAGCTGTCGTGCTGATATGGTGGTGATTGTGAAGCTGAAATGAGTCTGGGGGGAGTTGTTCGCTCAATCACGAAATGACGAGCTGTTTGTTGGTTGTCAAGCTGCAAGGGCTGCATATTCACATGTGCTCTTCTTGGCCCTCTCTCTCTGAGCTGGAAGCCGGGATTGTCAGACATCGGAGCGCGAAATCCTCGATTCAACCGAAACGAACACGGGCCACGACTCTGTGACTCTCTTCTCATTTCAACTCCAACTCTGACCTCTTCTTCTCATTTCTTCTTCTTGATCATCATCATTTCCATCTCTCGCACACCATTCCATCACCATCATCACAACCATGGCATCCGCAGCAGCTTCGGGTTCACGCTCGCTCGTACCACCAGACCTTCTCGCAATCCACGACTCATTTCAGCGCTATAGCCATGATGTGATCAACCACCAGATCCCGCGATTGCAATCATGCACCAGTGCCTCGCTCCTGGCAGACTACGAAGCCGAGATCATCTCTTCCATCGATGGACTTAAGCGTCAAGTCAATGATCTCAAGTTCGCCGTCGACGAGGCAGAATCTGCAGCCGAACGTAGCGAGGTCTCCTCCCTTGCAACACGGGCAGCTCAGCAGCTGGAAGAGATCAGACAGAACACCCGCAAAGCTCTCCTCAGCGCACGAAGATCGATCGAGAACGCCCGCACTGCCGAAGCTCGTGCTGGTCTCCAACTCGCCGCCGACTCTGCGAAATCACTCACCGGTTCCCGTCCGGGCGCCTCTTCCGGAGAAGACAAGCTGATGACCGCTTCCCAGGACGTCACCGATGCCCTACGCCGCACGGTATCCCTCATGTCCTCTGAACTCGAGAAATCAGCCATGTCCTCCCAACTGCTCGAAGAGTCCTCTCAGACGATCAGCAGTCTCTCTTTCCAATACGGTTCGCTAACCACCCTGATGAACAACTCTGCCAAGATGATCAAGACGATGGAGAGGGAGGATCTGTTTGGCAAGGGAATGGTTGCTCTCAGTTTCCTATTCTTCTTGGGTTGTGTGGGGTGGATCGTGTACGTCAGGCTGATCAGCAAGGGTATCGGGCTGCTTGGGTTCTTCTTCAGGTTGTTTGGGCTGAATAAATTGCTAGGCGGGATGGGAAGCAGGAGCGGGGAGGATGTGAAAGAGAAGGCGGAGCTGTTGAAGAAGGCAGCAGGAGAAGTGGTGAATAGCAAGACAGCGAAATCGGTGGCAGCGGCGGTGACTACGGCTGTTATATCTGCTGTGTCGGCTGCAACAGGGGCGGCGGCAGCAGCAGCAGCAGCAGCAGCAGCACAGACGAGTGCGGCCAAGAACAAGGTGCAAGAGAATGTAGTAGACCTGCAGGACGATCTCGAGCAGCTGGTGGAAACAGTCCTGCCTGATGAATCCACAGGCAGGCCGGACGAGCTGCCAAGAACTCGATTAAACACGCTTCCCGTGGAGCATATTGAGCTGTAAGCCGTCAATTGACGCACGATCTCTTCCGACATCGCTTCAGCATCTGGCTCTTCTCGCAGTCGCAATGTATTTTTACCTTCAGCACCAGACGCAATCCTCTGCCCAATCGGACAACATTATGAGTCCTTCTGAAAAAAAGCGGAACGTATGCATAACAAGTCTATAGTACAACCATTGAACTCGGAACGTGCAGCTACGAAGAGGCAATAGCAGAAGCCTCATCAGCGGCGCTAAGCGATGTCGAAGCAGTGGTAGTGGTAGTCTCGACAATCTTGTTACCAATCCTAGGCTTAGAAGCGGTAGTGACAAATTCGGTCGGGACGGGCAACTTGGCCGATGCCAATCGCAAAGCCTCCTTAGCTACCTCGGGACGGATTTCAACAGGTCCACCGATTTCAAAGATGACCTTGCCCATGTTGGCTCTGTTATCGATTCAAAACGAAGCGATGAGACACAGCGTTAGCTTAACAAAGTCCTCAATCACTGCAAGAAGGGAGTAGGTGCGTTGTAGAAGATATGCTTACCTGCAGGCCCAGTATTCAAAGCTACCTTTACCCTTACCCATACGAGTCTCGTTACCCTTAATGCAGACGGGGATATCCGGGAAGACCCTCAAGAAGACCTGTGCACCTTTGACCACCTTGAGCTTCCTCTTGAGTGCAGTTTCGGCAGCAACGAGCTGTTTTGCGCTGAGACGGGCGGGGGCGAGGAGTCGAATTCCATAAGCACCTTCCTGGACGGTAGTACCCTTGGTGGATCCACCGGTGTTGAAGGGGATGGTAATCTTGTGTGCCTTGCGATACTTTGTTCGCCTTGGTGCGAGATTTCCTTTGTGTCGAACGCCGCCAAGATTGGAGAGCTGTGTTGGTGCGACGGAAGAGGTGCGAAGAGATGGACGAGCAGACGAGACGAGGTGGAGAGATCGAATGGGGGTGGAAGCCAGTCGGGAGGGTCCAGCAGCGGCGGTACGCATGACGAGGCTGCTGAAAGCAGCAGTGAGAGAAGACAACATGGTCGGTGGTAGATGTGCGATGCTGCTGTTGTAGATTTTGGCGGGTGGCGACAGAGCAAAGTCGATAGAGTTGAACAGTGACTAGAAGATGGTCTCAAGATGTGATGGTGTCGAGGTCAAGCCGAAGCTCTCGACACTTGCAAAAATGTCGAAAGAGGATTCTTCCGAAAATTGGGTAGCTTGGATCGGGCAACATCGGCCGATCGACTTTCGATTTTTCTCAACGTGATCAAAAGTCTCGCCGTGCTGGTGCTGTCTATGATGGGCTTTGTCGTGCAGTAGTGGCTGCGCTATGATTTCAACCCTCAAACCTCCACCTCAATCGGCTAAGCTCCCACAAGGCACACACACATCTTCCAAATCAACCAACCTGCTCACCTTGTTTCACGACCAGCATCTCTTGCATCTAGTCGATAGCATCCATTGCACTGCTATCAACACTTTCAGCAAAATTAACTCGAGGACATCAAGGCATCTCTCCCTTTCAGATGTCCACTTCGGCGGATCGAACCTACGAGCAGCAGAACGACTCGGCCCTAGACGCTCTCTACTCCAAAGTCTCGTCTCTTCGCTCGGTTACGATCGACATTCACAACGACTCGGAGAATCAGCGTGCAGGCTTGCTCTCGCAGACTTCGGATCAGTTTGACAACTTTGGTGCTCAGCTGACTAGGACGTCGAATCACTTTTCACGGACCATTGTCAACGGCGCGCGACAGCATCGCTTGACGCTCTACATCGTTGGTGGGTTTGTCGGTTTGTGGCTGCTGTACAAGCTTTTCCTCTAAGTACAGAGAAGAGGAGCGGGGAAAATGATTGCAGCGACGAGCAGAGGTGCGTTGAGGCCAGTGGCCTCAAGTGTGGCTCGCTTGGCTTCGAGACCAGCGGGTGCTTCTCGAACAGTGGCTTTTACAAGACGGAACAGCATAGCAAACGCAGTCAGGTGTTCAACGGTACCATCAATGGCAGTCGCTCGCCTATCGCTCACCCATCCAGCTGTGGCTCGCTCGGCATACAGCACAAGCGCCAAAACAGCCCCCCTCAAATCTTGCCCGAACTGCAGTGAACCTCAACCATTGGAATCTCTCTCCTGTCCCAAATGCAACACCCTCCAACCTCTTCCCTCGGACATTGACTTTTACAAAGCGATGGATTTGGATTTTGACACGGTCCCCAAAGGCGGATGGAAAGTCGACACAGCCGCTCTCAAACGAGCGTGGCGACTCAAGATGGCTGTTACCCACCCTGACCGCATGGTAGGTCGGAGCGAGAAAGAACAGCAGATCGGAGCGCAACAAAGTGCCCTCATCAATCGAGCCTACGAGACGCTTCTCAACCCTCTGCCGCGTGCCCACTACCTGCTGGAGAGGCACAACGCTCCCGAGGTGTCGGAATCAGACTCTTTGGAAGACCCTGAGTTGCTCATGGAAGTGATGGAGTTGAGGGAGAGACTGGAAGAGGCCGAGAACGAGGAGGAAGCAGCCGAGGTGAGAGCGGATAATGCAAAGCTGTTGGAAGAGACGGTGGAAAGGTTGGCTGAAGCGTTTGGAGAGACGCCGCCCAACTTGGAATCGGCAAGAGAGGCAGCGGTGCAACTGAGGTATTGGAGCAACATTGAAAAGGCCGCTAGGGAATGGTCGCCTGGCAAGAGGGTTGAATTGCAACACTGAGGCATAAACCATGCACGCACCCTGACTCGTCACCTTGTACATATCCAACTCGATTCATAAAGCCTTGCCAAAACCAAACAACAGAGTGTAGTCTGGTGATCCACCAGAATGCGTCGATACGATACTGACTCAACTGCGGCGCTAAAAAGAGAGAGAGAGAGAGAGAGAGAGAGAGAGAGAGAGAGAGAAGCTCTAGCAAAGCCGAGTAACACGGGTCGCACATAACTCGCTATCGGGATGGATACTGGGTTGGAAAGCGCGCCACATTTTCAATTTTCGATCTGCATGTCCGAAGAGAGGGGTTCGGTACCGTATCTGCCCTGCCGCCTGTGGACTGAACGTCTGTTGTGCGATAAAGATGTTTTTTTTTTTTTTTTTTTTTTTTTTGGTGTTGAAGCAGGATCGTGTTTGAGTTGTTGACGGATACAGTATATAGAAGGGCATGTCTGTGTCTAATCTTGGGTCATGTGGCGTCCAACAAAGCTTAGCATCGATTCAACCTTAAGCTGTACATTGCTGTACCATACAGTATATCGATGTTCGAAGCCAAGCTGTAACCTTGAAGGAAAAAAAAGAAAAGAAAAGCAGAAGATTGGAAAGAGCCATACTCGACCTTGCTTGTCATTGTGGGGGCCCGCTTTCGAGGAAAGCACATAACACACACACACACATACTCTCTCTCTCCGGTCACCCTTCCGATATGTTGTGAAGCGAATCCATTTTTTGGACTGTAGAACGGTTTCAGCCACCGATTACAGTAGGTACCCCTTGGTATCAACGTTCTACCAAGCCACTCTTTTTGTGCCGATTGTTATGACCCTACTGTTCAATTTGCGCAGATCTGTGGGTGTCGTACACACCACACACCACACACCACACACCGCTCATTCCGATCGACATTTATTTCCCTTGTTGACTGTATTCGATTGCATCTGCATACTGAAGTGGGAGTTCTATTTGGTAGAAAAGGCTTGGATGACAGAAGTCGCGTGCGGTGCGGTGCGGTGCGGTGCGCTGTCGCTGTTCGATTTGGTCGGATCTTTGATGAGCAAAATTGCCCGTGAAATGCTCTCAAAAATACATGAATAATTAAGATTAAATCTACTGTACTGTACTGTAGGCAGGAATGATTTTAGCTCGAGACTGTTCAAGTGCCATTTTTTTAAATTTTGGCTTTTGACCCGCTTTGAGTTTTTGTGGCCCCGACGTACCGCCTTTCCCCACTAGTGTGCGCAGAAAAAAGAAAAAAAAAAAAAAAAAAAAAAAAAAAAAAAAAAAAAAAACCGCCCCCAACTCCAGCCGAGCAAGATCCATCCTTTCTCTCCAAGTCAAGCCTCCGATCCGATGCAAAAAGAGGCAAAACAGTCAGTCGGCATACAGTAAGTAGTACAGTAGTACTCTTCCGTCAAAGTGTAGAAGTGTGGACTGCTAGGTGCTAGGTGCATGTCCCGTCCAAGCATCCCGATTGCGGCTAATTTGCAGGTGTGCTCTGTACTGCATCAAAGAGTAGCGCTAGTTGCAGTATGTTACAGCAAGTCTCCCCCAGATTTCGAATATAAAAAAAAGGACCCTCGAATCCGGGGCTGATTGCTGCAACATGCAACTGTCAAATCGGTCATCCGACTCACTCTCTCGAGGCGCGTCCAGTCAGTCCACTGCCAACATTGACCTTCCCCCGCGCCACTCTCTGTTGTTCAACCTCATGTCCCACATTTCTGAAAAGACTCAAAGACTGGGCGTGATTCATACCCGCATCTCGCACTCCCAGCTTACTTTTTTTCTGTCGCTTTTCCCACCGTCGTGCGCCCTTCTCGTCCTACTTCATCTCATCTCTCGTCTCTCATCCTTGCCTCATCCTAGTCTCCTTCTTTCTCTCTCTCCTTCTCGTTGCGCAACTTTACAGCGACTCGCATCTTGCTGATCAGCACCACCATCCTCGACAACAACAACCACAACCACAACCACAACAACAACCACCATACCAATCGCCGTTTTCCGTTCCCGTTTCCGTCTTCGATCTGTCTCCACTCTCCCGGCACCTATCGCCGTTACAACCTTGTTTTCTTCCATAGAAGTCGCTTCGATCGTCCGATCCTCTTTCCTTTGCTCCCCACGCTTCACCGCTTTCTCAGCGCCACTAAGCCCAAGGAAAGCACTTCGTTCCACGTTGCTCCTGACGCTTCAACTCACATAGTTGGCCCATCGTCGATGTGCTGCCCTTTTTGCTCTCCCTGAATGACATCTTCTTGACCGTTCAAAACACTCTTCCAAACTCTCGACCCCCAAGATACCCTCGCTCAATAGATAGAGACCCGCTCAAAGAGCTCTCATACCTGTACGGCCTGTAATAGTCAAGGATCCCAGCAACGCAAGATACACGTGCAGACCAGAATCAAGAACAGTAGACAAGACAAGCCACATCTCCACCGTCCACAGCCGCTTTCTGCAAGACAGTGGGTTCATACATTCCGCCAAGCGTCTCGACGCAAACACCGATTATTGGCCGAAAAGAGCTCCGCCGCATCTTCCAAAGACAGACGGCACATTCCTAGGTCGGACGGATCGGAATTGCATCCCTCGCAGGGTACCTTTCCTCGATATACTATAGACGTTCAAGGTAAGTCGATCAATCTCAGGCTCGTGGAAAGATTGTTGTCGTGTGTTTCGGTATGGATCGATTTGTTGGTTGGCAAGGAAGATTGACATGCTACGGACCGTTGCAACGTTGGATCGAGCAGAGCACAGAGCTGTCATGAGCGCTTGGCAGCATTGCTGCCCTTCGCTGAGCCGTTGGAAAGCGACAGCAGATTCACCAACTAGCCGATCGGACTAGCCGCTTACCCATACTCTTACTGGTCGGAGGGGCCGTCCTTGGCATCGCGACAGTGCAGAAGAGGTTTTTTTTCGGTCACTTTGACCCAATGTTAGTTGCTATCTCGTTCATGGCTAAAGGGGATGTACTGTAGCACGACTTTGTGCTAGCGTGCACACGTTGGTCCAAATTTGCAGCCGTTCAGAGATCCCATGCGTCCTACAAAGCCGAAATGATCGGCCTTGTCACTCGATGCAGAGGTACACTGACTGCTACGCCGATCAGTTTGCGCAGGATAGAGAGAAATGACCGCAGTAAATCGACACTGAGGTGCACTGCTTTGCGGTTGGCTAGTTGCTCCAAAGATAGCCAGCTGACTCACGCAGCCGTCCATTGGCACACACGGGCCATGGCCAGTGATGGTCGCGACCGTGTTCATTTTGCCGCGCCAAATCCCGCGAGCATGGCATATCATTAGCTTGAGCTGCTGCTCCTCTTGGCTGTGCTGCGATGTTGGCATCGCTCAAAACAAGACGTGTGCTGCTGCTGCTGCTGCTGCTGCTGCTTCTGCTGCTTCTCTAAGCAGGTCTTCCCGACTGTTTCCCTCGGTTCCAGTTCTTGCTCTGCTCTATTGCATTTCCGGTCTGGCCTTTCGGGTATCCCTTCCCTCGTTGCGCTCTTCGTGCGTCTTGCCCCTCCCGTTCCCTTCGCGCTCAGCACCGAATTCCTGTGCTGCGTTGTCAAGGAAGCGTGTCTCGCGTCACTCGTCGACCTCGTGTTCTTGCGGCGTTCCATCTTAGCCATGCCATCTTAAGATGACTGGAAAAGGTCTCTTCTCTGTCCGATGTGGCGCCTTGCTTCTTCAAGGCCTCGACAGCGCAGTTTTCACTTGTTCACCAAATGGCGCAGTCATGCTTCTTTCACGGAAATCTTCGCCTCGCCAGCTTCAGCATTTCCGTTTTAGCCAGACAGCTCGCGCGCTCCCGACGAAAAAGCAATGTGCTGTGACACAGAATGCGTGGGCCAAGCGTGGAGAGCCTTCCGATCGAGCTTGCGAATCATTGCGACGGTCACGAGAGTCAGTTGGTGGAACATCCCGTCTGATCCACACGACTCATCCTGGCCTTCTCGATAAGATCACATCCTGGCGCCGCACCCTTTTGATGCTTTGGCGTTCTCTGATGGAAGAATGCAACGCAACGATGGCCGTGATTGGATGAGAGGAGAAACAAGAGGCGGAGAGGTCGTCGAGATTTTGTCAGGCTTCAATCGCATCTAGCCTTTCCTTGTCTCATGCGTCGTCCTTCCACCCGACCGACAGTCTCGACACTTCTTGTCAGCCCGTCGGGACTACAGTGAAGAGCCTGCCGAGTGTTTGCTCCTCTCAAATCAAATCACAGACAGAAAGGATGAAAACTCTAAGCACAGTTGTGCGGGGGGATGGCTGAGTCGAGTCAATCGACCAAGTGCCCGGATGAGGGGCCGTCGACCTGCTTGGATTTTGGCTGCGACTTGGCCACCAAGCTATCATATTTCTCTCTCTCTCTCTCGCTAATCTAACGACAGTGCCAGAGATGCGAAAGGAGGCATCAGAGCAGAGTTCGAGGGTCGTGGGGCATGCGACGTCCGCAAACAGGGTGCGCCAGCCAACTTGAGGAACTTAAATACACCTCGATCCGGCTTGTCGACCTTCCTTCCTTTTTGCTTCAGCTTCTCCTTGATTCACTTTCACCCTTTCCCTCCTTCGACTAGCTTCTCTTCCTTTTCAAGATCGATTCACTTCCAGACTCTCACTCCCTACATTGCAGCACGCAAGCCTCGAAGGTGTCCCCTCCAGCGTCACCATTCGTCGTCGCCTGTGCGCATTATCCAGACTCTCTTTCTCTCTCGCCCCTCTCTTACCAGGATTGATTCGATCTCTCAGCTCTTCCATCCAACCGCAACCGAACGCTAACCTCAACGATCTTTTCCTTTCACCCTACACTCTTTCTCGCCTGCCTCACATCGATACCGCCAAATTTCATCGACATTGTACTCTTCCAGAGCCTGTCTGCGTGGACTTAGAACCGGCAAGAGCCTCGCTTTCTCCTTCAGTATACGGTCAGCTCGGCCGGTCCTTTTCTGTACAGGGCTTTCTCCATCGTTGGGGATTATCGTCAACGCCATCGGTCGCTTCTCGAACACCATTCCGGTTTCTAACAATAAAGCGCCTCGACCGACAGTCACCTCCCTAGTCCTTGATTCTGCAGAGTGAACCTGCACCCTTCGCCCAAGTAGGGATTGACAGCTCTCCGATCTCGTACAACACACTTTACCTCTCGCATGAGAGGCGCTTGCGTCGGATTT
Organism: Ustilago trichophora; assembly: GCA_900323505.1. Lineage (NCBI taxonomy): Eukaryota > Fungi > Basidiomycota > Ustilaginomycetes > Ustilaginales > Ustilaginaceae > Ustilago > Ustilago trichophora. Next base: position 319,042 of record OOIN01000031.1, read on the forward strand.
CAACGCTGAATCCGGAGTTCTCAAGTAGCCTAGACGTCTGTTCGCCTTAGAGCTAGAGTTCACAGAGTGAGGGTAAGGCACACGTCTACACGGAACGTGATACGAATCGACAGCATTTAACATTGCTATCCGCGCCATATACACGCTGCTAGGGCCTTGATCGTCTTATCCAGCTTCAGCTGCACGCTGAGACTTTGAGCCCGACTGCCAGCATGACGGACGTCGGCGAACCTGCTCGTCCACGAGCCGTGCAAACTGGCAACTCGGCCTCTTCGAGCTCTCCAAGGCAGTCTTCTCTAGCTCAGGCTGAAAGCCATCGTCCCACGGCTTCTAGCTCTCCCAGCTCTTCTCCCACGCCCTCGAATGCATCGCATCCAGCCTCGCTCAACGGTGACGATGCCAGGCATGGAACTTCCCCTGCTACCTCGGTGGATGGACCTTCTGTGCCGCCAACGGGACTCAAGCTGGACATGAGCTCCACCACTGCCCAGAGTCGTCATGAACAGGAGGCTTCGCTCAGTCGAGCCGGCGTGGCTCGTTCGCCTCATCCGCTCGATGCTTCGCAAGAGGCACGTGCGTCCCTCGCAGCTAGGCCTGGTAGTATCCTTGCGACGATGCAGGAAGAAGGTCCCGCCTTTTTGGAAAATCGACGCGAGTCGACACTGGGCTTTGATGCCGCTCAGTCGTACTCGCAGATGGAGCAAGCCATGCGTGCTTCGCGCAACCGCTCTGCTTCGAGCGCCGCAGCCCTCGCGCTTCACGGCAACAGTGCTTCCTTTGTAGATCGATGGGCAAGCAATGCCTCTGGACGAATCGCTCAAGCTAGAAGCATCTGGGAAGGATCTAACGCCGACACGCTCTCCAGCGGTGGCTCTACCAGCGGCAGTGGTGCGCCGCAGCGACCACTCTCCCAGCTGCAGCGCGGTCTCTCGGCCTCATTTGTCCGCAGCAAGCCAGAGCCGCCCTCGCCTTCGCCATTCCTCAGCTCGCCCGCCGGGTTCCACGACTTGGGCTTTGACTTCACCGAGACGTCGTCGCTACGAACGTCGCGCGCCAGCACGCACGCCGTCTCGTCTCCCTTTGGCGCGGTGCCTGATCTTCCAGAGCTGTCATCATATCCTGAGTCAGGAAACGCCGAGGAGATGCAGCGCCCGACAGGGGGGACCGAGTCGAGACGTCACTCTGTAGCGGGCCCTGGACCTCATCGCGAGGCAGCTGGCGTGATCGGAGGTCACCGACGTGCGATTGGCTTTGATGTTGCCAGCGCGTACGGTCAGGGAAATGCTAGCCGCGACCGTTCCGGTCAAGGCATGGCATCTGACGGAGGCTGGCCTCGTCACGGAAGGGAGCGCAGTGCGAGCAGCGCTACGCCTGGTTTCAACCCTTTCGCAGGAGGCAGCCTTGCGCTGTCGATGGACGACCTTGCAAGCGATCTTGATGTCGAGCCTTCATCGCAGCGCGCCAGCATGACAAGTTCGAGGCCTTTGGCGGATCCGCCTCGCGTCCCTACGAGCAGCGCAGCCGATGCTGGCACTCATGCAGCTTCTATGCCCTCGGCTTTCGATGACCGAGGGTATGGCGGTTTCCGGGCTGGTTCGATTGGCTTTGCGGATGCACAGCGCGCGAATCGCAGCGGCGTGGACAGTCTTTCGGCCAGCTGGGACATTTTGACGCCTTCACAGATGGCGGCACGCTCACCTGGAGAGGGACAGCGAACCTTGGCAGAGATGACGAGGCAGTTGCGACAGATGTCGATGGGAGAGGGGGACATGCGAGCGCGCCCTCATCCTTCGGGTGTCGCCTCGATCTTTGACAGCCAGGCAGAAGGCACTCGCACTGTGCGCGCCAGTCCTGGAACGTCGCCGACGAGCAATCGTGCGCCCAGCACAATGCATGGGCTTTCAGCTCAGGCAAAGTCATTTATAGCGTCGCAGCCTCTGCCTCCGCTGGCGCAAGATGCACTCGGAGGCCTCAATGGGTATGGATTCCTGCCTCCCGCGATGGCTCAGGGCAGCCACCTCGGCTCGCAGATGCCGGTGATGCCTCCCTATGGCCTGCCGCAGCAGCTTGGGTTTGGTGGATCTGTGGTAGGTCTGCCTGGTACTGGTATGATGCCAGGGTTGTCGTCGAACGATGTGACCTTCTCGAGCTTGGCTGCGCTGGGACCCATGCCACCGTCTTCGATGGGAGCACCGGGCGGCTTGGGAAGTCTGGGTGGGCCTTTTACCAGCGCAGGCACTACGGGCGAACTTCAGGATCTTGGCAAAGGTGTGCCACTGGCAACTCTATCGAAGGATACGCCGCTGTACATTGTAGAGTTCAAGCAGGGACGTACGGATCTGTTCTTCCAATCGAGGTCTCCATCGCAGTCGCCCTCGAAACGCGATGTCGAAGCGATCCGACGCGGCGATCTGGTGATTGTTGAAGCCGACCGTGGCAAGGATCTGGGCACGGTGGTGAATGACAGCATCACGGTGGAACAGGTGCAAGCGTTCCTTGCGCACCAGTCGGATCTGACGATTGGGACTGCGGCTGTGGGAGCGGCAGGAGTGCACGGACAAGGTGGCTTGTTGGGCGCTTCGAGTAGCGGTGACGACACGTCTTCGATGGCCTCTGGTTTGAGTGGCTCGCCTTGTTCGACGACGATGAGTGGCACTCAGGGTTTGACGAGCTCGGGTGGCGTGGGAACTCGACCGATGCGCACGATCAACCCAAAGCGTCTGTTTACCAAGGCGACGGCAGCCGATACGAGCACGCTTTACTCGAAAGCGCAGGACGAAGAGCGGGCTCTGCAGCTGTGTGCATCGAAGGTGATGCAGCGAGGGCTTGCGATGAGTGTGGTAGCTGCCGAGATGCAGTGGGATAGGCGCAAGCTCACTTTCTACTATACTGCCAGCATGCGGGTCGACTTTCGCGACCTGGTCAAGGAGCTCTTCCGGTTGTACAAGACGAGGATCTGGATGTGCCATCTGGGCCATCCCAGTGGCGCCGGCATGGGTTGACGAAGGTGTAACAGACCATTGCGACAAGGCGATTTTTTCTCGATACGTCACCTCTGTAATTCGACACGATTCTATGGGCTGCCATAAGGAGCAAGAAGATTTTGGCTGCGACATTGAGATAGCACTTGATACTTTTGTAATTTGATTTAGTGGATGAGCTATGAATGCAAAATGGCAATGTTGCTTGATCCCACACCAGCGTGACGATGTTGAACGAGTCTGGTGGTGTCGAGATGGCAGCAAGGTGCAGGCCTATGTGTAACACAAAAGGTGAGCATATTGGCAGGTCAAGATGAAATTTTTAAGCTTGAGAGATTCCCAAAGAAAAAAAAAAAGAAAAAAAAGAGGCCATTAAAATCGAAAAAAACGATAGGAATCTGGGGTTGACTGCATCTTGCACAAGGAAGAGACCACAATTGACACTGCTGTTGCGAATGAGTGGCTCAATGTGGAAAGAGCGTATGTGTGTGTGTGTGTGTGTGAGAGAGAGAGAGAGAGAGTCAAAGAGAGACAAGGTCTGCATGGCTGGCTGGCTGGCTGGCAGGCTTGGTCTGTCTCGGGCCTCAGAGCTTGTTTGGCCGTGTACAGTACAGTACATACATGTACAGTACAGTATGGGATTTTGGCTGCGAGTTGCATGTGACCCTGCACGAGCCACAGCTGCACACTCTGAGCTTTTCCGTTTGTCCTTCCTTGTCCGGCTTTCTTCCCAAAGAGAATCCAAAAAACAATCTCGCAGTCGCCAAGCACAGACTCCCTCTTGTGCTCCATTTGCCCCGTGCCACATCAGCCAATCATTCAAGTCGCATTGCTGCTCTCACCCTCTTTGCCTCCACCATCATCATCTCCACAAAAAGACTCACATCGTTGACGATTCCTTCTTCAAGCTAAAGTTTCAAACAGCGTCCTCGTTACGCTCTTTATACTCAACATGGTCTGGTCTCCTCCTGTTGCTCCATCGTCTGCCAAGGACAAGTCGAGGTAGGTACTAGATACCGCACAGCTACATCATCCTATTTGCCACACAATGACGCTGACTTTTCTCATCCATCTTTGCCTTCTCACCGCAGCTTCGCTTACGAGTCAACTGTCCACCGCTGGCCTGCGATCCTCACTCAGGTCATCGACGGCATCTACAGCGCCAACTATGCGCTCTCCTACTCGCGCACCAACCAATCCGCCAAGATTGAAGAAGGCAAGCAAATCATCGAAAAGGTTGCTGCGCTCAAGCATGACATGAGCCGCGACCGACCCCTCGAGCCCATCGGTGTTGTCTCTGGCAACGATGCCGACAACGGTCCCTCGACCGAGCTCTTTGACTCGACCATTGAAAAGGAAAAGTGGACTTGGTTTAGCGCTCCTTGGCTCTTTGCCGAGTGCTACCTCTACCGTCTGCTGAGGAGCTTCTTTGCTCGCAGCCAGCACTGGAAGCAGTACGACCCCTTCTCCAAGACCAAGCTCGACACGTTCAAGAGCTCCGGTACTGCCATTAGCGCTCTCGCTGTCACCATCGAGGATCTCGTCACCAAGTCGCTTTCTTCCCAGCAGGGTCCCGAGTCGACTCCTCAAGGTCGTGAAATCCTCTTCCACGAGATGGCCCAGATGTCGCTCTGGGGCAACGCTACCGATCTCAGCCTGCTCACCAATCTGTCCTATTCCGATCTGCAAGCCTTGCAAACTACCGGTCGCGAGCAACAGCAAGCCCGCAGCAAGTTTATCCTCGCCAACGATCTCGACCAGGCTTGGAACAAGATCTCATCGCTCAAGCATGGCCGCGTCGACATTGTGCTCGACAATGCCGGCTTCGAGCTGGTCACCGACATGATCTTTGCCGACTGGCTTCTGACCACACCTCATGTCGCCGAAGTGGTTTTCCATCCTAAGAACATGCCCTGGTTCGTCTCGGATGTCACTCCCGCTGACTTCCGACACACGATCGAGTCGCTTCTCGAGCCTAGCTTTTTTGCCCGACACGAGGATGCTGGACACGACCGCCACCGCAGTGTCAGCCGAAGCCGTGACTTGCAGGCTGATCCAAGCAAATACTCGTTCAACGCCTCTGGTGGACAGGGCGCATCTCCCGCCGGTTCGCGTTCGCTGCAGATGGCCGATAGCAAGGACCGCGGTCGCTCGCCTCACCCTTCGGGCAGCTTGCACCTCCAGGCGAGGGATGGCAGTGTCGACTCGACTGGACGAGGCCGTGCTCCTGCTGGCAGCCGCAACTTCCAGATGGACCCTGCTTACTTTAAGAATGCGCGATCGCAGACCATCTCTCCCTCTAGATCGTACGTCATGGACAGCTCGCGCTTCTCTTCGCTCTCGATTCACGACGAAGAGCCCAACGCCGACGACGAGCGACACGGCCGTGGTCGATCGACCACGGTCAAGGACGAGACGCCCTCTTCTCAGACTCCTGTCCAGGCTATGGTGAGGAGGTGGATGAAGCACATGGAATCTGGCCGATTCAAACTTTCTGTACCTCTCGACACTCCTCTGGGCGCCGACACCGGCGCAAGCAACGGCTTTTGGACTCAACCCGTCTCGTACGCCAACATGGCCACCTATGCACCCGAGCTTCACGCCGAGCTCGCCTCCAAGAGCGACTTGGTGATTTTCAAGGGTGACCTCAACTACCGCAAACTCACCTCGGATGCCACATGGAAGTCAGACACGAGCTTCCGTGAGGCTCTGGGACCCTTGGCTGGCACAGTGGAGATCCTGGCACTGAGGACGAACAAGGCCGACGTCTGCGTTGGATTGAAGCAGGGCCAGGAGGCAGAGGTGGAGAAGGAGGATCCCAAATGGAGAGTGGATGGTAAATGGGCCGTTGTGCAGTACTGTGCCAAGGACAAGTAAAGTTGCAGTACAGTCTAGATAGCAAATACTTGGACTTGTGTGTAAAGAATCATAAAAAGTGCACACAAACTGTTTCGTTCGTCTTTTTCCGTGGATATTCGAGTGTATATTAACAGGTTCATGAAGGATCCTTGTTCAAAGTAGACGTCTTTGTTCTGTCCCGTCCTTTTGGCGTGCCTCTATCCAACTGTAATGGCTTGAATTCCAGCCCTGTCTTGTGGAGATCAGACCCTTTCATGCGGCTAGATTTGATCTCTTTACTCTGCCTGACGTAGACACTATACCTGTTGTATAGTACCACTTCCGCCACCGCTGTCACCACCGCCACGAGCATACTGACCAAAACCTTGTGTCCTACGTTGGCATTTCCGCTAGCCCACCATGCTGCAGTGGCGGTGGCCAAAGTGGAGAGAAAAATGTTGAGAATGACACTGAGCGTCTGTTGGGCTTCTTTCCATGCTTGCTCCTCGCCTTGACGTAAGAGTGCTCGAGAGGAAGAGGTGGTGGTAATGGTGGTGGAAGAATGGTGGAGTGGGGATGCAGCGGTGTGCGATGAGGATATGCGCTGAGAGAGGGGAAGGGTAGGGTCAACGCCAGAGATGTTGACATAGGAAGAAGGGATCTTGTAAGAGTTGGTGGGGAGGGTGGTAGAGATGCGCTGATATTCGGCTTCCTCTTGGGCTCTACGGATTGCGGTCAGGGATTCGTCTAATTCCTTGGACTGAGAGGAAAATAGTGAGATTAGGAGACGGAGGTCAGCATTCAAAAAATCATTTATGTAGAGAATGAACGGTTGTGTCTGGGCGACGTACTCTTTGGAAAACAGGCTTGGGCGGAATGTACACGTGTGACTCCGCAACGAGCGAGGACAGCTTGAGCTTGGTTTGATCCACAACGATATCTTGCTCGCCTTGTGCCCATTGTGCAATGTTCAGCAGCACTGTATGCTCCACAATAAGTGGTAGAGCAGCGTCGTTGAAGCTGGTGGTGGGAACGGCAGGACTCTGAACTGTCATCTTGGCTTGCTCCGGTTGCTCGTCGAGGGCGGTTTTGAGCGATTGAACCGCATGATGTTTTGACTTGCTTTGTTTCCCAAGGCGCCTAAGCAGCTGTGAGTTGGATGAAGATAGGACGAGCTTCGTCATACTCTCTTGTCTCTTTGCTTTCTTGTATGGTTGTTTAAGCGAGTAGAGAAAGGTGGAAGTACTGTACACCGCCAAGACGAGGACAAGGCCGGCTGAATCGCGGAACTCGGCCATCCTCCACACACACACTCTCTCAAACACTGACACTCTAACAACCAATAAAAGTCCGGCCGAGAGCACAGCAAAGTGTTGGTCTTTATTTTTACAGACGCGATGTGGCGCGTGTTTCTGAAACATGCACTTTGCCGATCCTCCTCAAAGTCACATTTCTTTGAACCTCAAGAACCGTTTATGGCATTTCTTGCTTTGCTGCACAACGCAGACTGCACTGATGTGGGCCTTGAGGACGGTTGAAAGCAGTACAGTGCAGCACAACAGGCTGTGTCAGTAGTGAAGCAGAACGGTGAATTATACAGCAGCGTAAAATGCGGGGATGTGATTTTAGCACCAAAAAAAAAAAAAAAAAAAAAAAAAAAAGTTGCGGAGGTCGAAAAAAGGTTCCTTACTGTACGCCAACGCCCAAAAGAAAAGCAAAGGAAGAAAGCTCAAAATCTGACGCTTAAACTAGTGAAAGAGTGTGCAGCATGCGTGCGTACGTGACTTTAGCGAGTGGACCGTCCACACGCATGCCATGCCATGCACACGCAGACACAGACACAGACACAGACACAGACACAGATACAGGCACACACGCTTGCCTTCATCATTCCAATCAATCCAACCATTCGTAAGCTAGCTATCGACATTGGCCTCAACGTACCTCAGCTTCCTCCTCCTCCTCCTCATCATCACCATCATCATACTACTACTTTCCCATTTCTCGTTACAAGTACAGCAAGCGCTGATAGCATAAAACATCCTCCTTCTCAACGCTTCTATCGGATTATCAGCAACACGATCGCTCGATTACTATCAATGGCTTGCATCTAGCCTGGCTGGTCATCGTCGTTGCTCCCCCTGCATCTGCGTTTGCTTCCGCGGCGTCGTGGGACTCTTCTGCCCGAATCAGAGTCGAGGAAGCATCAAGGCGGGTGACACCTCACACAGCACTCCTTCATCCGTGGCATAGAAAGTGGCAAAGATGGACGGAAGCTCACTCAACGTCGCTGCCCCCGTCTTTCAGCCTGGAGGTGGCAGCGCTCCAACGGCGCGACAACCTTCACCGCTCCAGATGCCTCCGTCAGTGTCTGGTCTAGGAACACCGTTACAGGACCGCAATGGCCCGCCATCTCAAGCATTTCAACCCGCAATGGTAAGTTTGATTCTCCCTCTTCCTCTGTCACACCACAACGAGAGCTATCTCGCCACGATTCGGCCTCAGACTTTGTTACCATCACCTAATTGGTTTCACGAGCACTCCTACTGACATCATCGTATACTTTCGTTTCATATGCGACAGCTCTCTCAAATCCAAAACCAGATGACCCCAGGCGGTGGCGTGCCCGGCGGAATGGTTCACATGAATGCCAACTCGCGCCCCTTTATACCCGGCGGAGCTCCTCCAGCCATCTTCAAGCCACAGACTCCCACTACACCTTATCACTCCGCTTCACCTTCCATCACAAACCCATCTCGATCGCCTCTACCAGCCCATAGGTTGGGTCATGGCATGAATCCGGCAAGCGTCCAACTCACCGGTTTACCCGCCTTTCTCGCTACACCTCCCATCATGACCAACCTGCCTCATTCCACTGGCTTTGCAGGCCCACCATCTCCCCTCTCGCCCAACGCCTCGGTTCCACCAAGCCCTTTCATGTTGCCTCAGGGTCAGCCGAATTTGGGCCTGCCGTACCCGGGAGGGCTCATGAACGGAGCCGGTATCAAGTTCAGAAAGGGCAAAGGTCCGCAGCCTGTCACTCCGCTCAAGACAACGGGTCACAATTCTACCCCTTCAATATCTATGAACCCAGCCGCGTTCGCTGCGAGCTTGGCTGCACTAAAGGCAAAGAAAAAGGTCGTTGTCTCGGTGCCCAACGAGCAGCCTCTGCCTGAGGACGAGGCAATTCTAGCTCAGTCACAGGATGAGCTCGGAAAAGAGGCTGACGCTGAGGCCACAGATGCCAGCAAAGCCGAAGCTGCAAAACGTCGTCATGCTCGTGCTGCAGCTTTGACACGTCAGAAGTGGGTTCAACGACAACCGTGGGAATCGACCCAGCATGATCTCGTGCCTTGCATCGAGGTGCCCGAGGATGCCATCGTCACCTGCGAGATTCATCCTGAGCCATGGCCTCACTCTCGTGGCCTGCCAGATACCATCGACATCTATCTTCCAGGCATGAGCGCATGGGATGAATACCGAGAAATGCGCCTCGAGGAGCAGCAGATGGAAGCCCAAGCTGCCGAACAGGACCTCTTCCTGCCCTTGGTTCGCCCCAAGCCGCTGCTGCCATCCGAATTCGCCGCCTTCAACGCCGACCACAAGGGGCGCAGTCTGTCCATCTCCACTCCAGCCGATCCGAGCATGGTCTCGTTCAAGCTCAACCGCTTCTTGCAGTCACAGCAGCTCTCGCGTGATGATCCTAACCGACCCATCGATGATGAACAGGCGAAAAGCCTCCAAGACGCCAACAAGCCGTTCGGTCGCTTCCAGACGGATCTTCCGAACCGTCTGCGTGAAGCCTTTGCTCGCCGCCGCGGTGAGAGTACCGACCTGCATCTTCGCCCACCGCTCAAGCACAGCCACACCATGTCGCTTGGCTTGCCCAGCTCGGGTGGCCCGTTCGGCCCAGAGGTGTTCAGCGCACTCGACATGATTCGCGCCAACTCGGATGAAGGCCCGTCCAAGCCGCCTTTGGAGGCTCAAGATTTGCCTGAGAAGCCCTCGTCGGATTCTGAAGCCATGATAGGCCGAGCAGAACCGTTCCTCGCCAACATCGCTGAAGATGACGGTGAACAGGAGGCTGAGCTTGCTGAAAGTGCTTTCGATGGTGCAAAGGGTACGGAAAGTGGTAGCTGGAAGGATCTAGGTAGAGGATTCGGTTATGATCCTGAACCTCAAGCTGAAAGAGGAGCTTCAAAGAGACACGCAAGACAGGCTTCGAGGATTTCCGTGAGCACCTCGCGCCGTGGTGGCGAAGCAAGCGACGGAGAGATCCTGTCCGAAGGTGACGAGCTCGAAATTCGCACCAACCCAAGCGAAGATGCGGATGCTTCCGACTTTGAAGACGAGATCGACGAGTATGGGCCCGAGCACTGGCATGCTCGCCGCGGCAGCGCCCACTTTTCTGCCTTTGGCGATGCTCACCATCGTCACGGATACGATGACATGTCAGACGACGACAGTCTTCGGGACTCGCTCACTCCGTCTGACGAGCAATTCAGCAATCCTTCTGATGAAGAGGCGGCAAGAGAAGAGCGCATCTTTCGCCGACAGCATCGCGCAGCTGAGCGAGCCGCTCGTCGAGAGCGAAAGCTTCGCCAACGTGGTCGAGCCAACACCGACAACACGCTCCCCAGCAGCAGCATCGGCGAGGCCGACATTCACGACCACGGCCGCTTCGACTACGAACAGAGACAACGCTCCCACCAAGACGAGATCATCAGCAATCCTTCGGACGAGGTGCAGTCTGATGTGGACGACAGCCAGACGTTTGGTCATGCGGATCGTCCCAGGCGGGCAGATGATGGCCCACGTCTTAGTCAGGACTTCCGCTTCCCTCCTCCCAAGCCTGTGACGATTCACAACTCGCCAGCTCGTCAGGGCAATGGTCCCCCCATGTCTGGAACACTTGGACGGTCCTCGGGCATTTCGATGCTCAATCCTGGTGCCAAGGAATTCAAGTTTGGCGGTGCAAGTGCTGCGACCCGGGCTGTCTCTGCTCCGGTTTCGAGCGTCAAAGATACGCAAGAGGGTACGGCGGGTCACTTCCGCTTGCCTAGCATCAAGACTTCCAGTTTCGGATCGAGCGCGCTTGGTGACGTACCTGCCAATGCACCTCATCTCAATGTGGGAGCTCCGTCCTTCACCCCTGGAGCATTCACGTTCAAAGCACCGGTGCGTCTTCAAGTACCAGAATCCGTACGCATCGCTTCGCCCGATGGAGCTGCGACTGGCTTCGATGGTAATGCAGGTGAACAGGACGCCGAGAACCGCGAGATGCAAGGTCGCGAAAAGCGAACGCGCTACGGACCCATCGACTACAACAGCGATGACGAGCGCTATGCTGCTTACAGCACCAGTCCTCCCCGCCCCAAAGCCTCGGCCGCGAGCATCGAGGGCCCTCTGCGCAGCTTCAGCACGCTGGCCAGGCAAGGACCGCCACCGTTCCTTCCTCCAGGCTTTGGGCAACAGCAGCGTGCTGTTTCTCATGACTCTCGTTTCACCGTTGATGCCCCATCGTTTGTGCCGACCTGGGCGAAGAGTGGTCAGCACTTTGGCGGATCGACCAGCTTCAAGCGTCCGACATTGCCTGATTGGAGTCAGCCTCAAGATGCACAGCAAGAAGCTGAAGAGAAGAGTTTGCCTTCGATTCGCGACCCTAGCTTCTTTTCTAGAGAAACTGGCAGCAAGGCTATTCCGATCCGACGTCCCTCTGAGAACGATGAAGCCGAGGGACTGTCGCAAAGCGACTCGCAGAAGCGAGGTCTATCTTCTGGACACAACTTTGCTTTGTTGGATGAGCTCTCGGTTGGAAGCGCTGCTGATTCTTCGGCTGTCTCGCCGCAAGATGTTGGAGCACACGCCGTCGGTTTGGACGCTGGTCAGACTTCGACAGAGACGCTTATGGCTCCTACGCGATGGGCCGGCCCTTCAAGGCCTGAGTCTGCCTGGCCTGCAGAGAGAGCACGGCCCATGCATATTCCTGTCGGGCCTCACAGCTACCAGTCTTCTGCTGCTTCTCTCGCCTCTGATGCTGGCGCGGGACCCTCGGTGCGATGGGGCGATCGACGTGCATCTTCCAGCATCGGCATGTCTTCGGTCGATAGGAGACTGCGTCGAGGTGATCGTAATCATCACCGAAGTGCCAGAGACGCGCATGGCGACGATGATGAGGATGAAGACGAGAGCCTCACCGACTTTGTCGAAGAGATCGCCGATCGTGTCGACAAGGCACTCGAAGGCTGGGCGGGCAAGATCCTCGACGAGGTCACTATCATGGGTCAGGTGCGTCCCGTCCTGCGTAACGGTAATACTCATCCTGAAAATTCTGTTGATCAGGATAGGATCGTCCAAGAGATCTCGAGACGCATGGAAGAGGCGTTAGATGTTCACCTGTCGTCCACCTTCTCGGCCCACGTCCGCAAGTCTACCGATGCATCGGACGAGACGCAGACCACCATCCGACCTGTCAGACAGAGAACCTCTTCCCCGGACGAAAAGATGGCCGTTTCAGGTCTCGTCGACGCTCCCGGCGAGTGGGACTTTGACTATGTCCAGGACATTCTTGATGTCAAGCTCGGAGAATTCAGCAAGCAGATCGAGTCGACTATGGCGCAAGTTGTGGAGAAGCTGGATGCCCATACTCACAACAACGTAGCTGCTGCAGTGCAGGATCGAGAACGAGAAGGTGCGATGCGGGCAAGTCTGCCCTCAGACTTTGTGGAGAGCGTCACTTCACGTCTGACGGCTCAGCTCGGGTCGCTGTTCGAATCGCACACGAGTTCAGCCAAAGAGCTTCAGTCTGCAGCTGAAAGCAAGCTGCAGCAAGCTGTACAGAACAAGCTGGACGAGAATCTTTTCCTTCTTTCCGAAAAGGGAGCCGCAGACAGGTCCAACATCCAGCATATGCTCGAATCGGAAATGCACGGTCTCGAACGCTCCATTCACGAAGTTGGCAATTCGGTCAAGGACCATCTCCAGTCTGCGCTCAACGAATGCTTGCCGCCTTTGCTCGAAGAGAAGGCGACGCACGACACAACATTGGCAGACAGACTTACCAACCAGCTTGGTCAGGCTCTTGGTCCTGTATTGTCGGAGGAGAGAAGGTGTTTACTGGAAGACAATCAGAGAAGCAGAGATCTGCTGTTGGAGGCATTGCCGTCTTCTTCTCAGATCGCCCAGTCGACAGTCAAGCTTGTCGAACCGCTCATCCAGGGTCTAAAGACTGATCCTATCGACTCGGACGCGCTAGTCACCAGGCTAGCCGAGGTGATTGGCAAGCAGTCCATCGAGCATATGGTAGATCTCAACCCCGTCCTTGCGCTTTTGGAGCCTCTCATTGCCAAGCAGGAAGACGCCCGCTCCTTTAGCAAGAAGATCCTTCAACGTCAAGAAGACACCGAACGCACGCTCTCCGAGCTGCCCGGAGCCATCAACGCCAAGACCGAGATCTTCCTCTCCAGTGCCAGCGATCAGAGCGAGAAGCAACGTCTTATCCTGGACAACATTGCCGAGATCCGATCAGAGCTGGAGCGCAAGGGCTCCTTATCCGCTGTCGTTTCATCAATCGATACGGAAATGTTGCACAACAAGCTGGAAGACCTGTCACAGGATAGAGAGGTGACGCGCGAGACGGCGGAGAAGACGCTTTCGGAGTTGGCCGCCGTGTACCAGGTGCTCACCAGTTCTTACGAGGCGTTGTCTCGGCTGGAAACTCAGTACACGTCGAGTGAGCAGGTCCACCAAGAGGTTATGGTCAAGTTGGAGAAGCAGGCGCAGGATGGTGCAGAGATGGCACGGGAGTTGAGAGAGGCTGAAGCGCGAGCGGCCAGAGTGGAAGTAGAGAAGGCTGAAGTCGTTGCACAGCTTTCTTCGTCGAATAAGGAGAATACGATGCTCCGCGACCAGCTGGCGCAGATGACAGCTGAGCTGGCCTCGTTGAAAGCCGAGCGGACGCAAGACCGTGAAGCATCCGCGAAAGCTCTCTCTGAAGCCACCGCACGTGCCGACCGCGCCGAGACAGCCAGCGCGGGAACTCACGACCGCATGTCCCGCCTGCTAGACCAAGCCACCGTTGCCGAGCGAGAAGCCTACGAGTCGGCCAAGACCGTTCTCGAACGAGCTTCGAAAGCCGAAGGCCAACTTTTGGCGCTCGAGAAGCGAATCGCCGAACAGGATGTCAAGATCGCCAACTTGCAACAGCTCAGTGCGACACAGAAGCAGAAAGCTGCGCAAAGCCATCAGAAGCTCGCCGAGGGCGAGAAGCGGGTGAAAGAGCTAGAGGCGCAGGCCAAAGGGTTGGAAGTGGCGAGGAAGAGAATCGAGGTGTTAGAAGGGGTTGAAGGGGAATTGGAGGGAACGAGGGTGAAGTTGAAGGAGAGTGAAGAGAGGGAGGTGGGATTGAGGGAAGAGATAGGGAGGTATGACGAGAGGTTTGCCGAGATGGAGCGGGAACTTTTGGGGATTAAGGAAGGTTATGTTGAGGTGTCTACGCACCAAGCTACTGTTTTGCAGCTGGAAGAGAGTCAGAAGCTTATCCAGCAACTACAAGCTCAACTCGAATCCCAACACAACCCATCAGACGGATGGGAGAGCGTGGAGAAGCCAAGAGCAACAGGAGCTTGGGCTTCTATGCACGCCCCCAGACTTCGAATTAATGACGAGGATGAAGGAGAAGAAGAAGAAGAAGAAGAAGAAGAGATCGGTGATTCCTCAGCAGACCTTGTTCGGGGAGTCCGATCCGTCTCGTTTGCATCGACCGCAAGCAGTAAAGGGAGGGGAAGAGATGTTGAAGTGGATGAAGGCGGATGGTGGTCCTAAGATTCCAGCGCCTTTTGTGGTTTCGATACCCTGAACCGTTGTGAGACATACAATACAAATAGCATACAAAGCAGAAGTTGTCTTTCTTTTTACCATCATAGCAATGCACAAAGTAGAAGCAAGGATGTTTTTGTGCGATCTTGTGTGCAAATATCTCGGCTGGATTTGTGATGCAGTGGTTACTTGGAAAAGAGATGGTTCCCAGAGGGCGCAGAGTGCATCTTTGACAGGCAGGGTTCAGGGTCCATGTCATGTCAAGTGGAGAGAGAGAGAGCGGTAGAAAAAGTTCGGATGTCGGAATCTGTGTACGCTGCACTTCTTAGACTCTTTTTTTTTTTTGGTAACAACCAACCTCATTACCCAGCTAACACATGATTCTTCAATTCTTCACCTTTGCCCGACTTTCCGCTCTTTAAGGTACAAACGGCTGCTACCTTCAACTCAGGTATTGGTCGAGAGAACTTTGGCTGGTTTGTAAAGAACAGAGGATTGGTTTTCAGTTTTCTGCACAGCAACTACTTGGGAAGAAGTCAAATTACGACCTGGTGATCTAGAGACGACTTCTCTATCTGTGCAGGACTCGTTCGTACTTTGCCACTGGAAATCAATTAAAAGAAGAAAGTAAGATAGCAAAGACGAAGGGGGGAAGGAAAATGTCTCGCAGACTGCTATCTTATAGCGACATATCGGAACTTCCGCCACCCCCATCTGCATATCCATCAGCAACGCTTTCTCAAGATCGGAGAGGTGGTGGATCGTCCACCAGTTATGCGGATGGGAAGAGGAAGCGTCAGGCTGAATATTCTGGCAAAGCGAAAAAGTGGAAGGGGAAAGCTAAAAAGGGTAAGATTGGTGGAGCGGGAGATACTGGTCAGGGGATAGTGGTGCATTGGGATGATCCGAGTTACTCTGCTGATGTTTGGGTTGGGGCGGATGTTGATGAACGAAATGAGGAGGAGGGAGGATATCGTTCGTACGCCAAACAGCTGGACGAAATGGTTGAAGAAAGGATTGGTGAAGACAATGACTTGGATGGTGAAGAGAATGAGGAGGAGGACGAGAGTGAGAGTGAGAATGAGGGGGAAACATTCTACGACGCCACCGACGCTCCGGAAACATCCAACGCAATCATTCAACCTTCAAATACAGCAAAGACAATCTTGGACAGACAAAGTCAACACAACCAAATAAGCTACAAGCAATGGAAATACGACGAAAATGCAGAACCTTACGATCGGTCTCATCGACACGCTTCGAATTCTCACGATCTAGGGGATGAAGAAGAAGGACATAGCTACTCGGATTTGAAGCTGGAGCATGAGTATGATCATGGAGAGGAGTACGATGAGGAAGAGTACGATGATGATGAAGAGGGGGAGGAAGAGGAGGAAGAGGAGATGTTGCCATTTGCTATACCCGATGTGGTTGAATTTCATCGTTCGTGGGATGCTCGTCATACATTAAATCCAACCTCGGCCCTCACCAACATTTCCACCTCTTCGACTTCTGACCCAACTCGAATTCCCGTCCTGGATAAAGACTCCTCAATCCCAGACGCAACCTCAATCTCGACCCTAGCAGAACCTCACCATCGACCACCTCCTGAAGTTGGTGGAGGAGGCCGAATTCTGCATCACACTGAAATCTGGGGTGATTTTGCCCTGATTCAATCCTATTCTGCCGCACTTGACCAGTACGTTTCCATGCATTCCTCTACTCCTCATTCTTTGACCAGTGCTAGTCCTACTGTCAAGGATGAAAAAGTCAAAAGTGCACTATGGTACGATGCTCCTCGATACAACAGTTTGCTTGCGGAACAAGTGAAAGCGGATACTTTACAAATTTTAGCGCTACAACGTCAATCACAATCCGCTCATCCACATAGCTCACAAGCTAACTCATTCTTGTTGATTCAGGATAATGCTAAGACTACCGGGATGCAACCGAAAGGTAAAAATAAAGATAATATGGCAAATAGAAGAGGTAAACCGGTGATAAACATTGTTCCACATGGACATTTAGATGGTAATTCAGCTTGGAAAAAAGCTGTCAAAATGGTTGAATCTACACCCAACTCTATCGGTCTCCAAACATCCAATCTGGATGCTGCTAATGAGGGGCAAGTTTTGGTGCAAAGGAATGATGGATCTAGTAGTAAAAAGGAAAAGGAAAAGGAAAAGGAACAGGAAAAGAATGATGAGCAACAAGAAAAATTATTTTACAATTGGTGGTACTCTGGTTATCTCGCCGGTTTAAACTCTGCCTCTTCAATCATCACTGAAACAAATCAGATCCACAACCAGAACCAGCACAAAGACAAACAAAAGAACGAATCAAATTATTCAACATCATAATCTCCCAACACAAACATCAAATTACCCAACCCCATTGC
Source organism: Ustilago trichophora (assembly GCA_900323505.1). Lineage (NCBI taxonomy): Eukaryota > Fungi > Basidiomycota > Ustilaginomycetes > Ustilaginales > Ustilaginaceae > Ustilago > Ustilago trichophora. The sequence goes on from OOIN01000031.1 coordinate 336,076, forward strand.
TCCCCCCAAATCCCGTAAAGCAATCTCCCACTCCACCAACCCATACCCAAAGAGAGAATTGACAAGTAACAAGAAATCGTTCACACTTGTTTAAAACTTGATATAAAATTTCTGTGGAATGATCAATGTTAACGTAATTCATGTATTAGTCGCGCGCCTGTATTAATCGCGCACTGACCAATTTCAAAAATCCCCACCGTGTTTGATGGTAGTGACTTGCATGATGGTGTCTGCATTGTTTGTGCCTTACATGAGCCCCACCAACTTGCATTCCGTTCCAACCTTCAACATCAACCTTATCACAATCACTGCCGACATCTGTAATCAAACCAATACAAACAGCATTTCTCACATTGCAATGACAACACCATCAATTTCAAAGCGCTCCACTGCATCTCGTGCTGCTTGTGCTGATGATTGTGATCAACAAGAAGCTCAGCTTCAACAAGCAGCTGCTGAGCTTGGCAATGGAACATATTCCAGCATCCATAAAGCTGCAGCTGCAAACAGTGTGCCTGAGTCAACACTGCGTGGCCGACTTTCCGGTGTTCCGACGATCAAGGAAGGTCATGCTTCCATGCAGGCACTTATGCCTGCAGCGGAGACAGCGCTTCTGGAACACATTCGGCGCTGTGCCTGTAGCAGCTTTCCTTTGACGCCAGCGCAGATCAGGGACTATGCAAACACCATCTCACGTGGCATTCCTGGCTGCACTGATGCTCCCGACGTCAGACGGAATTGGCTCCAAGGGTTCCTGCTTTGGCATCCGAGCATTCGCTCTCATTGGTCACGGTGTCTTGATAATGCCTGGCTCACTGGAACAGACGCCGATGGAATACAATCATGGTATCAACAATTAGGCAGGATTGTGAATGAATACAGTGTGCTATCAACAGATATATACAACATGGATGAAACCGGATTCTGGTTCGGTCAAGGTGGTTCCAAGCAGGTAATCGTACCTTCTGGCGATCAAGCAGCCCAGTTTAAGGCACAGCCAGGAACCCAAGAGTTGGCCACGGCAATTGAATGCATCGGATCGGGTGGCCAGGTACTTCTGCCGGTGATCATCACCAAAGGTGCAAGCCACATGGTTGGCGAACACCGGAAAATGGCAAATGTTCCTGCATCTTGGCACTTTGCAAAGACCGACAGAGGCTGGACAACTCAAGAGCTTGCAGTTGATTGGCTCAAAACAGTGTTTGACGCCAACACTACGCCCTCAACGCCATCGGAGTGGCATTTGTTGATCATTGACAGCCACAATTCACACACCAGTACCGAGTTTCTGGTCGCTGCATGGAACCGCTGTATTATTCCATTCTGCTTCCCAGCACATTTGATGCACATCATGCAGCCGCTTGATGTCTCGGTGTTTGGTCCTGTCAGCGCTGCATACAAGCAAATAATCAACAATCTTGCACCACAATCAGTCTCGGATGTTAATTGATCTCAGTTTGTGACATTCTATGCCCAGGCACGAGCAAAGGCCCTTACGCCAACTGCAGCCCAAAAAGCATTTGCCGACTGTGGAATTGCGGTTAAACCTAATGCCGAGAAGGTACTAAACCAACTTGCCGGGCATCAGCAAGCTCAACGGACCGGAACAACACAGCAATTGCCGCTGCAGGAACGCCTTCCCCCGCAAACAAGTATGGCGGTAAGCTTGGCGCTTGACGCCTTCAGGCACAAACCAAATCCTTGGGATGGATACACACTCAAGCAAACACTCATGCAAGCATATGAACGTCCACATGCTACAATTTCTGTTCTAGAAGCTGAGAATAAGCTTCTTCAGGAACAGGAGGATCGGCAACAGCAAGCAGCAAAGAAAACGCGGGGTAAGAAGAAAGTTGGTGATCAAATGATATTATCCAAAGATATCATGATCACTCATCAGCATGCAGAGCAGGAGCTAGTCCGGAAAAAGCCAGCAATTGCCGCTCGGCAGAAACAGGAATGGAGGAAGAAACAGCGACAGCAGGAGAAGCAGGTAGTACTACCACCTCCTGCTATGATCAATGATCGCGACAAAGCATGTGCTGATAACAACAATGATGCCTCGGCATCATCAGCAATCCCAACCACATCAGCAAGGCCAGATATCATTGACATTCTTGATGATGGTGAGCCTCTCAGCCCCATTGAAGACAATGATATTGATCCTGCCTGCTTCTATGATAGTGTTCCCATAGCAAGCTCATCACGTGTCAAGCTCTAACCTTCTCTCAGTGTTCATGTACCTTAATCTCTCACGTGGTTGTCATTGAAGTTTGATGTTCTTTCATTCACCGAGGACTGTGCTCACGATCAATGCCAAGTAGTACCATCAGTTTCAATTTCAAGGTTTGAGAACGCGCGACTAATACGGGCGCGCGACTAATACATGAATTACGTTAATATACAACTTTTAAAAGCTGAAGCGATTGTCAATCATCGATCAACTGATCAACTGATGCACTACGTTCGCGTTCGCCACCACCACCACGTTGATGAGCAATTGAATTGTTACTCTCTCCATTTGCATCTCTAGGCGAGATACCGGTCAAACCTCTACCATTTGCCTCACTTCCACTACCACCACCTCCCATGGGGGGTAAGGAGCTTTCGCTGACTCTGCCACTCTCTGTCGTCACTGCACCAGGAGGTTCCATAGGGCTCTGAGAGCTTGCGCTAGCTGAACTGAGTCGTGCATGTGCTGCGTTGGCAGCGGCAGCAGAAGCAGGAGCAGAAGCAGAAGCACTGTTGCTGTTGCTGTTGCCGTTATTGTTGGCAGAAGAAAGTTCGTGTTCTCGCTTACTCGCCGATTCTTGCTCTTTAAACTTTTTCCAACGCGAACCGCATCGATCGCACAGCGTACCGGGACCATTGGGACCACGTCGGAACTTGGCATCGTGAGGAGCGGCACAATTGGAACAGGTGCGATTCTTGGTCGAGGCCAACTTGCGTACGGGATAGTTGGCATCGGATGTCGAAGAAGCGGAAGGGGTAATCATGTAGTTGTTGGGAGGTCGATTGGGGTTACCTGCCATGAGAGAATGTTGATGGGGGTCGAGCGAAGAAGGAGGTTCACTGGGACGGAGACGAGGGATCTTACGGGAACGTTCCATTTCTTCCATCTCGTGGTCGTAAGGGTGGAGGCTCGAGTAAGGGGTGGCGCTAAAGGAGCTAGAGGAAGAGGTGGAGGGATAGGTGGTTAAAGTGGGCATCGACGAACGTTCGCTGCCAGAGGTAAGATAGGAGCTGCTACCGGGTGGGGATCTGGGATCGCCCATTCCGCCAAAACGGGAAAGAGGGGGTCGATGAGCAGCGGGGACCGAAGGCATACCGTATCGATCGGCGCGCTCATCGCTGTACGAATAGTCGGCTTCGGAAAGTGGCATTCGAGCCAAGTGGGCTCGCTCGTCATGCGGATCGTGATGCAGGTCTGGGTACGGTCGGTGACGGCCAGCGCCTGGATGAGGAGCATACGACATGGGAGGAGACATTTGCTCAGCGGCAACCGAGGGCCCATGGTGAGGTCGAGAAACCATATTGATGGGTGCTCCGGCAGGACCTTCGGTAGTGACGGTGATGGATGCACCGGGTCCATCGCCGTGAGCCACGTTGACGGAGACGGCGTTGGACCCGGGCGCAGCAGATCGCTGGTTATGGTTTCCACGAATCGAGTCGGCTTCGCTGGGACGAGGACGTTTGTAGCCCATCATGGATGGAGGCGGCGGCTGCTGCTGCTGCTGCTGAGCTCTAGATGGGCTGGAAGCATGGTCGTTGGGTCCCAAATGATCGGGATGGCGTTCAGCACGATCGCGAGAAACATCTGGAAGACCTGCGAGGTCCAAGCGGCGGGCAAGGTCATCTCTTTCCTGCTCCGCGTGACGTGCACGCTGGGTCGAGCGCTCCAGCTCTCGACGAAGCTTTTCGAGATCAACATAGGCTTGGGAATTCTCGGCTGGGCCTTCGCCATTGACGCCGTACGTCATCCGAGCTTTAACCAGAGCTCGAACCAAAGGACGAACGACATCATCCAAATAAGTGCGTTCCAAGAGATGCTCGCCGAGAGAGGTGGGGATAAAAGTGGGTTCCTCGCTGATTTCATGCATTCTAGCTGCAGTGTCAAAGAGGCCGCGCGGGCCGGCGCTTTCAAATTGGGCCGAGTCAGATCGCTTAGGACGAGCCATGTAGGCCATGTCCGGATGTCGACCGAGGCCGGAATGAGGGGAGTTGATGAGGGGATGAGAGGCAGCCATGTTGAAGGTGGTGGTGTGGGGAAATTGGGGGGGATCCCTTTAGTCGATTCGTGTATTTTCGTCCAAAGAGATGAGGAGGCTGACCAGTCGGGCTGTGGACACTGAGGATAGTGTGCGATGGGCTGAAGGGATGTGAGGTTTACGAGACAAGCAGCTGCGAGTTGAGCGGCTTGACAATCGGATCCGGAACAAGTATACGATTCAAGGGGACGTCGAGAGCTGAGATAAGAGAGACAATAGCTAAGGAAGGGAGACGAGGCGGTGGACTTTGAGTGGATGGATGAAGAGCGTGAAGGTGTCGAAGAAGATAGATGGAGTCGAGTGGGGGTATAGACAGATCACCACTGCCAAGATCGTTTGCAAAAGACGACGGGTCTGGGTGGTGGCTAGATGTGTGAATCCGGATTGAAAGCGGAAAGCGAATTTGAAGATACGGAGAGAGGCCTAAAATGGAGAGGGTAGGATGCGTGGGGGCATGTAGGTAGCAAGATAGATGGTGGATGCTACAGGAGGGGAGTTAAAGGAGCTAAGCGGGTCGATCAAAGGTGTGCACACCGAATCGAATCGAATCGAATCCTATCCAATCCAATCCAGGCCAAAGTGGATGATGGAGAGAGGGCGAGGTGAAGGGCCAAAGCTGTGTGTGTTTGTGTGTGTTGAATGGATGACAGCCAGAAGGAAAGACGGACAAGGAAATGGGGAGCAAGAGACAAGCACCCAGAAATTGAGCAACGAGGATGGAAGAAGAAAGAGAGAAGGGAGGGAGAAAGAGGACAACGACGAGACGAGGCGAACAGGGCGCTGTCAAAGAAAAAGTGTGTATGTGTGTGTGTGTGTGTGTGTGTGTGTGTCGTCAGCTCAGCTCGATTCTCGTCGGCTTCGGGAGGCCCAATTCAACGAGACTGCCAAAGGTAAAGCCGGGAGACGGCAAAGGGAACAGGGGAAACCAAAAGGCACAGAAGGCAAAGGGCGGAAGAGTGAAAGATGCAAAACCGGCTGCGATGGGCAGAATGGCTCGACTCAACATAAATGATGCATTCTGCCTCGGATGCACCAACGAATAGATGGATGAGGCACAACACCAGAGGCAAGATGGAGGGAGGGTTGAGACCATTACCAAAAGAACAAAACATTAGCCAGAGCGCGCACAAGGGCGGAGCACGGGCATTCTAGCAGCGGCAGCACAGTACTCTAACTAAAAAAAAAAAAATCAAAAAAAAAAATCAAAAAAAAAAATCTAAGGTGTGGATTGCTGTGTGTCAGAATCAGTCTCGGATGCGACCTTGTGTGGGCGATCGGATCGCACGGAAGCGTTCTGTCTCTCTCTCTCGCTCTTTTTAATGGGCCAAATTAAAAATAAAAATAAAAATAAAAAGCAAAAGCCTCATCTCAATGTCAATGTCTTGTCTGTTCCTAACTGTACGTAGACTTGTCATTTCTCGCCTATTCAGTCGATTAGACGCTTCATCCGTCCATCCATGCACCCATCCACCCTTCTTCGATTGAGAGAAACAAAAACCAATTTCTAGATCGACACGCTTGTACTCGAGATGCCAGCCTGCCATACACTACTCAGGATCATTTGTGGTTCATTTGGCATGACGCAAGTGGCAGGTGCCTTGAGAACAGCAAGCTTTTCGGTTGGTGGAATTACAGTTTATACAGTATCAAGTAGGACGGATGTTGTAGAATTATTTGGGCTCAAACCTAGTTTTCCTTGCATTCTTGTCTCGGTGTATTGTACTGTACTGTACTGTACTGTACCAATTTCGGCTGTGCCCGACCAACAGCAGTTTCAGAAATCGGCGTAGCGTTCAGCACCACAGCACAAGCAGACACTATGTTTCTTTGAGCATAAAATACTGTACAGTACAGTACAAAACCGAAGCAGATGCACTTGAGCGACTTTGAAGCGAAATAAATTTAAAATAAAGTAAAATACTGTGGCAGCACTGTACAGTCAAAAAGCATTTCGAGGTCTCGACCCTGCTGCTGCTCTCGAGCGATATGAGAGGCGCGCGCGGATTAAGGTCGGTTTTCCTGTCAATCTGCGTGGCCGTGCTGAACAATGTTCTCTCTATTAGTGTACAGTACAGTACACACAAAAGAAGAAAGCAGAGCAGACCGCCGAACCCTACCGATCCGACCGACACGGCCAAAATCCCTTCTCGTCTGACAGGTGGCAGCTTCCCTCTCCAACTGTTCACTTCAGCTTTCCAATGCTGTCTGGTGCAAGCTTGACTTGACTTGGCTTTGAATCGCTGCTTTCTTGAAAACAAATGTTTCATCGCCTCCTTGCCAAGATTGCAGTACTGTACTCTGCGCTGTACTTCTGTAATTCGATCCAGATTCTTGGTTCATCTATCTCTCCCTCTCTCCCCCTCTCTCTCAACACACTACGCTTTGACCTTCCGCAGCCGGTGTCTCGCACCGGTCGGTCGCTTTCTGAACAATGCCGCAATTACGCTAAATGGCCCCCGACACGCTCCTCGTTCTGCCATTGCTTTCAGAATGTCACGCCGACCAAGCTCAAACACCACTTCTCTCCACGCCTCGCTTCGTCTCGGCAACTGCAAACAGGTCTCCGAATTCCGACTCGGATTTCGAGCGCGGTTTCTTCCCGGAATGCTCATCACCATTCATTCGTATCAACACTTTTCTACTCAGCCATCACGAATGACAGCCAATTCTGACGCATCTACTTGCTTGATCTGAGCTTGGACACGGGGCAATGGGGCAATGTGTCTGTTCCACATCCGACAATTCACCTTTCAGATTAACCAGATTGCCGTTTGACTGCATCAGCTGCACACAAACAATCACACTTTGTCGGAGTGTCTGGCATTCTTTTTCAATCAAAATGCAATCTGCAAAGTTATTCCTGTCGAGATGTCGGTGCGTACCATCTTGTCTCCCTCGGTCCTTCCTAGTCAACCGGACAAGCCTCTTCTAATGCAACAAGAGCAAATTAGTCTCGCTTTCCAGCATGCTTTGGGCTTCCGACTCTTGCTAGTTGCACTAGCAACTCGCTCGTGTCGGACCTTGAAAAATGTTTTTCCTACCACCCAGATTGCACAGCACTTTATCGGTCTCGGGCCGCTGAGTCGGACCAATCCGCTATTGAATCCTACATACACCCCGACCAACCGATCCTTTTCCTTTTCAACAGCATTCTCTTAGCAAAGAACCGCTAGCTGCTCATCGCTAGATGCTCATCGGGAGTCCCAGCAGATGGTTTTGAGATAGCCCCGTGACGGGTTGCGCCTTTCGACACATCCACTCGCATACCCCCTTACGCAGTGCCTCTCATCCAACAAAAAATAGAAAGAGAAAAAAAAAAGGCTCAACTTTGCATCTGTCACATCTTGGACCTTGCATATCTGCACTAGGAGTTGTGGCGTTCCTCGCTATACCGATGAAACTTTCTTGCTCCGGTGGGTTGGAAACAACTTTTTCTGGCTCGCCCATCTCCGCATCGAAATGTAATTCGAGTTGCCCTTGCTTCATACTTTCTGGCAGCCGTGACGTCGGTGGGATACCTTTCGCCTCGTATCCATGATGCGGAGCCGCTGCCGGAAGTTCGGCCTGGGAACCGACCAGAGAGGGCTGTGTGGGATTGCACGACGGGGGGACACATGAAACATAACCAACAGCATCCTGTCAGTCTGATATCGCTTACGGCGAGACCAACACCTGCGGATCCCGATCCACCTCCCGAAAAAAGCTTTCGGCGTCAAGAACCTTTCGAAGTTGGGACGTCGGAGCGGTCGCAATGCTGAATTCTCACCCCTGGTACGCTTTAGCTCTGCTCTGGTCTCTTCCTTCAAAGTCCTTTTATCTGTACAGCTGACGCGGCAGGACCAGAAACGGCACAAGCACACACACATGGATCCATCAGATGCTCCAAGCTTCTTCCTGCATGTTGCAAGTTAAGCAGGTGCCCAACATTCGGCAAGTGTATCACGCTTAAACCTCTCTCTGTTTGCCTCTCTCTCTCTCTTTGTGCCTCAGTTGTTGGCGTGGACTGTCCGGAGCTCACTTCCGAAAGTCATATGAATTCGAGCCAATCTCATGCGCACTTGCCGTCCAATGTTGATTTTGCATGCTACGTGCTCCATTGATGTCCGGCTCTGTGTTGCAAGCCATCGTAATCTGAACCATGGCATTGGGAAGAAGGCGACCACATGTCCCTCATCTTCCTGAAGAGCAAACAGCATCTAATCTTTCCTCTTCTCCTGATATCAAACTCCGACGCAAGAGCAGCAAGCATAGTTTGCGGAGTTTGAGAACTTGCCCTCGACCCGCTCCATGCAATACATAAGCGCTAAAGTGGAGCTCTCCCTACTCCCGAGATCCGTCTTCCAGCCGTAGCACCTTATGAAACATTCGTCGTACGGTAGCTTGTCGAGCGGCATGTAAGGGGGCGGAGTCTAGATTACCTTGGACCTACACAATTCGGCAACTTTTCGTCTGGACAATACCGGCAAAAGTTAGATCCAATGCACCCATACCGGCAGCACCAACAGCAGGCTCATTGTCCGACGAAAAAAATTAGAGCTCCTTTCGCATCGGTCAATTTAAAGCAGAACAAAAGAGTTGAACTGTTTCCTGGTTTTCATGCAACCCAAATAGCTCAGTGTTACTCTATGCACGCTCCCCTTTTTCGCTCTTTTTTGTTACTTCGGGCCGGTCTGTAGATTGAGGTATGCATGTGTGGCGGTCTACTGCCGGCTTGGCTTGACGTCGGTCGCTTCTTGTCGGTCCGATCGATCACCTATCTGCTTCTCGCTCGTTGTGAGACAGAGACGTTTGTTCACTGGTACCGACAGCACAAAGAGAAAAAGAGAGAGAAACAAGCAACGCAATTCACAAGTGCCTGGACCTTTTTGTACTCGGCAAGCACACGTCTCACAACTTCACCTCGGCTAAGCTCTTTTTTTTGGCCTTTTGCCTTTTGCGATCTTTGGACCAGCATTTTTTTCCCCAACACCTGACAACCAGCAGCACAGCAAATGCAAAGCCGGTGGTTCGGGCCCTATGTACCGTAAGCTTAGCTCATCGGCATTCACATCAAAACCAGCGTATGGCACTGCCAACACAAATTGACCGACAACTTGCAGTTTGCGCCTCCGTCGAATGGTAGATTAAGATACCGATTTTCAGAGTTGCAAATGAGCGTCACCAAAGATAAAAGGTCAACAGCAATGGATGGATATGCGAACTTTGACCGGATCCATTGTCTGGTCTGAGATTGATTGCCATTATCTTGCGTTCTGTTAGAATGTTTCGAGCTGGCCGACCCGAGGGGAGTGAGAAGTTTGGCTCGGAGAAGGGTTCAGGTCGCAAAGTCGGCCGTATTGATGCCATACAGTTGTGATGCCAAAAATAGATTCAGTTGCGCTCACACGATCATTCAGCAATCACACACATCAAAAGCTGCAAACAACACCTTTTGGCGCGCACACAGGATTCAAGCATTCACGTATACAGTACAGTACTGTACTGTACTGTACAGTATTCAGACACCCTGAAAATCATCTGGTTCACCATCACACAATCCCGATTCCGATATAGACAGGCAGAGACGGCCTCTCAACATGGACCCACCCGGACACAATGAGCTGACTTGACCTCTTCTACGCCGGCTTTTGGATGCGTACGAAGAAGGGAAGAAGAAAAAAATATCGCACCTAATGCAGAACCTATTCACACGCACGCCTCGGCTACACACAAAGCGCGAAAAACACGACTTGCTGCTGCAGCTGTCAGGTTTCGAGCGCGCAATGCAGTTGTGACTTGGAATCAGCTCATCTTGCCAAGGCAAGCTGATATACACAGTCGGCGCTTGCTTGTGTGAACCTGAACACGGTCATAGAAGGAGATACGTTCAGCGACGGTCAGTACCTATTTCACTCTCCGTCGCTGTGTCACACTTGTCACCAGCCGAGTCACCACTCTACAACAGAAGCCAGTCAGCGATGTCATTCGGATATTGCGCAGCTATGCGGTCTAGTGCGATCTGTAGGCTCACAAAAGAAATGGCAGAGGCTCATGCGCGCAAGAGCGGAGTCCGGACATCGACCGTAAAACGCTAGCCGCGCATCACCGCTCAGCCTCTCATATTCCCTGAAAATATCCAGATTTCACGATGGGGGAAACGTGTCGGCGTCTCCTACTCTCACCGGATTGGCCGGCTAGCAAACGATCAAGGCAGGAGGTTAACGAGGCGGGAGAGAGCGGGAATCAAAGTGCCGTGCTTCACTAGGGATAATGGTGGTTTGCGGGTCAGCTGAGTTGCTTTTTTGTGCTTGACGGAGCTTGGACCGAAACTCAATCGTTTCGTTGTCTTGCAACGCTGACTTTGGTCAGATGCTGTTGTAGGCTGACATTTGATCCATCTGATGTGTGCGTTGCGGGTACAGGCGGCGAGGATGAGCTGGATCGCCGAAGCTAGAAAGAGCTGAAATTGCAGTTTGACCCTGTTCTGTTCAGGGTCCAGACATAGATCTGGACCCTTCACCCATTTCACTTTGATTCGCACGAGAAACTGCCTGTCTGTCGATTCAACTCCTTCGCGTCGCGTCTTTGACCAACTCGGTCTCCACATTTTTATTTGAGTACCTTGCAGGCCGAGCTGCTCTTTTTTGCTTTTTCGTTGGGCGTGGATGGACGAATAAAGGATGGTCAACTCCGGCCGAAGCGTCGGCCGATGTTGATATTCATCGTCCATCCAGAGCACGCTACATTGCATTCTCAAGCAACAAGAAATCAGTCAGAGAGACAAAGCCGAGCCGATTTGGCCAAACGAGTCAAGCCAGCAAGATTTACAAGGACAACGGAAAGCAGCGCCCAGCACCTAGTCCTCGTACCACCACCGTCTCCTTCGAAGGAGACGTGTGAGGCAATACACGTGTCAGCCTGGCCATCAGCGAAGGGGCAATCCCTGAAAACAAGGGACCGCGAGCGACGACGATAGACTGCATCTGATTCTGACAAGCTGGAAGGAATACTTGGTCACAAGCTGTTGGGTTGGTGACGAGGATTGCTCCACAAGGTATCACATTTGAGGCGACCTCGACCAGCATACGAGTATTCCGGCATTCAGCATAGACATCTTCATACCACTGAAGCAGCACCCACAACAAGCTAGCTAGTCAGCATGTCATCGCTCTACCATCCGCATCCGTCCGAAGACGATTTACCCGCCAACAAGCGACGCAAAGTCAACACCTGCTTGCAGTGCAAAGCGCGCAAAGTGAAATGCGACAAGGTTCGCCCGCTCTGTGGCCCCTGTCAACGGCGACGTGTCCCAGCTGATCGTTGCGTTTTTGCCGACGAAGCAGATCCTGAGACCCTCCAGCACTATTTAGGCCCCGACTACCTCGCCCAGGAAGGCTACGATGTGAGCGAAATCGCTCCACCGGCCTCGACCTCGGAAGCTGGCTTGTTGGGGTTGCAGGATCCTCAGGCTCAGGCAGTGCTAGATCGAATCACTCGAGAGATGCGACAGGGCGAAGTGGCGGCCAATGGTGCTGATTTCGCCACAGCTGGCATTCTCGGTGCGGATCCGATCAATGCAAACGGCGCTACAAATCCTGCTGAGCCTGTCGTAGATCCTAGCTTGACGGGAAGCCTGCTGTCCAGCAGTGGTGCAGGTGCCAATGGCAATGGAGCTAGTAAGAGTTCCGACGCAATAGGCTCACTCGAGTCTGCCAGCCTCTTCCCCTTTGCTTCAGAACCAACGCACGAACGCACAAAGCTCATTCTCGGTCTTCTACCTAACGACCACGTAGTCAATGTTCTTCTCGACAGCTTGCGAACATTTGAGAGCAAATCTCCACTCGGCATCAGCTGGCGTCTCATCCGTATCCAGCTCATCAATCTGAGAGGAGACATCTCCGATTGGAGGACGGGCCAGGTCGAAGAGCCCGATGTCGATCTGAGCTTCCTGGCGCTTCTCTTTGAACTCATGGTTTCCGCGATTGATTGCAAGCCGGTCGAAGAGGTAATTAGCGAAGGTATCGCACTGACGCCGGAACAGGTGCCGGAAATGACGGATCGATGGCATGCAACGTGCCAGACTTTGCTCGCCATGAGCAACTTTGTCCACGAACCGAATCTCAACACTGTCTGCACCGAGTTTCTGTTTTACTTGTACGACTTGCGACGTGGTAGGTTCAGGACGGCTCTGCATCATCTTCAAAGCTCGTTCCAAAGCGCAAGGGCTATCTGCATGCATCAGCTGTCCTCAGCCGAAGACGATGCGGCTCGATGGCAAAGCACGGCAGAATCGGACGACGTCACCATCCGCACGGGCGCTGTCACCGCCATGCGCAAGGCCCACTTCCAAGGCGGAGAAGTATTCGCCATCAGCGAAGAACAAAGCATTCTCGACTCGATTCGCAATCAATCCGCCATCCGTCGCCGCGAGCTCTTGCAGACTAACATCCCAGATCGTACCCACCTCGTCAGGGAAGCAGCCCGTATGCTTTGGGTCTCTTTGACATGGCATCTGGAGCTGGTCACTCCACCATCCCCGCTTGGGGATCCCATCGATGATTCTAGTTGGACCACAAAACTCGGTTCCATCGACGAAGCGCATCTGTCGGATGGCGAAGCAAGCCATCTCCCCACGGGCCCAACATTGAGCTCGATCTCGACGCACTTTTTCCAGTTCCTCGCCGCCTCTACCGACTTTTTACTGCAGCACAAACGGCGTCAGCAAACACAGCAGGCAAACCAGGCTTCCGTGGGCGCAGAACTCCTCGGCATGATCTCCGACTGGAACGGGTTGGCAGAAACCCACCTCGCCCGAATGCGCGAACAAGTCGGAGCCGGACGAGCGATGCTCAACCACTTCTCTCTCCTCATTCACCACTGGACCCGCATTCGTCTCCTACGACCCTATCTCGGCCAACTGGAAGAAAAAGCCTCACTCTCCGCTTCACGCGAGACCCTCATCCACTCATGTCGAGAAGCCCTTCTACAAGTCCAAAAGATCGTCGCCACCTCCGATGTCGATCTGTCCATCTTTCAACCCGTAGTATCATCCGTCAAAGTCGACGCTACACTGATCCTCGCCCTTCACCTCTTGGTCCGTGCGGGTTATAATGACTCCAACACTACCCAGGAGTGGGCGGAAGTTCGAAAGTTGCTGAAAACGTCGTTGCTGTTGATGTGGACTCATTCGGCCGAAGCGAGACAGCACAGGTTGGGAGGTTTCAAGCCGTGGAGAAAGCAGACGAGACAGTTGGCTGAAGAGATTTTGTTAGCTGCGTTCGAGAGAAAGAAGGTAGCACTGGAGGAACAGCCGAGGATTAAGAATGAGGATGGAGAGTTCCCTCCGAAACAGGGACTGGATGAGGAGGATCGATTGGATCAAACGTTGGGTGGCTTGCCAGAGGATACACCGTTGAGAGTGTACAGGGATCAGCTGTTGGGGACGGAAGAGCCTGCGTATAGATTACCATTGTTTTTTGACGTGCTGGACGGGTACTTGAGGTCCCTTTGAACGAAGTTCTCTCTCTCTCTCTCTCTCTCTCTCTCTCTCTCTCTCTCTCTCTCTCTCTCTCTCTCTTTCTTACACATACACACTGGATGGCTTGCTGGCTCATAAGACATTCCATACAAGCAAATCTGGAGCGGAAACGCATAAGTTGTTGTATTATCATACCCAACACCCTGAGTGTATCGCATATAGATATAAGAAATCGCAACTCTGCACCGTTGACTCGACACTTCTAACCTTGTTCATGGACATCATGGCTTCAGTACTCGCTATCATTCCTCCAGTTGACAGGCCTAAACAGGTACGCCTCGCTACTAGACGCGTCCTGGTTGGGAACATCCAACCTGCTCCTACTCCTACTTGGCGCGTGGCTGTAGGCCCCCTCATCGGCGTATCCACCCTGGGAGAATCTCATGGAGGGTCTTGCACTCCTAGCGCTTCTGGCAGCGACCGATTTGGCATCGTCCAAAATGTTGAGTTCGGAACCCACCATGGACAGGGCGTGAATTTGAACGTCATCAACGACGATTCCACTGCTTCTGTTTCCTGTGAGTGCATTCTGGGGGAATCTTCCTCGGAGATGAATCACATCGTGTCCTGGCTTGCTACGCTTTCCACCTCCACCGAGGGGGCCAGGACCACGCAAAGTTGGAATACAGGCGTCATCGGCAACTCCAACAGCTTTGGCACTACCCCATCCACCACTCTTCTGTACCTTTGCAGCGACGTATTCCCTAATCAGCATCAAAAGTTGGGTGATGAGGAAGGATACCACGGCAAACACGGCGAGCATGATGCAGAAAAGTACCACGAGGGGAACGCCGAACTGTTGGACGTTGAAGAATCCATAGACCCAAATCTTGTAGCGCTTGTAAGTGATATCTACAATGCCCAGGTAGAGTCCAAGGAAGGAGATGAGAGGTACGAGGTGCCACCAAGGACGCAAGGGGGTTCGGGATAGAATGACGAGATCGAGCATGGTAAGGAAATAGTTGAGCGTGTGTTTGCCAATGTTTGCGAAAGCCGAGTAAGGATCGCCGAGAGGAGCAGGGCCTTTAAGAATAGTCCAGAAGATGACCATCACAACCAGGGGGAAAGAGGAAACGGTGGACACCAGCAGCGTATGGCACACCTGCAATGGTCTCGAGAAAGACCTTGACAACCAGGACCTAGGATATCTCGACCCAATTTCAAATTCTGAACCTTTGCCATATGCCAACTCTGCCTCGATATCGTCATGCAATCGAGTACCAAAGCTATCGATCCCAGCCTTGTGACGTGCAATATCGATCCTCCCAACCCCATTCAAAGGATACGCCTTATCCAACATCTCAATTCGACTTGCGCCTTGCTCCAAGCTCTCCCTTTTGGCCTGGGACCATCGGCGCAGAGAGAAAGCAAAGGTGAAAGTGTGAATGGCAGATATGAGGAAATACGTAGCATCACCCCAGAAGCTGAGAGAGGTAAAGTAGGTTATTGTTCCAATGCCTTCTTGAACTGCGGTGGCGAATGCGGTGACGAGCATGTAGATGGCGATGAGGAGGCGGAAAGTGGCAAGTGCCCACGGTGGGAGGATGTAGGATGTGACCAGACGATGTTGGGGGTCAAAGGGAGTGTCGACGCCGAGGTAGTGGTAGATCTTGGTGGATAGACCGGAGATTTCGGGGAGAATTTCAGCTTCGGGTGGAGAGGTGGTTTGATGAGGGTGGGTGACAAACGCAGGTGCGTTGTTCATAGGAGGGGTCATGTGCGATGCTAGGTTGGCCATCTTGACAACGGTTCCTGGAGGGACGGTGATATTCGACAGGAGAGGATGGAGGAGTGACCGTAACCCAGGGAGAGGGAATATCAACTCGACGTGCCAGAACGATTGCTCGAAGAGATGGTGGTGATTCCACGACAACAAAGAAGGGAAAGGAGTCGATGAGACGGACGAAAGGGGGGTTAGAAAGACTAACAATAGCATCGAGACATCATTTCGAGCTCAACTCTTATACTCGTTCAAGCAATCAGCTCCTCATATCGCATTCGGCATCCCTTTCTGCTTTATCACGAATACAGGAACGGAAATCTTCCCTTCCGCACACGCACACATAGAGCAAGTTGCATGAAAACAGTGGTGACACGGAAAGGCTGTTTTAATGGCTGAAACATGCATATGGCTCTGGACGTGTATCGAGCATCTTTCCACGAGGCGTTTGAAGGAACTTGACAGGACAGAGTAGCGGTAAAAGAGCCCACAAAAAAAAGTTGGAGAAGAATGGGCAAAACGGCGGCTAAACGGCGGGGATGGGATGGGATGGGATGGTGATGATTGAGAGTGGCGCCTCTGTCTCGGTTGGCGATACTGTTCTGACTTTGTTAGGTGGTCGGGGTCTGGACTAGTTGGCCTGACTAAAGCAGTTGAGGTGGGGGGCGTTGACAGTTGATCTAGAGTATCCGAAAGCGCACCTTTACCTACAGTACTGTACAGCAGCTACAGGACAAACAAATCGGCGGGCGCGGCCTTCAAAAGTCTCAGCGGTGTATGTACAGAGTAGGACAATCAGTCTTGTGGTAGGGTTGCTGTCGAACAAGGCCTTTTCTCCATATCAAGTTAGCCGCCCTCTGCTATCTGCTCTCTGCTCATTGCGCTCTGCTCTCACTACTGTTTCCGCAAGCGGGTACGACGGCGTTTGACATGAGACAAGAGGTCCAGCCTCCAATTTTCTTCTTTTTGGATTGGTCTTACGCGCTATTCGCAGTCAGCCACTTTTTGAAATCATTCTCTAAGCGCGAATTCAATTTTCTCGAAAGCTGTCCAAAACAGCGACTGTTTTTTTAAAAAGAGCCAAGCCGTGGATATGGAGGGCGTCGGCGGAAGGTGAATCAGTGAAACCTGCACGACGCCTCCTCAACTCAACTCAACGTGTACAGTACTCATATCACGACATGTACAGTACAGAGTGTCTGTGCGTGCTCATTCACTCGTAGCATCTCTGGTTGATGCATTGATAAACAATGTGATTCGTTCGACCATCATTTTGACCATCTGAAGCAGCAGCAGCAGCAGCAGCAGCAGCAACGAAGAAGAAAAGCTCTGCTAGAATCAGTGGAGCAACTCTCTCAGCCCCATCACACATCGTTCTGTGCGTCTCACTCTGTCTTATGAGAGACGGCATCAGGACGTATGTACGAACAATCTCCAATACAGTACTCGCCCTCCCTATGTACGGTATGTGCTTGGCAAGCGCTTGCACCGCCATCGGATTACTACAACCTCAGACAAATGCTGCAGGAACCATCAACCAGGGCGGCTAGCGGGACGTTTCTTTTGCCTCTTTCTCTCTCTTTCTCTCTCTCTCTTATACTCCGCTCAGCGCCTCTCAGCCCTATTCTGCCTGACCTCAAACCATCTTCCAGCTAGAAAGCAGTGTAGGTTGGGCGTATCGGTTAATATCGGTAGTGAGCACAGGGGCCCGGTCCGGACTGTTTCCAGACAATCTCGCATCGCAGTTAAGACGCTCTCAACTTTGGCAGAAGCTCCGCTGCGAAAGGGCTTTGTTATCTCTCCGAGAGCGGATCGGAGAGCCAACCTCTGCGCTCCACTTTCACGATCGTGCTGCGGGGCAATGAACAGTAGAGCATCGATTCGTTTAGAGTTGGTGGTGATGGTTCTAATTGAAGCGTCCTTTACAAGTAAACGCTCACGAGCTGGCGGCCTAACAAAAACCCATTTTGAAGACCCACATGTTAGATGTGAAACAGGCAACAATTTTGGAGAGAGAAATCCCAAAGTGGAGATTTCGCACACAGCCCCAACTTCCGACTCCCGTACCTTTTCTCTCCCTCTCAACATCATCAACTTCTCACCACCTAACCTTTTTTTTCTTCCTCCATCAACACCGGCTTCTACACAACAGCCGCAACCCAAGGGCCAATTATGGCGCCCCCGCCGCCACCCCAAAAGATCGCTTCACGTGTGACCAGGCCTGCTGCGAGATATCGACCCGGTAAAGCTCCCCTGGGTGCATCCATCGACGACTATTCCGATTCAGACGACTCAGATTCTGGCCACCGCGATGCTGCTCAGCCGCATAATGATGCTGCTACCCCGATAGGGGTGACGGATCTTTCTTCTGGAACAGCTGCGCTTCTCAACAGTCATCAGAGGAAGACGGCAGGTATCGTGATCAGCGACGGTGGCAAGAAGCTCGATCTTCGGTTGAAAAACATTGCCCAGGGCCAGGGAGAGGTGGAGGAAGACTCGTCAGAGTACGAAACGGATACAGACGAAGAGGAAGAAAAGCCTCAAACCAAACCTGTCTTTCGGAAACCTGGTGCTGCCGCACCCGCACATCAGCAAGAGTCGGGGTCTTCAGAATACGAAACCGACTCCGAAGAAGAAGAGAGTGCTTCAGAAGAAGAGGCTCCCAAACTTTTACTCAAGCCCTTATTCGTACCCAAACGAGCACGCACCACCATCCCACCAACCACCGCCGATGCCCAGCACCTCGAAACAGATGCTGAGCAACAAGCCTCGCAGCAAGCCGCCGAGCGACGTAAAGAAGCACACGACCTCGCCGCGGCAACCATCTCCCGTCAGCTGGCTGAGCAACGTCATTCAGAAACGCAACGTTCCAGCGACGTTGATGACACCGATGGTCTCGACCCTGAAGCTGAATTTGAAGCCTGGCGCCAGCGCGAACTTGCCCGTTTGCGGCGGGATGCCGAAGCGCTCCTCTCCAAACGTAAAGAGCAAGCCGAAATCGAGCAGTTTAAATCTCTCCCCGAAGCAGAGAAGGAGCGATTGGGTCGCGAACGAGCAGCCCAATTGCGCGCAGAGAAAAAGCAACAGCGTGGAACTCCCGCTTTCATGCAAAAATACTACCACAAGGGATCATTTTTCCAAGATATGGACATTCTCAAGCGAGATTACAGCGAAAAGACAACACGCCAGGTCGACGTTAGTCAGTTGCCCAAGATGATGCAGGTCAGGAATTACGGAGTTAAAGGAAGGAGTAAGTGGACACATTTGGCTAATGAAGATACGTCAAAGGATAGGATGAGGGTTGAAGGCGTTGATGGGAAGATGAAGGGTTGTTTTGTTTGTGGTGGGCCACATTTGAAGAAAGATTGTCCGGAAGGGGGTGGGGCAAGTGGCAGTGGTGCGAATAGGGCAGAAATGGTTGCTGAGGGTAGTAGGAAATGGGGAGAGAGAGCGGATGATCATAAGGGTGACCGGGAGAGAAGCCGAAGTCCGAGACGTGAGTCTGACAGCAAAGATCACCCTTCTTGCTCCTCACGAGGTTCGAGGGATCGATATGCGGACGAATCATCTCGTGGCGACTATAACGACTCATTACGATCTCACAGCTTGAGAGATGACCGCAAAAACACCTTTTCCTCTTTATCCCGTCGTGATGATGCACACCGCAGCCACCGTTCGCATCGAGATGATGACGACGAAAAGTATCGTCGAGACAGCCATCGAAGACACCGTCATCATCGGGATCGCGATGATGCCGACCGTGAACGTGAACGTGATCACGATCGCCACCGCTCCAAATCAGATCGGCACGACTCGAGCGATCGAAAGCATAAACATCACGATGACCATCATGACAAACACAAACGACGCGATAAAGATGCTGAAAAAGATCGTCATCATCCCTCCAGCAGCAGCAGCAGCAGCAGCAGCAGCAGCAGCAGCAGCAGCAGTAGAAGGAGGGAACAAGATCGTGATGATCATCTTGATCGCAAAAGGTCCCGATTGGAGACTTAGCAAATGTAAGCTTCACACTCTCAACAGCCTATACCCTGTACAAGTATATTCCATCTATTTATCAGCACACTGCAAAGCCCCATTGCGGTCTACCGCAGCTTCAAGTTCGTATGAAATTTGCACGGAAAGAGGTGTCGGAAAGGAGCAAAGCTATCCAAATTAACACATGAAACAAACAAACAAACAAAAAAAGAAAGGTGAAACGTGCCACTTTGGCGAGAAGGTATCGATGAAAGAGAAGACAAAGTGAGATGCTGCACTCCAGCTTGCTATCGCTGCACAAAACCAAGGTCTCTAAATCAAAAGTTTAGAAGAGAACATTGTGGGTGCATGATTCAGCCAAAAAGCAGCGCACAACGAGCAGAGCATCAAAGGAGCGGGGTTAGGGTAAGGAAAGGAAACATCTAGCAGTTGCATCCGCTCTGTTGGTTATCCTGATCAATTCGAATCGGGTCAGGGTAGTCGGCGTAGAGTTCGGCCTCTGCCTCCTGCTGAAGAGCAGCCCTTGCGATGGTCTGGAAAGCCTGTTCGACGTTGATGGCTTCTTTTGCGCTGGTCTCGAAGTAAGGGATGTTTCCCTTGGACTGACACCAAGTCATAGCTCGCTTCTGAGAAACCATTCTCTTGCTCTCCTCTACGTCGATCTTGTTGCCTAGGACGACAAAGGGAAAGTTTTCAGGATCGTGCGGGGCGGCTTGGATGAGGAATTCGTCACGCCACGAGTCGAGCGTCTCGAAGGATTTGGCATTGTTGACGTCGTAGCAGAGACAACAGCAGTCGGCACCACGGTAGAAAGCGACACCGAGAGATTGGAAACGTTCTTGTCCAGCAGTATCCCAGAGTTGCATGGTGACGAGACGGTCATCGACCATGACTTCGCGCGTGAGAAAGTCGGCACCGATGGTGGCTTTGTAGGCTGAGGAGAAGCGCTTGTTGACGTCTGTTTATTGTTGTGAGGAGGATTTGAAATCAGCATCGTGAGTTTGATGGGGTGAGGATTGGGGAAAGATGGGAATGCTTACATTGGTTCATGAGTGATGTCTTACCAACACCCGAGTCACCGAGGATGATGACCTTGAGGAGGACCTTTTTACGAGAAGCCATGGTTGGTATAATAAGGTCGTACGACCGGATGTGAATGTATCACTGACAGGGTTGGGCTGGATGGAAAGTCCAAAGTCAATGTAAGCGTCGTACGTGTCGTTTGTTGGTATCGTGCCCGTCGCTGTCGAAAGATAAACTAGATGATGATGGTGGTGATGCAGCTGCTACCAGAGTTGAGATCAACACAGGTGAGATAGCAAATGTAGAGAGTAATGTGGAGTGTTGGCTGCAACAAAGGGCGCGCCAGGCCTGGAATTTGGCACGCACCAACACACACACACACACTACTGTGTCTCTCCTTTGGCTGAGCTCTGAGCTTGTGCTGGGCTCGAGAGTGTGGGCGCTCTATTTTGGATCCACACTGCACTGCACCGAACCACTCGTTTAGGGGGAGGCTCATCCCAAATTTGTCTTGATTTCACTGCCGATCCTTTTCAGAATCATCCTTTCGTCATGTCTCATTTTGCGCAAAATCAGATTATGTTTATGATGCGACGCTCTAACAATTTCGTCATTTCGACTCTGATAGTGTGGAGAATGGACCCTGAACCCACACGCTTTCTCTCCAGCGATCATCATCAATACCAAACTACATACACACACACAGACACTGCCCGACATGACCACAACAGCAACACAGTGGCATCAGGCCATCTTTTTACGGTTACAAGAACGAGATGCTCTCGAGAAACAGCACGATGTCATGTTTCAACACTGTAAGTTTGCTTCCCACTCGTTCCTCACCGGTCAAAATACATTACTGACTTTGCATCTGCTTCTTTCCCCGGATATAGATCGCAAGCTGGCGGAACAGACTCGAATGCTGAAACAGCGCAACAGAGCGTTCCTCAGTGCTGCCACTGCCGCACCCTCCCCTTCACCTGCATCAGGAAATGGCGCTGCTAACTCTGCGACCAGCCCCGCCTCCCCCCCATCATCCGGCACTACCACCACCCCGAACCCAGTCCAAGCAGCATACATCGTCACCCTCGAACAGCAGCTCTCGACCCTTCGCGATGAAGTTGCCACCCTATACAAGACGCAAGGCCAAAACGCACAACGTCTACTCCTCATGAGCGAGTCCCATCGCGAAAAGGAGGAGGAAGCACGACGGCAATCCGAACTCCTTGCCCAACTTCAGCTCGATCACGAGAAGCTTAAACGTCAAGCTGAGGATCTGGGGCATGCAGTAGGGGAAAAGGATAAGGGAATACAAATCTTGCAAGATGAACTGACGACGCTAAGTTTGGAATTGAGTCAGATCGAGGCACGCAACGAAGATCTTAAGAAGGACAATGCCAGTCTACTACAGAGATGGTTGGATCGGATGAACGAGGAGGCCGAGAAGATGAATGAGGGGACTGTTTGGCTCGAAGAGGTTAGGAAGAGGAGAGAGAGCTCGACCAACCCCGAGGGGAAGGCTGCCCGTGCGCCAGAGAAGGAGGGCAAGTCGTGAGCTTAGATGTCCCTAGTCAACCTTCACATCCTGCCAATGATACCCAACATGCAACTTTGACCATGCTGACTGTGAAACAGAACGCCAGTGCCAGTGCATTGGCTGTACAGTGTGATTTTGGATGCTGATTCGTCTTGACTGTTGGCAACGTGCTACCGAGTCGCTGCCCTCACCACGGTTCGTCGCGTGTTGGTGAGCTTTTTATGCAGGGTAGCAACGTTGAGAAGACGGATTTCGGAAATTCTGAGCCTTTGTAGCCGTTGCTTCTCTTATGTTTTTCAATACGTGTGGTCTAAGCGGCTCAAACCGTTCTCCAACATTTTGCTCTCGCGCCATCAACACCAGCACCACCGCCATCGGTAACGGTAACAGTAACCTTGTGGATAGCCTGAACTACAGCCATCCCCTGGAAGCAGTTGTCTCTCGGAACGTCGGCTGAGCCACTCCTTCTTCTGACATCTCGCGGATCGTCGTGAGCCCGCATCGACTTTTTTGCCAACATGGCGCCCGTCGCCATCCACGATAGCAGGATGCCGCAATCATCTAACAACGCTGCATCCTCCTCATCACAACCCTACCAGCCACTCGATTACGTTCCCGTTCATACCGCTGCCGACTTTCCCAAGCCCAAGCCTGTTCCCAAGCTCGCATACCGCTCATCCACCTACTGGAACTCGGACTGTCCCATCGTCATCGACAATGGTTCCAGCGAGCTTCGTGCCGGCTTTGCTCTCTCCGATGCATCCGATCGCTCCTCTTTCTCCCCACAACCATTCGTCGCCTACGACAACCTCATCTCCAAGGTCCGCGATCGAAAGAAGAACTTTACCATGCTTCTCGTCGGCAACGATGTCTATGCAGACGGTCTATCTCGTAGCTCCATCCGCAGCCCCTTTGATAACGACGTAGTCACCGGATGGGATGCGATGGAGAATGTCCTCGACTACACTTTCTCCAATCTTGGCATTGATACAGAC
This sequence comes from Ustilago trichophora, assembly GCA_900323505.1. Taxonomy (NCBI): domain Eukaryota; kingdom Fungi; phylum Basidiomycota; class Ustilaginomycetes; order Ustilaginales; family Ustilaginaceae; genus Ustilago; species Ustilago trichophora. Next base: position 359,132 of record OOIN01000031.1, read on the forward strand.
CGAGTCCAACATCCTATCTGCATGACTGAAACGCTCTGCAACCCAGCCTACAGCAGGGGCATCATGAACGAGCTCATGTTCGAAGCCTATCAAGTGCCCTATGTCAACTACGGTGTTGATTGTCTCTTCTCGGCATATCAGAACCAAGTCGGTCAGGATGCGCTTATCGTCTCTTCTGGGCGCAGTAGCACCGTCGTCATCCCCACCGTGGCAGGAAAGGGCATCCTCAACAACTCCAAACGACTCGGTTGGGGTGGTGCACAAGCTTCCGACTTGCTCCTCCGTCTCATCCAACTGAAATATCCCGGCTTCCCATCTCGCGTCACGCCCTGGCAAGCACAAAACATGCTCGAAGAGCTCTGTTATGTCTCTTCCGACTACACCACCGATATCAAAGGAATGGCAATGATGCCTGCCTCCCACAAGACCTACTCGCCTTCCTCCTGGACACCCATGGAGAAATCGGATGTCATCGTTCAATTCCCTTACGCCGATGCGCTTCCCGAACAAAAGTCGGAAGAAGAGCTTCGTGCCCAAGCCGAGCGTCGCAAAGCCGCGGGAGACCGACTTCGCGAGCAAACACGAAAGATGAGGTTGGAAAAAATGATGCAGAAGGAAAACGACCTCAAATACTACCAGCAGCTCAAGGAGTTCAAGGGTAAAGAGCGCAAAGCCGAGTATCTGAAGCGGCTGGAGAACGACGGATTCGACAATGAGCAAGCGTTGGATAAGATGATCAACAAGATCGAGGGCGCTCTCAAGCGATTCCGCGCCAAAGAGTTGGGCGAGGAGTATGTGGAAGATGAAAAGACCGAGGAGCCCACTTATCCCCTCGTCGACGTACCCGATGCAGACTTGGACGAGGAGGGTATCAAGGAAAAACGAAAGCAGCGACTCATGAAGGCCGGATACGACGCACGTCTACGCGCCAAAGCAGAAAAGGCAGAAGAAAAGCGATTGGAAGAAGAAGCCTTGAAACGCGACGAAGATGAACGTATCAACAATCCTCGGGTTTGGTCTGCAAAGATGCGCAAAGAGTACGACGACGCCATTAACCGGATCAAGGAGCGCAAGCGGATGAAGGAGATGTTGTCCGATCGCAAGTCTCTGGCTGCTCAGCAGAGGATGAAGAATATTACTGCCTTGGCCTCCGATGCGCCTGGAAGTGGAAGTGCCACGCCTACCGGCGGAAGGAAGCGCAAGAAGGGAGGTGATGAAGATACGTTTGGTGCCAACGACGATGATTGGGCGATCTATCGCGAGATCCAAAATGCAGATGATTCGGAAGAAGAAGAGGACGCCTATACTAACCTCTCCGCCATCGAAACACGCCTCTTGACACTCGACCCCACATTTGGCCCTGACGACACCTACGCAGCCCGTTTGGCGCGCAAAAACCGTCTCACACTAACATTCTTCAACGGTCCCGGCGGAGGAGAAGAATCATCCATCGCTCCCACCGATGGTGCTCCCCTGAAAGACGAAGATCCTTCCAAACCGGACACTGATCCCGAGTCTATCAAACGTCAGCACCAGCTCCATCTCAACGTTGAACGAATCCGTGTTCCTGAAGTCCTCTGGCAACCTTCAATTGCAGGTCTCGATCAGGCAGGTTTGGATGAGATTTGCTCTCACGTTGTTCACTCGTTTGATGCCGATGTGCGCGCTCGGATGCTTCAGAACATCTTTTGCACGGGCAGACATACGGGCTACAAGGGTTTTGAGGAGAGATTGTATTCCAGCATCCGTGCTATCCAACCGAGCAACGTCAGTGTCAACGTAAAACGCGCAAAAGATAAGAGATTCGACGCTTGGAAGGGTGCAGCTAGGTGGAGTGTTAAAGAGCAAGACTTGTTCAGATCAACCGCAGTGTCGAAGCAGGATTATGAGGAGAAGGGAAAAGAGTGGTTCAAGGAACATCCCATGAGCGCCAATTGGAAGTGAAATGCCGGGACAATCACGGATGATGCTCTTTTAATGCAAAGTGTGGTTTGGACGTGATGAAAGAATGTTGTGTGTGTGTGTGTGTGTGTCGTGTGACGGTATGATGGTCTGGGGTAGGTGTGACAGAACAGATAGATTGGCAGAGAAGGCAGTCTGCGAAAAATGCAGCTCTCACATTCACAACGTGACACAGCAAGGAAGAAAATGAACATGTGTACATTGCATGCTAGTATCCTGAAGACAGCATTGCCTTGATCTACTCCTCGTCTTCATCATCCTCATCATCATCATCGTCGTCGTCATCATGGCCGTCGCCGTCGTTGTCCTCCTCCTCTTCCTCCTTGTCCTCCTCTCCATCCTGGAGATCATTAAGCCTGTCTTGTTCGTCCCTCCACAGCTGGTACAGAAGCCTTCTCCTAGCCTCTGTAGCATCCTTTCTGGAAGCGGCCTTGAAAAGAGCCTGGAAAATCGCCTTCCTTAACACCAATGCCACGTCGACATCCTCTTCTTCCAACTCCTCATCGTCTTGATCAACGCTCTGCGGTGTGGGCACTGCAGACAGAGCCAAAAGCAAGGGGAACTGCACATCTCCCTCTCCATCTTCCTCCTCTTCATTTTCCTCCTCATCGTCAGAGTCAGGGATGGAAGGTTCAGAGTCCGAATCAGAAGGCATAGCAGATTCGTCAGCAAAAGAATGGAATTCAGTTCCGTTGGCCGTTTCATCTCCTCCCTCTTCTTCCTCCTCCGCGTCTTCCTCCTCTTCCTCGGCAATTTCGGCATCATTTTCGAAATCTTGCTCGTCATCGGAAGCAAAATCGTCCTCGTGTCTGGCAGATGCTCGCAAAGTATCCTCCAGCAAGGGCTCAAAAACGTTGCTCCAAATCCTATCGTACATGGCTTTGCTCTTTGCCGTGGCCAAAGCGTCCACAAAAGGCATTAGCAACTCTAGCGTCGGTACCAGTGGCAAATCTTCCTCTTCCTCTTCCTCTTCCCCTTGCTCTCCTTCCTTTCCTTGTTCCTCCTGTTGGGCAAGTCTCTCCATCTCCTCCTCGTTGGCAGAATCATGTACTAGCTCTACCACCTTTTCCAGCTCTCCTAGGTAGATATCGGACAAATGATATGTCAAACTATCCGGCACTTTGGGATTGTTCGTACTTAAAACTCCACCTTCAAACTTTCCCAAAATCTCTTGAAACTTTCGCACCGCTGCTGGATGCCATTTTTCCTCGGCAAGCAGTTGAAATCCAGAAGCGACAAAACGTCGTACAAGAAGGTAAAATTTATCCATCCTATGCTTGTCCAATCCACTCCATTCGGCAATCAAAGTGTCCCAGAAAGTTTCGAGAAATTTGAGTCCTCCTTGGGCTCGTTCCGACGGTCTATCTTCTGCTGTAGAAGAAGGAGAAGAAGAAGAAGAAGAAGAAGGCGGTGTCGAAGGATGGACAAGGACAAGGTTGGCAAGATCATTGGCAAGTCGTTGCTGAATGAGAGGTTTATCGCTCATCCAGAAGCAGTAGAATAGACCTTTCCACAACTTTTGCAGTTCCAAATCGGGGATCGTATGGGCTCCGTTGGCGGCAAGGTAGGCAGTAAGCGATCGTACAGCTCCATCTCGAATGCGTTTTTCGGTAGAGGCGAGAGCTTTGCCCAGTGGTATAGAGGCATCTTCTGCACTGCTGCTCGAGGAAGAAGTGCCGGATTTCGACTTTTTAGCCTTAGATCCAGATGCAATCGCTCCACCAGCGGATGTCTTGCGTTTAGACCCGACAGCTGCGGCTTTCGAAGAAGTCGCTGGCATAGCTGTATATAGGAAACCAGCAATTGATGGTGAGGATACTTTGTGCTGTTGTTGTAGGTAGGAGGTGGTCCAGCAAGAAGCACAACACAGAGTGGAGAAGAATTTGGAGAGTATCGGCTGCACGAAACAAATTTCCACATCTTCCAAAAATTTGGCTATCACCAGACCCTTCATTTGACGCGCTTACGTAAGCCCATTTTTTTTAAAGCTTTTCCTGATCAAAACAAGTTCATAACGTTCCAAGTCTGAAAACATGTGTCATTTCTGCTTGTGTGAGTCAATGCTTGAAAAGAGCGAAGATGCGCCACCCCGGGCAGTGCTTGCAGATGAAAGCTATGCAGAAAAAGGCTCAAATCTACTTGACCCCAAGAGCGGGCGCAGTATGCGTAGCAGGTGGAACGTTAGCTGGCGGAGCGCCCTGCAAAGAAGGAGAAGCTCCGTTCAACGGCCCCGTCTGGCCTACCGCGCGCACAACACCGATAAGCTTTGTCTTTCCTTCTCGAGTAATGAGCTTCATGCCTGGCTTGACGTATTCGGGATATCTGATAAACTGCAATCTCAGCTTTGCCCTGTCACCTGTACGAACCACTGGCTTGCCGTGGCCATCACTCGCAGCACCTGTGCCAATGGTAGGTTTGCCGTCCAGCTTGGCGATTCCGACAATACGGACAGTCTGCCGAATGGAAGCGGCGTGCAACACCATACAGCTGCCCACTGAGAGCGTGGTGGAATGGTAGAGGCAGAGAATCTCTGCGTCAAACTCCATGTAGCTCTTAGGGGCGACGTCGGTGCGGGCTACCATAACCATACCCTTTCGCACCTGATTTCTACGAATCTTCTTGAGTGCGAACGAAACGCTCTGACCAGCTGTGGCGCCGTCCACATTGACGCGCTTGCGTTGGATGCTCCGGATCGAGGTGGTAACAAACTGACCCAGGCTGTCCGGGCCCAGCAGTGCTGAATCGCCCACCTTGCAGCTGCCAGCCAAAACCACGCCGGATACTACAGTGCCGACGAAAGGAACCGAGAAGATGTCGCTGATCTGAAACTCGAAAGGCTGGTTCACCTGGAACTTGGCAGCACTGGCTTGGGGCAGGATATTTAGAAAGCTGCGCAAGAGGTCGAGGTTGAGACCGGTGACGTTGGAGATCTGGAAGATGGGACAGATGCGCTCGGATTCCAGTCGGAGGGCTGACTCGATGACCTGGCCCATGTCATTGACGAAGACGGGCGTCTTGCGGCAACCGGGTGATTTGAGAATCTTGGTGAGCTGCTTGAGCGTTGTCTCGAGGACGTGTGCGGGGGTCATGTCAATCTTGGTGATGCATACAACTACCGGTACGGAGAGGGCCAAAGCAATGCCGAGATGCTCTTTGGACATGCCGATCAAACCGGCATTGGCGCCGACCATGAGCATGACAAAGTCGGGCAAGCAGCCCGTCATGCCAAAGACGGTGGTCTTGAGGTAGCGTTCGTGACCAGCAAGATCGATAAATGAGATCACTTTGCTGGATTTGGCGCAGACTTCTTCCCACGACATCTTGCGTCCTGGCTCCTGTCCTGGACCGGCAGCGTTGTGCACCGGTCGACCCTTGGAGTCAAAACCCATGATCTCCATGCCGACCGACGAGGTTCTGCCAGACTCGATCTCATGCTTGTGCCTGAAGAGGTTGACACGTGCCTTGCCTCTACCGTCATCGAGACCGCCTTTGGTGAGAACGCCGAGCATGGTGGACTTTCCAGCATCGACATTACCAATGACAGCAATGCGCAGCTCAACCAGCTCTTCGGCGCCAGCAGGTATTCTGCGAATCAGCACAGTGGCTGACTTGGTGTCATCCTCTGCGGCTCGCTCATGAAGAACGGTGGCATCTGCATCGGAGAGATTGGATGCCTTGATGACGTTGGAGATGGCTATTGAGAGCTCTTGGGCGGTAAAGGTGAGGCGTTCGGTACTGTGGTCATCGGGTCCGGGAGCTCCTATGCGCAGAACAAATTCACCACCTTCGTAGGCGACACGATCGGCGATGTACTTGACCAGCCCCTTTGCTTGGGGTGCGGGAGCTGCGGCTGCAGCTGCGGCTGCGGCTCCCTGTTCCTTCGAAGCAGCATCAGCTATAGGCACCTCGTTCAGTGGAGGCGGTATTGAAGACGCAATCGATGCGGCATTCTCAACGGGCTCAAGAAGAAGCGTCTTGAGATCAGCATGGGAGAAAGCGCGAGGATCGAACGCGGCACTTATGCTTGTGGACTGAAGGTTGGCGGTGAGGAGATCTATTGTCGGCGCCTTGTTCTGTGGGGCGGGAGTGACTGCGGACATGATGGCGACGAGGCGCGGATGAAATGCAATATTGCCGATGTTGTTTGATTGCAGATTGGCGCTTCCAATGGTGTCAAACGAGCTAGGCGTTTGTGCTAGGAAAGCAAGCGACAGATGGGTGGCAAGTCAAGATCAACGCGGCTTGATGTGAATCGACGGATGAATCAACGAGCAGTCTGACGAGCAGCTGTTGCCAGATTCCTTACGGTGGGCGCTCTGTCGGGATGCTATCGAGTAGCGTCGCTTTGCTGAGTCTTGGAGCGACCTATTGAGTCAGAGATGAGGCGACTCGACCGACGAATGTTGACTTGGAGTAAGTACAATTGGCTCCCCAAAGAGACTGCCTTGATAGGGTGGTGGGAAAGGGTCGAGCGTGAGAGTATTTGATACGAGATGAAAGATCAAAGGCAACCTAGGCTTGGGAAAGATGAGAGAGTGGATCGTGAGAATCCAAAGTGGCAAGCAAGCAACCGTCAAGGAACGGATCTACCGACCAAAGTATCAGAGAAACGAGCTTCCGGCGAATTTGGGACAGAGTGGATGCCGGCAATAGTCGTGCTGCGCTTTGCTGCTTAAGCTCAATTCGCGCCACCACATCCCGGAGCTGAGTCTGTCTGTCTGCTGTGGTAAGGTAAGTGTGGAGAAGCCTACTAGGGGGTCTCACCGCGCGTTGGATTTTCGAAAATTTGTGTAAACTCATATCACGGATCGGTTTTGAGTTTTTGCATAGCAAATTGCTTATATAAGCCCTGCCAAAGTGCAAAAAACCCGGGACATTTGAAAATTGCAGGTAAGACGTGCAATTTTCAAAAACTCAGCATTCGTGAAGTACAGCTTCCGCTTCCGCATCCTGCTCTCCTTCTCACCGTCAACACTCTCAGCTCTACCAACACTCTTTTCGATACTCTCTCCCTCCTTCTCTCCTTCTCTCTTCCACCATGGCCACCGTCTCTTCAGACGCTGCTCCATCTCTTCCTGCAGCACCTTCAGCACCTCTAGACGTTGAGGAAGTAGAGCACAGCCACGATACACACAACATTGAAACACCCCCTCGACACAACATCGAAACATCCCCTAGACACAATTTGGAAACCTCCCCTCAACTCAGCATCGAAACCCCCCCTCTGGCATCTCCTTCCAGGCCGGATTCCCCGTCATCACCCGCCTCATCTCCATCTCCAGCGGCAGCTGGGGCAGATGCTCAGCGCAATCACACTGCTTGCCTAACTCCTGACCCAAAGAAGAAGTCGTACTACCACTGGTCCGACGCCGACACTGCCCGACTTCTCGAGGTCATCTTTTCGAACGATCTTTTTGCGCGAGCGCTTGTACCAGGCCGCACTCCAGGTTCTGCCACTCGGACCATCAAGACAAGGAAGAACACACTCTGGAAGCAGGTCTTCCGTGAAGTCTTTCCAGGAGAGGACGATCGTCAGGCTGATCGTGTCAAGACTAAGTTCCGCAACCTCATCGACTCGTATCGAAAGATCAAGGCCAAGATGTCCTTCACCGGTGCCGGCTCTCTTCTCCGTGACATGAACCCTGAAGACCCTGTAAGTACCTTGGTCAATTTCTAGACTTGGGGTTATGCTTACATTTCTCTCTCCTGCCTCCCAGACCTATCTCTCGCGTGCAGGCCTTGCAACGCAGCATCCGTGGTTTGAGCGCATGCATGAGATGATGCTCGATCGAACACAGGCCGGCCCTGCTCTTCTCTTGACCAGCTCAGGCTACGATGACAGCGCTTCATGTCGCAATGACAGTAGCAGCGTTGAGGAAGCTGACGAGCCTATGGAACTCACTGAAGACGATGACTCCCCTCAGACTGCATCTGGCAGAGGACTGCCCCCTCTCGACGCTGTCCTGCAAGCTTCACAGGACGATCCTTTCGCCAACAGGGTTCTCCGTGGTAATTCCTTCGAACCCAGCAACTCCACCAGCTCCGAATCTCACTTCAGTAACAGCACGCCTGCCACTCCTGCTGCCCCTCGCCGTCGCAGTGCAACTACGGCCGGACTGGACGACTCTCCTCAAATGCAGCCTTCGTTTGGCAAAAGAGGCCGCAAGGACACATCCAGCGCTCGCAAGACCTGGTCTCAGGCATTCATCACAAGCAACAACGCGGCTCTCCAGGCCAAGGTCAGGATCGAAGAGGAACGGACCAAGCGTGAGGCGCTTCGTCTCCAGCATCAACGAGAGGAGAGGGAGAGCCAGGAGCGCGCCAGAGAAGCCGAAAAGGAAAGAGACCAGAGATCCCGTGAGGCTGAGCGCAACTTCTCACTCGAGATGATGCGCCTCGTCGTGACCGGCAAAGGTTTCCAGCTTCCCATCCTCAACGACAACAATGACAGCACCACCGGTGCTGCCTTCTCCCTGGGTCGTCCTGCTGCCTAGAACACAGCTTCTGTTTCCATGTCCCCATTCCCGGCTCTTGACGCCATTGTATTTCTGCTTCCGTCTCAGTACCGCTTCCGTACATGTACCCCGTCTCACCCTTGTATTTCTGCCTCTCAGTCACAATACCCCTGCATGATCTTTCTTCACAATTGTTCTTACTACTCAATGAATTGTTTCTCCTTGACCTTTGATACAAGCTTGACTGACACGCGTGAAGTGGAGGTGTGACTGACACGCGTGAAGTGGAGGTGTGCGGAGAAATTAACCCCTTTGTTGCGCACACGTTTGTTTCTTCCTTACTACCACCACCACCACCAACCGCTTCAAACATGAAGCTGCCTTGCAGTAATGGTACGTACCAGCAAACGAGTGGAGTTACTGAACAGCATCGAGTCAATGCTGGAACTTGCTGTTGCCAGCCACATCGAGCAGCAGCAGGACACAGGCAGCGTGGAGGATCCTTGGGTCTGGCAAGACGATCTTTTCAGCGACGGTGATGACAATGATGTGGACGACTCAATCATGCATCAGCTTCTCGATACATATATGCAAGCTGCAAGCCAGCGTTACACTGCACCACGAGGACGTAAGAGACGCCGCCAGGATCATCTTGTGGATCTGCTTGACGAATACCAACACACCGACCGCAAGTTGTTCCGAGGACTCGTTAGGATGACACCGACGGCCTTTGAAGACCTAGTAACACGCCTACATCAGACACGGGCATTCAACGCTGGACAGCTGGAAAGATCTGAAGTTCGAGAGCAAGTCGCAGTTGCGCTGTACCGCTTTGGGCGGTCAGGGAATGGTGCAGGGTTTAGAGATATCGCTTTGCATTGCGGATGCAGCCAGGGCTCAGTCAACAACTGGACACGACGCACCATTGAAGCCCTCCTCGAGATCACACCGGAGGTGCTAACATTTGCCACTGAGGACGAGCGGTCACGATCAGCCAGGTGGGTTTCAAATCACGTAGACGTGCCTGAGTGGTCTCGCGGATGGTTGGTGGCCGACGGTACGCACATTCCTCTTGCATGGAAGCCGGCTCTCTATCACGTCGACTACTTCAGTTACAAGCATATGTACAGTTGCAACATTGCTTTGGTCATGCTTCCCCACTCCCTTCGTATCGTGGAGTCCGTTGTTGGTCACCCTGGAACTTCTCAAGACTCGCGCGTATGGACCTCCGGAAGTCAAATCCTTGCCAAACCACGGCTTCATCTGGATGACGGTGAGTTTGTCTGGGTTGACGGAGGATATGGATTCTCACCCTTCACAGTCGGTCCCTTCACAAACAAGGCGGCGGACCAGAGCAGGGACCTGTCTTACTTCAACAGGTGGCTGTCAAGGATCCGTGTACGAGCCGAACACGGCATTGCATATCTCAAGAATCGATTTCAGCTCTTGAAGGGCTACCGAGGGAACATGTACAGGGACGAGGATCACTGCACGGCATCGAAGGCAATTCAAGCATGCATAGTTGCCCACACCTTTGCCAGTCGGTACGACAAGCCCGATGATGTAGCAGACTACCTACTTGAGGACTATTCCGAAAGCGACGTAAACGAAGTGTTGAGCGACCTGCAAAGGTATGAGCAAGCCACCGAGCCAGCCAGGAGAACTTGGCAAGACAATCAGGCTCAGTACGAAGCTGATCTGGCCGCTGCCACCGAAGGGATGAGCGACACACAGCGAACTCAATTCAGGGTTGACCAGGCAAGAGACCTGCGAGAGGAGATGCTACGGGCTCTATTCAACCACCACAGACGTGAACCAGAGGATACATCAGTGCTATCTCGCAGGTATGAGCGGACCATTGCCGCTTACAATGCCATGATGGAACGTCAGACTGGCTCACGGGCAAGGTCCACAGCCACTTCAAGATCTCAAACTGGACGTAGCCAAAGCACTCAGAACACCAACAATGTAGCCTCTAGAGCCCAGTGAGCCGTATACAATGTAGAAAACATGGTAGTAGTGCAAGAGATGTGACAAATTGTGTATAGTGACTACTGGTATGATGAGGAGGCCAGGTCGCAACGGCCGAGTCGGAGGAAGGTCTAACAGACAACATCAAAAACTTGGAATTTATCACGCAACGATAATGGGGGCGCTCAATGGACCCAGCCCAGCCAGGTTTTCAAAAACACATCTGGATGAAAATCCAACGCGCGGTGAGACCCCCTACTGTAAGTTACTGTAGAGCACAGTAAAACTCGGGCTCTGGGGAGCTGCACGAAAATAAAAAAAGAGCCGAAAACCCTGCAGCAAGCTTTTCGACAGGAGCAGCAGATGCACGCTCATTTTAGGCTGCATCATATCACAGTTTGGCATTCTTACAGTGTTAGGGATTGGCCAAAGCGGGTAGTCATGCGAGTCACACTTCCATATTCTAAGCAAAACACATCCGATCCTTCGACTGGACTCAGCCCCCCAGCCAAAAGAAATAGCGCTTGAGTCTCTTCCTCTCTCTGCTCAAAGAGTCGCAATGACTGCCATGGCCCATTTTGAATCGAGGCGGGAAGAGCCGACGAATCGTCTGAGCTGAGCACCTGACTCTCTTCTGCCAGCATCTTGAAAGCTTTGTGGTAGAACAGAATAATAAGCTTGAATAGAACCAAGTCGCTCTCCTTTCGACTTGGACTTGAGATCGTCAAGACAGCCATCGACCGATTCGAGTTGTACAGTACTGCACTGCACTGTGTTGTGTCTTTCAAGATCTGAAAATTGATGTGTGAAGGAAGGCTCAACGCGACAAAAAAAGAGGCGCGAAAAATATCTGCTGCCAAAAAGACACACACACAAAGGGGCCAGATGACGATTTCCATGAATCAGCACCACATATAGCAGCGCAATGCACACTCACCCTCCCCGCTATCGACCTTGAATAGGGCCACGACGGCCATCCAGCCGTATTGCCATGTGAGAAGCGGACCTTTGAGAATTACATTACTCATGTATCGATTTTGTCTTTGTCGCTCATGCGCTTTGGTCACGATGCTCAGAATGCTCATCACCTATCACTCAGCAGCGTGCGAGATGCCCAAGACGAGGAGATGACATCGCTCCTATCGACTCTTTCTCATCTGCTCCTTGGCTGTTTGTGTGATGGAGGCAAAGCAAGATACAAACAAGATATATAGCTGCTGCACTTCTCATTTGATCGAAGGAGACGCCTGATTAGACCACCACTCCCTCTCTCTCTCTCTCTCTCGCTCTCTCCCTCTGTATGAGCTACATCCTCCGTTCAACCCTGAGACCAATTCCACATTGTCTAGCCAAACCTCGATATCGAGCAACTCTCCATCAGAGCTTCATTTCAGCGCCATTTTCATACACGCACGTCCGTCACTCCAACTTGAGCATGTCTTCCCAACAGCAGGATGACAAGGTAATTACCGCCTACCCCAACTATTATCCCAAAGGTCAGAAGCAGGAGCTTCCCGGCGAGGATCAGTCAATGGAACCCCTCGCCGAACACATCAAGGTGGAGAAATGGGATAAAGATGGCAAGCCCTACCTCGAGGAATACAAGGGCAATGGCAAGCTCGACGGCAAGTCCGCCATCATCACTGGTGGTGACAGTGGTATCGGACGCAGTGTTGCCCTCTTCTTTGCCCGCGAGGGAGCCAATGTCACTATTGCATACCTGCCAGAGGAGGACAAGGATGCCGATATGGTCGAAAAGCTGGTCCGCGAGTCACCTATGGGCAGCAAGGAGATACTACGTGTACCGAGCAATCTTGAGTCGGAGCAGGACTGCAAGCTCGTCGTCCAGAAGCATCTGGAAAAGTGGGGCACCATCGACATTGTGGTCAACAACGCTTCCAAGCAAGTGCCATGCCACAACTTTGAGGAGATCGACCTCAACGTTACCGAGAGCACCTTCCGAAGCAATGTACTGGGTGCATTTGCGCTGACCAAGTTCGCCTTGCCTCACATGAAGCGTGGTTCCACCATCATCCAGTCCACTTCGGTGACCGCTTATAAGGGCAGCGCTGCCATGATCGACTACAGCTCCACCAAGGGTGCTCTCGTCAGCTTTACTCGGAGCATGGCCTTCCACCTCGCACCTCGGGGCATTCGTGTCAATGCCGTGGCTCCAGGACCCGTCTACACTCCACTCCAACCAGCCAGCCGCAGCGAGGACAACATGGAAGGATGGGGTATCGGAGGTGTTCCTCTCCACGGTCGACCCGGTCAACCCGCCGAGATGGGCGCTACCTATGTCTACCTCGCCGATGCAGGTGCTTCCAACATCATGACTGGCCAGGTTCTGCACCTCTCTCACGGTAGCTGGTTCGGATCTTGATTGTATCGCAGCGCCCTCAGCCTTGGACAGCCAAGAGCATCATCCGACGTCGCTTTTATATCTTTGCATCGCTTTATGGAATCGCATCTCTGAATTTCTTGCCGCTATTCGCCTCGACTTTGTTTGACCTTGAGAGGCGACTTGATATGTAGAGAGAGTGTCGTGGAGCGATAACAATCTGGCGGGTTCTTTTTTTCCTCTCCACGCAGGAACATGTCAGCCGTCAAAGCCACGGAAGCCTGCAGCCGTGAGAGGGTGCGTGCGAGAATCGGTGGAATTTGGGCGCGTGTCTGCCAAATTAAGGCTCATTGCACCCACTCACGGTCCCGAATCTATAATCAGACAGATCAACACGCCAGTTTGAGCCCCAGTGCCCAAGCCTACTTATCCAGAGAGTGACACCGAGCCTGATGCAAGTGCACGTTGAGCGCACGTCCTTCGCAACCAAAAACCCTGGAATCCATCTTTCTGCTGCCACCACCACCACCACCATTATCACCATCTTGACTTCACCTCATCCACCATCTCAGAGTCATTGGTCTGGCTTGAGTGGGATCACGCCAATATGCTCGGCTAAGGCGCTTGACTCTACATCAGATCGACCACGACTCTGACCGACGACACTCTTCCGGGTTACGTTACGGTCCGGCATCCCTCATCCTGGAAACTATCGCATCATCTCCACAAGGTCAAGACTGTAGCGACGACTCAGTTTCTAACCTGCAAAGATGGGCCTCCAATCCGCTGATGCGCGCTCAATTGGCACGGACCGATCAATAGAGTCGTCCGAATCCGACATTATCTTCTTCCCCACCAGCTCGTCCGCTCGCAATTCGAACGACGTGCCACCCGGCAAGCTGTCTTCAGACACAATACGAGCAGCCTCCAAACCAGCCCCAGAACCATCTCATCTACGTGGCCAAATCGACAGTCACGAGCATGACAACGCATATGCCGAATCCCAACCTCTCACCAGCAACGAGAGGAGCGGTCGATCCAGTCCATACCACGATGATGTCTCACCCTCCACCGGCCATCGCACACCTTCGAGTACCTTTGGCCACACCCTCGACCCAGGCGCCTACTGGAGGCTTGCAGAACAGGCATCCACCATCCCTTCCACACGCTCCCTAGAACGGCTGCAGGGCGGCACCTTGAAAGAACGCCGTGACGCTTACTGGAAAGCGTCGGTGGTCAATGTCCTCCTCATCCTCAGCTGGTATTGCTTTTCGACGCTCATCTCGGTCTACAACAAATGGATGTTCTCTACGGACAAGAAAAACTTTTCCTACCCTCTCTTTGTCACCAGCTTCCACATGCTCATGCAATTCCTTCTCAGCAGCACTGTCATGAAAATCTTCCCCAATCTGGTACCCCGTCGACCCAACGGCGTCACTTCTCGCCCATCTGGCATCGATTGGGCCACAAAGGTCGTCCCCTGTGCCCTGGCTACGGCTCTCGACATCGGCCTATCCAATACAAGCCTCAAGACCATCACGCTGACATTCTACACCATGTGCAAGAGCTCCAACCTCGCCTTTGTACTCTTTTTCGCATTCTTGTTCGGCCTAGAGGTGATCCGATGGAGCCTCATCGGCATCATCTCATTGATCACTGTGGGGGTGGTGATGATGGTGGCAGCAGAAACCAAGTTTGTACTTGTTGGTGCGGTACAGGTGCTTTCCGCGTCTGCTTTGGGAGGCTTGCGTTGGGCATTGACCCAAATGCTCCTCGATAGGGATGAGATGGGTATGAACAATCCCATCGCCACCATCTTCTGGCTTGCACCCGTGATGGGTGTATCGCTCATCTCGCTATCCGCCATCTTCGAGTCTTGGCATTCGATCTTTGCCGCAAAATCGGGATACTTTGACACCCTACCACATGCGCTCAAGACCATAGGGTTGATCGCGGCTCCTGGTATGTTGGCGTTTGGCATGAACCTTGCCGAGTTTGCCCTCATCAAGCGGACCAGTGTCGTCACGCTCAGTGTGGCAGGAATCTTTAAAGAGGTTTTGACTATTGCACTTGCGAGCAGCGTCTTTGGCGACGAACTGACACCGATCAACGTCACAGGTCTCTGTATCACCCTTTTGGGCATTGGACTGTACAACTATCTCAAATACCGCCTCATCACCCGAGGCGCCGATTCGGTAGGACAGGAAATTTCAGGCCTCAACGAGCTAGGAGAAAGCATTCGCAGTCGTGCCAGCTCCATCTTCCGTGGCGTCTCGCACTCGACCGGTGCTACCACCAGTGGCAACCGATCAGGCCCAGGAGGACGTGGATACGAACATCTCTCCGGAACCGCAGGAGTCGACGACGAAGATAGCCTTCTCTTTGATGAAGAGCAGGAACGAGGCAAAGGTATCAGGAGGAAAAACACGGGCGAATCGGATGCCCTTGAATTAGATACGCAGAGAGTCAGCCAAGAAATCGTCTCTAGACCCTATGCCAAACCGATGGCGATGATGACGGAAGAAGAGAGGGAAAGGGAGAAAGAACGGTTGAGGAAAATCGAGGAAGAAGCCGATCTGGATGGTTGGGGCACTTCGGGTGAGAGAATCACGGGCCAAGGGTTGGTTGAGGATCATCATCATTCCAGGTTTCGATAGTTGCTTCAGTAATCGCATTTCTTTTTTTCAAAGTCTTCCCTCTAGATAAAGTGAGGTTGTGTGCATGCAGTGTTGCGTCTGGTTTGTGATTGTCTTGAAAGCACACAAGCTGAGCTCAAGACACGCAAAAAGGCGCCGGAAGGATAAGATGCCTTGATTGAAGCGGGGGTATATTGCAACTTCTCCCTGCCACTACTTCTTTCGTTGTCTTCTCCAACACCCATCGACGGTGCTGCTGCTACGACTACTATGTCTGCACTTGTGCATCCCCCTCGCCATCAGCTCCACCTTCACCGTCCTCCCCCTCAGGAGCACGCCACGTTCCCCAATGACCAACCTGTTTCGCCATCACTTCTCCTACAAAGCCCGGATCTCTACAAGCCAATCTGAACCCTTCCTCGTTCTGAAGCAGATCCAAGAAATGCAAGGCCTGTGGATATTGTAGGTATTTGACGTATTTGGGATGGCGAAAATAGTCCAGATACTTGAGGTATCTAAGGAATGCAGGGGTAGAAAGGACACCGGAGATTGCAAGGTGGTTGAGGTAAAATGGATTGGCGAGCGAAGAGAGAAACTCGAGATCGCGCGAGAAGGCAGATTGGTTTTCTGCTCTCTTTTGCAGGTCGACTGCGGGAAGAGAGTCGGAATCCGTAGGGTCGTTAGTGGTGGTCATGGTGTCCTAAGAATGGAGATGTGATATTCGAGCCGACGTCGTGGCAGAGTGGGGCTGGGTCTTGCTATGATCTTGCGAGCTTTTTGACAGATGGATGTGATGGTCGATATGGCCGTCGAGGATTGCAACGGATGCTTGTTGAAAAGTAGGTAGATTGGAGCGTTGATGTAGTGTTGTCGCCAATGATGGAAGAAACGATGATCGAGTGGAGTTTCCTGCAAGCATGGTGAGCCTTCAGGGTCCTTTGCTCGGAAATAAGGCCAAGAAGAAAGTCGAGATTGCGCGATTTAGCTGGTCCGTTCATCTTTGCTGTCCAACACTGACACTTTCTCCTGCCCCACCATCACCACTTGATGCTCTTCCACCTCCTGCTTCCATCTCTCCTCCTCCCTTGTTTCTTTGGATTCTACAACCTCTATAGATTGTCGCCTTTGTTCGGCACCATGTCGACGCCAACTCTGCCCGCGTGGCCCCCAACCCTATCAGACGAAGCCCGAGACTACCTCTCCACCCAAGCCACCGACTACGCCCTTTCGCATGGCATCGTCTACCGTCCTCTCCCCGTCGCCCACTCCACCACCCCTGCTTCCGATAGCGCCATCCACGCGCCATTCTCGCTCATCCCTTCCCCCTTCCCCCGCACCCTTTTCGAGAAAGCACAAAGCATCCAATCCGCATACGATCTGCTCTACGCCCAACTATCCTCCGACCACGCCTTCCTGGACCGCGTCATTGGCCAGTCAGTCATTCATGTCGATTCCTTCCAGAAGCAGTTGTGGGACATTTACATTTCTGTGAAAGACGACCTCGTTCAACCGCTTAGCCTGGGTCTTTTTCGAAGCGACTACCTTCTGCATGATGCTGAAAGCGACAGCGAAGGATTTGGAAGCAGAGCTGGAAAGCTCGAGTTGAAACAAGTAGAGTTCAACACCATCAGCGCATCCTTTGGCGCCCTTTGCACCCGGGTCAGTGGGCTTCACAGACATCTTTGTTCTACGACTGATTACCTCGATGCCCACCCTGGATTGGGTGATCTCAGCAACTTCCCAGAGAACAAGGCGCAAGATGTCCTTACTGGCGGTCTGGCCGCTGCCCACAACGCCTACCTCTCCCAGCAACAGAGCTCCTTTTCAGCAGATGAAAAGAAGAAGAACGTATACGTGCTATTCGTAGTGCAACAGGGTGAAAGGAACGCTTTTGACCAGCGACCTTTGGAGCACGCTTTGCAGAAGCAAGGAATTCGAGTATTGAGACAGAGCTTCGCTGAAATCGCCTCACGCATGGTTGCTAAAGGAGATGGTGATCGCGGGCTATATCTCGATCACCCGGTGTTGGGACATGTCGAAATCAGTGTTGTCTACTTCCGCGCTGGGTACGGTCCATCCGACTATACCTCCAACACAGAGTGGGAGACACGAAAGAAGCTCGAACTGAGCAAAGCCATCAAGTGTCCCTCTATCGCCGTTCAGCTGGCTGGAGCGAAAAAGGTCCAACAAGTCCTAGCTGAACCTGAACAACTCGAACCTTTTCTCACCTCTCTTTTCACCAACCCTGCCCAAGTGGCCTCGAGCATGAGGGAGACCTTTACCGATCTCTACCCTCTCGACGACTCTCCTCTCGGCATCAAGGGCTATCAACTCGCTCTGAACTCACCCGAAAACTTCGTTCTCAAACCTCAACGCGAAGGAGGAGGAAACAATGTCTATCGTCACGACATTCCTCCCTTCTTGTCTTGCCTTGAAACTTCTGCCACTTCCGAAGCTGGAGCCATCGCAAAGAGACAAGCTTACATCCTGATGAGTCTCATCAAACCTCCTTCTGGATTGGGTAACTATCTCGTAAAAGCCGCTACATCAGGTGCAGTATTGGCCAAAGATACAGTCAGCGAATTGGGCGTGTACGGAGCTGTACTCTTTGACAACGCGACAGAAAAGGCCACAGTAAAAGTATACCACCATGAATCGGGCGGATTCTTACTGAGAACAAAGGGCAGGGAGAGCGACGAAGGTGGAGTAGCAGTCGGATTCAGCGTTATCGACTCCCCATTCCTCATCTAACACACACACACCTTGGCATATGTATGTTGATGGTTCATGAAATTGCAAAAGGACGAAACGACCGAAGAATGTATGAAAACAATGAAAAGAGAAGAGCAAGCCGTCCGAGTGTTCAACAAACCCTGTTGGACCATGACTCCGGTGTGTGCGAGTCTCTATCGCCAACTAGCAGAAACGAGTTTGGCCACGGTATGCAGAGCATAGTACTTGACGTTTGCATCCGGATGGGTCATCAATTCCATGATTCTCGCCTTTGCCCCGAGATCACTGACCCTCTTCTTGCCCTGTTCGAAGAAATGGACAAACTTCCCCACATCTGAACAGGCCACCGCGAGCGTCGTCGCATCCTCGCTCTCTTTCAACACGCCGACCAACTGCTTCAAAACTTTACCGTCTTCTTCGACGAGCTTGGCGGCGTTCTCCTTCCAAAAATCGTCCAACTCGTGCACTGGACTTTCAAAAGTCAACTGTCCCGATGTCAGTTCGGAGAGATACTCGTCCCAGGTGGTCATGGTTTTAAGACGTTCGGCGAGTTCGGTGCGGATGTACTGGAGATCGTCTTCGATCTCCTCGTCAGACCACTTGCGCGAGAGGAGATTCTCGGAGAGTTGGAGACATTTGCTGCCGAGCATGACGGGGGCATTGACGGAGGGAGCTTTGGCGAGGAGGTTGCGGAAGGTGGCGATAGTGACTCGGGTGACTTTCTCTTTGACAGCATTGCGAGCGACATCAGCGAGGAGAGGAATCAGACCGAGCTTGATGTTGAGCTCGGATGCAATGCCCTTGTGGAAGCTGAGGAGCCAGAAGCATAGTACGACTTGGTAGATGAGCTGGGTACCGGCGCGCGAGTTGTTGGTACCGTTGTTGGCGCCGGCAACGAGGGTGGTGGCGGCATTCGAGGTGGTCTGGCGCGAAGGGGTGGCGGATCCAGAGCCGGCGGGAGAGTTGACGCTCGAGTTGAAGGAAGAGCCTCCTGCGGGGACGTTGCTGAGCCGTAAGATATGGGCTAGTTCGGAGAGGAAGCCGCGGTCCTCACCCTCTGTCTGCTGCTGCTGCTGTTGCTGCGAATTTTCCTCATCATCATCGTTGACAGCCTTGGCCTTGCCTGACGTTGAAGGAGCCTCGCCCATCTTGGCCACATCGTATTCCCATGCCTCCTCGCGGTACTTTTGCGTCCTGAGCAAAGCCTCGAGCAGCACGAGGGCGATCTCGGGACCATTTCCTTCAGCAAAGTCAGGCGACATTCGTCGAGAAGCAGGCGACGAGTTGGCAACCGTCTGAGATCGTTGAGGTCCGTTACCACCGGCCTTGCTGCTAGCACCTCTCAAGAGCGAGGACAGGAACGCCAACAAGCGGGGCAGTACCGATGGGGGCGGGTTGGGCTGATCCGAGTGTATAGCAGAAAAGACGAGCAGCAATGTGAGGAACTGAGCCGACTTCATCTGAACAAAGTCATCTGGCACATCCAACAGCTTGACAAACGGTTTCCAGGGGAATCCGATCCCATCCTGTTCCTCCTGTCCATTGAGCGACAGGAAAAGCTCGAGACGGTCGTCACGGTCGGAAAGCATGTCATCGATCAGAACCAAGATCTGTTGGAGGGTATCGGTGCGGCTGAGCTTGGAAAGCAGACGCAGGTATAGGGAGACGTAGTCAGGACCATGCTCGTCGAGAAGAGGATCAAGCTTGGAACGGTTCTGGCCAATGACGATGGCATCGACGCTCTTGATCATCTTGAGCTCCTCGGCGCTGAGGAGATCGGCGCGGTGGTAGCCTTCCCATGGGATGGGCCGAGCACGGATGCGCTGTGTAAGGTCTTGGATCCACTTGTTGGTGAGGTAGACGAGCGGAGGTGATTCGACTGCGCCATTGGAGTTGGACTGAGTCTTGGACCCGTCTGGCTGCTGCTGCTGCTGCTGCTGTTGCTGCTGTTGCTGCTGTTGCTGCTGTTGAGAGCTGGAAGATGTCGACATGGTTGCGATGGATGCTCTGTGCGACGACGATGCAGCTCCTTTTGCTGGTGGAGGACAAGAGCCTGGAGGTTGCTCGATTAGTCTCTTTCACCGAGCGAGTTGCGAGAATGCTCAACTATTAGGGGGAATTATAGTGGTAGATAGGTAGGTGTAATGACGGTGAGGGTAGAGGGAGGAAATGTTGATACAATAGAGATAGAAAGAAGCCAAATGCCAAGCTTGGTGAAGTGTGTACTGTGCTGTATAGTATGTTGAGCTGAGATTGTGTTAGGGGCACACCGACACAGTGCAATCCACAAAATCACGTTTTATCGACCAAAAGAGGTGGCCCGTACGCTGCTGTGCCTTTTGGTTGTACTGTACTGTACTGTACAGTACTGTACTGTACTGCACGCTGCTCCCTTGGGTTTCGCCTCCACCCTGAATACAACCCAAATACTTGCTGTAGCTGCACGCCTTCGTGATCGAATACAAAATCAGCAACAATTGTCGCACGCTGCGGTCCATTTTAATTCACTTTTCCTTGTTTTACTTTATTTTTTATTCAGAATAGTGGTGCTGTTAGACTTTGATCCGGAAGGAATTTCGTACGACATTTCCTTGAAGAGCAAGAAGAAATGTCCAACGACGAGAAATCCCAATTTTTTACCCCAAGACTAGGTCAATCTTCCTATCCATTCCGGCCTTTGTCGTCGACATCATCATCATCATCATCATCATCCTCGTCATCCTCGTCATTCAGTAGCGAACACCCAAGGACACCACCAGTGCATCGCAACCTATCTGCTTACTACCTCAACACAGCAGCGTAAATAGTCGTCGCCTTTCTCGCCTCCACTTCACACATCATGTCGGCAACAAGGTCTGCTGCACCGCGTTTGCGGCTCTTGCAATCCCAAGCATCGGCCAAGCGTCTCTTGCACTCTTCTTCAAGCTATGCCACTCCAAGTGCTGCTTCCATCTCTTCTGCGGCTGCATCATCGGCCGAGGCAGCAGCCGCATCGTCTTCTACCAAGATCATCAGCTCCCTCATCCTCTCCCGACCTCCCGTCGTCCTCCGCGAACCAACCAAGTTTGAGCAGGCTTACCACGAATACAACCGTCAGCTTTCCGAAGCTCTCCAGCAGCCTTTCCCCAAAGACTTTTACTTTAAGAAGGGATCTGCAGCTGAGAAGCGTTTCGAGGAGGATCAGGCTAGCTCTCCGCTCGGATTCTCGGCTATTGCTGCTGCCGCATCTGGATCTGCAGCCAAGGGCAAAGGTGGAAAGAACAAGGACGCTGCCGCAGCTTCGACATCGGCACCAGCTGCTTCTTCCAATGTGACCGATGGTGAGGCAGAGAGCCGACCTTTGCCAAGAACCACTGAAGCCGATGCAAACAACGATGTTCGCAGTTTGGAACGTAAGCTCGACCGAACCCTGTACCTCGTTGTCAAGCAAAAGTCGGGCAAGGGTGCCGCTACTTGGCGTTTCCCTGCCAAGGCGCTATCCAATAATAAGCGCGAGAATCTCCATGACGTGAGTATACTTTTCAGCCTCACCATGATCTTTGCCTCAACTGGCTCCGTACTGATCTGACTTCGTTTTCCTTTCTTTTGAACAATACTGCGATGCACTCTACAGGTCGCACCCGCATCCGTGACCGAAACCCTAGGCAACAAGCTCGACATTTGGATTGTCTCGAACCTTCCCGTTGGACTGTACAAGTCGGCCAGTGCTGCTGCCGCCGAAAAGACCTACTTCCTCCGCGGACACGTGCTGGCTGGCAACGCTGAGCTCGCCAAGAAGAGCGAAGTCGAGGAGTTCCAGTGGTTGACAAAGGAGGAGATCGAAAAGCTTATGAAGCAGTCCAATGAGTCGAGCTACTGGCAGAACGTTGAGGATCTTCTTGATCCTTGATTAGCCAGGAATCATTTTTCTTTTTTAAAAAAGGAGTTTTCTCTGTCTTGTCAGGAGGATCACTCTTTTATCTGTTCATCGCTACTTATGTATTTCTAGAGAAGGTACAGTACAATCTATCTTGTCTCAACATCGCTCAACACAAGTGTCGTGTCTGACTCGCCTGGTTTAGAATAGGGAGAAGACCAACCGAAGGAAAACCCCCCATCCCCGATCCCGATTAGGGACAAAGAAAGAGGAACGATCTCGATCGGTAGCGGAAGCAGATCCTCCGTCTTTTTGTCGCCAGAACAGAATTTGACCGACGTTTGGAAACGGCCATTCCGACTTCTCGTCATTGCCGATACTCTGGCTAGACTACTCGCAGCATTCGCTACCGTCTCACCAGCTCTCCTGCGAATATCCACGTTTTCGATATCGAACGCTGCATTTGATAGCAGCAGACCTTGGCATTTTCCGATCAACGAAATACGATGCTAGGCCAAAAAGGGACGGACGAATGGCGAAAGCCAGGCATGGCAGTCAGCTGCACGGCGTTCGCTACCTTCCTCCGATGAAGTGAAGAGTGGACTGTAGGAGTAGCCTGCAATTGATTCGCTGCATAAAAGGCTTACTGTTTAATGAGCAGGCGAGCCACACTAGTCAAATCATAAAATTGGGAATAAGTTACGGTAGAATGGTCGGTCGGGTCATTGAACTGCAGCAAAAGGTGCAATCTGTTGTTTCAGGTCCGGCTGCGAGAGAGTGTGTGACTGTGTGTGTCGCGAGATGCATCTCTTTCTTTTTTTACCTCTTTTTGGCATTCCGACAGCCAGAACAATGAGAGACTCTGATATTTGACCGCTGACCCGGGCAAATCTTCTCGGCACAAGTTGAAAAAAGGAGGAGAAAAAAAAAAAAAAAAAAAAAAAAAAAAAAAAAAAAAAAAAAGAGGAGGAGGAGGAGGAGAAGAAGGAGGATGGCGCCCAAACAGATCCCAGTTGGCAGCAACAATCTCAACAGAGACCAACTAAGAGTCTGGTCACGCTCCCCTCCCTCACAGATTCATGCCGATCCAGTACAGTACTGTACAGCTACAGCTTTTATTTTTATTAAATTAATTTATTTGTTCCACCTGATCGCACGTTTAGTGCTCTAAGCGACCTTGCGGCGGTACTGTAAGGTTGAAGGTCGCTTCATCATCTCTCTCTTGACCCGCCACGACTCAGCAGCATCAGCATCCCGCGCCTTTTGGATCCGCGTCCTTTTTTTTTTTTTTTTTTTTTTTTTTCTTTCTCTTCTTCTCTGTGTTCCCATTCTGCTGCTTCTATGGTGCTCTGTGAACAGTATCCTTCGGTCGCTTGGCACAAGTGGGATCTCTCGCTTTTCAGAAAACGCGCCCAAGCGTCCGAGCGTCAATACTGTAATGACTGTGTCGCAGCGTCGGTTGCTTCTGTTGCTTCCGCCGCTTCTGCTGCTTCTGCCGCGTTTTCTCTCTCTGTCTGTCTCCCACTCACTTTGTCACTGAATTCCATCCACACCATTCTTTCCAACTCGTCGTTGTCGTCGTCGCTCTTCCTTCCCTCCCTTCCCCCTTTTTTACCTTATACGCGCCATCCTCATCATCCTTCTCCACCTCCTTGTGGTGCCCTTCGCACTCCTCGCCTTCTCGTGTGATCGCGTACAAGGGCGGCCTCCGTCGAACGGCACGTTATTTCGATTTCGCCTCCATTTGTCCTCGCCTTACGAAAGCACACTCTTTCTACCTTTGACTCGTCCTTGACCTTGTCGTTCTCATCCAACCAAAAAAAAAACCGACGTGGCTCGATTGCTTCAGTGCCACCATTTTCCGGTTAGTCCGTTAGCCAGCCAGTCAGCCAGCCAGCCAGCATTCATATTCGCAGTTCTAGCCACACTCTGGACTTGCAGCAGCTTCCGATTTGCCGGCACGTCATCTGATCCGCTGTATCATTTCGGCATCTCCAAAGTGAATCGGCTCAGCTTTCGGGACATCCGTGCTTTGACTCAGAGGCACGCTCGTACGTACTACATCGCACTCCATTCTAGTCCTCGATCCCGATCGCATCGCCGACACTCGAATATCAAGTCATACGATACTTGCTCGTCGGCTGATCCGAATCCCATCCGCACTTCCATACTTTCCTCAGAAGCACTCACTGCCCAGCTCAGTCGCGATCGCAGCATAGCCTCGTAGCCGTGCTCATCTTTCCGAAGATGCCGCCTTCATCGCGACACAGCGCTCATCCCTCCCACCATCCTCATGCCGGTGGAAGGGATCTTCACCATGGCGCAGGAGGCCCACCTCCTCAAGGTGGTCCTGGCATGCCTCCCGGTCCTGGCAACGGTCCCATGCACCATCCTCACTCCTCTTACGCTCAATCCATGCCACCTCCTCCTGGTCTTCCTCCACATGCTATCAACGGCGTCAACGGTCCCCCTTCCGGCCACGGTGGCCCCCCTCCTCGCATGGTCATGGCTGATGGTCCTGGTGGCGCGGGTGGTCCACCGCCCCCACCGCCGCCCCACATTCCTCGATCCTCATCTGCTCAGAGCCGAATCATGGATGCTGGTGCCGGCCCGGCTGGTCCTCCTGCCTCATCATCCCCAGCTGTGCAAAAGCTCTCGCACGCCAACGAGACCGCCTGGATATCCATTGGATCGGCAGCCGAGACCATGGAAGACTACGACCGTGCCCTCTCGGCGTACGAGGCCGCCCTTCGACACAACCCATACTCGGTTCCAGCTCTCGGCGCAATCGCCGGCGTCCATCGCACTCTGGACAACTTTGAAAAGGCCGTCGACTACTTCCAGCGCGTGCTCAACATTGTTCCCGAGAACGGTGACACTTGGGGATCCATGGGCCACTGCTACTTGATGATGGATGACCTCCAGCGTGCCTACACCGCCTACCAGCAAGCCCTCTACCACCTTCCCAACCCCAAGGAGCCCAAGCTTTGGTACGGCATTGGCATCCTCTACGACCGATACGGCAGTCTCGAGCATGCAGAGGAGGCCTTCGCCAGTGTGGTCCGCATGGATCCCAATTACGAAAAGGCCAACGAGATCTACTTCCGCCTCGGCATCATATACAAGCAGCAGAACAAGTTCCCCGCCAGTCTCGAGTGCTTCCGCTACATTCTCGACAATCCACCACGCCCGCTCACCGAGATTGACATTTGGTTCCAGATCGGCCACGTCTACGAGCAGCAG
The DNA here is from genome assembly GCA_900323505.1 of Ustilago trichophora. Lineage (NCBI taxonomy): Eukaryota > Fungi > Basidiomycota > Ustilaginomycetes > Ustilaginales > Ustilaginaceae > Ustilago > Ustilago trichophora. The sequence continues at coordinate 384,329 of OOIN01000031.1, forward strand.
AAGGAGTTCAACGCCGCCAAGGAGGCCTACGAGCGCGTCCTTGCCGAGAATCCCAACCACGCCAAGGTACTCCAGCAGCTCGGTTGGCTCTACCATCTCTCCAACGCCGGTTTCAACAACCAGGAGCGCGCCATTCAGTTCCTCACAAAGAGTCTTGAATCCGATCCCAACGATGCTCAGAGTTGGTACTTACTTGGACGTGCGTACATGGCTGGACAGAACTACAACAAGGCCTACGAGGCTTACCAGCAGGCCGTCTACCGCGATGGAAAGAATCCTACCTTTTGGTGCTCGATCGGCGTGCTCTATTACCAGATCAACCAGTATCGCGATGCGCTCGACGCCTATTCGCGTGCTATCCGCCTCAACCCGTACATCTCGGAAGTCTGGTTCGACCTCGGCAGCTTGTACGAGGCCTGCAACAACCAGATCAGTGACGCCATCCACGCCTACGAACGTGCCGCCGACCTCGACCCCGACAACCCGCAGATCCAGCAACGTCTGCAGCTTCTTCGCAACGCCGAAGCCAAGGGTGGCGAGCTTCCCGAAGCTCCGGTTCCTCAGGACGTGCACCCTACTGCTTATGCCAACAACAACGGCATGGCTCCTGGCCCTCCTACGCAAATCGGCGGTGGTCCTGGTCCTTCGTATCCTCCACCTCTCGGCGGCCCTCAGCTCGCCAGCACTGGAGGCGGGCGTGGTGACCTGTCGGAGCGCGACTTGCCTGGCCCCGGTCATCTCGCCCAGTCGCATTCGCCTCCGCCTTTCCGCGGCGCTGGCCCATCTGGACCGGACGAGCGAGGCCCGCGTGGCCCACCTCCCGCTGCTTTGGCTCCCATGGTCGGAGGCCCCGGTGGACCCGAGCCACTGGGTCGCGGTGGCTTCCCGCACTCGCGAGGTCCGTCGCCCGGCCCACCGCGAATGGATCCTTACGGAAGGAGGTTGGGTTCGCCGCCGCGTCGATCGCCCCCACCGCCTCTGCGTTCCGACATGCACGACGGACACGGGCCTCACCCGCACGCCGCTCACGGTCACGGCGACTTCCGGGGTCCGCCGCCCCTTGCAGCAGGTGGACCCGGTGGACCTCCTCCGCCCATGGACCACTACGGTCGCCCAATGGGTGGGCCTATGAGTGAGCGTGAACGCGAATTGGAATGGGAGCGTGAACGAGAACGTGAGAGGGAGCAGGCTGCCCGCGGCTACCCAAGTGGACGCATTACGCCCAAAAACGAGCCAGGCTACGCCCGATCGCAGCACGGCAGCAACGCCCCTTCGCCTGCATTTGGTCGACCTCCCGTCTATGGACGCGACGAGGCGCGAGACTACTACAACAATGGCCACCCCAACGCTGGTCCAGGCGGTCCACGAGGTGGGTACGAGCGAGGACCTCCTCCTGGCATGCGTCACGATGAACGAGGACCTCCTCCGCCCCACTTTGAGCACGAGCGAGGTCACCTTCCTCCTCCTCAACAACAAGCAGGTGATGGCCGCTACGATGGCTACGGCGAGGGTCACGATGGTCCCATGGGCAGTGCTGCTGCACGACCACCGCCGCCTGGACTTCATGGGCCTAGCCCCGACTGGGAGCGCGCACGTGGTGGCGATCACGGTCCTCCTTCCGTTCACGATGGACCCGAAGGCCGCAATGCTGGAGGCCCCCCTGGCAAGCCTCGTCGCGGACCCAAGTCAAAAGACGAGCTCGAGTCTGCACCCGCGCCTCCGTCTCCTGCACCCTCGGCTGCAGGCAAGAAGGGCAAAGCGACTGGCTCACGCGCCAGCTCGCCCTGGTCCACCAAGGGCAGTGCTGCAGGCAAGAATGGCAAAAACGGTCCTCCCGCTGCAGGCGGCAAAAAGGGAGTCTCGACTCCACTCCGTTCGCGCGACGACCAGGCAGGCTCGAGACCCGGCTCACCCATGGGAGGCCCTCGAGCCCAACGTGATGCCTCGCCCGCCAGCTCAGATGGCAGCAATGAGCCTCTTGCAGCGCGTGGTCCATCGTCTCGCATGGTGGATGAGGACTACGACGAAGGTGCTGCAGATGCTCTGATGGGTCTAGCTGGTGCTGCGTCGGCGTCTGTATCGGCGCCTTCTGTCGCGGCCGCTTCGGACCGTGCTCACAGTCCCGACAAGCGCGCAGAGAGCTCCTTGGGCAAGCGACCTTTTACCGCTGACGAGGAGAAGAGTGCCAATGGACCAGAAGATTCGTACAAGCGGGCCAAGAGTGGAAGCATCAGTGCCACCGCAGGCGATGCTGAGGCTTCCAACGGCACATCGAATGGTGCTTCTGCGCCTGTCAAGCCGGAATCTGCTGTCGAGAGGGAAGGCTCGCACGCCTCGAATGGAAAGGAAGCCGCACGACAAGCAGCTACTCCACCTCCCAAAGCTGCTTCGCCGAAATCCAACAGCGGTGGTGCGGAAAGTACCATCCACCCGATGGATGTCGACCCACGCGAACCATCCAAAGGCCCCTCATCGGAGCCTGCTGCAACTAACAAAGACTCGCCAAGCACCGCCGACGCTGCCACCTCCGCTGCCGCTTCTATCGGTAGCAGGACCACCCCCGCACCCGCCGCTCCTGCTTCTGCAACACCAGCGGGGTCAGCACCAGTTCAGAGTCAAGCAGCAAACACCACCTCCACCACCACCACCAGCAGCAACAACAACAACAACAACGACGACGATGATGATGACGACAGCCGGGAGGAAGAAGAGGGACAGATCCACGAAGATGACAATGAGGCTCCGGCCAAGAATGGCGATGAGGCTAAGAAGTGATGCGCTGTTGTTTTCTAATTGTTTTTCTGTAATGTTCACCCCCCGCGTTTTGAATGGTTGAGTGTTGCTTTGTCAAGAATGCAAGTCTCTCTTTCGTGTATAGTGTTTGATGTGTGGATAGTGATGTGTGCTGTGTAAGGATCTGCGATGGGTTGTCAGAGTTTGCTGTGTCGGCTGTTATCAGAGGGTGAGTGCTGTGGAAGAAGAAAATGGAAATCTTTTTTGAAAATTATGGACAGAAAAGTGAAGGCATAAATTCTCACCGGGCTTGAACATAAGTCGAAGATGTATTACAATCAGATGTAGGTTTCGGTTGTTGGAGCGCAAGGCGCGAATGGGTGATATTGGCCATAGTGTTGCGTAGATGAGTATTGGTCTCGCCCAGATTCTCGGAGAAGGAGAAGTAGGAGAGGGAGGCAATCGTACACTTTGTCGAGCCACTTCCCAGGGCTAGTGTAGCAACCGGAGACTGGAAACTGGACAGATGTTTGAGTATCAATTGGGGCCACAGTGTTCTTGCTGAGTTGGAGAGAAAGTGCAGAATGAGGGAATTGTATTGCAGTACAAAGAAATTTGAGTGGGACTGGGTAATGAATTGTGTGTTGGCAAGAGGGCAGCAGCGATAGTGGCAGTGGTGTTTGAATCAATGACTTGTGATGGAGAGAGGCTGTGCAACGCAGGTACACATACAGTACGCACACATAGACACACGTGGAAGCAATACTTTCGTTCAAGTTGACCGTTGAAGAACCCTGAAAATGATGCTGTATAAAGGGGCAACTTGGGCGTCATCCTGCGTCTTGTCTTGTACTTGATATCTGAATTGGTATGTCCAATCAAAACTGCTCGTACACATCACCCTTGAGTGCGAAGACAAGATGATGTCGAATATAAGGGTCCCTTTTTGGTGGTTTGCGAGACATACACTGACACCTTCTCCCCTCCTTTCCTCGCATATGCACTGTAACTTTCGTGTGAACAAGGATTGTACAGTATGAAAGAAATGACAGCGGACCGTTACAGAAAGCCGAGAAGATGTGTGTCAAAGACGTGATCACATGAAACTCCTTTTTTTTTTTTTTTTTTTTTTTTTTTTTAGTCGCCGCTCTGGATCGAATCGCAACTACTGTACCCAAACCTACTGAACACAGTTCACATTGTGAAAGGCGAAATATAGTGGCAAAAGAGCCGCGTTGCCCAAAAGAAGGAAACATGGTTGATCGATGTAAAGCCATGTATTGCTCGGTTGGTGTTTCGAGCGAAGCGAAGGAAGAAGAAGAATTCAAACTGTTCTATAGTATTCCGATGAGGGGGGATTTCACGGCCTTTTATTTTTTCTTTTATTTTTTTTTCTTCTTCTTTTTTGTTGAAGAGATAAGTTTGCCGGGAAGGCGGCTAGCGCTTAGAAGACGGATGGACCGGCTCCGATGGGAGAAGAAGCCCTCTGAACACCGACGTCTTTTGTTGCTTCGGCACTTCGAGTCTAGTGTATACTGTACTGGACACACTACTGTTGTCACTGTATTGCTCGGCTCTCTACAGGGGAGAACAGTGTAAAGCAGAAGCTGTCGACGGATCCCATGAGCTGACAAAATGAGTCTAAAGAGGACATGAAGGAGGAAATGGACCGCCGAAGTGGCCATAATCTGTCCGATACTGTACTGTATGTACCGACGAAGGTGTGGCCGAGAAGAGAGGGACAAGTCTAACCCCGCCGAGAACCATGCCTGAGTGTGGCGCCATGGATATACATGCCGAAGGAGCGACCCTTTCGTTCGGCTTCTAGAGTGCGGACTACTCGGAAGCTAATTGGCGCCAAATGCTCAAGCTCGGCGAGGTGTGTGCACACAAAAAGCTATACAGTACAGTACAGTACATGCCTGTACGCCGACAGCAAGCTGTGCACCTTTGCACCTGCCTGTACTGTGCTGTAACTTACTGTAGCACCATATGCACGGTTCGCTATTATGCATGTGAGAAAGAAGGGAGGCATTGCCCCTCTCTTCCTTAAGTTATTGTACCTGTTCTTGATCAACCTTCTTCTTCCTCCCCTTCTTCTTCTTCTTCTTCTTCTTATTGTTGTGCAACCAATATCCCGTCCGAAAGCCGAACACAGTATCGTATGCCTTTGGGAAGTGGATCAAATCCATCTTCCAAGTGATCGTAGCAGGATACATGTAGAAATCTTGTCATAAAGTAATCAAAAAACCAAAGTCTGAAAACAGCCAGTGAGCCAGCCAGCCAAAAAGCTACAACTGTCAAACAAGCGACGATCGATCCGGCAAGAGTGTCCAAAGATCGTGTATTTTGTGCTGCTGACCGTTTTACGGTGAATTTGGAAGCCAAAGGCAGGCAGGGGAGAGAGCGCCGGCGCCGGCGGAGAATGAAAAAGAAAAAAAAGAGAGAACGAGAGAGAGAGAGAAAGTGCAATTTTCGATTGCACCACACAGAGTACTGTATTTCTCGGGAGACCACCGGATAAAGGCAACAGAGACATCGAAACCCTTACCGAACTGTGCACCGACCTTGGATGTGATTGCTTACGCGTGGAAGTTTTGATTTCTTTTTTAGGCGTTTTGCTTTGGCTCTTGCATCAAAAATCCCTCACTGCTACCGCAACTAACGATGGAAAGCTTGTTTGACACAAGAATTTAGAGAGAGAGTGTGTGTGAGTGTGTGTGTGTGAGAGAGAGAGAGAGAGAGAGAGAGAGAGGGAAATGATCTGAAAGCTAGAAATGACCATTGCCGACCAGAGAAGGTTTGGCCTCAGTTGCGGCAAAGGGAGTCAAAGTGTTGTTGCTTTTGAAAAGTCTCTCTGATCGATCAAAAGGATGGAACGGAGATCCCGACGGGTTTTTTTCCCCTTCTAAACGATTTAATTCTTGGGGTGGATGAAAAATTCATGCAAGCTGATGTTGCTCTCGCTTTGGTGCGTGTGTGAGTGACTGACAGACACTGACAGGCAAGCAAGCAAGCCGCGGTGTACAGTACGTGTGGGATACAGTAGACTGCGATCGACACCAAATCATCTCGTTTCGGCGTGTTCAGCACACCGATATTTTGCTTTCTCGGGCCGCCTGCGCAAATCAGAATCACAGCACGTGTGGATGGCCTTGCTTCTCTCAACTGTCATACCGCATTTGAAGAAGGGCTTATGTAGAGTCTGCCAGGCCCGCTCAAACGTCCCTTCTGAGCAAAAGAGCAAAGCAAGACGACTGTAGAGATCGTACAATGTGGGAGTACAGTGTAGTGGTCGTACGGCGAGCTGATACGCGTGCGTGTGTTTTAAAACGACTCTCTCTCTCTCCCTCGCTCCTGCGGGAATTTGCCCCGAAAAGCCTTGGCTAGAGCCTCGGTTAGACAAGTTCTCTTTTTTTGCCCCCAAACCCTTGTGGCACGCCAAAAAAAAAAAAGAAAAAAAAAAAGACCAACACTACTGTACACGCGCCAGCCAAGAACCAGGTCACAGGTCACGCTGCACGGCGCTCTTTTGGATTTTTGGATTCATTGCGGCTTGAACGGCCTCTCGCCTCTCGCGCCCCGCGGTGTGTGTCTTTCTTTTTGGGCTTGGCTTTTCCTTTTTTTATTTTTATTTTGTAATTGTGGTTCATCAGCAGTCGGCCAAAACCCCCCACCTCTGGGCGTAATCTAGCATCTCCTTTGCCCCTGTCTCTTGGAGTCCTTTTTGTGTGTGTGGTGTTGTTTCTCCCGCCTTGTCAGTGCACATTCGATATGAGGTTGTTACATAGGTAGTTTTTGCCAACTATAACACCTCAGTGACACCAAGCACAGAGAGAGAGACAGAGAAAAGGACGAAGAAAGCGAGGGTGTGTGCCAGCTGTAAAATCTGAACAAGAAGGTGAGAACGGTTGACCAACCCTGTCCTTGCACACTGCGACAGAACTGCACTCACGCTGCACTGCACTGCACTGCACTGCACTGCACTGCACTGCACTGCGACTCTGAATCCACAGTCTTCCATGTTCCACCGTCAAAGCCAGCCAGCCAGCCACAGTCGGCCGATGCTCTCCCTCTCTTCTGTGTGAGAGAGAGTGTGTGCGCTGCGTCCATTTCAGGTCAGACTGCTGTCAGAATCAGAAATCGAAATCTCTCTCCTCCAACTCCCACTCTTTTTCTCTCTCTCTCTCTCTCTCTCTCTCGGCGACCCTTGCTGCTGCTATTTGGCCCCACTCGGTTCACCTCTGTCACACACACACATTCACACACACATACTGTTGTACACACACACACGCAACACAGCACAGCACAGCACAGCAACACGCAGACTCAGTTCATTCCCTGTCTTCTCTCTTTCTCCCTCTCTCGCTCTCGCTCTCGCTCTCTTTCCTGCCGTCCAACTGCTCTCCGCTCGACCGACCTAGCGCTCGCTCCTTTGGTCGTTGCCATTCGAAGCTTGCTTGTTCGAATTGATTGATCTCTCGTCACCATCCATTCTCCTTTCGCCGCCATCATCTCTTCCCCCCTCTGTCTACATCCCTGGTCTCGTCTCGCTTCGACATTTTCACATCTCCTTCTTCTTTTTCCTCCTCCTCATCCTTCGCATCTCGTTTTGCGCGCCGCAGCTCCTCTTGCTGGGTTGTCATACACGGATCGATTGCATTCCACATTGATTGGTTGTTCGACATCGTCCCTTCCGATCCCGTCGCTCCCTGTTTGGACTACACGCATTCCATTTGCACGCTCTTACGCACGATAGCACGACAGCACGATAGCACGGAGCACGTACAGCATATTGTGCACGATCACTTGCTCGCTTCTACGTCGCATCTGATCAATCGCATACAGCGATCCTCGGACACCTTGCACTTCCGCTCTCGCTTTCGCTTGTTACGACCCCATCACAACGGCACTCGTCTCGATCCAGTCTAGCTCCAATCCTCGTGACCTCGTACTCCCCATCAGCACCGAGGCTCCCATCACGACTAGAGCTACACGAACTCCCATCGACGGCTGTCCGCTTAGCATTCACCTCGCACATCTGCTTGAATGTTCTCGCTCTAGGCTTTGAGCATTGTTCGGAACGAAAAAAGCCTCTTCCCATTCATAAACCCTTCCTTTCAATTGGGTCAGCTGTTCTGAACGCTTCAAGTCGCGCTCCGCCTCATTTATCGACCTCGATAGCGCCACTCTAGCATCTTGCGCTCGCGCCTCCTCTTCGGCATCTCTTCGGCTCCGACCCCCCTCTTTGCCCTCCCTTCGACTGCGCTTAAGGCTAAGCACAATTGTATCCTCCCTCCTGCTGCCTCGGCCTACCTTCTGATTCGTTCCACGCTGCCTCCCTCAACTTGACCACCCATGTTCGGAAGTCAGTTTCAGACTCAACCGTTTGGCCAATCCACGCCCGGTTACTATCCCCACATGTCCGCCCAACAGCAGCAACAGCACGCCCAACAACACCACCAAAATCAGTTTGCATGGATGCAGTACCAGCAAATGTTGCAGGCACAGCATTTCTACGGCCAACAGCAGCAGCACCAGCAGCAGCACCAGCAGCAGCAGTCTCAAGCTTCGCCCTCGAGCGAGATTGGTCCAGGTCCAGACAGTCGTCGCCGCACCTCGTCCACCCCTCAGCGACCCCAGCACATTACCTACAACGACACGTTCCGACGTGAACAGCAGCAGGGCGGTCAGATCCTTGCGCCCTTCCCCGGTGTCTCGTATGCGGGCGGTGTGCCTCAGCTCAACCAGATGCGCAGCTTCAATGGTCAGCCTATGCCTGCAGGTCAATTCGGCCAAGTGGCTCCATCCGGTCATTCGGCTTCCTCTTCTGTCTCGTCTGCAGGTGGATTCCACCCTTACCGCAGAACACAACGCGGTAACTCGGACATTGGCGCCACCAATACCCAAAACTTCCCTTCCAGTGGTGTAGCTGCCGCTCCTGCCGTCGGATCTGCCGCAGCTGTTCCGCGCGTGCGCACTTCGAGCGCTGCCTCGCAGTCTTCGTCGCGAGAAACCTCTCCCATGCTCGCTGCTGAGCGCAAACGCGGCTTTGGTGGGGTTCCTTCTTCGGCTTCCGCACCAGGTCTTGCTAGCACCAACTCTGCCAAGAATGTTCCTGGCGCTGGCTCATCTCAGGTCGGACTTGCACACTTGCGTGGTGCTCCACCACGGACCAACAGCCAGTCTTCACTCGCGTCGGATGCTTCCTCCAGAACGGCTACCGCTTCTGCTGGAGGAGCTGGTGGTGGTGGGAGTGTCGCACCACCCGTCCACCAGCGTTCCGATTCTGCCACCTCGATTCAATCCATCAACACTTCCCAACGCGTCCAGCCTCCGAGTCTCGCCAACTCGAAGAAGCCTTCGCCATTGTCGCGACAAGCAGCCAAGGATGACGATGAGGAGGCCGTCTACGGTGGAAGCGACGATGACCGCGTCGACGGTGGCCGCTCCACTCCCATGCCAGGCTACGCTCCCAAAGCATCCAAGAAGACGGGTCTCTCCAGCAAGCTCCGCAAGGCCTTGTCCTTCTCCAACATGAACGACATTCAACAAAATGGTGCTTACGGTGGCTCGTCGGCGGCCGCGGCTGCCCGACGACCCAACAACAGCGTCTTTGGCCGTGATCAGCTCGGCGGTCTTCCCAACTCGTCTGGAGACACGAACGCATCCACTGGATCTACTCGATCCACTTCGCCTCCTCGCACCCCTGACAACGGTGCCGCACTGCCTGGCTCATCGGGGGCCTCGATCACATCACGAAGAGGCACGCGGCCGCCTCTCTCGAACAACAACGAGGGCAAGCGCAGCATCTTTAACCGCAAGTTCAACTCTTCCACCGATAACATCTCGATCTCGTCGACCGTCTCGAGTGCATCGGTCATGCTGCGCAAGGTGGGCAATCTTGGCAAGCTGGCCCGTCGACACTCGCTCATGGGCCTCACCAACATGTTTAACAAGGAAAAGGATCGTGAAGGCCGAGACGGCATTCATGGTGACTCGTTCGGAACTATGCCCACCGCTTCGGACGACTCGGCCATCAATACCAAGTCCAAGAAGAGTAGCAAGAGCAAAAAGGGTATTCCTGCCTCCGCTTCCATCACTCATGCCACCGTTGAGCTCGAGAGTGCACGTGTCACCGATGCAGGCATGACACCCGCTGCCTCGTACGTGCGACAGCATCAGCTTCAGATGCAGGCCCAAGCAGAGGCCGAGGCGCGCGCTGCTCGTGAACGTCTGGAGTCGGAAGCAAAAGCTCGAGAGGCGGGCGAGAACCGCCAAAAGATGATAGAAAAGGAAAAGGAGCGCCTCAAGTCGAAGCGCGGTTGGCGCAAGAAGTTTGGCAGCAGCAACGGTGGCAGCATCAGCTCGATCACTTCGGATGCGCCGACCGGGCTTGAGACTACCTATGCTGAGCCCGAGTCCTATACAGACGGTGTCAATGGTCAGCACAATGCTGAGCCTATTGTCTCTGCTGTTGCTCCTCAGATTTCGATCCCATACGGTGAAGAAGGTGGATTTGATGCTTCGTTTGACAGCGAATTGCTTGAACCGCCCCACATGCCGGCCGCTGGCGGCCTGGGTGGCGAAGACTCTGGCGACGAGTTTGAAACCGACAGCCTGCGTCACTGGGGTGAAGGGATCGAGAGGTCGCGTGCCAGTGCAGCTCAGTTCAAGAATCCTAAAGGTATCTTGAAGAAGACAGCTTCCACTCCCGATCTCTCGCTCAGCGGCGGCTTCGAGAAGCCATTTGCAGGTCGCATTCGAGCCAACTCGTACGACGCTCCTCAGTCGGCCTCGGTTTCTTCAGCATTGCACAGCCCGAGCACCATGACGCACATCTCGAGCAGCACGGCTGGCGTGGAGCGTCTGGATGGTGTGGGCGGAAAGACTGACTCGCCTACTTCTTCGCGACCAGGATCGCGCTCAGGCGACTTTCCGCCACGATCTGCCTCGCCCGGTTCGATCCAACACGCAGGTGGCGTGTTGGGCCATCATTCGAACTCTTCGATGCCTACACTGTCGTTAATGATGGATCCTGCCGCTGACTTCCTGCCGCAGCGATCGGTGACGGCGCCGAGCCAGCCCAAGAAGAAGCTGTCGTTTGCTGATGACCTCATCTTCCACTCGACGTGGCCTGCCACGGTATACGACCGACGCGGTGAGCAGGCGACATGCAATCGACTCACACCGCTGTTGGCTCAACGCATCAAGGAGGAGCTCAACACGTACAAGATGGAGGAGATGGCTGTTGCACCATCGAGCCGCATCTATACGCACTTCTTTGTCTAAACGCCAAATTCGGCCCCGCATCGATCCTCTTGCTCCTTCTGCTTCCTTCGCATATCAACCTTTTTGCAACTTGCTTGCTTTTATTCAACATCTTACCCTGCTCTCGTCTCATTCCTCCCCCGTCATTTAGCCCCCGAAAAAAAGTCTCTATCTCTGGCGAAGCATCATCGTCGCACCCTCATCACCCTTGGTATCGTTCTTTCACACACACACACACACACACCATTCTGCCAGATTCAAAACGCTTTTCACCTCAGTTCGTCACACATCGCTCGTTGTTTCGCCTTTCCAACACTTTTGCTCTCTCATCGCCTCATCATAGTTTCCGATCCGTCTCTCTCATCTCTCTCTCTCTCCACATCTTTGCATTTCCCATTCACTGATTCGGTCTCATGCCATGCTCACGTCGTCGTGTTCTTCAATCTGAAAAAGTCTTCCTTGTTGGCTGCCTCGATGGCTGCTCCTCCTTACAATGCTGGGCAGTGTGTTGCTGTATTGGGTTATCGGTCATGTGGAGAGTGAGGGCGTTGGGCTCACGTGCGGCTATTCCAAGGATGTGATGTTGGATTCGAGGGTGACAGGTCTGAAAATAGCAATTCAGCCAACGCGAATCCATCTCGGTGTGTCAGCGTGACTGCCGGCGACTCCTTTGTCACACTGGCACAGCCATGTTACAGCCATCCAATCTAGAATCGCAAACGACAGATCTCTCACACAACCTCCTCATAGTCAGCCAAGGTGAGAAAGAGAGAGGGAGCGACATTCACCCGCCTAAAAAGAAGTCGCTGCTTTTTGCTGGAGAAGGAGTGATCCGTGCACAGACAGTCGGAAATATGTGCGTACTGTACAGTACTGTACAGTACAGTATGTAACCCCTACACTGCACGCTTCTGATGGTCAGGGTTCCACTCTCTCAGTCTCTAGCTCAGCTCGCTCCTTTGGAGAAGCGGCGGTGAATGGAGGAAGCGAAACGGGTGAAATGAAAGGCAAGGAGTTGCCACGGGCGGGCAGAAAAAGGGCAGCTTGGCACGTCGATCGGTGGGTCTGCGTGAAAAGAGCATGGATGGGCGGGGCCAGCTTACAGGTTTGTACTGTACTGTACGGTACAGTACTGTACAGTACACAGTGCAAAGTACAAAAAAGAAGAGTTTTGGGTGGAGAACACGCTACTTTGGGCGGAATCACACTTCCGCTTTCTTGCGCTTCTGCTGCCTCCACGCTCCAACTGTTTCGTCATCGTGAAATGCATCTGCAGATTAACTGCACAGACCCTCTCCTTTTTCCTTTTTTTTTTTTTTTTTTTTTTTTTTCCCTCTCTTTTTGAACAAATTTCTGGGCTGAGCTCAGGTGCATGATTGTGTTGAGTATTTGTAAATGATAGCAGATTTTTTTTTCTCTCAATTGACAGCACAACCGGTGCTTAACTTGCTTTTCCCCTCTTTCTCCAAATATAAAGATCCAAAATCCAAAATCCAAAAAAGAAGGAGAGAGAGTACAGTAGACATCGTCATGGCTTGGGACCGCTGAAAATGCTCACTTCTCCTCGCTCCTTTTTTTACTCTCTCTCTCTCTCTCTCTCTCTCTCTCTCTCTCTATGCCAAATTGGACCTCCGCGACTGAGTGACTGAGTAATTGCCCATTTTGCGACTTCCATGTGCCAGAAGTGATGTGTGCGATGTTGCCCCTGTCACACTCTCAGACTCGGATTCACAACTCTCGTGCCCTGTGCTCGCGCTCTCGCCCCCTCGCTTTCGCTCTTTCCTCCTTTGCTGCTTGCTCATCGTTTGCCTCCACCACCATTTCAACACCATCCCCATACGATTGCGATCGAAACCGCCCCATCCATACATCGATTCGGTCTTCGATATCGACGCTTACCGGCCACAAGTTTTCCATTGAGAGTCTACTCTCCAACCCCCACATTGCATCTGCCAACACAAACCAACCCCACCTCGCACAAACGCCATTCCGCATCCAGCAAATCTCAGCTGGTGTCATCTTGGCTTCTTTGAGGCTGACTGCGATCTTTCAGATTTGATCGCACACTAAGCTACAAGCTGCTCAACGCTGAATAGCTGCATTCTGCCCTAGGACAATTCTACGGAAGCGCAGCTCAGCCAAGGCATCTCATCCCGCTGCATAACTTGCGTACATCTTTTTTCCTGCCTGGTTTTCTCAAACGCATCCGATCTCAGGCAGCCATCCTTCCTGCTCCAGCACACTTCCAGAGCTGCTCTCTCCATCTCGTTCGCCGCCATGGGTCTGCTCGATCATGTCAGCGGCGCCGTCTCGGGCGCCAAGTCGCACATCAAACCCACCAAGGAAGACCGTCCTCCCGAGGGTGCTTCTGCCGATGACACTGAGGAGCTCGACGAAGAGTCGGGCAACATCCTCATGTCGCTCATCGGTCAGTTACGCATAGGTATGGATCTCTCCAAAGTGACTCTCCCCACTTTCGTCCTTGAACCTCGTTCCATGCTCGAGCGTATCACCGACTTTATGTCACATCCCGACCTCATCTTTGGTGCTGGCAAGATTGATTCCCCCGAAGAGCGCTTTCTCCACATTACACGCTACTATCTCTCGGGATGGCATATCAAGCCAAAGGGTGTCAAGAAGCCCTATAACCCCATCTTGGGCGAATTCTTCCGCTGCACTTACAACTACACGGACGGTACCAAAGGCTACTATATTGCCGAACAGGTCTCCCACCATCCACCCGTCAGTGCCTACTACTACGTTTCACCCGAGAACAACCTGTTGATCTACGGAGAGCTCAAGCCCAAGTCCAAGTTCCTCGGCAACTCGGCTGCCACCATCATGGGCGGTGAGAACCGCGTTGTGCTGCTCGACCGTCAAGAAGATGGCGAGTACCAGATCTCCATGCCCAACATGTACGCGCGCGGCATCCTTTTTGGACGAATGGTGCTCGAACTCGGCGACACTTCCAAGATCCGCAACGATGCCAACGATCTCAGCTGCGATGTCGAGTTCAAAACCAAAGGTTATTTCACCGGAACGTACAACGCCATCGGAGGCAAAGTCACCAAGGGCAGCAAAACGGTCGGTGAAATTACTGGAAAGTGGAGCGACTCGATGGACTACAAGGAATCTTCTTCGGGCAAGCACGAGGAGCTGTTTGACGCGCATAAGGCCACCATTGTGCAAAAAGAAGTGATTCCAGAGGATCAACAGGAGGAGAACGAATCTCGTCGATTGTGGAGCAAAGTTACCGAGGGAATCAAGGAGAAAAACCTCGACAAGGCCACCGAGAACAAGAGTGCGATCGAAGAGAAGCAACGTGCACTTGCAAAGGAGAGAGAGGAGAGCGGATCCACTTGGGAACCTAGATTCTTTGTCCAAAAGGGAGAAAAATACTACCCCAGGATCCAGGCTTTGCCCAGTGACGAGTATAGGCCACAGGTGGTGGTTGAGTACTTTGCCAAATCGGGGTAAGCGATTGGAGGAGAGGGGCAAGAAATACTTAGGATAAACGATTCTCTTCTTCAAGAGATCAAGGTTGCGTCGATCATGTCTCATCTTCTTCGCTGACGAAGAATTTGCCTATAACGACCTACTGACGTTGCCCTACCAACCTGCTACGCCTACCGCCCGCACTCTTTCCTAATCTATTACACCCACCCACTCTTACACACGCCTATATACACGCTATCCTTCCTTCTTTACACGTCACACGCTGCCCTTTCTCCTTTTTCTTCTTCTTGGTTCTTCTGTCCCCTTTGTTGTTGTTTCTTAATACACAGTCGAATGATCTGAATCAGTGAATGAACGCAAACTTTGATATCTTCTTGGAATACGTAAATGAATGTGAGATGATGCTCTTATGCGAGCTTTATTTGCACGGTTGGAAGGTTTAGTGTCGAGTCAGAAGGGGCATTTAAGAAGTTGTGCTGTATTAGGGGTTGGGGCTATCGGGAGGTTGTGCGGATGAGATCTCAGACTGAAGTTGGAGAATCGGGTCAGGTACACGCGTTTAGTGAGACGCGCGCTAGCTGGCTGGCGGGGGTTTGGTCGACGCGTAAATTGATATGAACGCGACTGAATTAGGAGTAGAATTTCATTTGTGAATGAATGTAAGTGCTGATATGATGGTGCACTTACCTCGCTCGCTTTGTCTGTATCACTTTGTATGCTCTTTCTAGAGATCACACAAGCTTCCGCCCCACCAATTCGCTGAGAGGCTTTTGCTTACACCGTTGAACCGAAGTACCAATCTCTTGTTTTCGCACCATCCTATCTCTTGTCCCATCGCATTTTCGCACCATACCTATTCACACCTCCAAACGATTGCACTGTAGGACAACGACAACGACAGCCAGACCTACACCTCTTCACTATACCACGTCTCGGACCGGAACAACCACCGCAGACCTATCCCAGGCATCTTCTCGTTGATCGACCTTGCACCCTTTTGGAGTACTACCCGTTGCTTCATACAGACATTTCTTCGCTCGACTTTCTTTCCAAGAACCTCGTCATTATCCACTTCCCATAGCACCATCGCCCACCCTCACTCTCTCAAGCCGCACAATAGCTACTGCTATACCACCCAATCATAGTATCACCAATACAACCACAATATCACTCGGCCTTCTGCATACAGTCAACCATCATGTCCTCCTCCCATCCCATCACTGCGGGCGGTGCAGCGGCAGAGTACACCCACAAGTTTAAAAAACACTTTGGTGATCGACCCACCTCTTTTGCTCTCTCTGGCCACTCCGCCACCTCCCGTACATCATCATCATCATCATCATCCATCCCTGCCTCGCTGGTGATGGATCCATTCGCCGCCTCTGCCTCTACCTCAACACCTTCCTTTCCCCGTCCACCAAGCAGCAGCTCTGGATCTGCACCTAGCACCCCAAGCACCTCGTCAACCATCCAACAAACCTTCGCACCAGCATCGGCCACCACAGTGGGACCGAGTAACTTGGACAATGATAAGCACAATACACTTGCAAATTTGGGCTACCGGATCAGGGCTCGCGTCAATCAGGGCTACTTGCGCACTTCTTCCTCCAGCACAGTACCTTTTGGAGAAGCAGGAGCAGGGGGAGGAGGGTTTAGGTCGGAACGAGATGTGTTGGCCAATGTGACGAATACCAGACGTGGATGGAGTCGGGTTAGCACTGCACCTAGTGTCTGTACGACCTTCGACGGATTGCGTGGGGGAACCGAGGCGATGGATACCGACATGGACACGACATCCAAGGTTGTGCCCCCGGCAGAAGTCGCGTTTAAGCGCGGCAGAAGTGTCGATAGCGATCTCGAAGAGGAACAAGAAGAATCACCGCAATCTACGCAGAACACAATATTGGATCCAACAAGACGCATTGCAGGAATGCCAAAACTCAGCTTCACCTCTTCCACCTCTTCATCTTGTTCATTTTCTTCCTCACTCTCATCGGAAATGTGTCCTCCCTCTAGTTGCACTTCTGGTTCGTCTCTACAACCGAAATCATTTGGAGTTGGAGGAAGAAGTCTCTCCCGCTCTAAAAGCTCTTCAACTTCTCCTTTTACCTCCGATCCTAACATCTTGGAGCCAAATTTCTCCACAGCAACAGGAAAAGCGACAGGGACAGGGACACGGTTATTCGTCCCTTGCGAAGACGAAGAAATGTCCTCTTTGGTCCATAGCAACAACATTGACGTAAACCTTTTTGCTACTGAACCTGCTACTGGTACTGGTGGTGGTTGTGGATACGATTTTTCTACTCACTTTGATCGCACTGACTTCTAGACCTTTGGGGTCGGAAGATTATATACCTTGTAACTTAACTTGTGTTGTTTTTTCCTCGCATTGTTTTCTTTTTCTTGTTTCTTTCTTGGTTGGGTCTGATCTAAGGCCGTACAGTATATGTGAGCATTTCGTTCTTGAAGTCTTGAGTTCGCTGGCTCCTGAGCACCTCAACGCTCCAGGTACACCAGCCAGGAGGCGACTATTAATCTCGATAGGACAAGCACCCCCTGTTTGCTGAAGGCCGCTAGAAGCAGGCTAGGATTTTCCCAATCCATTGGGTTCATCGCCCAATGTTCCTTTGATCGGGGCCAGCCCCGATTCCTGCCCATCCTGTCAGCTCCTCCAGCCCCTCCTGTCAGCTCCTCCAGCCCCCTCCTTGTCTTCCCGCCTCGCATATTGTCCAGGCCATCTCCCCCTGGACCGGGTGTCATAGGTGCTGGGGGATCACACTCCCTGGCATGCGGATGGGCTTACGCTCCCATCTTGTGCGATCCCTGTACTGAGTATGCCAGGTTACCGCTGGTCAGACCGGATGTGGCTGATATTTCCACCAAAGAGGTTGGTGAGCCAGGCAGGTATAGAGTCTGGGTCCACGTCGTCTTTGTCCACCGTGGTTTGGGAAGGCGAGGAAGCAGTAGATGGTGGGAGGGTATCGCGGGAGGAGGAGGCGACTGGCTGTAAGGGTTCGGTGCTGCGCCCGAACATGATGTTGCCGGTGTTTCTAGTAGATGGGGGGGCGTGGGCGGTGTCTGCGTGAGCTCTTGCCTGGGCTCCCCCACGCCATGCTCGTTGGCTCGTTGGCTGTGGTTGAGGTTCAGGTGCTTGTGGAGCAATCAGAGTTGCTCTAGCCGTGTTTACTCGAGGGTCTGCCGGGGGAGGCATGGGTGGAGGGCTGTGCGGTCGTTGGAGCTGTTCCCAGGGCAAGGATTTAGTCGCGGCCCGGAGCAGGGTGTCCACTTTGGACTGAGCTTCAGGAGTGTTGCCTCCTGACAGAATGCCAGGCGTGGTGCGTTTCCGTTGCGGTAGCAGGGCAAAAAGTTCTCTTCTAGGACTGGTAGTGCATGGACAGTGGAGGAGGAAGTGATCACAATTTGGGTTGGCCCTGCCACATCAACAGTGAGTGAACGCTCCAGAGTGGAATCCCATAAGGATTGAGCCAACGCGCCAGCAAAGTAGGTTGCATGCCTCGCTGATGCCGCGGCAGGCGTATTTGTCAAAGTTGGCTGGGCTATAGAACGGCGAGACTTCCTTCAGTGAGGTGTTCACCGAGGGTGCCGCTTGGTCAGTATGTCGGGCGAGTTCCCACACCTGCTGGTGGACCTGCCTGTCAATCACACCCAACGCAAGGTGTCGAGGAGAAGATGGTCTGGTTGATGGGTCCAGGGCAGCCTCTCTTGCAAGGGTGTCAGCCCTCTTGTTCCCAGGGACATCCTGATGGCCTGGGAGCCAGTGGAACACAATGTCGTGACCAAACCGTTGGAGGACCGCGAGCATGGCACGGATGGCTGTGGTGATGGTCTGTCCTGGGCTGCGGTCTCGTGTCCAACTGGCTCGCAGGCAAAGCAGTGCAGCCTGTGAGTCGCAGAAGATCAGGGAGCAGGCGTTGGGGGGATTTGCAGGGCTGGACGGACCGTGGTGCAAGGTGACGAGCTGTAAGATGGAGATGACTGCCATGTGAAGGCCGTGGAGTTCGGCTTCAAAAATGTCCGCCTCAAGGGGGTGGAAGGTCCATTGGCAAAAGGTGACTTTGGTCTGCCTCTGGAAGACAACCGAGGCAGCTCCTACGCCGTCGTTGAAGCGTGAGCCATCAGAGTACACAACCCACCCGTCTGGGTGCGACGCTTGTGTCAGCCGACGGTGATTGAGGAGTGCGTTGTCGGTGGATGTTGCGATGATGACTGTTGGTAGGGAAAAGAGCCAAGGTGGTTGGCTGGAGTGGCAGATGGTTTCAACCGTATTGTGCGGTGTGACGGTGGCGCTCAAGTTGTATCAAAGAATGGCAAATGGATTTAGGCAACCTGAACGCCAGTGGTTGTAGGTGTGCAGGGCTCTAGCGTCAGTCAGAGGGTCGGTCTGTTGTAGGCGTAGGCAAAAGGCAGTGTCTGAGGCCAAACTGTGCGCTGTAAACAAGAGCCGCTGGCAGCGCCATCGCATTGGCATGCTGAGGCGGCTGCTCTCATGTTGGCAGGGGATACGACCGACCTCTTTGCTCATCCCAACCGGCTTGAGGTCAAAGATGAACCTGGCAGTCATGTGGTTGTAGTTTTGTATGGCCGCAGCAAGGCCACCTGTTGCTCCCGAGAGGGGAAGGAGGATATGGCAGCCGTAGTCAAGAATTGGGTCCACCAACGTTGAGACGAGTCTTGCCTGAAGTGCCGGTCCAATGGATATGTTTGCCCTGCAAATGCTGCAATTCAGCATCCAAAGGGCTTCAGTAGCAAGTGTCAATCGCCGCTCCACATGGGCATTCCCACACAGGTGCTGGTTGATGTCAATGCCGAGCAGGCGGATGGATGGGGAGGAGGTGATGGGACCCGTGGGAAGGGAGAGGGTTGTTTCAGGTGGCGCGGGGGCGCTGAGAGGGGCGACGAGAAGTAGTGCTGGCTTATTGAGGTGGAGGTACGACTCTTGCATCCATTTGTGGAGCTGCGCCATCCATCCACGAAGCTTCTGTTTGCAGACCGTCGGCGTTGAGCCAGAGACACAGACCGTGAGGCCGTCAACGTAGGCAACGTCGTAAACCCCTTCCTCCAGTGTTGTTGAGAGAAAAAGTCATCAAGGGTGGCAAGCCAAAGGAACGAAGAAACTGGAGACCCCTGCGGCGCTCCTGCCGGCATCTGCCATTGTTTCTCCGACGTGGATCCATTGAAACGAAAGACAATGCAGCAATCACGCAGCCACAACGCCAAGGTTGGGGAGAGGGATGTTGCACCAAGTCTGGATACTGTGTGGGTCAGGGTTCCTCCCCTGATCTGATTGAAGGCTCCACTGATGTCAATGGTAGCAATTACAACATGGTTTCCTGCCTCTTGCCAACCCCTGGCATGGCTGAGAAGCGTTGTGATAGCGGTGGTGCTGTCATGGAGGGGGAGCGAGCCGTGTTGGTGCAGTTCAAGATTCGGAATACATGTATGGCCCAGCCATCCGAGGAGGATGCGGTCAAGGATCTTGCTTGGGATGGAAAGGAGGGAGATGGGTGGAAAGCTTTTGGCCAGGGAGTAGTCTCGATTTGGACCTGGTTTTGGTATGACTTTGATAATGGCTTCCTTCCATTGGTCCAGAAAGGTCGCAGAGCGAATGCAAAGCGTATAGAGGCGGAGGAGGCGGTCTGCAAAGTCAGGATTGCCCCAGCAGAGGCGCAAGAGGCCGGCGGAGAAGTTGTCTGCTCCAGCAGCTCCACTCAAAGCCACATGCTGGAGCGCGTCTTCGACTTTGGTGCAGGTGACCTCGGTATTTACTGTTGTTAGGGTGATGCAATCAAAGACGTCATCCCCTGGTGGTGTCTCTGCAGTTGATGGGAAAAATTGAGCCAGAAAGGTTGCTTCCACTTCCTCCCTGGCAGCGACAATGGAGCCGTCAGGTCGTTTCAGGCCGTCCACCCGGGTTTGGGTCGTGGACGTGCCTCTGTACTCAAATTGGCGGATTCCCCTCCAGGCCTGCCAGTGTTTTGAGGTAACAAGATTCCCAAGGCTGTCAGCTGTTGATTTCACTCTTTCTTGCCAAAGAACCTTCCTGAAGCGGCGCTGGATGGCCTTGTATTTGCAATCATTCCATGTGCTGTGGGTGTCGTCATCCACATCCGGGTGAGGTTTGCCACATTCCAGTTGGCATAAAGCCTCGTTCCGTTCTCAAAGAGCCTCTGAGCACGCCTCCAACCAGTACCACTTCGTATTAGGCCAGACTTGTTGAGCACGAGAGTGCTTGACTGAGGACAACACCGCCTCACTAACGGCGTCAAGGAGCTGCTGCCATTCCGCCGTCGCATCCTCACGACAAGGGTGGTGGTCAAGGGAGGTGGAGAGATGCCACAGGAGGGCATTGTGATCGGAGTACCGCCATTGTTGTAAGGTCGGTAGTGCTCGCGTGTCAGGTTGCCGGATGGGTTGCTGGGGTGTGACTGTGAAGTGAAGAGGTTGGTGGTCGGTCACTGTCCATGCTGTGGGAATGCAGGGCGCACTGATATTGATGCCATCTTGGTAAAAGGTCAGGCCAAGGGTCTCTGCATAGTTTGTGCATGTGAACGTAGTGAGGCCCTGTGGTGTGGCTAGGTGGATTCCCTCTGAGACAACCCAACCCTCGGTGGTATCAACACGGGCATTTGATTCTTTCCTGTGGGCGCTCCAAAAACCTCCTGGGGCATTAAAGTCTCTAGTAATGATGCAGGGCGGAGTGTCAGTTGCATTCATGAGTTCAGAGACCAAGGATAGCACTTGGCTGGGGGATTCTCCCCGACGTGCCCGTGATGAGCCAAATGTAGGCTGTCGAAGGTACAAGTTGATAAAGCGCATTTGGGACGTGGGTATTCCAATGTTGACGGCGCAGACACTGTGGTTTTTGCCAAGGGGGACTTGTCTGTGTTCGAGGCCCAGCCGGGTGGCAATCACAACATCATGCCAGTGTCTTTGGACGTAGCGGTCCTGGGTTGTCTGTTGTGCAGCTGTGGGGTGGCTGTACATAATGGTCCATCCTCGCATTTCCCACTCAGGGAGGAGGATGCTCTCTTGCAAGAGTAAGACATCGATGTCGCCAAATTCAATCTTGACCGCTTGAAGCGCAAGTTGCAGCCATTCAATACTATTGCTGTGGTTCAATTGGAGCACACAAAGCATGGTTGACAATCAGGTGGCAGAAACACAGTGGGATGGCGGAATTGGTTCAGGATGCAATAGTCAGGGAAGATGGTTATTTTGGGTGTATGTGATCAGGCAAGGGCAGAGTATGCTTGTTCCGTGTTTTAAGGGCAAAACAATCATCTGTGGGGCTCAGGTTGTGCAAGAAGGGCTCAGAGTCAGACAACCTGCAGTTTTGGAAGGCACAAAGCAACTTGTTTGTCATTACAAGGTCAAGATCAGGAACAATGATGCAAATCTAGACAGGAGCAAGAACAGGAAAATGTAATTTGAGACGGGACAGATTTGGACGCATGTGAGAGGGGCAAACAAAGGGGATGGTTCTGGAGGCGGGTCGTGCGAGTGTTGGTCATTTTTTAGATGCCAGTGTCCTGCAGGAGCTCCTGGACCAAGCCGGCATTTACTGTGCTGAATAGGCCTACAATAGAACACGCTCTGGCTGCAAGGAGGAGGAGCGTGCGTCGACTTGTACTGAGGGTCTGCAAAAGAGTGCATTTGCCCAACGGGCAAGTTGTTTGGTATCCCGCAAGTCTGCACGTGCCGCAGTGCTGTCCAGCGGTGGCAGAGTCGTGAGTGCAACTGGTACGCAGATGTCCGATGGAAAGGCAGTTGGTGCAGTACTCAAGCCAGGTTTGTTCCAAGAAGCCAGGGGCTGCGACCCAGAAGAGGAAGAGTTTGCGATTGTGCGTGAAAGAGAAGTTCTGGCAAGCAACTACATCACTGACGGTATCAAAGGTGACAGCGACTTTACCGGTGCCAACGTCCTGGTTGAGTATAATGATGTGGCGGATGGGTCGAGGTAGCTGGTTGCGGAAAAGCTGAAAGGAGTCAAAGGTGAGGTTTCGTTCATCAGCAGCAACATACAGCGTACGCAGCAAGGTGGGGGATGTGTATCCCTCATTGCCAGGGATCTGGCACACACGTGCGTCTTTGAGGGAGAGGTTGCCGACCCATACCGACAGCATCAACCAGGCAAGAAGAAGCATATCTTTGTGGGTGAAGGTGAAGATGTTGATGAAGCAATCCGTAGCAGAGCAATGTCCTGTTCAGACCAATTCAATCCTAAAGAACGCGATGCTGGCTCCTGGTTGGATTGGATGGGTGTTGAAGGGGTTGCCATGTTTGCTGAGGCTGCTAACCACGACGTCCTCCATCAACCGGGCCTGCTCGTAGTCGAAAACGAGTATGTTGAGAGATGAGAGGGCAATGGAGCGGTGGGTGGCAGGTCTGGTTCTCATTGTCTGCCAGACCGCATCAATGCTGGAGCGCCCAGAGCTGTTGTAAAACAACTGGTTGAATGACGGATCAGCCTCGGCGGAGAGATCCAGTACAATTGGTGTGAAGGTCGCTGCCAGGTCCGGAGGAGGAGGCGGAGGTCGAGAGATGGCATCCTTGTCCCCATTCCGGTAAGCTCAAGTACGGGTCAGAGTGTCCAAGGCAGCACCTCAAGTGGCCACGGATTGAGGTCGGTTGTCAACGCTACCGGAGCGAGAAGGCAACCCTGACCATGCAAGGATATCCTGTTCCAGGAGGCGAGTGACATTGATTTGTCCTCCTTCCAGACAAAGGCGCTTGGAGAATGGCTTGGAGCAGCTGCAGGTGAAGGCTGACAGTACCTGGTACTCAGCGCTGGCTCTAGCAAAACTGGCATCAAGCCAAGTGTGGAATTTTCGCTTCGTGCCGGTGAGCGTTGGCGTGTTGCTCATGTGATCGGCAACCTGGTACAGCACGAGTGGGAACCACTTGGTGAAGTTGAGGTTGATGAGGCGGGAGAGAAGATCTGTATCAACCAGGTGAGCAGGAGGGTGTTGTAAGCGCTCGAGGATAAAGAGCATCACTCATCCGAGGCAGTAGACCAGGGCTTCTTTGAGGGGGACGTTGCGTTGCAGGCGGCGTCCTCGCCAAGGGATGGTCGGGTCAGCTGGGGCATCAGGGCCATATAGAGCTTTGTTGCAAGTACTGAGTTGTCTCTGCGTCCATTCCAGGCAGTGCTCCTTGAAGAGGCAACGGTGCATCAGGTAGATGTCCCATTCGCGGCAGAACTTGTTGGTGAAATCGGTCCATTGCTCAAGCGTAGCTCCCAAGCGCATGGAATGGGGGAAGTGCGTGTCGATCCATTCTCTCTCGGCATCCCTGAACTTTGAGATTGAGAGGGTGGTGACAGGATACCACGTAGGTTCCCCGTTGAGGTACTTGATAGCCTTGTCCCACACCATTTTGCCCAGGCGTGTCTCAACGACTCCCCAGGGTGCACTGATGTGCAAATTAGGAGTGTACGTCACAGCGATGATGTTGTTGCGGAGGCAATATTGATTGGCATTGCCCTCTTTGGCCTGGGCGGCGCGGATAGCCGCGTTCAGGGTGACGTTGACAGCAATGGTGGGGGCCTCAAGGCCGTGAGAGCAATTGACCGGATGGGCGAGCTGGAAAGTAGCTGGGGCAGGTGTGATGTCTGCCAAGTGTGCGTTGGCATTGCAGTGTGGGTGGGGGGATCTAGGCCTGCAAGTGGGACTCCGACTTTGTCTGGCGTCATTGTCGGGGTTGCGGACCTGGTGACTAGACAAGTGATCAGAGCTACGGCCGACCACCTTGTCCTCCGAGGTCTCAGTCGTGAGGTCAATGGTGCCCGTAGATGACTGAATTTTGGCCGAGGTAGTCGAGGCCAACAAGGCCGTTTGTTGGGAGGAAGAGAGAGTGGCAGGCCCACCCCTGGGGGGATGTGGTCCATCACCGTTATTGCCGTAAAACCCCTGTGCCCGGCGGCGAGGTTGCAGGGACGGCATGTTGGCTTGTTGGGGGTTGCAAGAAGAGAGGACGGAAGAAGGGAAAGGGAAGATAGGATGTTACTGACAAGGGGAATGGTGTTGGAATGTGGCGCTCTATTTATGGGCAAGAGTCGCGGTCCTGTTTCAAATCTCAACACTGCAATTGTACAGGGCAAGAGACCAGAGTCTGGGTTTCATTCGGTTGCAAAGCAAGATGATGAAGGGCATTGTGTTGGAAGAGGTGCCGTTACACTGATGGGACATTCGAGTTGTTGTGGTTGTATTTCCCACTCGAACCGATGTGTCTTCCTTGAGCAGGGTACAGTGCGCTGTCAAGGAGCAAGGGAGAAGGGGGCATGGGCGTTGTCCCGGGTCCACAAATCCCAACCAAATCAGGTAAATCGGTCAGATCTGCTAGATCGGCCAGATCGCAAAAATCGGCCGGATCAGCGATCTGACTTGAGGTGGCCCGCGCGTCATGCCACACGCAGGTCAACTTCGTCGCGACTCAGCAAATTTTTGCACTCTCTTCAATACCACATCCATCCTTTTGTCAATGCTTCCAATACTTCATCCAAACTTCATCTTTGCTTAACAAATCCTTGATTACTTGCTTGTTACAACGCGACGAGGTTGGGGATGAGGTTTTGTGAGGAGGCGGTGGGAATCGGGTTGCTCCATTCCCCGTATTCCTCTGATACCGTCTTCAGAGTGGTCTATTACAGCGGAATGCCCCAGTCACCGACGGGCATGTGAACTTTGTCCTTGGCCCCAGGCTGACCATGGGGACATCGCCTGGTTGGGTGCTCTTTACTGTTGCATGTGCAACACGGCCGTTTTGTGCAGTTGGCCATTTTGTGGTGTGGTCCACATGCCACACGACAGTACTGGCACACGTTTCCTAACCCTCAAAAGTACATGTCGAGCTCTGTACCGTTGAAGTTGAGATAGCCGGGCATTTCAGCAAGGCCAATGGTGCGACCATGAAGGAAGCAGGCCAGGACTGTGACTTGGCCACAAAATACCCGTTGACCAGGGGCGGGAAACATGAAGTTTGCCCAAAGGTCCTTGATCTCCAGGTCATAGTGGAAGCGACGGCGGAGGAAGCAAAGGAGGTTACCCAAGGAGGCATTGGATGGGAGGCCCGTGAGGAAGAAAATGAACTGGTCGTGAGGCATAGACGGACCTGATGCCACAATCGTCATCGGGCAGCCATGCCAATCCATCTTGATCTCTTTTGTGCGGGAATAGTGGTCAGCATTGGGGATCGTGACGTCAATGAGGCAAGATCGGCCACTCCGGATAAATCGGGTGCTGAAATTGGCATTGTTGGGGCAGATGCCCGCAGCTTGAAAGACTGAGGCAAAGATCCGGATCACCAAATGTTCTTCATCAATGCTAGGGCCATGGGTCTTGTTGCAAAAGCGGTATCGCAGGGTGTTGGCGTCTACTTTCATGGAGCGTCGTGGATCAGGAAGCTCATTCACCCTCCACGGCACAGTGGGAATGACGGGCCAGATATGGAAGAATGCGGCTTCGCCTGGTGGGGGGACCTGGACCAAGGTCGTGCGTTCTGTCAAAACGGGTGTGGTTGGTTGAATGGCGTGTTGAGAGGCTGCTGCTCCGGTGAGGGGGGTTTTGGCTGATAGAGCCTCCGCGGCTTCCTGCTCTGCCGTGGTGACTTGTATGCTGGGCAGTTCGCTGGTGGGCTTGCTGGGAATATCAGGTTTGCCCAAGGGGGACGGTGTGAGAGCCGTTTCTTCAGCCGCCTGCATTTCTTCATCCGCAGCCGCAGTATTCAGCAAGAAGTTAGCGAGTGGCTGCTCAACGCTGGATCAGTGTGTCTGTAAGATGTTTTTGAATTAGTACTGTGTAAGAGATCGAAGCATGCCAGTTTGTCAAATTCAAGTGGTTTCAACGATAAGATATACCAGCAGCCCAAGTTTGTGAATTCTGCATACAGATTTTTGCGACATACTGTAACTCTGTGGTGCGAAAAGTGAACAAGTGTCGCAATCGTTTCTCAACTTAAAATCCTAGTGTCATAAGTCGCCCTCTTGCAGCTATCTCTACTTGTAATAGCCCACTGTGTCAACCACACACACACACACAAAACTTAGAACTGACAAATGGTACCTACTACAATCTTCGGTTTGCGATAGTGTTACAAGATTCGACGGAACGGAATATTATGGTACAATAGTGAAATTGACAAAGTGAAAAGGGTTTGTTGGCTATCAAACCATGAACGATGATATACTTTATTTCTATTAACCGACAAATCGAAAGCTATCGGCCTGAACGTAAAATTTGGCGCTCAACACAACATTTCCATCTTTACCTGTAGCATTACTTACTGCCACACCACCTTCTCCTACCTGCTGCCCGACTTGACCACTGGTAAGATTGCCTGCATCGACGAGGACAAAGTTTTGACAAAATGCTCTCGGGTGCGAAGATATGGGTGCATCAGGATCGAAATTACCCCTATTGCGGTTGGCTCCATGGGTAGAGGATGTAGCTGATTTTGGAGCGCTAGAAGTGGAGGTGGTGGTAGGGTTGAGAGCGGATGATGATTCGGGCGTGTGATGTGAGACTGTTCCCGAGACGGTAAGCAGGATTGATGGCGGGGTAAAACTCGCTAATGGCGCCAAATTTTGATGGTGAGTAATTGTAAAATCAAATGGAAAAGGTTGCTGTGAGTATTCATGGTCGTAAAAGAGAGACAAGGTGTCGAAAGAGTGAGAAAAGAGGAGGAGGAGGATTGACGGGGAAGGGAAAGAGGTCGAGCAGGAGAGAGGAAAGAGGGAGAGATGTATGCTTCATATACTACTCGATAGCTAGGTGAACCTTGCCGTATGATTGATATCGAACCCTTATGAAAAGCGTCCCCATCGCATCTCTACTCCTAAACAAATTGCAGTGTGAAGTTGTGCGAAAGGGACTGTGATTAATCTCGCCTCTGCGTGCCCAGGTCTTGCATCGTTCACAAACGATTGGGTACGACGGTAAACCTGGTCATCTCGGACGCGCCGACGGCAACAAAGTGATAAATACTCGACTGGATCCAAACCCGGCTTTGTACTTTCTTGCTATATCGGCGCATATCGAGGCTATTCCTCTCCCTCTATAGTTCAATGTGGAGAAAAGAGTTGGTAGTAAGAACTTACATCCTTCAACAGCGCCTCCAAGCGCATGACAATCGAACGCGTGTACTTCATGCTTGCTTCCCGGCATACTATTCAACATTGCCGCCAATTCCTGTTGCCCACTGACAGGTGTACCGTTCCAGACGATCGAAGAGTTGGGCAGGTAAAGTGTGGGGACCAGGTTGGTACGTTGTGGGGAGTCCGAAGCGGCATAATAGGCAGATACAAAGGTTTCGGCTGCTTTGGCGGCAAAATCGGCCAAACGGCGCGAGTCAGGTCGCTTGTCCGTTGGCGGGAGTGTTGCTGCCATCTTGGTTTGAAGGATAATGACAAGGTGCAAGGGAAGAGGTGAAAGGAGAGGAGAAGGTGCAACTTGAGAAAAGAAAAGTTGGCAAGCGAGCCAAGTTGGAAGGGTTCGCTTGAATCCCGTTTTCCGAGGATGTTGTGAAATGTTAGATCGGATCTCTATTCAATCGTGGTTGAGGGAGAAAAAAAAGCACGCCATGTCTTTTGAAAGCAATGCTCACTCTGGCGGGAAAAGTGACTCGGTGAATGCCCGCCGTCTATTAGAAGAGGGCAAGGAGCGAGACAGATGGACAGAGGCATTTCGGCCCAAGGGTGCTCTCGGATTAAAGCTGTTCTCAGCCTTAGTATTGAACTTTGTGGCCCCCCGCTTTGCTCCTCTTTGCTCCTTTGCACCTTACTTGTTCTTCTTCTTCTTCTTATTTTCAACACTACCACATCTGCATCCATAACCTCTCTTCTATACAGATTCAACACTC
Organism: Ustilago trichophora; assembly: GCA_900323505.1. Classification (NCBI taxonomy): domain Eukaryota; kingdom Fungi; phylum Basidiomycota; class Ustilaginomycetes; order Ustilaginales; family Ustilaginaceae; genus Ustilago; species Ustilago trichophora. The sequence goes on from OOIN01000031.1 coordinate 412,664, forward strand.
CTTCGATACCCATTCCTGAAGAGCGGCGATTTCATTCTCTCGCCCTCTTTCGGCTCCAGCACCTTCTCCTTGCTGCACAACTAGATTCATCATCGCACACTAAACAACACTTTTATCACTCCTCCACCGCATAGCTCTCATCATGTCGGCCCCTCGTGCCACTTACAGCGTCTCGTCCTCTCAGGCGTCTACCGTCACGCCCTTCACCACCGACGTCGCCTCGTCCGTCGCTTCTCTTGACTCGTCCATCCCTACTTCCCCCGAACCTTCCGACCTTGGCGACGATGCTGATCTCAAGCTTCCCTTTGTCTCGCACAAGGATCGTCGTGGTCCCAACGGCTACCGTTTCGCCACTCAGTGCGCTACCGTAGATGATCCCAACCACAAGGACCAGTACGGTTCTTCTTCGGCCCCCATCTACATGTCCGCCACCTTCAAGGGTCTTCCCGGTGCCGAGTTCGACTACTCTCGTTCGGGCAACCCTACCCGTTCCATGCTCCAGCACCACCTTTGTCAGCTCCAAAACTGCAAGTACAGCTTTGCCGTTTCCAGTGGAATGGCCTGTCTCGACGTCATTACTCGCATCGTCAAGGCCGGTGAGCGCATCATTGCTGGTGACGATCTCTACGGTGGCACTAACCGTCTGCTTGGCTACCTCGCCTCGCACCAGAACATCCACACCGACCATGTCGACACCACCGATGCCGACAAGGTCGAGCAGATGCTACAGCAACGCAGCCGTGACGCTGCTGCTGGTCTTTGCGGCAAGGTCAGCATGGTTCTCCTCGAGACCCCTACCAACCCTTGTCTCAAGATCTGCGATCTCCAGCGTTGCGCTGCTGCCGCCAAGAAGTGGGCTCCCGATGCCGTTGTCGTTGTCGACAACACCATGATGTCACCTTACCTCATGCGTCCCCTCGAGCTTGGTGTCGACGTTGTCTACGACTCGGGTACCAAGTACCTCTCCGGACACCACGATCTCATGGCCGGTGTCATTGCTTGCGATCGAGACGACCTCGGCAAGCAGATCGCATTCACCATCAACTCGATCGGAAATGCACTCACCCCCATGGACTCGTTCCTCCTGCTCCGTGGTATCAAGACCCTCGCTGTGCGCATGGACCGACAGCAGGCTTCTGCCATCACCGTGGCTCACTACCTCGACTCGCTCGGATTCAAGGTCAACTATCCCGGTCTCGCCTCTCATCCTTCCAAGGCGATTCACGATAAGCAGGCTGCTGGTCCCGGCTCCGTGCTCAGCTTCGTCACCGGTGACAAGGCGCTCTCGGAACGCATCGTCGGAGCTACTCGATTGTGGGGTATCTCAGTCTCATTCGGCTGTGTCAACAGTCTCATCTCGATGCCCTGTCTCATGTCGCACGCTTCCATCGACCCCAAGGTGCGTGCCGCTCGCGGCATGCCCGAGGACCTCATCCGTCTCTGCGTCGGTATCGAAGACGAGCGCGATCTGCTCGAAGACCTCGAGAATGCGCTTCTGCAAGCCGGCGCCATCCGCCGCAAGCCCTCTTCTCGATCGATCGATCTCAATTCCGAAAGCTCCCGCGCAGCATCTCCAGATCCCATTGCCTACGAACGTACGCCTTTGGATACCGACCAGCCACTGCAAGCCGACAAGGTGGGCAGCTTGGTCGACGATATGAACCGTGCCAAGCTCGAGACCCGTGGCGGTGAGGGGGAACCTCGCCTTGCTCAGGATCACCCGCCGCCGACATCGATTGTGGTCAGCGCTCCCGGCAAGGTGATCTTGTTCGGCGAGCATGCGGTGGTGCACGGCGTCACTGCCGTTGCCGGCTCGGTGGCTCTTCGATGCTATGCTAGCGTCTCGCCGCGTGAGGATGGAAAGATCTCGCTCGACTTGCCCGATCTTGGTGTGATTCACACCTGGAACATTGCAGAGCTTCCATGGGCTGCTGTACCCAAGTCGATTCAGGGTGGTGGATGCGTCCCCGACTCGCTGGACAAGGGACTGGTGAGCGCCATCGAAAAAGTGGTGGGGGATACGGTCAACGAGAGCGAGAGAAGCCACGCTGCCTCGATTGCCTTCCTGGTGCTCTACATGTGCATTGCTGGCCAGGCCGATGCTCGTGCACAGGCATTTGTGCTGCGTTCTGCCTTGCCCATCGGTGCGGGTCTCGGCTCCAGCGCCGCACTCAGCTCGTGCCTGTCGGCGGCTCTCAACATTCTGTACAGGCGCATCCCTGCTCCTGCTGGTGAAGTGGCAGCTGATCACTCGACTTACGTCAACCAGTGGGCATTCCTCTCTGAGAAGGTGATTCACGGCACTCCCTCTGGCGTCGACAACTCGGTCGCAGTCCACGGTGGCGCCATCGCCTTCACCCGGGCTCACCCTATCAACACGCTGACCCAGAATAAGATGGACAAGCTCAAAGGGTTTTCGTCATTCCGCTTCTTGCTCGTTGACAGCTGTGTCGGACGTGAGGGCAAAAAACTCATCGCCCACGTCGCAGCTCAAAAGGAAGCTGAGCCTAGCCGAGTCAACGCTGCTCTCACCCGCATCCAAAGCATTGCTGACAAAGCCCAGCACCTACTCTCTGGCTCTTCTGGCCTCAGCCGAGCTGACCAAGTCGCTCAACTTCGCGAGCTTATCAAGCAGAATCACACCGAGCTGGTCGGCCTCGAGGTTTCTCATCCTGCCCTCGAGCTGATCAAGAACAAGACCGAGACGTTCGCCCCCGAGCAGCTGGCTACCAAGCTCACCGGCGCCGGAGGAGGCGGTTGTGCAGTGACCCTCCTGCCCGATGATTTCGAGGAGGAGAAGGTCAAACAGCTGACGAGCGAGCTTGAGAACGCCGGATTCAAGTGCTACGAGACCAGGGTTGGTGGCGATGGCTTTGGTGTCAAGCTGCTCAAGAACGGCGAGGAGGAGGCCGAGACCAAGGTTCGCTTCCAAGAGGCTAGCGTAAGTACTGTGCTTGCTGAGTGGGCCGAGGGACAGGATGGTTGGATCTTTGCTTGAGTGCGAGAAGGAGCAGCTTGTCAAATGATGTTTGCATAGAATACAGTGTTTATGACTTCCAGTTGTCTTTGTTCTTGGCTTGTGTATTTTGTATAATTCTCTTTTGTGTGTGTGTGTGTTTTGGTTCAGAGTGCTCACGTTGGTGCTGCGAAATGAGCTTGGCAGTCATGTCAAAGCTTGGTGTGTTTTTTCTTGGTAGTCTTGTGGGCGCTGGTCGATTGTGCAGACGTGCTTCCGCCGACCATCCAGCTGCTTGCCTGTTCACAATTGCAATGTGATTGTCAAAGGAGGGCTACACATTCCCACGCTCAAAATCTGCACCCACCCGTTCACCCAAAGTGTCTCTTGGAGGGGCTTGTCAGCAAAATCGCCTCTGGGAAGCGGACCGTTGGTGGGGACTTCAGCGAGACGCTTGACGACGGCCGAGGTTGACTTCATCTGGATGCTTTGCCCTTTGTGCAGTCACACTTTTTGAAAAAAGACACAAAAAAAAAGGAAAGCGTTGTGTGTTCACCCCATCGAAGTATCGCCGCTGTCACACATCCACTCAGCTGGAAAAGTATAAAGATGCGCCGACGACGGATCCAGTCATTCCAGGGAGCATCCCCTCAACCTTGTTGATCAAGCTTTAACCTCTTCTTCCTGTTCCTCCTAATCCTCCTGTTCCTCCTGTTCCTCCTGTTGCCTTTCTGCTTCCTTTCCGCCTTCCCTACGCTGCTTTACCGATTCAAAAATTCGCTCTCTTCTTTGACTCGATTGTATTCTTCCCCTTTCTGCGCTTAGCTCTGTAAGTACAGTCCAGACTTTCCAAACATCTGCGTTATGATCCGATATCGGAAAGTCTTCCCCTTACCCCGTCGTCGGATGTGACCGAATGCAGTGAAGCTTATCTGACACATCTTCTGCTCCGCTCTCCGGCTGACAACGGATCAAAACATACTCTTTTCGCTATTGCGCTTAATCCGGATACACCCTCGTTTTTTCTTTTCGGGGTCCCTTCTGACTTCATCTTGCGCCATCGCCGTGTTAACTCTTTTCGATAGATAGCTGTCTTCCCTTTCGAACCCCTGATCCTTTGGTGCGGTGCGGAATCAACAAAGAAAAAAAAGAAGAAAAAAAGGCGAGTCAATCGAAAACATCACGTTGATGCGGTCGATTTCAGGGCAAGCGGTGGTATATGCTGGCGGTATGTACCCCAGAAATACGCCCTGCATTACTGTTGTACAAGTCAGCTGATCGCGCGGGATCTCGATGGAGATATAAGGAGCAAGGCTGTTGACGCCATCCTTGGCACCCTTTGCCCCCTCCTCATCCGCATCTCACATCATAGCAAGACCCGTTCGACTAACCTCAACACTTCTCCGCTCTACTCTCTCAACACAGCCGCTCTTCATCTTCTCTCTCTCCATAGACCCTTCTTGCATACAACCATCCACTAGATCCTTCTCCCTTTCTCGTCATCTTCAACATGCAGATCACCAACATCTTCCTCATTGGCACCTTCGCCATCCTCACCTTCACCACAACCTACACCCAAGCTCTTCCTACCCGTTTCCACCGAGCTCACCACCACCACCGAGGAATCGCACATTCTCGTCGAAATGTTTCAAAGCAGCCCAGGAGGGACGATCGCGGAGATCTTGTGGCACATGACGCATACGAGGCTCATTTGCACGCCCTCGAAGCAGCACTTCAGCGTTACAACGATTATGGCGACAAGGAAAGCTTGGATTTCTACCTCAATGGGTTTGCTGGACGAGTTGATGATCCAGCTCAGAACTCTGCTCAGTCTGAAGATAGAGATGGCAAAAACGGTACTGCTAAGCAGGGTGATCAAGGTCAGAAGATTGACGACTGCGAGGATGGCGATGGCAATGGCGATGGCAATGGCGATGGTAAGAATGGTCAGCCTCAGCCTCAGCCCGAGCCCGAGCCCGAGACTCAGCCCAAACAGCCCTCGCAGAACAAGCCAAAGATGAAGAAGACCCACAAGAAGGCCAAGCCGCAGCAGGCTTCGAACAACTACATCCAGCCCTATCAGCCCGAACCGCCCAAGGAGCAGCCTCAGCCGGCTCAACCTCAGCAGCCGGTGACCCGACCTGAGACCTCCGACCCTGCCCCCAGCACTGGCGACAACGATGTCAAGGATAGCAACGGCAAGAAAGGATCTTCAAAGCACGACTCTGGCCCCAGCAATAACAACTCGGCCAACTCGATCAACGGCTACACCCCACCTCGCTTCTCCACATCCTCTTCCCCCTCCACCACCTCCCTCTACACCCAATCTTCCCCCTTCACCGGTCACGCCACCTACTACGACACCGGCCTTGGCGCCTGTGGAATCGTAAACTCGGACACCGATCCCATCGTCGCCATCTCTAAAGACGTGTTTGAGCAGTACAATCCATCCTCTGGCAACCCCAACCACAACTCTCTCTGCGGTCGCAAGGTGGAAATCTCTTGGAAGGGGAAAAAGACTCTAGCTTTCGCCATGGATGAATGCCCAAGTTGCTATCCGACTAGCTTGGATATGAGCCCTAGCGTCTTTGAAGCACTTGATTGCAAAGATAAGGGCATCTTGGATGGTATTCAGTGGCGATTTGTCTGAGCTTTCGCCATTCTCGATGGGAGAGAGAGGTGTTTAGACATCCAGAACACCAATAATAATAAAAAAAAAGAAAAATAAATTAGCTTGGAGGCTTCGGTTGATCCGATATCCCTCATCCCAGGTATCAAGTAGAGGAGCTGGTCTCTTCAAGAAAAGATGGAGTCAAGATCTGATTCATGGTTTCCACATTATGTTTCTCATTTGTTCACTTTAGCCGTCTTGAAGACATTAGTGTTGCCCTTACCGTTAGAGTCATGTTGATCATGGTCAAGGAGAGGGATTCTTTTTGGGTTTTCTTTTTCTTTTACGAATGTACGATGTTTTGCTTGCTTACGTTTCGAATCTGTTTGTCTGTCTGTTTGTTTGTTTGTTTGTGGTCAATGGGGTAATTTTTTGTTGGTCTCTTGTATTTGTCCAAGTCAGTCAAGACATACTGTATGGTGAATTCTTAGGCATGTGCAGTACCGTGCAGTACACGATATGATCTTTGGGTTGTTTTCAAGAGATGCCATTCATTTGTTTCGTTTTCCCCAGCGAATTCGCATTAAGTTATACTTTATCATCTACGCATAGCTCCAGCCCTTAACAACGACTCTTTTTCCCTCTGTCTTTTCATCAATTCTACACTACCTTCTGAACCTAACCTTGAAGAGTATCTTATCAACTTATCCAATATCATAATCAACTTTTTCGAATCCACAGCAGAATATTTCCAGTCTCCTCCCTGACCATTACCATTCGACACTTTACCACTTTGAACCAAGCTTACATACTCTACCAATTGATCCTGCAAGAATAAGCCAAGAGTTTGAGTGACAGGGTCAAAAACATTAGACGAAACATTGTCCTCGGCTGCTTTTTGCACGAGAAACATTATATCCGTATAAAGAATTTTTAACCCAACCAAATTGACAATAGGACAAGAATCACCCCCAACCAAATGCTTTTCGAATAAGCTATTGGAAAGATGTCCATAAGCAGCCGTATAAACTTTCGCCTTAACTTGATCAGGCAACAAAACAAGTACCGATTCCATCATGGTCCTCAACCAATCAATCGTATCCTGTAACCATGCAGAATGCCCCCCCATCCCCCCTCCCCCCCCTCCTCCTCCTCCTTTTGTGCTAGCCGAAGGGGCGAAATCGTACTCTGCCAAACCCAAAAATTGATCCAATTTACCAGCAAATGCCAAATTGATCTTCTCCTCTGCAATCCTTAACGTCGCTAAAAAGTGTTTACTTGCATCCAACTGAAGCTCACCTCCCCTTCCATGAGGTGCACGAAGAGCAGCCAGAAGGTTTTCAAGTTCGATACAAGCCAAATTGAAATGCTCTGCATTGACGACAATCTGAGCGATTTGCGAAAGATTAATCGCAGCAGTATTGTCAAGTGAGCGTCGAATTCCGGTCGAAACTTGTTGAATCAGCAATTCGTCGAGAGATTTCTTGAGGATTTCGTCAATCTCGCGATGATTCTGACTAAACGAAAAGCCATCCGAGAAAACATAGTACTGATCGACCAGGTTTCGAATGTCCATACAGCACAGCGGATAAGTCTGCGAGAAGGGCAAAGATAGCGGAAATCCAGAAGAGCGCAACATAGCATCATCACCAGGTTTAAGCCAACATACAGAAAGAACCTTATTCAGCTCCTCAGAATCAGATACCACCATAGGCTGATGTTGCGTCTCCCGCATGGCTTGTTGAAAATCTTTACTAAACCGATCGCGCAGTAGCTGCGCATACCGTTCGAACAAGGTCAACAGCAAAGCGTTGAGTTTGGTAACGGGGAAACTATACCCTTCCAAAGTCTGTATGAACGTTTGAACGCTCGCCTTGGCAGAGACGTAGATTTTGGTGTCTTTACAATCTCGAAGCGCAAGACTGACAATGTCGACAACGCGGGAGCACATGGTATCCCAAAGATCGTCGACCTCTTGCTCGGATCGAAATCCACTAGGTGTAGTTTGAATGACATGATGTTCGACCAGGAAGAAGCCGACCATCTCTTCTAGTAGGGCTGGGAAAGATGCTCCTCCTCCTCCTGGGTTGGTGTTGTTGCTGCTGCTGCCGGTGCCGGTGCCGGTGTTGGCCAGAGGTTCGAATTTCAACCCCTGATTTAAAAGCAAGTTCGCTTGAGCCCTCCTGTCTTGGTGATAGCTAGTTTGCAAATCCTCCCTCAAATCCAATGCATCATAGATATGAATGCACTGATAGAGAGGACGAAAATCAATCGAAACCTTTTCGTTATCGACAAAGTTGTGTTCCTGTCTTTCATTCACCACCAACTCTATCGCACTATTCACTTTTGCCAACCGGAGCAGCGGATCACGCTGCGCTTTCACCCTCCATCTCTTCTGCCTATTTTCCATCGCCTCTAACGCCAATTGCCCCACAGTCCTCGATTTCTCCCTGACTTGAAACAGCCATTCCTTCAACTCCCTTGTCACTGCCTCCTTGACCTGGTTCCTCATTTGCGGTATCCCTTCCATCATGTGTTTTGCAAAATCATGATGCAGCACTCCTCTCAAATGTACCATTTCCAACTCCTGCAAACTCCTCAACGCTGCAAAGTATTTTTTATCCTGAATCAACCCATCCACCCTATCCGCCAGATCGAGTACCCTGAGGCAAGTTTGAAGCGAATCAATAGCGTCTCCGACGTTAGCCGCGGTACGTTGAGTTTCGAGAAGCTGCTTTTTCTTACTGCCCAGAGAGCTGCCACCGGCTTGAACGTCTTCGTTGAGCTCCCCAATGCGATGCTTCAGGGTGACGGTGCCGGAACGTACTTTGAGAAGCTTGTCAACAGCAGCGACGAATTCGGAGTGGTTGGCATCGCAAACTGCTTCGATCTCGCGGTCTTTTTCGAAAACGAAATTTTTGAGATGTCGGAGAAAGGCATCCTGTTGACGAGCCTGGTCAAGAGATTTGATAATGGGACCGAGTTGCTCGAGGTTTTCGGAGTCTGCGTCGAGGTCGGAGAAGAGGGTGAGTTGTTGAAGTTGGGCTTCGAGGGATACTAAGGGTCGACGAGGACGGGCGACCATGGTGGAGAGTAGAACAAATAGTCGTGGCCTAGAGTGGGCTGAGATAACGAGAGGAAGGCGTCGAGTATCTGTGCTCAGTAAGAAGAGGATGGGATGGTGTCCATCGTGCGGAGAGCTACTGCGGGAGAGCTACGATTTTGTACAGGACGTTCTTGTGCCGCTTATTTTGCACCAGTTTGCGAGCAGATGGTTGACGGTTGCGATAGTATCGTGCCGAAAAGGTCGGTGTAGCAAGATGTGGGTCTACAAGATGACTTGGAAGATGATGATGGTTCAATGGTTCAAGAGTGGAGAAGGTCATGCTTTCTATGTGGTCCTTGCGCGCGCAATTCATTTTGTTCAGATTTGTTAAATCGTAAACGCCCCCTGTTCGGTCTAACATGTTAAAACTTGGGCCTCTTGTAGGATGTGCAATGGCATGGCATCGGGACAAGAATCGTCCTCGATGTTGTCCAAATCATACATGCTCGGAAGCATAGCCGAAGAGGAAAGAGGGCGTAAGGAAGAACGACGTTTGGGCGGCCACATGGCATGCTTAAGCGAAGTATGATGCTTTCGAATGAGGGCGTAGAAAGCCAAGTAACTCACAGTACAGTATGACTAAGAAAGTAAGAGAGGAGTATGGATCGTGGTAGATCGTTTCCCCCCCCCTTTGGGCTTTCTTGTACCACGGAACACATAGAAAGGAGTACTTTTGCAAGAGTTACATGGGAGGCTTGAAATGTCGATCACGGCCGTTATGCACAAGGCCGATCCCCTCTCCGTGGGAACGCAAGGAGAGCCCCTTGCCGAGGGCGTGGGGAAAGGGAAATGTCCTCACATTTTCTCACTCAACTGTACCACCTTTAGCAAGCACATGACGGCGAACCAAATCTGCACTTCCAGTTACTGTGCTTTTGCTTTGCTTTTGCTTTAGCTACCTGTATGCTCTGCCTTGCCACTGTACTTGCTGCAAGTTGTACAGTAATGCATGACATGCGCGTCGGCGTAAAACAAAGTCGTACAGGAACCCTGGATTTTGGAAAAGTGACAGGTCGTAAATCCCAAAGAGAACAACACTGAAACCAACACAACACACATACTTGAACACCTCTCACCTCTCTCCCGCTGCAACAACATGTATGGTCAAACGCTTGATCGCCATTGTACGACAACCGGTACATCTTTGCGCGACTCGTGCCTGCAGATTGTCCATTACTGAGCCTTGCTTCACTCAAAGCTTGGAGCGATCCTAGCGCACACGTACATCCACCTTATAGAGAGACAGAGAAAGAGAGCGGGAGAAGAAGGGTCCGAGCTTCGAATGCTGCAAAGAAAACGGTCGTCATGCTTTGATCGATCCCGATGGGAAGGTGCTTTTCGATAAGAAGAGCGAGCGCTGCTAGAGCCCCGACGGAGCAATGTCTTGGTGGTGGTTGTGGCAGTATTCGTGATTGGCCACGAGGGACCCTTGTATGCTGCTCTCCTAGAAGCGCGATGCAAAGCCCATCACTGCATCCCTAACGCCAGCCAGCATGTCTGTCGCCCTTCTCGACAGGTATATAACCGATGATCCCATAGCTTGAGCTATATCATTTCTTCTTCTTTCCTCTTCTCTTCTCTTGCCTCCGCTCCGACCTCTCTTTTCTTTAATTCTTCTTTCTTTCGCCGAATCGACCCTCCGCTAGCGCCCCCTTGCTCCTCTGCTCTTCAGCTCCGCCGGTCCTGATCCTCACCATCGGTCCTCTCTGCAATTGAGGCGCATACACACTGCTCAATCTAGAAGCCTGGCCTGATCGATCCTCTTACCCTCCCTCCGTATCCGACCTTCGCTTCGGCACGCCCAATCCATATATCCGAGGTCCAACGCCAGCTGCTGCGCCGTGGACATCACGTCAACGCCTTCGCTTGCGTGTTCACCAAGCTTGATACGTCTTCCCAGCTATCTATCCTCAGAGATCTGCATGAGAATGGATCGCTGCTACTGATATCGGTTAGAATATGAAGTAGGGGAAACGTGGAGGATCGACGCTTGGATCATCGTTGTGCATACAATCCACACCGAGTCTCTTTATCAGAGACTGGCCGTTCCGGTGCTCAGCCTTGATGTGCTGACTGTCCAGAAGTATATTAGTAGCGTTGCTGAGCAAAGACTTTTGCACCTCCCACTACTTTTAGCTTCATACACCTCTTCCTCACTGTTAGTGTAGAGCGTTGATCGCTGCTACAAACCGTTAAAGCACACAACCCAACTTCGTTGTTCGAACGACTTTGCCAACGGTTCAGCTTGCAAAGCCTCGCCGAACTCTTCACCATCCTCAGCAACCTTTAGCTCAAAATGGACCACTATCGAGCATCACCATCCATGAGCTCTTCAGCTTCATCAAGCGCCGACTTTTCCTCACCAGCACTTCCCGAACTCAGCCTAGACGCGTCTTTACAGCGTCTTCATCGAGAAGAAGACATTTCTGCATCCTCCCTCTCCTCTGTTGCCCTCTCTCGCACCTGGCTGCGCAACACCAACCGCGATCAGACCCGTTCACCTCAATCTTCCTCTTCCTCTTCCTCTTCCTCTTCCTCCTCTGACTCCCCTGTCGGTCACCTCACTACGCAAGCAGCAAACGCAGAGCGTAATTATACGTTCCGATTTCCACCCCTCTCGACACACCCCGAAGCCCAACGACACCCTTCGCCACCCCTCACCTCCGCAATCTGTACAAACGAGCCAGGCCTACCAGCACGTCCAAGAACCAGTCGAGGATTGATCCACCCCAAACCCTTTCTTTCTTCCTCACGGGCCACTTCAATTGCCTCCATTGCCAAAGTCGAGCCAGATGCAGGCGGGCCAAAGATCGTCTTTGGCACCCCTTTCGCTGGAAACGCCTTCGAATGTGGAGATGATTTCCCAGATATTGACGAGCAGTTTAGACGCTATTCCGTTTCTTCCGCTTCTGTCGGGTCAAGATTCTCGCCAAAGCAGACTTATGTTCCGCTCGCTGAGACGAAAGAGAGAGTCGAGACGCGTCGTCCTCATGCGTCAACAGCTGCAATTGCGGAGGTGGAAAGCTCGAGTTGGACAATACTCTTCGCTCCTTTGCAGCAGGAAAAGACACCAGACGAAGACAATTTGGATGATGCACAGGATTCGATACTTTTGCCTCTGCTGTCTTCGCTAGAAGATCAGGTGGTGCATCTTAAAAACCATCTCTCGGAGAATTCGAGCTCGAACCAAGGCTCGGTAGAGAAAAGCGATGTTGAATGCTTTCTGGATCTCAGCTCAGTCTCTGTGCTTCCTTCGAAGACTTTTGCCCGACTCACTTCGCAGAGCTGGTCCCTAGCCTTCGACCGCTTCTCTCAGCAGGATGGCAGCAAGCCTCATGGCCGCTCCTCCTTGCCTCTGCCTTATCTCTATCGAAAGACAGGACTGCCGATTGTTGCATTGATCCGATACAACATCGTACCCCGCACCGTAGACGAATTCAAGTCTCGCGCCCTTGCAAATCTCAACCCCACCAGCAGCCAACCGGAAGCCGGATCAACCAAAGCAGATCTCAAAACACAAGACAGCAATCCATGGACAAGACGAGAATCCGAAATGACTGTCTCCCTCGCCAACACTGGCAGGCTAGCTGCTTCCCCCATGATGGTCCCCAGTCGAAGCTATCCAGGCAACCCACGTACGCCGGTCCGCAAGAGTCCCTTACCCTACTCTCCCCGCACCACCGCTTTCCCTCGTGACAGCGCACGACCGCTAGTAGACATGGCATTGGAAATGAGGGCTTCACCCATGTCGCACTCTCTCTCGAATCAGGAATTTGGGAGTAGGAGCGCGGAGGGGAACAAGTTGCGATCGCTTTCTCTGGCTGTTGCACATCCGTTGAGTCCGATAGACAGCAACGCTCGTCAGAAGACAATGTCGCAGCTCGCAAGTGGGATGGCTTTTGGCATTGGCCCCCAGGAAGAATTGCAAGAAACACAGCACGATGAGAAGCAGCAGCAGCAGCAGCAGCAGCAGCCGTACTTGCCAACACGCCAACGCTATCCTTCATCCCGAGGATCGAGTCACAAATCCTTTCCCTCGCACACAACATCCCTTTCTACACACTCAACCCGATCCACCAGCATCTACAGCAACCGCAGCCGCCACCTCAATGGCAACGAGAGCGATGTCGAAGAGGACACCGATGCCGAACTCGGCAGTAGATTTTGGACGCAGCTCTCGAGTCTTGGAGAACAAGTCTCGCGGGAAAACAAAGGTGTAGCGAAAGTGCAAGAATCAGCGGCGGGACGGAGAGGCAACAGCAGAAACGTTTCCGTCTCTTCCACAGCTTCAGATGCTTCAGTCTTCGACTATAGCCCTTTAGGAATTCTTATCCCTTCGGAAGGAGCTTTCAATTCTCTACGTGGCAGAGACGAAGATAGTCCCAGCGATAATAAAGGTGGGGTGTCGGAAGCATTCAAGGTATCTCACAGCCCTCTGACATCGAGTACTGCAACGGGAAGACGAAGAGCTTATAGCTCCATGATCCCTCTCACAGGCTGGAGGGCAGGTGACAGCGATGTGATGACAATTGAAGGTCGACGCAATCTGGCAATCGAGGATCTTCCACAGGTGTTGATGTTGGATTCGAGCGATGACTTGCACATGCAGGGAGGGGATTCCGGGGATTTGATCACGCCCACAGTGGCCACTTTTCAAGGTAGGACCCGTGCACAGTCATTCCAGCCGGCTGGAACGGTGACTTTGAGGTCGGCTAGTGATCCAATCGCCAGCGGTGGAAGGAGGGATGTTTGGGAGGAAGCTATGAATCAACTAGCTGAGCGGCTGAATCGTCGGTCTCGGCCTCTCGATCCAGTCAATGTGGCGAAACAGCTCGACGCTGCGACCTCTCCCAAGTCCCATCTTGCCCTATCTCCACCTTCCTCATTCAACAGACAGGCATCCACAGAGCTCTCCTCCCATCCAAGCCAAAACTTCACTTCTTCACCGATCCAAAGCTCCCCTCTACCCGGTTTATTCTACGACACCTGGGTAGAACGAGTCGACGGCGCCATCGACGGCGATCTCGGCCGTCGAGGATCCACCTTCCATTCCTCTCCAACTGACGCCCTTCCGCTCGCTCAGGACAATCAAACACTCGGATCGGAAATGGCCGCAGGTGGAATGACCCGCACCTCGTCCTCCTCGTCTTCCAGCGGTTCGACCATGCTAGGCTCCACGGGGAGTGTACGTGTCTTGCATGAATCCGAATGGCCACTTCCGGTATGGAGGGAGGATAGGCTGATGCCGGCTTCGGCTAGTTTTTTGTCCGTCTTTTCACCTCGAAATGGAGAAGATGATTCGGATAACGAGGAACGGGAGGATATGATGGAGGATGTCGCTCCGAATGACCACCTCGCCAGAAGACCTGAGCAGAAGGATCGTGCGAGGTTGAGTGCGGCGCGGCTCAACAGATCCCACACAATTTCCACACCTCAATTTATCGAAGACATCCAGCGTGCCAGTGACGTTGTTCCTACATCGAGCGATGTCATGTCGGGATGGGCGGACTTGGCAAAGAGACTCCGATCCCCAGGGTCAATGCGCCTGCTTTGCCTCGCTGCTGCAAGCTGGATACCCAATGATGCCAATGCTCCAAGAGATGCACTGGATCTTGGTACGTCTAGAAGCCTCGCCGCCATCCCAAGTGGTCTCGCCGTCCCCTCCGCACCCCTAGCTCGCAGTCAGTCACTTAACGGGCTTATACGCACTATAGACAGCTGGAAGGCGGAACCCATTACACAAACTTCGCCCTCACCACCTGTAGACATGGCAGTCAAAGAGAATGACACTCGAAAGCTCACTCGCAAAAAAGCTGCGTTGCTAGGGCCCATTCACATCCCCGACTCATCCTCCTCCTCCTCCTCCCTTCTTGGCAGCTCTGCGGAAGACCCAGAGGTCGGACTGCAGCCCAAAGCGGTTACCAGAGTCAAAAGATCGCTTAGTAACATTTTTGACCTGTCGAGCCCGGTACGTTCCTCCGGCTCCGATGCTGCTCTAGATTCAATGTAATGGAAAAAGCGGTGCTACAATTCAAGAAAGGTGGACGAGATGGTTTGTGAAAGGATCGCGCACAACTTGAAGTGTGTGTGTGTGTGCATCATGAGATTTTCGGAATTCGGGAAATATTTTCGAATGATATGGGATGTCGTGCGCGCTCAGAGCAACTTTTACCTCCACCCCTCCTCTTTGCCTTCTTCTTCTTGTCTCTCTCCCCCTCAACACCGCCTCGTCAGCCAGATCCCTCTATCAAGATGCCCGTACGTAGCCTCCCACTATCTTATGGATCATACATGCCCTAGCCATGAGCCGAAACTAACCGCATATGACAACGATTTTCGCGACTGTATTGCAGCGACTCGCATTGCAGCTCAAGGCGCAATTTACAAACGTAACCGCTCTCCGCCCCACAGACGATGATCACACCCTAATGCTCAAACTCAAATGCACTTCGTGTCATGAGGAGCATTCAAAACTGGTCGGAATCACACCCAGTGATGAGCACGAGATGACAAAGGGCGCTAGGGGCAGTGCGAATTTGGTCATGAGCTGTAGTGTATGTATCGCTTCCCCCGCCTCGTTCACCTCTCTCTCACACCTCCCCGTCCCCTCTCGTTTTCTGTATCTGGCTTCTTTTGGTGTAGGGATATCATGTACTGACCAAAGCTATTCTCCGGGTATGCCGATGGTGACGTGATGGTGGTATGATGCGGTTGCGACAGTTTTGTAAGAAGGAGAGCTCAGCAAAGTTTGACGAACCCACATCGAAAGCTCCCTTGTGGCAGCCGGTCAATGCTGACGAGGGTGGTGCACAATGGCAGACGTTGTGCACGCTCGATTTCCGTGGACTGGAACCTGTTGGGTTTGAACCTTCCGTAAGCACCATTTTCTCCATCCTTTTTGTTTTCCTTTCACAGCCTCACACGATGAGATACTGACACGCGGCACGGCTTGGATATCTTCTTTATGTATATGCGGTGGTAGGGCTCGTGGACATGCAAAGGTCTGGAATCGGGCACGGTATTCGACAGCGTTGAATTTGACGATGGCGTAGAGTGGATGGACTATGATGAGAAGGTAAGCTGCTCACCCACATCCACACAGGTGTACACATATACCCACAGCTGACACCGATCGTATTTCTTAAATCCACGTTAAACTCCGGACAGGCTGGAGAAGAGGTCAGCATTATGGAGCTCGAGCATCGCTGGCAGCGCATCTAAGATGCACGGACAATCACTCAACTCATCTTGTTGTCAAGACACAATGCTGTACCGCAGGCAATGTCAAGAGAGACTTCATCTACAACCGTTGACAAATGCGTTGAAGGCCGACGGTCATGCAGGACTTAGGGCGGTTGAGAGGAAGATTTGGCCGGTTGACAACAACATTGGCGATACCCGAGGTTTCAAGCAAGCTCGAAAGTATTGTGATGGCCGATAGTCACCGCCATTGAACGTGACACGGGCCGCAGTAGCCACCGATTTTCGAGTGGGGCCCGTTCTTTTGCTTGACTCGAATTGGACGGGATGCGTGGCTTCTCGGGGATGGGGCGCACAACCCCCAACTTCTTCGACATTGGGCTCTCCATCCGGAGCGGGCTGATGAAAGAGAGTCAAAGTCACCGCCGAGAACAGGTTCATGAGGGGGAGGGCTGTGCTCGATCCTCCCCTTGCTATTTGCGAGGTGTGGGGTGCTGAGGGTCTCTGCTGGACTAGGTAACGATACCAGACGGGCAGTGATGCAGGGCATTCGTGAAGACGATAGATGTCCGTGAGCGGCGGTGGGACCGTCTCACTTCATACTGAATCTCGTCACCACGCCCTACATCGCACTGTGGCTCACGCATGCTACCGACCTAAACCACACCACCCACCAACAGCTGGTGACTTCATATGAGCTTTTACTCAGGGGAAAAGGGGGTGCTCGGGTGTGCTCGTTGCCACAAACCCATCCTCTCTGTCTTCCCACGCCGTTTGGTGGATTCAATCGCTGAGCCCCCTTGAACAACTTGATGAGCTGGGATCTTCCTCATCCGACACCTTCCTCCCTCTTTTGGGTCCTTTCTTTTTTTTTTCCCCCTTTCTCACTCTTACCACCATCTCTCACCTTCGTTTTGTGTCCCCTTCTTTCTCCCTTCCTCTTGCCTCGCTTCAACAGTCATTTCTATCACACAACATCGCCGTCTTCTACCCTCTTAAGGTCAGGAAGCGACCATGAAGCTCTCCTCCTCCTCGTCTTTCGCCCTTGGCAACTTTGCCACCCTCACCACCACCCTTACCCTCGCTTTCACCTTCACCCTCCTTCTCACCACCACCAACATCACCCCTGCTTTGGCCCACGATCACATCAAACGACATCCTCACAAGCTTTCCTCGTCTCGTGCCAAGACGGGTCACCTTCTGCATTGCCTCGGTAAAGGTCCCATTGCCCACGCAGACCGTGCCAAAATTCAAGCTCTCATCGAGGCCAATCCAACCGCTCCAGCTGATGAGAATGTATGGCTTCAGCTTGGCCCCAGGGAGTGGGGATTCAAGGGTCACGATGCGGCTAATGCAGACACCTGGATGCCTGTCGATGGCGCCGCTCAAACGGGAAAGGATAGAGTGGCAAAGCAGCACGCAAAGCTCTCGAAATGCGTCAAACAGTTGTATGTCGACATCGGCAACACGGCTCAGAGTCAGAGCCAGAGTGGAGGCGCCCCTGCTCCTCCTGGTACCCCCGCTTCACCTGTTGTCCCCTCAGCTGATAAGAGAGGTATGTTCTCCAGTTCGTCCTGCAGACATTGTTCGCATTTTCACTTTCACATGGTTCGAAGGGGAGCTGACGACCTTGTTAATGTGTGCAAAATAGACATGGGTGAAGACCGTAGAGTCCTCCCTGAGATGTTTGGAGGTTCAGGATTCAAGCAAGTCAAGCAGGGATCCAACGATTTTCCCCTCCGAAATCCCGTGATCGCCAAGAACGACGGAGAGAGCGTTGCGGCGCACCCCGACGTTGGCGCAGCTGATTTCCAGGAGGATGCTGCTCCTGGACAGGATGTCCCTCCTAAAAAGGACACTCAGAACGGCGCTCCTGCTCCTGCTCCAGCTCCCGGTACGACGACTTCAGACGGTGTTGATACAAAGCCAGGCCCCGGTGGTGTTGGCACTGTTCTCGCTGGCGATGAAAAGCAGGCTACGCCTCAAACTCCAGTTGATCAGAAGCCTGGGCCTGGAGTCACTTCGCCCGCTCCTGCTGGTGATGATCAGCAGCCCAATCCCGATGGAGTCACTACCCCGGCTGGTGATGGGAAGAAGCTTCCTCCAGGTATCGGACCAGAGGAGAAGTCGGTTGCCCCTGCACTCGAGAACGATCCCAGCAAGAAGAATATGCCCAACACCTTGCCTAATACTACTGCCAGTGCTGGTGGTGCAGGTGCTGGCGCTGGCGATGCTGGAGCAGGTGCTGGTACAGGATCTCTTGCTGGCACCTCTCTCCTCGTCACCGACCCTAACAACCCCGCTGCTCCTCAAACTCCCGCTGGCACCCAGCCAGCCCCTGGTACCTTCCTCAGCAGCCTCGACGCCACCGACAATCCCGTTGACCCCAACAACCCTCCTCCTGCAGGCCAGCTGACTTCGATGCCTGTCCAAATGAAGCTTGGTCAACTCGGCGACCCCAACAACCCTTCCGATTCGGACAACCCTGTCGATCCTGCAGCTGCCAGCGCACGTTCCAACACCGCCCGCTCTCCTGGCTGTCGCAAAATTCTCATCCGCAAAGAGTACTCGACTTTGACCCGCGACGAGAAAAAGGCCTTTGCCGATGCTGTCAAGTGTGTCCGTACCAAGCCGTCTCGATTCCGCTCTGGACCTGAATGGAATGCAGCCGATGACTGGAC
This sequence comes from Ustilago trichophora, assembly GCA_900323505.1. Classification (NCBI taxonomy): domain Eukaryota; kingdom Fungi; phylum Basidiomycota; class Ustilaginomycetes; order Ustilaginales; family Ustilaginaceae; genus Ustilago; species Ustilago trichophora. The sequence goes on from OOIN01000031.1 coordinate 431,218, forward strand.
CCTTTTGCACATTCGCATGGTTCGCTACGTTCATTTCACCGCGTATTTCCCCCTCTTCCATCGAGCATTCACCGCCATTGTCGAGCGTGATTTGAACAATTGCGGTTTCCCACTTGGTCTTCCCTGGACTGATTGGTCCAAGACTGCGGATGATCCTAGCACCAACGCTATCTGGGATTCTGACCCTGAATATGGATTGGGAACCAACGGCAAAGGTGACAACAAAGAATGTCCCTGGGGAACCGGTCTCGCCGTCACGGATGGTGCTCTTTCCGATCACGTCTTCAACGCTCCCTTCAAGCACCGTCTCTGTCGTCAGTTCAACAACATGGACGTCAACTTGCCCAACGAACACTTCGGTCCCAATTGCACAACCTTTATCAATGCCAACTTTATCAAAGGTCTGGGAACAACCCATGGTGATGGAAGATTCTTTGATTTTTCCTCGGCTCTCGAAATTGGCACTCATCTGTCAATGCATACCTGCATCGGTGGAAACTTGGCTTGGCTCAGTAGTTCGCCCAACGACATTGTTTTCCATGCAATTCACGCTTGGGTTGACAACATTTATGACACTTGGCAGAGGAAATCCCCCAAGAATCAAAACGCTTTCCACGGCCCAAAAGCTCAACAGAAAAACGGAGCCCACACGGCTTGGAATGCAAAGCCAACCGATGTGATCAATTTCAGCCCCTTGGCGGAGAATGTCATGGCTCAGGATTTGTTGGATCATGAAAGTGGTAAATGGGGCGGTAGGATGTGCTATAGGTACGATTACAATGTTGACATGTAGTTCCGCACGAGAGCTTGACTGGTACCGAGGCGGCTTCGTTCAAACTCTTTTTTTTTTTTTTTTTTTTTTTTTCCTTATTCGATCATACTTGCTCCGATACATTCTTTCTATACTCTCTTTGTCTGTTCGTCGCACTTCTACAAGCACTGGTTCTGTAGATGGCAAGTGCATCCTACACCCGCCTCGCATAGTCTTAGTCTTTATTTGCTTCTTCCAACCCAAGGTCGTTTTTCTCTCACCCTCCTACGCTCGTTTCAGCTTTCGTTCTTTTCCACAGCAAGGACGTTCCTTTATCGTCATTGTTTCCGAACACCCGTTCTTGATCGTGTGCGCTTCGGAATCCGTGCTGGTTTGAGATGACCTCGTGAGAGTACGAAAGCTCTACCATGCTCGATCGTTTTTGTTCTAGTGGATTGTTAGAACGAGGATTGTTTCAGAGATAGTAAAAATTCCACCAAAACGAGAGAAGAAGAAAAAAAAAAATTAAAATTGAAAAGGGGCCCGAGACCCAACGCCATAGATACGCCGAGATCGATCCCGCAGCGAAATGATATCAGCAATATCAGAATGAGATGCAACGTGCGTGGCTTTGGCGAACATGTACATCGGATTCCATTCGGATCGAAGCCAAGCTGTGGCGGTGGCGTGGTAAAGAAAATGCGTACCCCTTCAGCCCTTCTCTCTAGATCGCGAGCGAGAGATATGCTGGTGTTGCTGAGAAAGCCTGACAACCAAAGAGATCCTGACACTCGGTTGAGGTTTTCCAAGATGCGATTTAGCCAAGATGCGATTAAGGTTGATTGATGCCCCAACGGGGACCCACCCAACGGGGAGCCCCAGAGAGCTTTGACCTCGAGCGGGGGTTGGAACTAGTCTTTCTTTTGTGTGGGGAGAAGCAAACGGCGTCAAACAATGGGTAGCGGAGATCGCGCTTTGATCCTAGCTGGTGCGCAGACAAGCATACGATCTGAACAGAGACAGACCGACACGACACGCCTTTGCCAAGATATCGTGGTGATACGAGATTTCAAGGGTGCTCTGTCCTTTTCGAGATCGGGAAACAACACAGATCGCCACACACACGAGATCATACTGCAAGACACGAGAGTGGACACCGAGACACACACGCATCCACCCACCGTGTGAAGAACACATTGCCTTTACGTTCCGATTTCCCTTCGAGTCTCGCGTAATCCTCATCCACCCATTCAAAAGAGAGACGAGGCCGAGCCGAGCAGGTTTTAAGCTTGCCTCGCCTACTTGGCTTCTGTAACGTACTGAGTACAGCAACAAAGTTAGCGTTTACGAATGAATGCATTTTTGGTCGTCTTCACATCGAGAAAATCGCATCCCATCCGACTGGGGATGTTGTGATGTGGTCAAGGAACGGCGGATATCGGATTGAAAGGAGCACTTCATTACGTTTTGGCAAAAACGTGGAACCAATCACAATTTTTCCTACGACCTCCGGGCAAGAAAATGCACAAGAATGCAACAAAGCTGCACGTCGTACCTTTCACAAGCGATAAGTTACGGTATCCGCTTCTTTGACAACTCGGCTGACGTGCCAAGTCAACTCAAGTCAACCCTTAAACCCATACTTTTCCGTCTCTCTCCTTCTTGTCTTTTTGCGAACGTGACAGTCTTGTGTCGCTCTACCTCTCTATCTACATTACGAATTCATGGATCTGAACGGAAATGCTGAAGAAGAGCATGTAATATCTTTTGCACTTCTTTATGTACCCTTTGCTCGTGGTGAGTGAGAGTCAAATGCTGCGTTCAAGGTTGACCACACATTGTTCGGATAGCGCAACCGCAGGACTGAGCTTAACCAACAAAGAGGATTTCCTTAAACTCAAATAAGCAAAAGCTTCTTTGGTAACAAACACTATGCTAAGCAAGCAGGCTGCCTCTACCACCGGCCACATATCTTGCCGGAGGGGTAGCCACCTTATTTCCTCCGGAGAATTTTTTGCGTGATAAGGTAGCGCTTACAGTTAGTATGGTAGTACTGTAGCTGGGCTTTGCTCATGACTTACTGTATTTGTCTCATATCGGACTGCAGGTTTTGAGGATCAGATCCCGAATCTTGGCAAAAGCAGGGTCTTTTGGTTTGACGTTTTTGTTCTCGAGTTTCTGTAATTGTGAAATTTCACTCGATGCTCTCGCCTTATCTTTTGATCAGCTCGCCATTACACTTTTGACCGATCCACACAGCCTTGTACGCCTAACAATGTTGGCTTTGCAGAGCGATGAATGAGTCAGATCAGATTGTGATGACCGCAACCCATTGATTGATACACTCGAACAATTGAAGTGATTACACAAAAGCAAGACAAGGAGAGCAGATCTCAGTGATGCCGACAGTCCATGATCGCAAATCCAGAACGTGCTCAAGCCCCTCTCTGTAAGCAGATGTTTTTTTTCCCACCCGCAACGTTGGCCTGTGATAGCCCTCTTCTTTGTTTTTAACTTTTTATCATTATTTATTTTTACTTCTTTTTGTTTCCCATGCCCATGCAAAGCCTTGTTTGGCGAATGTGCGCCAGTGCCGTGTCGGTGGTGAACTTTTTTTCACACCGGGAATTCCGAAATTGCAATTTGCCGCCTTTCAAGAGGGAGTTTCTTTAAATTCCCCTTTCTTTAATTTTTTCTTTTTTGACAGCCATAAGGAAAAGGGCTAGGGTTTCCCTGCAGCAGCAGTTCAACTCAGCTTTGAAGGGTTGCATGCACAATACCCTGCACCCCACCAGTAGTGTTGCCTTTCAACACACATTCAGAGGAGAAATTTGGCTCTCACGCTCTCGCTTCTTCTTCTTCTTATTGCCAAGCGAATTTCCATCAGCTCCGAGGTTGTGAGAGCTGGTAGATTTGCGCTCTATCATAGGCATGATCATGGTCGTGGTCAAACATACCTTGATCGCGAAAATGAAATGCTACACAGTAGCTTGTTTGTCGGCACCACTTGCTTGGCTCAGCGCTGAATTGAGGAGACAAAGAGAAAGAGAAGGAAAAGGAGAGAGGGACGGGAGCCATGGCTTGCTTCTGGTTGCTTATCACGGACCCAAACCAACACTGAATTCTCTCTCTCCCTCTCTCTCTCTCTCTCTCTTCAGCTTTTCCCCTGTGAATCTGCAATAGACGCCTGGTTCCGGTTCAGTTGCATTCCTGCTCTAATCCCGACATCCCGGCTCCTTCCTTTGCCTCGGTCTAAGCAACAGCTTAGCAGCGACCTAAACAGCGACAACCCCTTCTCATTCCCACCAACGCCCACACACACACACACACAAGCGCCAGCTAACTTGAGCGCTGGTCGCCACCAACAATCACTCACGGCATTGCTGCTTCCGTTTCACGCTTCTCGACGCCTTCTCTAGAGATCTGCACTGCTCTCTCGTTGTCATCACACGCAAGCCTCCCGAAGCACGCCACGAGAAGAAAGAGAGAGAGAGAGAAACACCTTTTTTGCACATTTCTCGAATCGGACGCCTTCTTTCTCTTCGACGTCACCTCTTTGTTACGCCCAGGCGCTCAGCTAGCGTTAGCCCTTGTACGCCGTGCTTTCGCCATCTCCTCTCCGCTCTCCTCCGACCTCCATTTCGAATCTCAACTCACTACACTTGAGTTGACTTCATCAAAGCTCGGACTCTTCCCAGCTGCATTGGCCCCACAACTTCATTTTGACTGCATAGATCAGCTCTCTTGGCTCTGCCGAATTCTCGACCGCCCCCTTTGGAAGCTTAGCTCGGTCTCCATCTAGCCGACCAAAACCCTGAAATCATCTGTCTTGCTTTGACTCCGCCGTATCTAAGCTCAGCCGCACACAGTACGGCAAAGCCGATCCTTCTATCACACACTTCGGAACACTCCGGTGGACTGTCATCCGGCCTCGTCGGCTCAGCAATAGTTTGATTTCATCGACTTGATCCGATTTCCTGTTCTTGCTCTTCTTCATCATCATCACATTTGCCATCACTCTGATGCTACAGGCCTCCTTCGACTACTGCTGCCACCACAATAAGCCTTCAATTATCAAAGCCACTGTTATCTTTGACACTGCTACAAACAGTAAAGTAAACGCATTCGCATCATCATCATCATCATCATCATCGGAAGCTCAACGATTCAGCAAAGCTCGATCCGACTCTAGCCTATCACTTCGCTCAACGCCAGTCTGGAGATAAGTGACTGGAAGGTGGCGGGTCAGAGTCGACGTTGACCAATCCACACCAAAAGTGAATCGAGTCTTTCTTCACCTTCGCCATCGTCTCTCTACTCGATCAGTATGGCCGCTTCCGCCACCATGCGACCGCATTCATCCAGCAGCTCAGGCGCATCTACGCCGTGGCTGTCCCCTGAGGCTTCGTCTAGCACATGGAGGGGATCCTATGCCACCTCTGCTGATCTCAGTCGACGAGCCAGCTCCGGCTCTACCAGCTCCAGCGCCAACGCCAACATGATGACGGGCTCTGAACCATCTTCTTCTCGCGATCCTCATTTACAGGAGTGGTGGGAGCATGTCCTTCCTCCAGGTCAGCTTGCCGAGCGCCTCCGCAAGGCACAGCGCTCCTCGAGTGCTTCTCGTCGACGCAACAATCCTGCTCTCGCCAATGCTACTCCATCTGAACGAAGTGCTTGGAAGAGATTGTCAGGCCTGCCCAAAGAGACAAGCCAGCAGCATGATCGATCCGAAGCTTCCACCGCCACGTCCAGTCGCAGATCTTCCTTTCAGGGCAGCTCAGCAACATTGCCTCGCTCAGCTTTGAAATCCAGCCATCGTTCGCAGGATGCTGCTGCTGCTGGTTTCCACTATGGCAACATCTGTCAGTCCGAGTCCAGCGCCGAGGTCTCGAGTGACGAGTTTGGAGGCACTTCAACAGGTCAGCATAGCCCACAGAACCACTCGCGCTACACATTCCCTAGCGGTCTTCCCGTTGGCGGAAATGAACACAACTCATCCTCAAGACGAGCAGGGGTACGTACTGTTGGCAACAGCCCAGAGTTGGTCTCAAATGCTTGGTCCACGACTTCATCGACATCACCGCCGTTGCCAAGTGCTTTCGACTCGAGCCGCACTGGCTCTCGCAGCATGGGGGGTCGCAGAATGCGCGTTATGAGTGAAGATGGTATCACATCGTCCGTCTTTGCCTCTTCACAATCTTCGTCGTCCACGTCATACCGTCTGCCCAACTCGCACTCGGCAATCCATCTCAACCAATTCGCCACCATCAACAATGACACTAGCACCTGGTCCACCACCGCCGCAGACCGTACCAGGGCAAGGTTCACTCATCACTCCCTTCCCGATACCCCAGAACTCAGCTCTGATGAGGGTCTCGATGTCACCAGCTTCACGACCACCACCACTCAGCGCACTCGCAAGATCAGCACGACAAAGACTACCGTGCGATCATCATCATCGAAAGCTCCTTCGCCGCCCACCATCCTTCGATCCCATTTTGATCGACCTGATCAGCCACCTTGCCCTCTTGGGGCTGAAGAGACTGCGGGCTCGGGCTCGGTCTCGACCAGCCCTAGCCGTCGTGACCGCCATGTCAGCTTTGACCGAGCCACCGAGATCCCAAGGCGAGCCAGCGTCGATGACTATACCGAGCCCGTGACCTCCAGCCAGTCTGCCTTTAACTTTGGCAACTTGCCCAACCGAGACTATACCAGCCCCTTTGACTCGCTCCCTCCTCGGTCCAACAGCACCAGGCGTCCAAGACAGGGAGTTCGCATCAATGGTCGCAGAACTACCAGCTTTTCGTTGCCTGGCAGTCGACGTGGGTCCATTCGTGAGGACTCGCCTTTCCAGTTCGCTGCAGCAGCTCCAGAAGCTTCGGCCTCGGGTCATCGACGATCCCATTCGATCCCAGACGCAGTACTGCTAGACAGCCTCAACGTGGCCCACAAGCAGCTTGCTTCTGCGGGTAATCTGGCTCTGACTCTGACGCGCCAGCTGTCAGCACCTTTGCGACCCGTCTTCCACATGACGTTATTTTTGAGCATCTCGAGCATCACTGTCATCTCGTTGGCCTGCTTCTTGTGCGCCAGCTACATGCTCACTGCGTGGGACGATGCTAGCAAGCGGGCACACAAGGTGGGCGAGGTTGCTGGGCGTACGCGACACAGGTTCGAAAGGACGCTGGATTGGGGAATGCGAATGCTTGGTCCGAACGATGCGCCTTCTCGTGGCAACAACAAGCCAAACGGCAAGGCCAAGGCCACGGAGGCTTCAGCTGAGTCTGCTTCCGAGTTTCGATCTGCACGTGGGGCCACGGCATCATCTGGTACAACCTCAACCAAGGCCGAATCGGGAAAACGAAACTCGGTCTCGTCTGCTGCAGGACACCTGTTCTTCTGGCCCGCACGCATGGCTTGGTCAGGAGCATCCGTCGTCGCTTACCGCATCACTCCTCCGAGCATCACCAAACTGTTTGAACAGGACAAGACCAAGTCCAAATCCACCCTGCCCCCACGGCCCCCACTCTCAACCCTCTTACCATCGATCCTCTTCACTCTGCTCCTCGCGGTAGGTGCAGGACTGACGAGCTTCCTTGCCTCGCGTCGAGCCGCCCAAGCAGCCTCTGGAATGTCTGGCGACAACCACACACAACCATATGCAGTCCCCACATCACCAACCGGCATGGAGTATGTTCACATCGCATCATCCTCCCCCCCTCCCAATCCCAACCTGTCGCCGTTTGCAGGCAAAAACTTCCACTCGATGCGCACCAACACCCACGTCTGGGAAAAGGACGCCAAGAGACGCTCGTTTGGAGGCTTCACTCCCCCGTCTTCATCCGGTACGACTTTCGTCCGTTGAAGTAGCACTTTTTTTTCACTTTTTAGCATGATTTTCAACACACAATCTACCCAAGTCAGTTGACCAACTGATTCTTAGCACGTTTCGATTTGAATGACTTGAACCACAAGTATTTGCAGTTGCGCTTGTTTCATTTGGGTATGTAGCATGTATTCTTATATTCGCATTTTGCAACTCTTTTCGTCGTTCTTCTCTGCACTTGCTGTTTGGGGGGGTTTGGCAATTTTAACTTGTTGGGGGTTGAGAGCGGGGGGAGTAGGGTGGATTGGTTGAGATGGATGAGGATGGTGAGGCTGAGGGGGGAAATGGGTGTTGGGTGGGGGTTTTAGTGGTGGATTTTGAGATGATGTAATTTCTGAAGTTTTTTTGTGGATTGTACAGTCATACTGTACTGTACTTTGTGACTTGATCTGGGATTTTTGAGAGTCGACTTGAGTTCAATGTACAACTTGCTTGAACTTTGTGGTCTCCTTCTCAACCGCAAACACATACAACGTCGTCGTCGTCGTCCATAAACCCTCGCAAAATCACCACCCAAATCAACCCAAATTCACATTAACCCCCCCAACACCCATCACCTCCTACACCAAACACTACCCAAATCAAACCTCCTCCTCCAAAACCCAACCCCCATCTCCTACCCAAAAATTCCAAACTATCAAATCAACACAGCTCCACAACCTCCCAACACAATCTAAACATCACAAACCCCCTCCCACCCAAAAAAGGAACAAACATCTCTCATTACATGATATGTTTTGCTATGAAAATTTGTACTAATGCCCCCCCCCAAAAAAAAAACAATTTGATTAGCGTCTTCTCTGACGCAAAGGTTTAATCTGTCTTCCACCTGGAGTAGTAGCCGGCGAATTAGGGTTTGCACTAGGAGCAGCGCCCATACTAAACAAACCCTGTTGTTGAGGCATTTGCGGCAATTGTGGCATTCCACTATTAGACGCTGTTGGTGTGCCAAAGCTAAAACCTCCTCCTCCTCCTGCAGCAGGTGTACTAGGAGTTGCACCAAATCCACCACCACCGAATCCTGGTGTAGAGCTTCCAAAAGTAGGGTTCGGATTCGGGTTGACAGGTTGACCTGCACCAAAAGTGAATCCTCCACTCGCCGAAGGTGCAGAGGTAGCTGCCGAGGGTGTACCAAACTGGAACGGACTCGAACCAGAATTCGACGCAGCCGATCCCGCTGATGCAGAGGCTCCAAATTGGAACGGAGAACCACCAGGAGTGGTAGGTGCATTAGAGGGCGCGAGGAAAGGCGATGCTGGAGTACTACCCACACCAGGAGTTGTGCTACCTGTAGTGCTTGAGCCAAAGGTGAATCCTGTACTGGCGCCAGGAGCTGGTGCTGCAGAAGAAGGTGCAGGAGAACCAAACCTGAATCCTCCGCCTGCAGCATTACCACCCGTGCTGCTGGTAGTACCACCGGCGGGAGCACCAAACGTGAACGTCGAAGGCGAGCTAGCCGAAGGCGGCGCAGTGCTCGAAGGCGTGCCAAAAGTGAACGACATTCCCCCCGCTCCCGCTGCTGGTTTCGCTGGAGTCGCCGACGGGGTCGCAGAGCCGAAAGTAAAGCTTGGGGTTGATGAGGGAATGGATCCGGGAGCGGTCTTTTGCGGAGAATCGTCCATCATCTCGCCTCCTGTTCCTGCTGCTGCTGCTGTGGTGGTGGATGGCTTTGGTTGGCTGCCGAATCCTCCAAATCCTCCACTCATGCTGCTGCTTGTAGCGTTGCCGAAACCAGCACCACTTGCCGCAGCGGTGCTTGTGGCAGGAGCACCAAACGAGAACCCACCGCTGCTGCTCGCCGGCTTGGCTGCACTGCTATCCGTCGAGCTGCTACCGAACACAAAAGTGCCATTCGGCGTAGTGGCTCCTGACCCAGGTGCCGAAGTGGCCGTCGAAGCAGCTTCGGGCGCAGCAGCGGGCTTCGGCGCGCCAAACGAGAACGTCGATGGAGTCTTAGCTTCAGGTGCTGGGCTGCCACTCGCGCTGCGACTGCTGCCAAAAGTGAATCCACCAGTGCTAACGGCAGGCTTAGAGGCCGCATCAGTAGCAGTTTTGGAGGCGCCAAAGATGAACCCGGTCGAAGAAGGCGTGGAAGCATCAGCGGACTTGGAAGCGCCAAAGCCACTGTCCGATGCAGGCTTGCCAAAGGAGAATCCAGTTGATGGGGTGGAAGGCTTGGAAACAGCATCGTCACCTTTAGCACCAAAGAAGTTGGGAACGCCGCTGGGCTTTGCCGGAGGTGTCTCGTCTTTCTTCTCTTCACCCGCTGCTGCTGCTGCTGGTGGAGGTGGAATAGCGCCGAAGCTGAACCCGGTAGAAGCGGTGGGTGCAGCGGGCTGGTCTGCGGGTTTCGAGACGGCAGGAGAGCCAAACGAGAAGCTGGGCATGCTCTTTTTTGCTGCGGGCTCGTCGTCGTCGTCTGCTCCACGCTTGGATCCAGACGAAGCGGTCGTCGTCGATGCAGGCGCGCCGAAAGTGAATCCACCTACAGCGGGGGTGCTGGAAGACGAGGAGGACCCGAAGAACGACGGCTTGCTAGCCGGTGCAGCATCCGCCTTCTTCTCCGCTGTCTCGGCTGGCTTGGCGCCAAAGGAGCCGAAAGGACTGCTTGCAGCAGGTGCAGACTCGGTAGCGGGCTTTGCTCCGAAGCTAAAAGCGGGCTTGTCTGCAGTCTTTTCGGCAGCACCAGCTCCAAACGAGAATCCTCCACTGGAAGCAGCAGGTGAGGCAGGCACATCAGCCGACTTGGTCTCAAACTTCTTCATAGTGCTACCAAAAAAGTTGGGCACGGGTCCATCCTTCTTGCCCTCGCTGAGCGACTTGGAAGCTGGCTCTGCTGGCTTTCTGAAGAAATCAGAGGCTGGGGGAGCGGTAGATTTCTTGGCAGCGCTGTCGTCCTTTGCGGCAGTGCTAGGAGCCGCAGTGGCGCTGGCATCAAAGCTGAACTTGGGCATGGTGTTGGGGGCGTCCTTCGATGGAGCGGAGAAAGAGAATGAGGGAGCTGCAGCAGATGTCTTTGGTGCTTCCTTCTGCTCTGCTGGAGCGGAAGAGTCAAAGCCACCCAAACGACCGAGCAGAGAGCTACCTGCAGTCGAAGCAGTCTCCACCGGGGCGGCCTTGGCCTCGGAGCTGTTGGAAGCAGCAGGCTTGCTCACGGCTGCAGGTGCCGACGAAGGCGCAGAGCTACCGAACGAAAAACCACTAGGGAACATGTTGGTAGGAAGCTTGATCTTGGCAAGGTCGCTAGCATCCGGCAAATCCTCCTCCTCTTCGTCCTCGTCCCATGCGCTGAACTTGCCCGAGCTCTGGTGGGTTCGCGACGTCTTTGCGGCACCCTGACGGAGCGAACTCCTCTCCCTAGGTGCAGAGGGATCAGAGGTGGATGTCTTGACGGCAAAGTTGTCCTTCTTGACAGTGCTGGCAGGAGGCTTGCTTGCAGCAGAGAGAGGGATGCGATGCGAAGCAGGTTTGGGTGTCTCAGCTGGTTTCGCGGGGGTAGCCTGGGACTGTGCAGAGGGTCGGAGAGGTGTCGCTTTCAAGGCCGACTTGAGTTGGGTTGTGCGAGCGGGTTTGTCAGCTTGCTTGACAGGGGTCTGCACCACCTCTTCGGCACTGGGAGCTTGGTGTTGGAGTCGTCGCGATCGTCGAACAGGTTCAGGTTGGGGTGCAGGCTCTTCCTCGGATTCCTCTTCTTCCTCCGCTTCCTCCTCAACATCTTCGTCCTCCGATGCAGCCGACTCGACAGTAGCCGCATCATCCGTTTCCATCCTGTTGACATTGAGCTGGGTCTTCTTCAATCTAGCTCTCATTCCACCTTGCTCTTCGGTAGACTTAACTGCCTTGGCTTTGCGCAAGTACCTCGTGTAGGGAGCAACACCAATGGCAGGCTTGTCTCCCTGCGATTTGATGCTCCTGGAAGCAGACGCGGGAAGGTCAGAGATGGGAGCAGGGACATTGATGGAAGTGGGTGGACCTTTGCCGAATCCTACGCCGCGAGAAGTGTTGGTTGGCTTGCGCATAGTCTCGAGAACATTGAGCAACCGTTCAGCTTCGTTCTTGGGTGAAGGCAGCTTTGGTTCGCGAGCCTTGAGCTCTTCGTGACTTATGAAACCGAGATCTGGGTGCCAAACCATGCGACGCTTGGAGGGCGTACCAGCAGCACCGAGTCTTTCCGAGTCGCCGTCAACGCTCATGTCGATATCGCGTTTGCCTAGACGGCTGGGTGTGAGCGACTCTAACTCGTCCATGACACTTCCTCCAGCGACCGAGGAAGAAGGAATCATGGATTCCTCTGCTGGAAGACCCAAGCTGCGTCGTACGGTGGGATTGATGCTGGGAAGTGTACGAGAAGCAAGGTACTCGCGCATCATCTCGTCGCCGACAGACGGAGCAGAAGGGGCAGCAAGGTTGATTCCATTCCAGTTGCGTCTCTGTGGGGTTCCTTCTCGGGCTCGTGCTGGAGAGTATCCGGCAGAAGGTGCTGGTGAAGCAGTGCGAAGGCTTACGCTGCCGGCTCGGGAGGTGCGTCCAGGAGTGCCGGCATCGGTAAAGAGAGCCGAGCTGAAGGGGACGCGGTTGCGGCGGGTTGCAGCAGTGCGAGATGAAAGCTGGAAAGGTGAGCTGGAAGGTGGGAGACCAAAGGCGCTGTCTGCGTAGCGTACCTCATTTCCGTAACCGAAAGCGCTGAACGAGTAAGAGTGACCCAAGGATGTGGAACCCGATTCTGACATTGCATCGTCGGGTCGGAGGGAAGAGCCACGGTAGCCGCCCAGCAGCTGAGAGCGAGGGCTTCGGAGCGTGTGATGGTTTCTGGAGTGGTAGGGCTGAGCTTGGGGTGGTGAAGCTGGACCAGCATCGCTAAGCACTTCGACCGAGTCGTCAGGGTTGGCGTAACGAGAAGCAACATCGAGCATGCGCTTGGAGGAACGACTGCTCCAGGTCATAGCCTTGTCGACCGAGGCGCTGGCTGCTGACTTGGGCAAGGAGGAAGGCCCAGCCAAGGGACTAGCATGGTCGAAGGGAGACTGCTTGCGTGTAGAACGAGCAGGTGCTGGACCTGGAGCCAGACGCGACATAGACGCCGATGACGAGAGGGTAGATGTGGGTGGACGGAGCTGGCTCTCCTCATCATCATAAAGATTAGATCGAGATCGAAGACCGGCAGCCAAGCGCTCGCCCACAGCTCTAGCAGCGCGAGTAGGAGCATCGCGTTCGTAGCTGGTCTCACCCGAGGATGGCTTGAGAGAAGCCTGAGCAGCCGCGCGTTTCCTGGCGATGGAGGAGAGCGAGTTGGTGCTCGAGGAAGTAGGGATGCCCAGCTCTGGTTCGACACTTGCTGCGGCACTGGTAAGCCAAGCCAATGGTTTTGTCACCATCTTTCGGACGCTTCCGAGCAACGCAATGGGCGAAGCAGCGACACGCAGAGGAGAGAAAGCAGAGCGTGGATTGGCAGGCGGTGCAAGGGTCTTTCCAGTTGCGGCAGGTGTCGATGGCTGGTTGCGTGCAGGTGAATCAGTGTCGGTGTGAAGAGAGGCACTTGAGCCAGAAGGAGTGAGTCCCGAAGATGGTCTCGCGTATGGTTTCAGTGACGAAGTGCGATTCTGTCGAGCCAAAACTCGTGCGCGTGCTGGACCTGCCAATGGTTTGGCAGGAGAGTCGGGATACTGTGCTGGAAAGTCCATGGTGGGCGATTTGGACTGAATATGTGTGTGTGTGTGTGTGTGGGAGAGTGATTTGGTGATTGGTTGGTGAAAGTGCGTTCACAATGCGGTCGGAACGTGATGATGTTGCATGTGTCGGATGTGTGTACACGAATGCAATCCTCGAGCAAATCAGGTGGTGGTAGAATCAGCGCTTGGACGACGGCTGATCCGTTGCAGCAAAAGAGCACCCGAGCTTGCAGGCCGGTTGACGACCCAGGGTGGGGGGAAAGTGTAGGAATAGAATGAGTAGAGGACGGAATGATGAGGTGATTGAAGGATGTCAACAACAAGAAGAACAAAATATCACCCAAATCCTTGCTTTCTCATCCAAGTCGGCCGATCCGCCATACGCTCTCTCCACTCTTCCATTGTGCACACCCTCACACGCAGACGGCATTCCCGATTCTGTGTGTCTCGAAGAAAAAGAAAAAAATATTTTATTGATTTTGCGTGGTGCTTGGGTGTGTGTGTGTGTGTGTGCGTGTGTCTGAGGCTTGTCGTCATCTTTTCGCTTCGCGTGGCTTCCAAGAACCGAAAAAAAAAGGCGTCAGCAGACTGCGACGACCTCCCAACACTCAGAGATCGGCCCGATGACACCGATGCATCGATGAAGATCATCCTCGCAACTCTGGTAGTTGGACGGGGCTTCCGCGGCAGCCCAAGCGTCTGAGCTAAAGTTGCTAACGTTACAGGACAGTACACCTCCACTGTACTGCACTGCATTGCACTGTTCGTCCACCGGAACCTCGGCATCGTACAGTACAATACAGCAAGCCACATAGAGACGAGCTTCCTGCGACTTTTTTTTTTCTCCTTTTCCTACTTCCTTCTCAAGAGACACCATTTCCCATCCCTCACGACCCCTGCTCCCACGCACATACGATCTTACAAGCTCCTTCAAGATGGTCTACAACATGCTCAACACGTTTGCCGGTCTTTCCGGAGCTATGGGCGTCGGCCTTGGCGCCATCGGTGCCCATGCTATGAAGGGCAAGCTCAACACTTACCGTAAGTAGCAAAACCCCCATCATTCATTCCTCAGCAGGCATTGTATACTGAAAAACGTGCGTATGCAATTCTCACGTCTACTCTTCCATGATGCAGAGATGGGCGCATGGAACACGGCCACCCAGTACCAGCTCCTACACAGCTTGGCGCTCCTCTACACACTTGGCCTGCCTCCCACCGGTCCTGTGGTTGCTGCTAGCTACGCTTTCGCTACCGGTATCACTTTCTTCAGCGGCTCGATCTATGGTCTCTGCCTCACTAAACCCGAGAATCCCATTCGCAAGTTGTTGGGTCCCATCACACCCATTGGCGGTATCTCGATGATCGCTGGTTGGTTGTTGCTTGCTTATGCCAAGCGTCCTCGTTCTGTGCGTTGATGCTAGAATCACATGACTACCTCTCTTCTCCATATCATGTCTTATGTTCTCGTTAATACACGCACCGCTCTCAACAATTACAGCATGGTCTGGAGATCACCGCAACGAGTCCGCACAAAGTAGCAGGTGTGCTGCGCATGAGTGGCTTTGTTAGACTGTTGACAAAGAAACAATTTCAAGCTTTTGAAAAAATCCAAGAGGGGGTGGATTTTCTCGCACGAAATTTGGCACAGTCCGAAGAGGTCCGCGCAGTTGGCCAATTTCGCCAGAGAAGGACGATCGCTTCCGAGAAGTTGGCAGGATTCGACCGACGAGCGCGAAGACTCGAATTGCACATTTGCACACTCTCTTTATCGGTATCCAGTTCCATTTGTTGCTGATCTCGACTAGACTCCACCTCTCTTCTTCTTCCATCACATTCACCTTTTCTTCACCTTTTCGAACGTCATCAATTCATTCTCAAAATGTCGGCCGCTTCCTGGAGAGCTCACTTCACGTACGTTTTCCACCGATTCAGCACATCGAGCCCAGCCCACCATTCAGCGTTCCGCAGATGCAATATCTCCTAGAAATAAACACTCGGAGGATCTATACAGCAGACTGACCGTACTTTGATTATCATATTGTTTCGATTCTGCTATTATTATCGCCATGATAACGATTCCCATATGCTTCTTTGAAACCACATTCTACATCTCGAATTGATTTGGGTTCAACAACAGCTTCAACAAGTACACCGCCATCTGCGCGCGTGCCACCCGCCAGGCACTCAAGGAGGAGGAGCGTGCCGCTGCCGAGCGACGAGGCTACATGGCCCTCCGATACCAGGAGTGGAAGGACGGCAAGGCCTCCGAGAACGTAAGTATCTTGTAGCCTGCTTTGTGCAAGGCACAGCATCACATTGGCACCGACAACGACTGCTTTTTGGATACCGACTGGCATCTTTGTGCAAATCGTACAACTTGGCTACAGAAAGGACATACTTTGGATCAGACGGTTGCGAAGGAGCTGGATGCAGGGAGAAAGCGACCACGGTGCATGGAGAAATGGTGCACGGTTCATAACATAGTCGCGTCCAACCCGAACTTGCACGCATACTGCTGAGCATACGTTTGGTCTACGTTGGATCGGATGGATTGATCGCATTAGACATGGCATCGACAGGCAGCTGAATGTTGGATGCGATGCTGCACATCCATGGCTTCTTCAGACGTTTGATACTGTTCCGAGGGCTCTAATGCTGACGATTTTATCCCCTTTCCCCTTACGACATTTGCTCCTGACAGCTCAACCTCGCCGAGGAGAAGAAGCAATAAGCAGCTCGCACGGTTGTCTCGCTGGTCGTCGAGCCACGCTTCTGCCATTGAAACGACTCGTTGAAAGGAGCCTGATCCTGTGATGCTGCCACTCGACTCAAAAACGTACTACCATCGCCTTCTGAAATACATCCTTAGAACCGCCGTGCTTGCGCTGTGCTGATATGCCCCGTGAACTTGCTCAGTTGGCGTCTGTGAGCCGTTCTCGAAAGAACCTCGAGCCGAAAGCGCAGAATGAAGCTCGTCAAAGTAATGCGGCTAGGTCAGAAGTCGAAGATGGTATCTTTGGCACAGAAGTGAGAGATGAGTCTAGCATTGCTCTGCAAACAAGAGACCACAAGGTGAAAGTGTAACAAAGAGAGACATTGCAGGCTTGCCGTCTGATCGGGCAATCTCAAGCTCAAAGAAAGGGGGTTGACACGATCGATGCAACTCGATTGGGGGGTGTACAGAATGTAACGCAGACCGTGCATTGCTGTGAACCCAACAGACAGGTGCCAAGCTGGAAGCGGCATGTTTGAGCGCAAGCTAATCAGGTGCAGCTAGACTCGAGTCTCGGGGCGTGTGTCATTAGAACCACACGTTTGCAATTTGCACAGTTCGCAAAGACCGAGTTGGTGAGTGTTTGGCGAGGCTTTGCCAAGTAAGTTAGACCTACACTGTGTGCTCAAGCTCTCCCCTTCCACCACAAAGCCTAAAAAAGAGCATCGGGAAAGCAACAGCAGCAGCATCGTCGGGGCCCAGACGCACACACAGAAGCAAAGCATCCACGTCCGCTGGAAGGGCGCAAAGAGACACACACACACAGTTGTATTGAATGAATTACAAACTTGGATGAATTGAACATTTGAACAAAGGATGTCCACGTTCGCATCTGCCTCAACAAGGGTCCAACACCTTTTTTTATTTGGCAAATGCAGCTCAGCTATCCACGATGGCGAACGTGGACACGATCGTGCGACCCTTGCACCTTTTTTCCTCATTCACCAATCTTGAAGCTCTTCTCGACGCCTTGACCATTCCAGACAGCTCGTGTCCAAGTGAGGGTGAGGTGGATACAGATCTGCGGAGAGCTGTGCAAGTAATGGGGCAGTGAATGCATGCACAGCCGCGCTCAAGTAAGGCGCGCTAACGAGTTTGTACACTTGGAACTGTCGGACATTGCGAAGGGATAACGGATGGGTGACTTGTGACACTTGCAATGCGATGTGCCCTTTGCAGTCAGATGTGTGACTGTAGAATCGAGTGACATAGCCGCACATTCGAATAGAATCAAGCTTTGGCGGGCTTCTTGTCTGTGCTGTGGCTTGGCAATACTGTATGCTCTGTATAGGTATGGGTCCGCTTCACGTTCTGATCCTTCGGATGCCCTCCCGACATCTCGTTCATGTGACCTTTACCTCTTTCCCTTCTCAGCATCATACAACGACTCAGCTTTTCCTTCGTTTCCACCATCATCGGCCCCTTCACACCTTCTCAATTCGTATCTCCTCCCTCACTCTGCTCCTTCACCTCCCTCCCGCCGCAGCAACTGAGCCACAAGTGCTTCTCTGTCAACCGCTCATCTTTGCAAAGAGTATCACCACGACCATCATCCACCACCACTGATCACGAGCAGCTCTTCGCCAATAGCATCTACAACAAGATGCTACACTCGGCTTGTCGTCCAGCGGCTCTGGTACCCGGCGCCGAGCCTTCCCACTTCGACCGAGGCTATGCACACGACTATCACCCGCAACCACTATCCCACCACACCTATGCCAGCGCTCACAGCACCTCTTCTGCCTCTTCCTCAAGCGCCATGGCACCCCATAGCGATCGATTCGAGCACAAGCGAGCCACCCTTATCGCCTCCCTTCTCGAAAGCCGTTTGGCTACCAACCCCCTCGTTCGAGATTGTTCCGTCATCGGCGTTCCCCAGTCTGGTGGACTCACCATCACCTCCTCCTACAACCAAGTGCCTATCGCTGGCACAGTTCCCGTCGCATTCGTCGCACTCAGCTCTGCTGGCAGAGAACGCTCAGCTCAAGGCGGAGACAAAGAATCGAAACGCATGAAAACAGAGCTGCTCAAGTGGCTCATCGACTTTGCGCCCGCCTTCAAGCAGATGAAAGGCAAGCTCATGTTTGTCGAATCTATCCCCCGAGGTGGTCCCACTGGCTCAGTACTGCGTCACCTGCTCGTAGAAAAAGCCACTTCACCGCCTGCACCCAGTCCCGACAAAGGATTCTTCAACACTGTCCTCTCTGAGCCTTCTACCCCTGCCGGACCTAGCAAAACAGCCTCCCTCGCCGATCCCAGTGAGATCTCCGGCCCTCCCAAAAAGGCCGTTCGGGACTCCAAACGACGAGCCACCCACTCGCAAATCGAGCGTCGCAGACGAGAAAAGATCAACGACCGCCTCGTCACCCTTCGCTCCATCGTCCCTGCCTGCGCCAAGGAGCTCGAAGATCGTCGTCGGCAAAAGCAGGAGGAAGAAGACGAAGCAGCCCGCATCGCCGCTGGTGGGGCACCGAAAACCTACATCGATGCTGCTACAGGTAAACCGAAGCGCAAGAGGAACCGCAAGAAACCCGATACGAAAAAGCAGGCTGGAGGAGACAAGGAGGAGGAGTTGGGTCTGCATAAATTGGAGGTGCTGACACATGCTATCAACTACATCTTTGAGCTCAAGGCGCACATTCAAAGACTCGAGACCGGGGCTGGTCCGGAACATGTGCCGACGGCGGATAATCCATTTGGAGTGAGGAACAAGGATGGTAGTTATCGGCAGGATGCAAAGGTGGAGGATGAACCTGGATGTGGGATGGAGGCGAGGGTGCTTGGCTCAGAGGGGATGGGAGCGGGATTGAGCTCAAAGGTAGCTCGACCCAAAGATGAGGAGGAGGACCAAGATGAAGGGGAGGACGAGGAAGTGGACCAGATCGAAGATGACCCAACTGAAGAAGCCGGGGAAGGCGACGATGAGGATGAAGCGGACGACGACCAAGACGACGACGACGATGAACCTCTTCAGCGTCGCTCCAAGAAGCACATGAGTTCCACCACTCGCCCAGCCAGCACTTGGGCACCCTCTTTCACCACCACCACCACTTCCTCCTCCTCCATCAAATCGGACCCATTCACCATCCCCACACGCTATCGACGTACCGACACCGCCATATCCTCCTCCTCTTCCAGTCGTGAAAGTGCCGAAGTCTCACCCGCATTCTCCCTCATCCAAGCCTCGCCTTCCACCACTACCACCATCTCCCCCGCCACCACCGTCACCTCTCCCATGATGAGCCTTTGCGCCGAATCGCCCATCCTGCTTCCCGATCCAGCTATCAGTCTACCGCACAAACAACGTCGAGTATCCCAATCCCCCGCCTTTCCTTCCCTCCCTTCTTCCGCCCTCCCCCTCCCTCATCCACTCCCCCCAGCAAGCAGGAGAGAATCTTCGAGCTTCCTATTCAAACAGCTCACCCTCACATCTCCCAATTTCCCCCCCACCAATCCCTCCTCCTTCTCCTCCTCCTCCACCACCACCACCACACGATCGCTCCCCTTCCCAACTCACACCACTTACGGTGAAGAATCCGAAGTGCGCGAAACTACCACTTCTACAACCCCTGGCTTATCCGACGCTTCTGATGCACACAACGCCGCCGCCCTCCTACTCAACTTTTCCACCTCGCCAGAAGTTCTCCGTCCTATAACTTCCCCTCGACCTACCGTCCCTCTTCCAACCAGATCGACTTTCTTTTCTTCTCCGCACTATCGTCCGCTTCATTCGCAAATTCCTTCAACAACAACAACAACAACAACAACAATAAGAAAACAAGATAGACATGTCACAGACGAGCAAGAGGTAGAACCGTTGGATTTGAATCTTAATCTTGATTCTCCACCTCATCTCGCTTTGGATAGCTCTCCAGATACCAACGCCGATCAAGATGATAGAATGTCGGATAAGACTGTTGAAGATCCACTCTTGACAACCACATGCGTAAAGGTGGAAGCACAAGAGGTTTGGGTAGAAATGGATACTACTGCCAAGTAGATAGCTATAAGTGTAACTTTTTCTTTTTAAAAAGACATAGCATGATGGATAGAGAGAGAAAAAAAAATTGTAAGACGAGCAAGCATGCAAGAACGAACTATTGAAGCTGGGTTTGTTTGACATTACAGAAGCTGAAATGTTGAATACAGTCGAAAAAGCTGGAGTTGAACTTAAAGTTAGGCAAAGAAGTCCCACTCACGTTGGACGAATGCAAGCATGTAATCGTCCACTGTTCCGCCTTCTTCCTCGTCGTCCTCTTCTTGGGGAACATCTTGTGCCTCTCCAACCGCTATCTGCGCCTCTGTTGGAGTGAGACTATTCGACGCCTCTCCACGCTCCTCCCTTTTTTCCTTCTGCTGCTGTTGGTGATCTTGGAATTCAGCATCATCGACAAACATCTCTTCCCTCGCCTTGACCGCCGCCAAACGATCCTCTTCATCTTCAGCCTCCAAAAACGCCCTCTCCACCTCCCGTCCCCCTTCCCTATCCCCTTCGTCATTCACATTGACATCTACATCACCCAACTTATTCCCTTCGTCCAACATGTCCCTCCAATCGATCCTCTTTGCCAGTGTCTCTGTGTTAAACTCTCCTTCCTGTATCACCACACTATCCAACAACCTCTTCTGATTCGCCTTACGCAACATGTTCTCCTCGATCGTATGCTCCGTGACAAACCGGTAGATGTGAACATCTCGAGTCTGACCAATCCTATGTGCCCTATCCATACACTGTGCCTCGATCGCAGCGTTCCAATCTAGATCGTAGAACAACACCGTGTCCGCACCCGTGAGATTGATCCCCAACCCTCCGGATCTTGTCGACAGGATGAACGCAGAGATGCGCAAGTCGCGATTGAATTTTTCGGTCAGCGCTTGACGCTGCTCCACTTTCGTAGCGCCATCGAGGCGAAGGTAGCGATAGCCGTGGTAGTTGAGGAAAGATTCGAGAATGTCGAGGACGCGCGTCATCTGGGTGAAGATGAGAATTCGATGGTTGCCAGCTTTGAGTCGACGCATGAGGATGTCGAGCTGTTGCAGTTTGCCGCAGTCGTATTGGAGGAGAGAGGCGTCGGGGAAGGCGATGTGGAGTTTGACAGCAACGGGATGGACGGTGTCGAATTCGGGCGTGACAATGGTGGGGTGCTGGGAGGGTTCGAAACCGGGAAGTGCCCAGCGGGGCATATCGACAGCGACGGCACGCGGGGTTACGAAGGCGAAACGGTCGATGAGAGGTTGCATGTTCTCCCGTCGAGTAGAGCGCGATTGCACGATGCGCAGAAGTGAATCGCAGCGGTTGAGATAGCCTTTGCGGTCTCCTTCCAACTGGTCGAGTGGCTCAAGACGACTGGCTTTGCCTGCCTCGCGAAGCAACTTGATCAGCCCCGACCCGTAGATCGGCTTCTTAGTGCACCGATACTGATTGAGATACGCGATATGCTTCCATTTCTCCATCTCACCCACCAACTTCCTCTGCTCTCTCGTCCGCTCGAACCCTTCCAGCGACCACGTGTCCAGCTCCTCCCTCTCCGGCACAGCATCTCGGAAGTACGGCAGCTTCTTGGCACCATTCAGCCGACGCAAATCCCGACTCTCAATCGCCGTAAGGTGCTCTTCCCTGTCCGTGATCCTAAAGTTGGTGACATCCAGATCGACGCGATTCCAGACATCCTCCTGCAGCAACTGCCTCCGCACCAGCAGATCCGTGATCTCGTAATCAGCCACGACCGACCTCGACATGGCAAAACTCGTCACGATCGGTCGCACCTCGAATAGGTCCGGATGGTTGCACACCTTCCTGAGCTGCATCAGGCAGTTGATGATACTGAGGTAATTGCCGCTTGCAAGGCTCTCACGTGTCTTGGCACGGGACATAAAGTCGTTGTAGAGAAAGCGTTGACGTTTCGAGAGACGACAGGTGATGACGTGCTCGTACTTGCTCGGCAGCTCCTTTTCGACTTCGCTCTTGAGACGGCGCAGGAGGTAAGGTCGGAGGACGGCGTGAAGTTTTTGGACCATGGCGCGGGTCTCCTCGTTCATGCTGGTGCCGCCCTCGATGGCTTTATCGAGCGGGTTGGAGAACCAATCTTGAAAGTCTTTCATATTGGCAAAGGCTCCACCGCCGGGTAGGTCAGTGACGCCGTGCGGCATGAGAAAGTACATCAACGACCAAAGGTCCATGAGATTGTTCTGTAGAGGCGTGCCCGTCAGCAGAAGCCTTCGCTGCGAGTTGAAACCGAGCAGAGTCTGCCATCGTTGCGATCGGAAGTTCTTGATGTGATGTGCCTCGTCAAGCACCAGATACACCCACGGTTTGCGGCGGAAGATATGCTGGTCAGCCAAGACAAGCTGGTAGCTCGTGATGCAGACATTGAAGCTGTTCTCGGTATTCCATCCGATACGCTTCTCTTTGCGCTCCTTCTGATTTCCATAGTACGAAAGGATCTTGAACCCGGGCAAGAACTTTTTGAACTCGACCTCCCAGTTGAGCATGACACTCGTCGGGGCGACAACAAGATGAGGACCCCAGACACCCTTGTCGCATGCGAGATGGGCGAGCAGCGAGATGGTCTGGATGGTTTTGCCCAATCCCATCTCGTCAGCAAGAATGCCGTTGACTCCGTTGGCGTACAAGCTTGACAACCACTCGAAGCCAATCTGCTGGTATGGTCGTAGCTGTCCACGGAGCAAAAAGGGCTGGCGAGACCGAGCTGTAGGTCGATCCGAGGAGACGATCGATGATGCTCGTGTCATGGATCGACGGCTGCTTCGCCGACCGCTGGTGGCAGCTGATTCCGTGTCGCTGTGATCCTCGAGCAAAGCATCAGATGGTCGAATAAGCGCGCTCGAAGCATCGTCTTCATTCGCGGCGATCTCTTCGTCGGAGACGTCAACTGTTTCAGCTTCGGCCACATCTTTCTCATCGATCTCTTCCACCTTGACTGAGGCTTTCGCATCGACGTCTATGCTGTCTGCCTTCGTTTCAGCACTCGGCTTAGCTTCATCTTCGCTGACAGTGCCCTCGCTAGCAGCGTTCTCTGACTGCTCTTGATCTGCATCCTGTCGGTATCCGTATCGCTTGAGTAGCTCTTCGATAGGTATATTGGCATCTGCCTCAAGCCCAGCATCCTCGCTGTCATCCTCTTCGTCCTCCTCCCACATCTGTCGTTCGAGTTCAGCATCTTCCTGTTCGTCATTGTCGGCGACAGCGGCAAATTCGACGTCATCAGCGTCAAGCTTAGAGTCTTTGGCCTTGATGGCCCGGTCCATGACACCACCGGCACTTCGCCGGGTGCTTCGTGCTCTCCGTGGTGGTGTGGCCGGTGCGGATGAGTCGTCGTTGGTGGCAGATGCTGCGTCGTTCGGTGTCATAGACGCACTTTCATCTGCAATATCCGGAGCAGGTGTCGAAGTAAAGGATTGATCGCGAGTGACAGACGCCGAGCTCTCTTGGATGGGTTCGAGACCTTCCGCCTCTTCCTCTTCGTCTGCTTCGGACGTAATCTCTCTGGCCTCGTCCTCGAGATCCGACTCATCAGGCTCTGCGGTCCCATCGCTGCCATAGCTGGTCCTGTTGCTCTCATCGTCGCCATCCACCAAGCCATCTGCTCGAGTCATGACCTCGTGCTGCTTCTTGAGCATGGCGGTGCTCTGTTCGAGGATGGCATTGAGCTGCTCTTTGTCGAGCTTCTCTTTCTCGGCCTTTTCTGCCGCAAGCTTCCTCGCTCTGACCACATTGACTGCGAGGCGCCACTGTTTAAGCACTTCTCGAAGAGTCCATTTCGCGAGGGCGCGGATCCGCTTCTCCTCCGCCTTTTTTTCACGCTCCGAGGTTCCGAGCTGACGTTCCCAGTGTTGAGCGACCATACGTGCGACCTTACGCGACCCCTGCTGTTTGGACTTGGCATACTGTCGCATCTGAGTGTAGCTGGAAGCAACGGCTTCGAGGAGATGATCGTGGTGTGACTTGTTGCGAGCCACCTTGTGAGCAATGTGGCGCGTTGTCGAGCCAGCTTCGGGATGAATTGGCAGACCTGAACGCCATCTCTCGTCGAGTTTGATGTACGTTTGCAGATCAACCTCTTCGGCGTTACTAGGATCTCGGGTTCCCTCACCGTCGTGCAAGAGGTCGAAAGACTGCCATAGGGCTTCAACGTTGCCGCCAAAGCGCCTGGCTGATGGTATTTGATGTGGAGCGAGAAAGTGCAATGGAGGCGGATGATCCGGCAAAGGCCGCGGTCGGTGTCGTAGGATAAAAGCATCGAGTTCGTCCAAGGCCTTGCTTTTACGAGGGCCGGTACGCTTGATGGGTGCGTCAGATGACGTTTCGTCAACGACTGAACGCTGTCGCTTCTGTGACGTGGACGAAAGCCGAGCTTTTTTGTTCGACCCCTTTCGTCTTGCGTCGTTGGTCTTGGCTTTGCCCTTGCCTTTACCTCCACGTGCCTCTTCTTGCAAATCTGAATTCTCAGAATCCTGATCACTTGCATCGTCTTCGTCATCACTAGCCTCGCTTCCAGAGCCATTCGCAGCATTGGTGCGGGACTTGGACTCGGCAAAGCTGGACGACCTTCTGCTGCGACTGGATTCGACAGCACGACTCTTGGCTTCCGTCTTGGACTTGGAAGTGGTGGGTGTAGAAGGATTGCTAGGAGGCTGCGGTCGTTTGAGAGAGAGGCTCTCAAGTCGAGCATTGACCCGTCTTCGAGTGACACGCCCTGGAGTCGAGGTATCTGCTCCTGAACTCGATTCGTCGAGGCTGAAGCTAAGATCGTGAGCATGCTTGAAAGTGGTGAAGACGTCGCTCTGATCGTTGCGGGCGACGTCGGGGTCGTATCCGACCATGGTGACAAATTTGGTGAGGTGGAACAACTCTCTTACGAGCATGTCGTGGCGATCATGGACGTCTTCGAGATCGGACTGTGCTACCGCCATCTTTTCCTTTTTCCTCAGATCGAGGATCTCGGGCAAGGGCGCTTGAGGATCGAGCGCAGTCAATGGTGTGATTCGCGGTTTCGGACGAGATGCGATTGTTGTGGGGGCTAAATCGTGCGCTGCTTCTTCTTCTTCTTCTGATTCTCCCTCTCTCTCTCCTGCTGCTGCTGCGAAATCGTGATTCGCCTCACTCTTGACTGCCGATTTGCTTCGCGATCTAGATCGGTTCGGAGAATCCGAATTGATCGAAGCGGTGGAAGAGTGACGTGGTGCGACTTCATTTCGCGCTTTGGCTTTGAGCTTGGTGTTTGAAATTGGCTCAAGCGCGATTCCTACGTCACCTGACTCGTCTTCCCGTGCCAAGATGGCAGAGTGGGTTCGACGAGACCGCGGCTCGGCATTGCCATTACTGTTGCCACTGATACCGTTAGCTAGAGCCGTGACACTTCGTCGTGGACGTCGAGCTCGGCTCGAATTGCCATTTTCATCGTCCTGTGCTTCACTTTGCTGCTGCTGCTCGAGTTGAAGTTGGAAGGCTGGACCTGGACTGGAAAAGGCCAACTCTGCATCGAGCCGTCTTCGCTTAGTTGGCAGTTTGGGAGTTGCGCTTTGATGCTGAGGAGAGGCTGATCGTCGGCTTCCGACGGATCGTGGTCGGGAGGGACCTGCTTCGGCGGATTGGTTGCTGACCTCTGCTGTGACAGCGCCGTTCACACCATTCTCGCCGTGGCTGTGAGGCAAAGTTTCAGAGCTCACATTGCTGATGATATGTGTTTCTGCATTGCGAGGTGTCGTATCGCCAGGGGACATGGGATGTCAGCCTGTTCCGATAGTATAACCAACTGTGCGTGTGCAGGCGAAAGCTTTGACGTTCTTGCCGTGTTCCCTCCTGCTCTTAACTGCAGATCTGTACGCGCTTCCTTTTGCCTGTTCCTGTCTGTGATTACTGTCTGTGATTACCCGGTAGAATACGAGAGCGGTGCTCTGTGCTGATCATCGACGAGGCTGTGCTTCTGATCCGTCGGAACGCCACTGTAGAAGGGCTGCGTGAGAATGCAAGTGCGAGCGATTAAGGTTGTAATCTTAAAGTTGGTCGGGACAGGCGGATCTGACTGTGGGTTCGTGCGGAGCAGCTGACGTTCCGAGTCAGTCGATAGTAAGGTTTTTGTATGCTTCGGTAGATCCGAAGTGGTTGCTGTCGTTGTCGAAGGAACCGAATTAGTGGATGCTGAGTCGTAAAGAAAAGACCGTGATGCGAATCGACCGAGACTAAATGAGCTGGCTGGACGTCGATTGATATCGTAGTCCGGTTGTGGTGGTACAAGCTAGCCGAGCTGTGTGAAGGTCAAGATGTAAAAAGGAACTTGGGTATGGGAATTGGATGAAATGAAGTCAAGTGAAGCTTAGAGGAGGATGTCGCGAGAGCGTGGCTTGTCTCCGACAACGCAACTTTTTTGGCACGGCTCGTCGCTCAGTTGCAGCTGCATGAGCTCACCTTCTTTATGGACCAAACATAGAGTCGTCGCCCAGCAGCGCGTCTTTGGTTCATCAATCATCGCAAGCGCGGCTAACCCATAAATTTCCATCTTCCCGCTTGTGACTAACTGACTGACTGGCAGCCTGACTGCATCGACGCTTCATTCTTCTCAACCCTGTCCACTTCTTTTTTGAATTTCTTTTTCAAAAATTGAGGTCAAGAAAAAGGGACAGGAAAAGGGCAGCAATCCAAAAATTAAAGTTACAGTACACTCGTCGTCAGGCAACCCGCGGTGAAGCCGCCGATTTCTGCCTCATGTCTATGGAGATGCAAGGTCGCAGATGTGGAGTTGTGCGCGGACCATACCGTATGGCTTTCAGGCATCGTTCCCACAATATCATTCTCAACCACACACACACGCACACGCACACATCGTATCCTCCCCCCAAAAAGGGTATCATCAAAATGCCTGTCGTTCACATTGTACTCGTCAAGGTCAAGCAGGCTGTGCTCTCCAACGGCTTCGATGAGCTCAAGCAGAAGTGCGAGACGCTCAAGGATCTTCCCATTGCCAAATCCAAGGCGACCGAGATCAAGTGGGGTCCTCCTGCCTATCCTGGCCGCAACGAGGGCTACAACTGGGGTAAGCTTCCCCGAACAACACCGCCGCTGTTATCCATGCAGCGGCACATCTTCAGCCATCATTGCGAAAATGAGAAGATCTGCCTTGCTAACTTTCCGATTCTTTGTCCTCTCCCAAACCCTGGCAAACTTACACGGATCCTCCGACGATCGTCCACACACGCAGGTCTCTACAGCGTCTTTGCCTCTCGGGAAGATTACGAGGCATACCGTGACGATGAGGAGCACCGCAAGTGAGTAAACTCGCACTGTCACACGAGGCTGTCACTACTTTCGGCAAAGTTCCGATCCCCCGACAGGCAGCCACAAAGCTTGTCACTTTACCGAAGATTACTTACACTGACGCTTATCTTGCAACATTTTCACACATCCCATTATCCGTGATACACAGCTTCTCCAAGACTGTCCTTCTCCCCAACACTGATGGTCTTCTCGCCTACGACTTTGACATCTAGTCAGCTGTCGGAATATGTTCCGCAACAATTCTGCCCTGCGCCAGATCGCCGCAGCCATTCTTCAATACAGTAAACAAGCAAAACCAGAAGAATTCGCCGACATAGCGTGAAAGACAAAAATGTCGTACCAAGACGGCATTTGTGGCTTGGACAATAAGGTTTAGATGTGATCTGAGTCCGATGAGCGCTCCCCGTATAGGCAAACAATGCTCGACTGTGAATTCGCCGCTGTTGGAGAATGCAGTTCAGTGTCGTCGGAGGCCTGGCTCTTCCCACGCTACGGCTGTGACTTCTGAGAGAGGAGGAGAAGAGTGGCGTTGACTGAAGAGACCGTGGTCGCAATTCCGCAGAAAGAAGCTCTCAGCATCAGCATCGATATCTTTTGGAAGCTTCTCTGTATTCTTCCCTCCAGGATGCCGACCAACATCAGACTGCGTCTTTGACAGATCTTGTCACTACAGTTGCTGGTTCAAGGGCACCATCGCCCTGACATTCCTCCCGACCATCCTAAAGAGCAAAGATGGGGAGCAGCGAGAAGGCATATATACAACGAGGCGGCCGAGGTCTCGTTGAGCTGATGATATCTCATAGTCGTGTCCCCAACCCCCCTCTCGTCACCGGAAAGAGCCGAACCTTGGCCCTCTTTGTGACACGCCTCAGCCGTGACTATGCCACGACCAGCGCGCACCACCAAAAAGGTCAAGAAAGAGCCAGAGGCTGCCAAAGATCCCACGACAATAAAACGTGAACGATCACTTCGCGCCTGCACACGCTGTCGCCAACGAAAGCAGAGATGTGACAATGCCCTTCCCGACTGCGGTAACTGTATTAAAGGAGGCGTCCCCTGTGAGGCTATTCCCATCGAGGTCGTTTCCCGCGATAATCTCGTTCAGTGAGTCCCTTTCAGTCGGAACAGTGCAGGAGTCGAGAAGAGGATATTGACAATTGTATTTCAGGAATTAGGCTATACGATCAGCTTCAAGAGAGCACTCGACAAAACGCCGCCATGCAACAGGAGCTCGATCTGGCACGCATCATGGCCCCTGACACTCTCTGTGTCTTTAGTGCTGTCATCGCTCAGCAGGTGGGCTCAGAATACACTCACACATCGAAACCAGTTTTCCAGAGATGAAGCTGACCGCTTCTTCTCCTTCGCAGGTGACGGGTCAAGGCTACTCTGGCGACGGAAGTCGATGTAGCGCTCAAGCAAGGTTTGTTGGGATTGTCCGCCGCTTCAAGAGCTCCACTTTTTCGACCTCAATATTGACTTCAAGCATCAGCGTTGCGATGGTATTCCTCAATCATCCGGTCTGTCAACTTCTTTCAGCTTCAGCATGTCCAGCAGCATATCTCCCGAACACGCGCAGGTGCAGCTATACATGCCTTCAACCATCTCTGCTGCCAAAGAAGACGCCACCACCGATCGCCAAACAGCCTCGATCAGCAAGCAGCTCAAACCACAAAGGACTGAAGCAAAGTTGGAGCTGTGGAAAGTCGTCGAGGTGCTAGGAATGTGTTTCCCTGCAGTCGCTCCAGCCGTATCGTTCGCTGTGGAACAAATCGACCCCAAAGCAGATTCGGGACGCTGGTGTACTCTCGCCGATCTTGCTGCCGTGTGCGTTTCACACACCCTCCCTTTCTGTCACAATGCTTTGGAAATTGACTGACGAACATCACCCTCGAGCATTACAGCCCGACCAGGGAGCTTCTGACAGTGCTTGGCGGCACAACAACGCCAAGTACCTCCCAGAGTCAGCCCCACGAGACTGCAGCATCGATCAAAGAGTTGATCGGCAAGATCCTCACTGCAAGCGAGATGACCAGAGTGGCGGCGACGCTCCTGTGGGCGTTGCTTGCTCTGGCCAACCATCGAACAGAAGAACTGCTGCGCATGACTACTGTGCTTACGTGCTTCATGCAGGCCTGGCAAACGCAGGCTTCTTCAGATGCTTCGATGGTGGTTGGCGTTGTGCCGGTATGTCGTCGACACGAATCGCTCCAAACTTGCAGCAGTTGCTTCCAAAGATGTGCTAAAATAGCTGACGCCATTGCTGAGCACGGCCGGCGCTTCACAGATCGCGTTTCGCCGAGCTTATGATTGGGTTCGTCTACGTAAGTTCCTTCCTTCGAGGTTTCTTGGAAGGTCCCTAGCCCCATAGCTCATAACGCTTTTCTATCCGCGCCTGCGCAGAAACGGCCATCATAACGGGCAAACTTCACATCCACGCCACCTCTGCGCTGAATAGTTTTGAAGGCATCGAATCAATCGCATGCAAGAACGACTTCTCCACCTTCCTCGCTAGCCTCTCGGTCGAGCAGAAGCGACTCGAGTATCTCGCCCTTCACATTTTCACCTCCCCCTCTGACGCCCTTACAGACACTGGACATGACGAAGCCGTCTGGCAGCTACTGCGGAGTATCAAGGAGCTTTCCGATGTCTTTTCGCAGACTTCAGAGAGGTTCAGCGTGTCGCTCAGTACAGCGGTCAACTCAAAACACGCGCTGATGCGGCAAAAGATGGGTGTGCAGCTGTATGGCATGTTTCCAAGATTGCTGTTCATTTACTGCCCAAATGATAGGAGGCACTGGAGATGGTTGGCGAATGCCGCGCCCTTGGCGGTTACGGCGTTGGGTTACCATGGTGCTGCTTGGGGCGCGTCGAGGTGGACGGGGGATTGTGTGGGGGATGCGGTAGGGTTTGCGGACTTGTTGGCTGCGTAAGTCTGTTTTGTCCAACGTTTGACAGGAGAGATGGGAAAGGGAAGGGAGGCTGATCACTTGCTTCATTTTGACCGAGAGGACGACAAAACAGCTTCGTATGGACCCTTCAACAGCGTCAAGCCCACAACGATTTGCGGGAGGACTTTACGGAAGCTGTACAGATGGCGATTGGTCTCGGTGAACAATATGTGAGCGTCACCATTCTTGCGAACTTTACTCTCGCTCTTCTTTACTGACCCAGCCCTCTTGATTCCACCAAATCCTCGCTGCAGAGCATGAGATGGCCCCAGTGCGCCAGCATAATCAACCCGGCCTTAGACGAGCTTCGCGCATTTCCTTACCACCACCACCACCATCAGCAAGAATCGCTTCCACCTCCTCCTATTTCTACTTCTACATCTTGGCCACCGATCCTCACCTCCTCCACAACCTCCTCTTCTTCGGCACATCAACCTTCGAGTCCAGACCACTTGCGCACACCGCACGCCTGCGAACCGCCACTCAACCCTTACATCACCGCAACCAACTTGCTAGAATTGCAGGACCTACATCCGTTCCGCGTTTGGCCCGGTCAAGTTGGAGGAGAAGAACAGCAACAACAACAATCACATTGTTCGAGCGCGCTTGCGGGCATCGAGGAGGATCACGTGTACGCAAGCGCCACGTTTGGTCGGGATGGTGGGGGTGGTGGGCAAGGTGGGACCGGAGAGTTATACAATTGTGAGACTGGGTTTGGGGTAGGAGGAGTGGAGCAAGGTTTTGCAGGTCAGAGGATCGCAGTGCAGACGGGTGCAGCTAGAACGACGCAGCAAGGTAGAATGTTGCTCTACATGGAGGATGCCTAGACGCAAATATAGGCACTTGTCAGAATCCAGTCCAGCAAGCGGACGTTTTGAGAGAATATACGGACATTGAACTTGTTGCAAAAGTACAAAGTGCGCTCACCATCAAGCGTGGTTTTCGTTCAACCGTGCCCTCAAAAAGGCTATCACAGAGATCTCATCTTACAAAGAAGCGCCAAACATTTGTTCTTTTAGGAAGAAAACAAGAAAAGAGTGCCATTGCACCAACGCATTCGATCGTGGAGGCAAAACGAAACAGAGAGAGAGAGAGAGAAAAAGTGGAAAGTAAAGCTTTTTGTGTGGGTGAAAACATAGGTAACATAAGAGGGTGAATATGATGTGTTTTGTTTTCTAGTTTGCATCGGTAGACGTCGCTTGGTTTGGGTGTGGGAGAGTCTTCGAGCAGGGGGATGGGGAGGGATGTTAGAACATGGGGATGATGTTCAAATGTGTCCTAGGCATTTTGGTAAGATGCGGACTTTTGCAGCGTCTCAACATGCGTGCAAATGGAGTGCGTGCGACGAGAGAGGCATTTTGTTTAGATGAGGTCGGCGACGTTGAGGGGCATTTCGTCGATCTGGGTCGAGTAGAACTGCTCAATGTCACGGAGCATACGGACGTCATCCGAGGTGACAAAGTTGATAGCGACACCCTTTCGGCCGAAACGACCGCCACGGCCGATACGGTGGATGTAGTTTTCACGGTTGGAGGGGAGATCGTAGTTGATGACGAGCGAGACCTGCTGAACGTCGATACCACGGGCGAGCAAGTCGGTGGTGATGAGGACACGCGAGGAACCGGAACGGAACTCGCGCATGATGACCTCACGCTGGGCCTGTTCCATGTCTCCGTGCATGGCCGAGACGGTGAACTCACGCGAGGTGAGCTTGTCGGTAAGCCAGTCGACCTTTCTGCGGGTGTTGCAGAAGATGACGGCCTGAGTGATGGTGACGGTCTCGTAGAGATCGCAGAGGGTGTCGAGCTTCCACTCCTCCTTCTCGACGGCAACGTAGAACTGCTTGATACCTTCGAGGGTAAGTTCGTCGCGCTTGACGAGAATGCGAACGGGCTCGCGCATGAACTTTTTGGTAACCTCGAGAACCTCCTGGGGCATGGTGGCCGAAAGGAGAACGCACTGGGTGTCCTGGGGGAGGAGCTGGAAGACTTCGTACATCTGGTCCTTGAAACCACGCGAGAGCATCTCGTCGGCCTCGTCAAGGCAGAACATCTTGAGCTGGTCAGTCTTGAAGGCACGTCGGTTGATCATGTCGTAGACACGACCGGGCGTACCGACAACGACCTGGGCGCCCTCGTTGAGCTTGGCCATGTCTTCGCGGACGTTGGTACCACCGATGCAAGCGTGGCAGTTGACCTTCATGTAGTCGCCAAGAGCGATGACGACCTTTTGGATCTGCTGGGCGAGCTCACGGGTGGGAGCGAGGATGAGGGCCTGGACGGCCTTGATCTCGGGGTCGATGCGCTGGAGAATGGCGATGGAGAAGGTGGCGGTCTTTCCGGTACCGGACTGAGCCTGGGCAATGACGTCGTGACCCTTGATAACGGGGACGATGGCACGAGCCTGGATGGCCGAGGGACGCTCGAAACCGTAGGCGTAGACACCACGGAGAAGCTCATCCTTGAGTTCCATGTTGTCAAAGTTGTCGATGACGGTCTCCCAGTTGGACTCGATCTCGCCGTCGGCGATCTGGAGGTTGTTGCCAGCATCGGGGGCGGCGGCGGGAGTCTCCTCGGGCCTGTTTGAATTGATACGAAAGAGAGAGTCAAAAGTCAGTATGATTCTACCGAAAAAAAAAAAAAAAAGAACACTCCGACCACCATGACATTATGCTGTAGCGCAATACTGTGGGCGGTCTGTGACGACTCGAAAGTAACCTTAGCATTGCTTGCTAAACTGAGCGGTTCTATGCTGCGTCAGATGCTTGGGTCAATCGAATGCATGGCGAGTATGGCCGAAGAGGCCAAATGGCATTGCCACTATAGCACTGCTTTGCAAAAATGCCCGAGTTTTTTCGCTTGGATTTGTCCCTTGTCCGTGATGCTACTGATGAATCGTTTGCGGTTGGACGGGTTCAATGAGTAGGAATTGCAATATCATGGAGCCGAGTGTGTGGTTGATGTGGGCTGGCAGCGATGGAAAACATACTTAGACATGTTGGGCGACTAGGGAGAAAGAATCAAGGAGTCGGACTGGAAGCAAGTCGACGCCTTGAGGGAATATTGATTGGGTGGTGAGCGCTGGAAAGAAAAAGTTGAAAGGTACGAAGAGATCGCCTTTCAACCGAATGCTAAAGATAATGTGTTTGATGAGTTGTGTTGCTATAAAAGCAGATGATGGCAAAGGGTTAAGATTGGCGGTCAAGGACGGCGATATCGACCAGCTTGCACCAGCATTGCGTTGCACACACGCTCATCGATACACAGACTGAGCCGCCACTCTCTTCTCTCTAAAAAAAAAATGAAGAGTAAAAAAAAAAGAAATGAGAAAAAAAGGAAAAAGAAGAAGAAAAGAAGATAAAGGGGGAAAGAAGTTGAATCGACAATGAACAGCACAGCACAGCACAGCACAGCACAGCATAGCATAGCAAAGCAAAGCACATCGCAGCAGACAGGAGGCAGGAGGCAGGAGGCAGACTCGAGAAGAAACGTTTTGGCTCTTTGCAATCTTGGAATTTTTCGAACTCTCTGAAATTCTCTGCCATACATTTGGCTGCTGCTGCTGCTGCCCTTTCGTTTGAAAAAAGTTTTCGCTTCCACCTTTTCCAAATTCCAATTTCAAGTTTGCTCCGCGATTTTGTATTTTATTCAAGCCACTTTGGATTCGCTCTTATTCAAGAATCTGTATTGATCCTTGCTGGGCTGCAACCGCAATACAATTTCAAGTCTTTGTCAAGACGTGGGATGCCCTTTGCTGCTCGTGACGATCGCCAGTTGAACCATTTCACATCCCGATTTCCAACAAAATCGGTAGAGAAAGAGGATACCCGATTGCGATCACGATGGATTGGATCGACTGAGCTTTGCTTTGGAAAAAGTGTGTCGTTTGCGCATTCAACTCTCTCTCTCTCTCTTTCGTCATAGCTGCTGCTGCTGCTTCTCCACACTCTCTTGTCATCAATTCTTCTCAGCCCTTTTGACAACATCCTTTGTTTCTTCACTGGCATACCACACGCATCGTTCCAGTTATCCTCCTTTCCAGAGCGCCACACCACAATGAGCACCGCTCACGAATCTATACCGCCTCCCTCGGCGCCTTCTTCCAGAGCTGGCTCTTCTTCCAATCGTACAGGCGCTTCTTCCAGCTCTTCAAGAGGCGGTGCAAGAAGGGCCAACTTTGGCGGCTCTCTCACTGGTACCAATCACAACCATGCTAGCTCCAATGTCAACAAGTCTCGTTCCAACAACTCTAGACAATCCAGACCAACTACCAACCACAACGCTGCTGCCCACGTCCAATCTCAACACGACTCTTCCCTACACCAACACCCCTCCACTTCTAGCGCCGCTACCACTGCTACCTCACCAAATCAAGCAGAACAAGACGACGACGAGCTGCCCCCTGAAGGCGAGGTTTGCTTCATCTGTGCCGAACCCCTCAAGCTCAACTCGGTTGCACCCTGTGACCATCGCACCTGTCACATTTGCGCCCTTCGTCTTCTTGTCCTCTACAAAAAGCACGAGTGTACTTATTGCAAATCCAAGATTGACCGTCTCATCTTCACATCTTCCTCCACAAAGTCGTTTTCCGATTTCAAACCCTCCGACATTCCTTACACCGACAAGAAGCTACCCATCAGCTTTGAAACCAAACAAGCTCTCGAAGAGACTGTACTCTTGCTACGATACAACTGTCCCGATCCCAACTGCGACGTCGCTTGCACCGGCTGGAAGGATTTCAAGGCGCACACTCGTCGCGAGCACAACCGTCTCGTCTGCCAGCTCTGCATCACCAACAAGAAAATCTTTGCACACGAGCACACCCTCCATACCGAACACTCCCTCGCAGCCCACGAAAAATCCGAACACAGGCTTTGCGAGTATGACCGTCTCCTCTTCTACAGCGATGATGAGCTCTTTGCTCACATGCGAGACAAGCATGAGCAGTGTCACATCTGCAAAGCAAGAGGTACCGAAGAGGAGCGATGGAAGTACTACCGAGACTACGACATGTTGGAAAAGCATTTCAGAAGAAATCACTGGCTCTGCGAGAACAACAAGTGTCTCGAAGAAAAGTTTGTCGTCTTTGAAAGCGAGATGGATTTCAAGGCTCACCAAGTAAATCAGCATGGAAACGAGCTAACCACTCGCGAGAGGAGGGAAGCTCTTCGTATTGAAGCCAATTTCTCCTACGATGACGGTGCCGAGACTTCCAGGGCCGGCGCCAACCGTGCTGCATCTAACAAAAAGGCTAAAGCTCGTGCAAACGGTAGCAACTCTGAACCCGCCACCTTGGACTCCAACAGAGACGTACTCGGCGTATCTGCCCTTGCATCTCGTGCCCACGTACCCGGTGCAGGACCTGCCAACCACGCCTCCCGTCGAGCCATGTTTGGCTCCGGTCTTACCACTCCCAGTCCCTCCACCCCCCAAGGCGTCTCGGCCGACCGCCCGCGCACAGTCACCGATTCCCGAAGCATCGAAGAGCGTCATCAAGCCTATATGGACAAAGTCGCCTCTACCCTCAACAATAGCGAATCTCGCATCACCTCCTTCCGACATTCCGTTCGACAATTCAAAAATGGCGAATCGTCGGCACGCGATTTGATCTCAACCATCCACTCGCTCGTAGGCGAGATGGATGACTGTGCACCCCTCGTCAACGGTCTGGTTGATCTCTTGGATGATCAGGATAAGAGTCGAGCTCTAGGCGATGCTTGGAATGCGTATCGCATTGAACGCACCCAATTTCCCTCACTTACTCCCAATGCTGCATCATCGTCGACGTTTGGTCTGTCTTCGGGTAGCGGCTATGCCGGAGCCGGCGTACGAGGAGGTGCCAACTCTCTACGTAGCATTAAAAAGTCTTCTGCTGCATCATCCAGTCAAGTTTGGGACAATGTAGAACGGGCAGCATCGGCAACTTCGGGTCACGGAAGTGGAAAACCTGTTGCTTTACGCGAGCATTTTCCTTCGCTTGGAAACGCCTCTAGGTCGCATGGTACACCTTCTATCCCTGGCTCTTTGGCGCATGCGGTAGCACACAATGCAGCTACTCGATCTGCTACCTCTGGAGGAGTCAAATGGACATCTGCCTCACCTGTTGTTTCTGGAACCAGCACGCCGAAACCGTTCGTTGCACGAGTCCACGCCGCATCTACTTCCAAAAGTGTCAATCCAAGTTCGAAATCCGCTTTTCCCTCACTCCCTACAAATGCGGCAAAAGCATCCATCAATGCTCAGAAAAAGGCACTCTTTGCTAATCGAAACACCCATTCCTCCACTTCGGGTAAACAGTCTCCTCTTGGGCCTCCAAGTGGATCTGCTACACCAACAACACTATCAGTAGCAGCAGCAAGTGGGAGTGGGAGTAGCACTCCATGGAACCCAAACTCGAATCAGAATCAGGGAAGAATCGATGATTTTCCAGAAATACCTCCTCATCAAGGTCTGGACAATTTAGATGGACTAAGTGATGCTTTGGTTGCAAGTCAACACGATTTGAATCGAGGTTCAAATTCAAAGAAGAAAAAAGGTAAAGGTGTACAGGTTTTGAGCTTTGGTGGTGTGCATCGTGGATGAATTTTGCATGTAGTTTTATGATCTTTCGTGTTTAGACTTGTTGATGGCGGGTTTTTTTTTTTTTGTTCATGGTTGAATAGAGATTTTTTTTTTCATCGAATGATTTATATTGTAGATGTGGGTTTGGTTTGGGGATACAATCCTATAGGTATATGGGTATGAAGCGGGAGGGAGAAAGAGATGTGGTGGGAGAGATGTTTGGGTTTGATAGTTAGCGATACTTTTTATGCTCAGGGTTTGGCGCGAGTGTGTTGACTCTGACAAGATTCGAAAGGGGAGGGGGGTGTGGAAAAGGAAGATAATCATATCGTAAAAAAAAAGGAAATCGCCGGCCTTGGAGCCACCCACAGAGCCAGCCAGGTTGGCTCCTACCTAGATGCCACCCATAGAGCCAACCCTGATCCGATGGCTCCTCGAAGCGTGGCTCCTGAGCAGAACCAGCTAGCATGGCCGTGGATGGCTTGACAGCCAGCTGCTCTCTCCCACACAGCATCCCACATCAATCAAAAACAGGTTTGAGATTGTGCATGAGATGGAGCGCATACAGTCAATGCCAGCAGTGCAAAGGGCAGCAGCAGCAGCCGTGTGGGTGGTGTGGGTGGTGGTGGTGGTACAAGTGGTTGCAGAAGTCAAGATGTTGATGAGACCGTCAAGCACAGTTGGAGGCAGATGTCAGTTAATGTAAAGCAGAGGCAAGCGTAGAGACAAGCGTAGAGACAAGCGCAGAAACAACACAGCATGATACTTACCTTGAAAAGTTGATGGCAATCGTCGAGGAAGGGAAGGAACAGGTATCGCATGTCAGTAAGTCTTTTATATGTGCAACCTGCGCTTGAGCCTCCTCGTGTGCAGAGTGGCTGAGCTTGCTGACTCACCAGGATACGCAATTGCAGGCCATGCAACCACCTACAGAACCACCCTCGCCGGATGTCTGCGGCAAGGAGGCATCCAAAGGAGCCACCAACCTCAAGAGTCGGCCGCAGAGCCACTTCAGCAGCCACCTTCAGTGGTTGTCTCCTCATTGGAGCCACGCTGCAGCCAGCTATGGTGGCTCGGTAGATGGCTCCGAGGCCGGCACCTTCCTTTTCTTATGATATGAATGAGTTTGATTGGGCTATGGGGTTGGGTGGGATTTGAGCGATGTACAGTATGGAAGTGAGGCTAGGTGAGCGGGAGAAAGTAAAGGACGAGGTGAAATGTTGGACAACAGGTGATGGGTGTTGACGAGTGTGTGTGTGTGTGTGAAAAGTGCGACTTTTTAAGGCTAATACTGGTGTACTGTATAGACATGCTGCTCGAAGAGGGATGGAGAGAGGGCCAGAGTTGAAGCATTGACACTAACCCGCACGCACACGTAGCAACATGCTCTTTTCTCACGTTTCCAAACTTTATCAAGTTACAAGAGATCAACTCAGCTTTCGATTCCATCAGCAAGATTACCAAATCCAAAGCTGTCCAGTGTCGGACAAAGTTACAAATACAACACATACACATATATATATACAGACACACCTGCAATCCAAGAGATGCAACGCTCCGGATTGCAGTAAGTGTAAAAGGCAAGGGGTTTTAGGAGGCATAGATTCGTCCACCACCAGGAGCAACACCTGGAGGTAAAGTTGATTGAATCGTTTCGAATCGTATAGCGTCTTGATTACTATTTAAATCTTGACTCGGTGTCGAAGCTTGTTGAATTTCTCCTCCTCCTCCTCCTGCAATCGTTCCTTCTCCACCAGTCGACCCACCACCACCACCACCAGCAGCAGCAGCAGTAGTAGTAGTAGTGGCAGTGGCAGTGGTGGTGGATGTGGATTGGGGATAGAGGTTAGGGATACCACTTGCGATCATAACCTTTTCGAATTTGGACCAAAGTTGCGAGATGGGATGAAATTCATTTCCTACACTAATTGATTCTTCCAATTTGCGATTTAAATCGTTCGAGTTTCCAAGGATTGATTCTACACCCTGCATTGATTTCGGGTGGCAATAACAAGGCGTGTGGGGATAATCAAGGATGAGAATGCGGATTGGTGTCAGTACGATATATTCATAAAAGAGACAAAAATGGAGGAGGAGCCAGGGGAGAAGGGCGAAAGATTGAAAAAGGAGAATGCCAAAGATCAACACGTCATTGCAAAACAGTCGAGCTAGAGCGGGGGAAGACCAAAAATCATCCATCCTTTTACAACCGAAGGACAACACAAGAGACAAAGCTGAACCCGAGCGATAGAATGGAAACTATACCTTTGAAATGTCTTGAATCAAACGATTACGTTCTCTTTCAAAAAACCCAGCATCAGCTGCCCCCACCCCAAGTGGAGAATTACTTTCTTCATATTTTGAATGATGATCGTCCAACATCTTGCCTATCTTTCCTTTTGGGATGATGGGAGTTAGTGAAGACGGTTTTAAAATGTATATGTGTGGATAGGGAGAAACAAAGTACGTTGCTGATCCGTTTGACGATCTTGTCCCAATTCAAACCGCCTTCTTTTCCTCGTCCGATCCTCGTATAAACAAAATCCTTATGTTTGATTAACAACGTCCTTCAATCGTTCTCGTCCAATACGCTGCTCTTGATGTCGTTAACGATAATGAAAAAAAAAAAAAACAAGATGATGGTGGTAAAAGCACAAGCAACAACTCACCCCTCAAACAAATAAAGAACAACACTTTCCCCCAAAACGCGCGCGCGCACAACAAAGACGCGTTTCAATTTAAAACACACAATCCCACCCTCCTTCTCCATTCTTTTCGCACGAGAAATCCCAACCCCTAACCCCACATACAAAACTCCCCCACAAAACCATCTTCCTCGCCTCATAACTTCACACTTCCCACTTGACCCCATTTTCTTTCCTAAATTTCAGCAACCGGACGTGCTCAAATGCCAGATTTCACACGAAAACTGGGAGCAAGATAAACTCAAAGGGTCAATTTGCGATATATAAAGAAAAAAAAAAAAGAAAGAGTGTCTTGGCAAAACGTCCTATTCTCACCCCGTCCGCATGACGTGCTATATTCGGCCCTAACGAATGCATTGGATGGGGTGTATGTAAATGTGTGTGTGGGTGAGGATATCTACAGAAAGTCGTATTGGAGAAGGGAGATCAGCCGAAACGGTCATGGTAGCTTCGACCAGGTCCAGCACCAGGACCGCCGGGACCCGGGCGACCTGCTTGTTGATGAGGAGGCGGTGGACGAGGACCATTGCCATTAGGACCACGAGGTTGAGGTGGGCCATTTCTGGCTCCACCCTGCTGATGCTGTGGATAAGGAGATTGCTGTTGCTGTTGAAGACCTCCACCACCGGAACGTTGACGTGCGTGGGTGGGACCCTGCTGTCCGCTCACCGCTGACGAGTGTCCATAAGGCTGCATAGGCGGAAAGCCAGGCGAGGAAGGAGAAGGAGCGCCGCGCATCAGACTGGCATATTCGCCTGGACTGGGCGTACGTTCCATCTCGTAACTTCCCGGTTGGTACCCTCCACCACTACTGCTATTCTTGCCAAATCCACCACCACTTGGCGGACCATATCGCGAAGGAATCTCGGGAACGGCAGGCGCATCTCGATTGGCAGGGAACATTCCCATCTGCGAAAGACGGTTGCGATTCACCGCAGAAGGATACTGTGGTTGCGCTCCCGTCTTGCCCACATTCTTGGTCCGGAAAGCTTTATCGTCCCAGCCGGTCTGCAGCATCTTCTCCATATCCTCCGTGTCAATAATCACCTCTTGATCTCCGACCCACACCGAATGCCTTACAATCTGTACAGGAGGTGGCAGTGATTCGTCATATCCTCCAATCTGATGCCCCCACTTGTCATCGTCAAAGTCACTGACCGTGACAGAATCGCTGAAAGAGTCACTCTCCGGTCTCGACAGTGGCATACCGGGTTCCTTGCGATCCTGGTCGCCATCCGAGCTGTTGTCGTTGTGGAATCCTGCACCGAATTGCCTCTCCAACTCGCGACGTCGCTTCTCCTCGCGCTTCTTTTTGCGCAATCGAGAACGCTCCCAGTCTTCCCAGCGTCGGAGCGGTACAACATTACCCGTAGCCAATCCACCTTCATCGCCGTGGCCCTTTTGCTTGCCTTCACCTTCGACTTTTCGCGTCTCTCCCCAGGAAAAGTCGTCAAAGTGCCAGAACGAGTAGACGGGCAAGACAAAATTCCAAACGGGAAGCGCGATGAGGTAGATCAACATCCAGAGCACGTAGACGACTTTACGGGTCGCGAGCAAGATGAGCAGAGCAGGCATACCAATGACGGCTACCAGCAACATCAGTGGGATGGCTTCGGTGAACGAGTGGGGAGGGTTGAGACAGTAGGTGACTACCAAGGTGTACGTAAGAGCGATCGAAACGGGAAGCACCATGGTACCGAGCAAGTCCATAAAGACGACAAACTGCATCGAAAAGCAAAAGGTTCCGCAGAGATCGCGAACCAAGACCAGTTCCATGAGATTGTGGATGGTCGAGTTGATCCATCGTCGACGTTGTGAGAGCAACATACTGAAGGTATGCGGTACCTCGGTCTTGCAGCGTGCTTCGGGACAGAAGACCATCTTGCGGTTGGGAAAGGTTCGCAAAAGCGTTGTGGTCAGGAATCGATCCTCTCCGAGAAGCAAGAGGTTCTTCTGATGCAAGGTGGTCACAACGCTCTGGCTATACTCGCGCGTGACCTCGGGCTTGACAATGATGGGCACCCAGTCGTCGTCGGTCTGCTTTCTCGCCTTGATGCGATACATTGAGAAACAACCGGGAAGACAGGTGACACCTCCAAAGACCGACTCAAACGCCTTGGCCTGATGATGCGAAATGAAATACTCGTAGACCTGGATCATGGTCACCCAACTCTGCGTCTTGTTGGCAATACGCGTCTCTCCGCATGCGCCCATGACGAGAGGGTCACCCATCATACAGTTTGTCAACGTCTTCATCGATTTGGGGTAGACCATGGTATCGGCATCGACCATAAGACACAGCTCGAAAAAGTCGGGCGTCACACCCATGAGCGTGTGCACTTTTCGGAAGAGATCGTAGTCGAGCGGTGTCATGCGGTCGTTGTAGGTGACGCGCTGGAAGAAGTTCATGAGAATCATCTGCGAATCACGCTTGCCTCGGTTACCGGGTTTGCTGTCGCCGGCCTCTTCGGGTGCACCGCATTTGACGACGACTACCATGGGCGTTCTTCGACCTTTGGCTCGCGTGTAGTGTCCAGCGTAGACCATGGCCATGTTGTGCTCCTTTTTGCCCTGGGCGATCGAGATGAAGCTCATCGGTGTGGGTGTTCCGAAACGTGGGTCGGCCTCAAGCAGCGAAACACAGACGTCTGGTGTACTCATCGCTTCCCCCGATCCTGTGACCATGCCGTCTGCAACGACAAAGAGCAGCTTGCGCTGGTCCGAGTACTCGGTCTCTGCAAGCGAAGTGAGCGTGGTCGAGATGCCATCCTCGTTCTCCGAGTAGGCAGTGACGAGACAGACGACGTAGGGCTCGGTGCCAATGTGCTGGATCGACAGGCTGTCAGGGACAGAGGGTGTTGCCGATGCTGTCGAGTCGCGTCGGCGGCGGACGGGCTGGGAAGGTGGCGGACGCTGCTTGTTGGCCCAGGGTGCTGCGCCAGACGAATTGACCGTGACCATGGCGCCATCCGGCAGCACGTTGGGTGCAATCTTTCGGTGACGAGATGGTCGTGGCGTAGACGCCATCCTACCAGCCATGAACCACGAGAACCAGACGGCCATGAAGAATCGAATGAGGACAATGGCCAAGATGACCACCAACGAGCAGTAGAGCACAAGATTCGAGATGAAGCAGCCGGGGGTGATCTTGTCAATGTGACCCGCTTCGTATTTTTGGATCAAGCATTTGATGGCGCTGCGCGCGATAGGGTTGGTGTAGAACATCATGGTCGAGTCTCGTCCACCTTTGACGGTGCTCTGCAACTGCTGACGGATGGCCAAGTCGACGACATCGCCGCGAATCGGCGCCGGATTGGCCTTGAGGTAGGGTGTCATGTTGAGCACGGTGCCGTCGAGGACCATGAAGTTGCTAAAGTTGCCGGTCTCAATGTCTTCCCATCCGTATCCGACCCTTCTGGACGTGTTGTGCATGCCATAGGTGGCAAAGGTGGTGGGGGTCATGGGACCAAGTGGACAGTTGTTGTTGAGCAAGGTGCCGTTGAGAGCGACGCAGATGGGATCGGCAGCATAGGCAGCAGTGGAACCTCTGCAGGCGGGAAAGTTGGTGTCAGAGGTTCTTGTGAACAAGGACGAGACGTCCGATCCCGACTTGACCGAGGAGAGGGTGAAGAGGGAAGTTGCCTCTGTGCTGGGCAGATGATGCGCTTGGGCAATGTCGATGGCCCAGCCCTGAACTCCGAGGATGGCACCGCCTGTGCCGATACGAACGTAGGTCTTTGCCGAGTTACTATCAGCCTGTGGACAGAGGGACGCATTGAGGCCCATGGTGATGAAACCGATGAAAGCGCCGAGAAGGATAGCGATAAAGACGAGTGAGACCTTTTCACGCCATGCTTGTCGACTGGCCTTGTCCTTGAGACCACAGCAGGCGCTGAGAATGGGACTGGGTGCCCAGAAGGTGGCTACCAGTGAGAAGGCAGTCCACCAGGAGAAGCTAGTCTTGGATTTGGAAGCACCCGAGAAGCCAGGTCCACCGTTGGAAGGATTGATGAGTGGGACTTGGGGTTGACTGCGCTCTGGTCTTGTCAAGGTTTTTGCACGAGCAATGCGGGTAGGCTGGCGAAGCGGTGGGGGAGCTTCTGTGTGAAGGGGTATGGACTGGTCATGGCGTTGACCTGGCTTGCGAATAAAGGTTTTGGTGAAGGTGGTGTTGCGCTGCATGGCGGGCATGGTGGTAGATGCTAGAGTGCGCGGCTGATCTATGGAGCATGTGCTTGATGGTTGGAGCCGACGCGGTTACACTGTCTGTGCAGACTGAGTTTGTGCAGACTGAGTTTGGAGCAGCAAAATTCGATGGCGCTCGTTGTGAGGCTGGAAAGCGCAAGTAAGAGAGCTGTTGGAGCTGGACTGACAGATGCCGCGTCTGCAATGACACGTTGCGAGCGTTGATTGCGGTGCACGAGCTGCTTTAGGTGTAGCTACGAAGGAATGACGCAAGAAGAAGAGGTTGCTTAGTCGTGTAGAGCAACAATGGGCTGAAAGAGAGAGAGAGAGAGAGAGAGAGAGAAGCAGAGTCCCTTGAGAAAAGCCGTGACTGAAGAGGAGATCCGTGGCACGCTGAAATGCAAAGAGGTAGAGAGAGTAAAGAGCGTGGAGTGTGCTATGCCGAGACGAAAGCAGAGCAGAGAAAGCAAAGAGAAAACAAGCTAGCGAGACGAGTTGAAGTGGAAATCGAAAACAAAAGAGGAGATGCGGAGATTGAGCTTGAGAAAGTAAAGGGTGTGCGAAGTGGGATGAGCAAATTGGATGGGATGAGAGGTGGGTGAGATGGTGCAAAGGCTGGATCCAGTCGAGCTTTGTGTGCGCTATGAGAAGATCGAGCGACGAAGGGCGTGACAAGAGCTTCGAAGATGATTACAATAGCGACAACGAGCGAGTTGCTAGGATGTCTGGAGAGCGAAGATCGGAGCCGAGAGAGAGGCTTGATGATGCGGTCCTAGATGCGATCGCCGGCGATCCTGACTGTGTGGCGGAGCAAAGTGTTGAAAAGGGGGAGGTAGGTTTGCGAGAGGAGAGATGAAGGAGGAAGGAGGACAAGACGATGATGATGGCGAGAATCAAGTGCGGATGACGGGAGAGAGAGGAAGAGCAGCCGCCGCAGAGGAGGCTGGCTCAGCAGCAGAGACAAAGAGAGAATGCTGCAATCGCGGCAGAATGCGGACAGCAGGAGCGGCGTGTGATTTAGGAGGACGAGCAGCGAAGCAAACCCAGCAAGCACATGCATCAGCTAAAAAAATAAAACACAAAAATTGAGGCTTTTTGCCAGCAAAGACACATAAACGCGGAGGCAAAGTCACAGCCAGCTAGAGAAATACTGTACTGTACTGTACAGTTGTCAGGCGCGTGCTC
Source organism: Ustilago trichophora (assembly GCA_900323505.1). Lineage (NCBI taxonomy): Eukaryota > Fungi > Basidiomycota > Ustilaginomycetes > Ustilaginales > Ustilaginaceae > Ustilago > Ustilago trichophora. The sequence goes on from OOIN01000031.1 coordinate 476,185, forward strand.
TAAAAAAAGGGACACAAACTGCTCGAAATCTCGAACAATTTTGCAACCGAGGCGTGCACAGAGACAGGGCGAGTGTCTGCGTAGGAGCGGCAGAGGTTTCACTTTTGTCTTTTTCCAAAGTGACAGACACGCGCGCGGGGTTAGGTTAGCTCTCCTTCGCGTGCGTGAGGAAATTTAAGAGAGAGAAACCCCTGAGACAAAGCACGCGGACATGCACGCCGTTGCTTGGTCGGATCACTTGCTATCTCCCGGAGGTCGCGATGATCACATAGGAGAAAAGCTTGAGCGAATAGCATCGGCAACTTGGCGACCGCAAAGAATGGAATCAGACCCGTGCTCAGTACTGCACTGTACAGTACAGTAGTCAAGAGAGACGAGATGAGGAATCAAAGTCGATTTAATCCCAAATCGAGCCAAAGGGGAACGCAGCCGTTGAATCGCCGGAACGGAGCCTAGAAAACAAGCTACAGTACAGTACTGCTCCAACGTGCAATTTGATCCTTGTTTTGCAAAATGACAGATCGCTTCGGGATTGACGATTCCAGCCAAAAGCAAGGCGGAACAATGCGATCTAGTGTAAGCTAGGTCGTACTACTTTGTCTCTTGATTGTGTTGTTCAAGTGCAACTTTTTCTAACCCTAGTAGACACTTTTGAAATCACTAAAAATCGCCGAGGTGCCCAAGTTTCCTGCGTCTCTTCTTTCCTTGCTGCAGGCAGCACGGCGCGTCAAGCATTCGGCCACTAGCAAGAAGCAATGTCTTGCTGTCTAGTCTGCCGGTGGCTCGGTCCAAGTTGAAGCTCAGCTGAATTGCGTGTGTGTGTGTGTGTGTGTGTGTGTGTGTGTCCATTCTGTCGGCTTCCGTTTCGCCTGTCGCCGTCGGACTGGCCAAGAAGAATCGAGCCTCGGCCAAATACTGCAAACTCGGACCAAAACCAAGTACTGTACAGTAACACCAGCACTGCACAGCAAATCAATTGGTTCTGGTGAAAGTAGACCTCGAATTCGAATCTAATTATAGTCAGAAGAAGAGGACAGCATAGAATTGTGCAGGATGGATCAGTACAAGATGAGAGAGCAAAACACAACGTGGGTTGCACAGATTGTGGCATTGTTGTGCCTTTTTTTGCAGTGACGGGCGATCAAGTGTCTCAACAATCTCGTTTTGCTGTGTTGTCCTGGGCTGTGTAACTTGCTCGCTTGGTTTGCTCAAAGAAAAATAGTATAACAAGTAAGGGAAGCGACACCTTGCACAGGGCAGCATAAGCGATCTTGTATCAAAGGCGCTGCTGACCAGTGCTTTGCCCAAGGTGCAACCAACAACCACACAAACGGGCGATGCGATGCGATGCGGTGCGGCGCGGCCTCTCGCTTGGTGTGACAGTTCTTGTCGATCCTTTTTCTTGGCTCGCCAGCACATACTTTTGCTCATGCAGAGTCGAGACGCGAACGTCGCGTTGCGGGCAAATTTCCAATTCCAATTTTCAGAATGTTAGAATTCAAAAAGTGAGCAAGAATTGTATCGGTGATAGCGAAGAGACTGAATTCGATTGAGGGTTGGATCGGGTGATGACTCTCTGTCTTGGCAAACCAAGCAAAGCGCATTGGGGTGAAAAAGAAGCAAAAGAGAGCTGCATCGCACGTCGTTACTTGCTTCGGTCTCTGACTGTTCATTGACAGCGTGAGCATGACGCCACTATGCAGCTGTTCTCTTCACAGTAAAAGCGTCTACGATCCGATCAATTTCAAGTGCGCCCTCGGAGACTCGGAGAGGAGAGGATGAAAGCATACAGTAACAGAGTGATGACCAGCGCCACGCGATCATGACCTTGCCATAAGCAAGAGTAGCAGACAAGCAGTCAAAGATGTACTGTACTGTACTAGTACAGTCCTGTTCTCATTGGTCGGTCATTTGTGTAAGATGAGGTAGGACAAAAGCAGCCGGATCATATCCCGTCGACAAAAAAAATCAAAAAAAAAATAAAAAAAATCACAACCTTGGCTGTCAAGATCGGGAGGCGCTTCTTAGCTGTGGATAGCAACGTCAGTCAAAAGTCGAGTGCTGAGTGACGGAGAATCAAAGGTGACGATCGTTACAGACTTTTTGGTCTTTTTTTTTTTTTTTTTTTTTTTTTTTGACAGGTTTTGATATCACTCTGCTCAAACCGAATACAAAATCGTCTCGATTTGATTTCAACGTGCTGCTCGGTGGACCCTGAATATTTATATTTATGTGAAAGAGAGGGTGTGAGAGAGAGAGAGACGCTCGATCGCCATTGACAGATTTCGCTTGCAGAGACCCATCTTAAACAACAAAAACCAATGACGCTTTCTTGCTGTCTGCTTGCCCATTTCCATTAAAGACATGACTTAGAGTCGCTTCTTGCTTCAGTCCAAGATACGCACGTATCAGTCACTCGATGGGACCCAGAAGCGAAAGGATCAACATGCTTTTATGATTTTGTGTGTGCGATGTTGTATGTGAGCCATGGAAATGTTTCTGTAGAAAGGGTTCAGAAGCCTCAAGAGAGTACAGGAAAAGGGCCAAAGACAAAAAAAGATGGGTCAGGGTCTGAAGAGGGTTCTGTGGCGCACAATCGTACTCTGTACACGAGCGGAGAGAGAGGGATTTCGCCCTTTTTGCGAAATAGGGTCCTTCGAACCTCCTCCTCAAGCCAAGCGAGCGAATCAAGGAGTGAGTGACAGAGTGCATCGTGGATGGTGGTAATTCAAGGGTCGTGTTGGTCTGCGAGAGTCTCATGCTCTCACCCCTTTTTCTCTCTTTCTCTTTTCTCTTCTGACATGTTCTCTTGTAGAAGACGAAAAAGGCGATGGTCGGCTGGCCCGTCTGTGTGTGAGTGTGTGCGAGAGAAGGTGACTTTGAAGAAGAGAGCAACGGTGGGAAAGCGTCACTTGTGTTGATTGCGATTGTGAGTGTGCTTTGTGGCAAATCGCGCTTCAAGGCGGAAATGTGTGCGTGTGTGTCGGTGTGTCGGTGTGTTCTTTTTTGACAGATCGTGTGCCTCAGGCGCTGCATCCAATGCGTGGTCGGATGGTGCGAGTCGGTGCTGCTGCTGCTGCTCGATGCAAGCTGCACTCCTCTTGGGGCTCGTACCATGCACTGGAGCTCTCTCTCTCTCTCCCTCTCTCTCCCTCTCTCTCCCTCTCTCTCCTCCTTTGCTATCACTTGACTCCATCATTCGGGTCAATCACATCGACTGACCAGCATAGCCTCATCATTCAAACACGACTCAATCGCTTCGCATCCTCCTTTCTTTTCGTCGTCGTCGTTGTCCTTGTCGTATCCACCATCTCAATCCTTACACATCCTCGCGGTCTTTTCCGGAATAGCACCAACTTCAGTCTCTTTCCACTCGGCTTACATCTCATCAGCGTCTGTATCAATCCCACATCTCGGGCCCGCTCGGACTTACTACGGCATCTCACCTTCCCTCGTTCGCTCCATTTTCGCATCTCCGCCTGGCTTCATCTCGCTCTCCAACGGAACCACCACATTCGCTTCTTCCCCACCGTATTCAGGCCTTTGAACTTTCTCTTTTTTGTAGCTCTTCAGTCGGGCATCGTATTCCGGCTACGTTCGGTGCGAAATCGCAGCAACAAAACCCGCTAACGCTCACAAGCCGCTTCTCTGGAATCATAGGAGCACAGACCTCGAAGCCATCAGAATCATCACAAGCTCAACGAACGATTGGACTCAGAACTCGAAAGCACGGATACTCTGCTCCTTGACCTCATCTTACGGACATCATCTTTCAATTTCTACCTCGCTAGACTCGGTCCGCATTACTTTCTACACACTCGGCTCTTTCGATTCGGACAGCATAGTAGCTCAGGGCATGGCACAACAGCTTTCTTTATAGCATATACACATATCTATTCTCCTTCCCGTGCTCCGCTCTTGCCTCAAGCTCAGGACTCAAGCAACATTGTAAGCTGTCTCTTCACAGCACTTGCATCGGAGCTCTTCATCTAGCCTCGACTCTCGGTCCACAATCAAACCGAACCCGAAGACGCAGACGCAGACGCAGACGCAGACGCAGACGCAGACGCAGACGCAGACGTATACAGTTTCCCCACCCTTGCATCAGCATTCGGAAGCAAGCAAGCATGGCGCAACCAGTAGTGCAGCAACCCGTCCTTTCACCGCCGCTATCACCGGCTGCTACTAGCCTCTCCTCGGTAGTCCACTCTCCCTCTTCGGATCTGAGCTCCAAAGCCACATTCCTCGCCAGCGGCGACTCATCTACACATAATCACATTTCGCATCAGCTCAAGAAAAGTTCCAGAGATACCAACGGCTCAAGCTCACATCGACACAAGCCCCGTTCTCGCCCCTCCTCTGCTAGAGCCAACAGCAGCAATGGCCACCATGTCGCCCCCAACGGCAATCACTCCCATAAAGAGGGCGTCGAGGCGGCCAACGATCCTACCATCGCCAAGGCACCCGGTGCCAGCTTCTCTGTTGCTACAAAACCGCAAGATCGGGATCCGAGCCTTTTGCGCCAACCGCCACAACAGAAAGGCTTTGACAGTCTAAGCAGCTATCAGCTCGACCACAATGGTCGCATCCCTGCGAGCGAGTACAATTATCTGCAACGTGACAAGCTCGTGGCCAGTGCACAGCAGTCTGCTATCCGCTCCGGCAACTTTCACTGGGTTGCACTCATGGATCTCGCGCATCTCGCATCGCAGCACCACATGAGCCCCTACAGCATCATGAAATTTGGCCCTCGTGGCTCACCCTTTGCCTACATCCCTATCACGCTTCAGCAGCCCGAGGTGGTGGACAACACCATGTTCAGACAGAGGGAGGAAGAATTGGAAGCAAAGGCATGGTTGATCGCAAAGCGACAGTCTAAGCTAGGCCACACTTCCAACGGAGCTGTACCCATGGACAGTGACGATGACTTGCCCGTGCTCAGCTTGCCGTCCGACATCTTCAAGCCAGCGAATGGAAAGCCGGCGGCGGCGAACGGAGCTCCATCAAGCATCGGGACCAAGCGGCCTGCTTCCCTCACTACGCCACCCGACACACGGGCAAGATGCGTGCTCCGTACCGACCCTGATGCCAACGAGCGTCAACAGGTCGAACGCGATTTGAACGAGGCGATGGCCGACTCGATCGATGCTTCGGGTTCACCGCCCAAGGAAGTTCTGGCGCCTCCATCGCGAGAGGCATCCTCATCTGAAGAAGATGCATCTGTCCCTCCAGCTAAGCCGAATCAGGTAGATCTCAACAGCTTCGATCGCTCCACAAGGATGGTCGAGATTGCCTCGACTCCTGTCAATGGAAGCTCGCATCAGTATGCAGATTCAAAGAGCGACGAGCAGCAGCAGCAGCAGCAGAAAGGTGTCGCTGACGAGCTGATGACCAGCTCGCAAGCTGGTAGCAATGTCGAAGTGGGTGGACCTATGGATATGGAGCGTACCATGGCTCAAGAGATGGAGAAGGCGAGTCCGACCGAGAAGCCGGCGCAGCCTGAGGCGTCCGCCTCTTCTGCTACCAAGGACACCTCCCTCGGACCTCTTGTTCATGCTGAGGGCAACTCCCACGGACCTGCCAGCCATGTTCTCGACCCCCAACAAATGTCTTCTGAACAACTGCGCCAGCAACAGCAGAACCAGCTTGCCATGAAGACCTCGGACACACATCCGATCCACATCAGCCCTATCCTCCCTGACGATCTCCTGGCAGATGTTGGCCGTCGCATTCACGCCCGCGCAGAGCCGCAGCTCCTCAAACTCGACTCGGACAATGGCCACGTTGACTCGCTCACCGTTTCCAACAAGCAGACTGCCCTCTCGGAACGCTACTTTGACGACCACGCCCGCGAACAAATCCAAGGCGACCGTCTCATCCGACTCCGCAACATGCTCGATCTCACCTCCATCACTGCCACCGACCCCAGCGCCAACTATCTTTCGCAATCTCAGCTCGCTGAACAGGCATCTCGAGAAAATACCCTCAGCCTTAGCTCGGCCGACGATGCTGATGGCAAAGACGGGATGGGATCCTCGCTCACCGGTCCCAGTATTGGAAATCTTTTGCTCTCCTCTTGCCCCGGTAAGAAAGTCCGACTCTCTGGTCCCGTGCGAGGTCGAGGAGCCATCTGTCGAGATCTCGGGTTAGACCTAACCCGGATTTTCAGCATTGGCGTTCGCGCCGTTGTATGCTGCTTGAACGACGAAGAGCTCTCCTACCTCGGCGCACCGTGGTCCGAGTACGAGCAGGAAGCCGATCGACTCGGGTTGGATATCTACCGCCTTCCCATGGCAGAAGGTTTCGCGCCGACCAACGTCCAAGAGATGGATGCGGCCATGACGTCCATCGTGACCGATTGTACCATGAAAGGGACCAGCGTTTTGGTGCACTGTCGAGGCGGTGTAGGACGTGCTGGTTTGATCGCCTGTTCTTGGTTGCTTAAGATGGGATTTGTTGGTGAGCGAAGCAAGAAAGGCCTAGGTAAAGCTGATGAGCAGGCGAAAGTGGGCTGTGTGACGGGGAGCAGTAGGGAGATTGTGCAACGTACAACAACCGCCGGCTCGCACGACGCCGTCGTCAATGGTGAAGACCAGCTCAGCGAGGTAGAGGAGGAGGCGGAATGCGATATCATCCTCGACACGGTGCGATGCCTCATTGAGACGATTCGAAGACGACGTAGTCCAAAAGCGATCGAGACGGCAGAACAGGTACGATTCCTCGTAGAGTACGTCACGTTTTTACATCGTCAGGAACGTTTACATGCTTCTCACTTGCAAACGTCGTCGTCATGATTCACTCTCATCGATCATTATCGAAAAGATTTTTTTTTTTTTTTTATTATTATTATTTTGGGACGTCTTAGATATATACGCATCATTCTTGGCAACAAACTCGCACATCTTGTCATTTTTTCGCTACACTACACAAACCGATCTTGACAAGTGATCAGTTGGGGCAAGTGATTGCATTGCATTGCATTGAACCGTTGCTTTGTCGGGGAAATTTTTTAAGCAATCAAACCTTTGGATTTTGCAATGATGACGGCCTTGGTTACCGCTTTTTGAGTAGGATTCAACAGGTCCAAGAGTTTCTGCTCGGACCTCTGATCGAAGCGTGTAGTTGCGGTGTTGAGTAAAGATTGTAATTTGTCTTGAAATTTGGATAGGTTTAGGGCCATTTTTCGGGCTGCCAAGAGTCTAGATTCCTGAGCGTCTTTTTCCATTTCTTGTCTTTTTCGTTTTGCATGTTGGATTGTTTCGTCGGAATTGTTGCGACCACCACCATTAGCGGACCAGATGGTGGGCTGATCCGACTCTTCTTCTTGTTCAACTTCGACAGGCCCGGGAGCGATGGCGTTCCAAAACTGTCGCAAAAACTCTGTAGTGGAAGCTTGTAAGGATACAAGGGATTTTTGCACGGTTTCGGGAAGAGTTTTGAGATCGCCGACCGAACGCGGATTGAGAGATCATGATCGTAAATTGGACAACATCCGAGACATTGATGCCTCCGTTCCAACAGGGTTCGGTCTAAAAATCCCCAAAGTTATGGTGGATGAGCTGAGATCCCTAGTAAAGTTTTCGACATAGGAAAGGTACTCGGCCATGGTGGTGGGGACAACTTCAAACGACGATGGGTTGGATATAGAATCAGTGTCGATAACAGAGCTCGAGATTTCGGAAGATTGGTTTTGGGAAGCACCGGAAAGATAGCCTTCGAGATTGACCATGTTAAGACGAACTTTATCGCCCTTTTGATGTTCGGTGAGATCGTCAAGAACGATTTCTTTATAGTAGTGGTTTTTGATCCAGTCTACAGAGTCTGTTGCTTCTTCGTCCAGATCCATATCGTCAGCATTGCCACCTAGTTTTGGCGGGTTGCCCGATTCGCCTTGACTGGGACGAGCGTATTCCTCGCCAACCCCACCAACGATCCTTCTCCTCTTTCTCCTCTCTGCCTCTTCCTGATCTCCCAACGCCGAATCCAACAGCGACTGCGAATGGTCGTTAAACCTCCTCATCAAAGGCAAAGTCCTCCTCTCAGCTCCAGCCCTCATCGTCCAATCCTTCCCATTGCCCGTCTCTCCGTGATCTTCCTCCGTCGCACCTAGATCCAACAGTCTATCGTGCGGGTTGAACATCTTTCTTGGTTCCAATTGATCGTCCTCCTCTTCAAGATACTGATCGAATATGGCATCGTCCTGAACAATGTGTTCCGAAGCAGCGCTCCTTGCACTCGTCCTCAATCTGTGATAGAGTTTTGACTGAAAGTAGCGAGTCCAAAATGACCCTTCGTCCAATTTTGAAGGTACGTTCTCCTCGTATGCCCTAGCAACGACGGGAAACTGTTCAAATAGATCTCGGATGAGTTCAGGGGTGATGCTCAGTTTCAGCTCACCGGCTTCGTTAGGGGTCGGTTTGGGATCGGCTAGACGAGCGTTGCGGCCAGCACGCTGTTCGAGCTTTGCCCGTTCGGAACGGAGTAAACGCTGCCGCGAAGGGTGAGACCAGAATTCAGCATCCGACATCTGGCCCGAGATGACAATGTCCTTGTGAAGGGCGCGAAGGGCAGGGTTGGATTTTATGACGCTGATGCGAAGCTCGATGTCGGTTTTACGTGGAAGAAGGGATCGAGCAGATCGTTTGGTGGTAGTGGTGGGTGCTGGTGAAGCTGCGATGGAAGATGATTTGGTAGCGGTTGGGGTTGAGGTGGAGGTTGGGGTGGCTGCCCTCGTATCCGGCGTAGCAGCACGGGTAGCATTCGCGGTTGAGGGAGATGATGGCACGGCTGCAGGACTGGTTGGAATCGAAGACGTCGCCGAACCACTACCACCACCACCTTCAACGTTGGCCCTATTCCTCCCCACCGCCGCTGCCAACTCATTCTTGAACTTCTCCCGATCATCCAGCGCCGTCTGCTGCGCAGCGTTGAACACGAGCAGCACTTTTGGCTTGGACGCAATCTGTACACCGTTTGCAAGGACTAACATGAGCGCAATCTGCGCAGCACCAGCTTTAGACGTTTGCAAACCAGCAATGTCGACGAATTTGATCTGGAAGGAGCTGACCCCGGAAGAGGCAGAGGAGGGCACCCATCGAACGGTTTGGTCGGATTGAAGGGAGAGGGTTCCGGGAACTTTGTTGAATGCTACTGCGGCATGCATGTAGGATGAGGAGGAAGAGGCCGACATGGTGGCAATGGTGCTGATGGTGCCGCTCGGTGGGGGAATGGCGAGCTTGGTTGGACAATACTATTAGAGATGATGGCTGAGCTCGACCCTAATAGCGACCAGATAGCGACTTGGATGAGGGTGTGACACCGTTCTACGAGACTTATCGGTAGATACGACCATGAATGATTCGCAACTTCGGAAGAGCCGTTGTGATGGTTGGTGAAAAAGTGGGTGATAGTCTAGAAGAAGAAGGAGAAGAAGTTGAGCGTGACTGATATGTGTGTGTTTGTGTGTGTGACACTTGACTTTGGTCGTGTGGAGGGCGGGCGGCCTTGCCGATTTGTACTTTACAGTAGTTGGAATCGGGCACCAAGCAAGTGTTGGTGTTGGGTGCACAGACCGCATATGGCACTTTATCTGTCACAATTTTAGGGTTCGAAATGAGGCACAGCACCCTTGAATACCCAAAGCGAAGTGTTGCTCTTCCCCACATTCGCTTCTTCCGATCATCATTCACTGCCACCATCCCGATACAAAGCAACAGAGATCGCTCTCTCGGCGGTGAAAGAAAGCGGTGATTCGGTGCCCGCTTTTTTGGCTTCGAAACGATGCTCTCGCTACCCAAAAGGCTCATCTTTGGTAGCCAAACCAAGTTTGATTTCAAACTCTCGTCACAGGATGGCATCGCAAGGTTGTACTCTGAACGTCATATCCCCTACCATGACTCTAAGTACTGGTCAAGATATCTGCAGCTCGACACGCCTACCGATGTCTTTTCCTTACTGTCACTCGCGGATCTGAGGAGAGCACGCAGGGATGCACCAGAGAACATAGTCACATTGGTTAGGGTCATGGTCGCCCACCTCGAGAGTTTGTTGCTCGATCCGCTCTTTGAGCCTCCTCCGGCAAGTGTTTCTGCATCTGTTCAGGACAGCTTTGCTAGCCGGCTCAATGGCATTGCAGATGTTTCCAAGTGGAGAGTGCCCGGTGCCTCGCTGATGGGTTTCGATTCTGCTCAGAACACTCCTGGGTCGGTACAGAGAGATAGGGTCAAAGAGGCTCTCAATGTGATTCGTATCCTGACAAGGACTCTGCCGGCCGTTATGGAGTCCGAAGATGCTGATTTCGAGAGCGAGGTGCTCTGGTCGCAGGCTCCAGAGGCTTACTCAGACTCGAATCCATCGCAGGGCACATTCGCAGACCGAGGCAAGGCATCCACTTCAGAAGCAAACAAGCTCGATGCTTCCGCCCAATTTGTAATCGATGATGAAGAAGATGATGGCGATGGTAGTCGCGAGGACAGTCACAAAGCTGTAGATCATCCCCTGGCATTTACTGAAAAGGCAGAGGAAAGCACACAACCACGCGACGATGACGACGAATCAATACCAGTGGCACTTGGCGAAAGGCTAGTTCGACTTGCTATCGATCTGCTCTTTTGTTCCGGCTTTACCCTTCCTTGGACCGAGGACCAGCTTGAGGAGGCAGCGAGCAGTACACAACCAAAGCGAATCAACTACTCCATCTGGGAGGCCGGTGTCGGAAGCTCGGTCGACCTGCCCGGCACTACACGCTTCCACGTCTCCAACCGCGTCGAAGTCCTCCGACTCTTCCTCGTGCTTATCTCTAAAAGCATCTACATCCCCGCTCACCGACAAAATACCGACGTCGAACCTGCACTCAAGTTTGCCGTCCAAGACCTTGATCGAGGCATCATGCTGCCCCTCCTTTGCAGTCTCATCAACACGAGCATCACCAACGCGCGCAACTCTACATCTGCCTGGCTCGGTCTGCCCAGTGTCAGTGGACTGGTCGGCGGATCCAACGATGAAGTGCGCACCAGTCTTGTCACCATGTCGCTCCAGATTCTGGACGTGTTACTCACCTACGACGCGCCCTTACCAGGCGAGGCCGACACCGTCAGCCTGAGCACCGTCGGGCGACCCTTACCCGGCCCAGGAGGACGCAACGTCTTCCGTTTCTATCTCAGCAAGCTCCACCGAACCGCCGATTTCGATTTCATCTGGTCTGGCCTATCCAAATCCTTCAACGAACACGTCAGCTCCACCATTCAGATCCTCGCCATCCCCATTCCCACCGGCGGGCAAGGCAGAAGAGCCGCCGAAACCAGCTGGCAGCTCAGTCAAGTGGCCGAGCGCTTGATTCTGCTATGGCGCCTGTTGGAGCACAATCACAAGTTCCGACTCTACGTCTTGGACGATGCTCAACGGGCGCCGGAGCTTCTGACGATCTTGCTCTATTTCTCGCTCACCTACAAGGATAATGTTGCGCTGCAAGGATTGGTTCGACTGTGTACATTTATGCTGCAGGATGTTTCCAGCGAGCGTGCATTCGCAACGAATCTGGCAAAAGTTGGAAGCGCGGCGAAAGTGCACCTGCCAGCAAGGCTTGGGTTGTTGGGTGGTAATACGGCGATCGATTTTCTAGTGCAAGGCGTGTACTCGCTCATTGCTACTACGAAGGGTCAATTGGCTTCGCTATATGCACCACTGGTCATCTCTTTAAGCAATACGGCTCCTGCTTGGCGTTCGCTCTCCATCACGGCTTCAACGAGAATCATCCATCTCTTACGATCGTTCTCCCAGCCATCATTCCTGCTTTCAGATGAAGGTCATCCAAGGTTGCTATTCTACATCTTGGAAACGATCAACGCCGTATTGACCTTTGGATATAACGCCAATGTCAACCTCGTCTACTCTCTAGTACTCGCACGGGGCCTCATCGATGGTTTGAAAGGCTTCTCACTACGAAAGGGCGTCGAAGAGGTGTGGAAGAGACGACGTGCCGTAGGTACAGATACCAGAGATTGGTTTGAAAATGCGCCACGGCTCGAAAAGCCCCCCTTACCACCATCTCCCGAGCCTTTGCCAGATTCCAATTCAGCCACAGCTGCCACCGACGATGATACATCCCCGACCATCGTCGACAAGGGTAAATCGCGTAGAATCTCAACTTCCTCCTCCGATCTGCCGATCCCTGCACAATGGGAAGGTGAACTATCCAAGTACTCCCTCGAGACGGTCGAGCTCGCAGCTGCGCAGTATATCGGCAAGCATGGATTCCGCCCGACCCAAGCCTGGGTTGAATCTTGGCATCTCGGCCTACCTTTGGCTACCCCGCGATTGGTGATCGAAAAGCTTCTCCCCGAAATTGAGCGAATTGCCGCTGGTGGAGGGGTGAAAACCGGCACCGCCAATGGGAACAACGTTGTGGAGATCACGGGGGGAGATACGGATGCAAGAGTGTTGGCGTTTTTGAGAGAACAAAAAATGGAAGAGTATCTTGCACCACCGCAAGGAGGGATTCATGCCAGAGGTTGGCAGTGGACCGAGCATGCAAGTGTATGGTTGAGGAGCTATTTGTGGGGGACGATTTATGTAGCGGGACTGTTGCCCTTTGGGTTGTGGAGTGATACGGAGGTGAGGCTGTTTAGGATTCATGAGAGGGGGGATGGGAGGAAAGGAGGTGGTGGTGGTGGGACGCAGGGGCAGAGTGCGACACCAACCGAGGAGCGGGGTGATGGTTCGCAGAGGTCTTCCTTTGCCGCCGCTCCTTCCGAGAGTCAGCAGGTTGCTACTCCACAAACGTCGACTTAGACAATCGCACACACTTTTTTCGCTCACATCCATTCATGATTCACATTCACCCTGCCTTATCATCATACCTCAACTTTTGTCACACTCAAATCACAGACATACCCTTGACACACAATCACCTTCACCTCTCCTGATCGCAGATCGAGTTTTTGAGTGACCTTGCTCTGAAATTTTCATTCGACACGGTTTCTATCGGTGCAACTACAATTCATCGTGAACGAAACCTGGTAGAGCTCCAGTTTCCAACACACCCACTCCACCCAGTTCGTATCCGCTCCAAAGCACTGCTACACCAAAGACGAATACCAACAGGCAAACGTCGTTGACCAACGCATTCAGCAGCGCCAGGTATTTGCTAATCAGCTTGATAGCCAAATGAAGATTGGGGATGGGGAGCATAGCTGTGAGTGTTGAAAGGAGGGAAGGAGGGGCGGGGGTTTTGCGGGAAAATATAACGATTCGTGCCGCCTGGAGTAGGATCTCTAGTGAGAGGAAGATCCAAAATAGGGGTAAAGTGGGGATGGATTGGGGTAAAAAAGAGGTGGTGGTGGAGGGGGAGATGGAAGACCATTCTGTGAGGCTAGGTTTTTGATAGCCTAGTCGAGCCCATCGTCGAAGGGTGTTGGTGGGGCCGGAGAGGGACTCAGGGGCGAGGGTTTCGAAAGTTTCGCTGATGGAGGAGGGGACGATGGAGGAACGGTCGAAATCGAAGAGGGAAGATTTGGCGGCGAGAACGGCAAGTGCGATAACGAGGATTGCTTGGAGGAGGTCAAATGCTCGTTCTGATACGGATTTTTTCTGGGCTACGGTGGGGGAGATGTTGCTTGCTCCGCCCGGGCCGCCCGGTCCACCAGCACCACCGGCACCGAACTGCTGCATCATGGCTGCTAGCTGTGGTGGCAGTCCTGACATGTCCGGTTGCCCACCCGGACCACCACCACCTGGTCCACTTGGTCCTCCAGCACCCTGCATCATGGCCATTAGAGCTTCCATTGGATTTTGTCCACCTGATCCATCTTGACCGGGCATTCCACCAAACATCGCGAAAGGGTTCGTGGCCTCCTCACCCCTAGGTGGGCCGTGTCTTGGTAGAGTAGAAATGTCGACCTCCAGGGGATCGTCATCATCTGCAATCCCGAGCGGCGCAGATGGAGGCCTAATAGAACCTGAAGTGGTGGTGATGGAAGCGGTGGAGTCGGTGTTGGTGGGGAGAGAGGGAGTATTGTCCTTAAGATAAGCAGATGCGCCTTCACCACGACCCGTGTTGGTGATACGTGCCAGACGGTCGGAGCCTTTGCTGAGGATGCGGGCTTTGCGAGCTTCGCGTTTCAATCGTGCTGCTTCGGCTGGGTCGACTTCGGCAGCGGCTGCAGTAGCAGGAGCAGCGGCTGGTGTGGACTCAGCCTGAGATGCCGCAGCAGGGGTGGGACTCGATGGTGTATCCGACATCGTGTTGTTACAGGAATGTGATGACGATGACGGTGGTGTTGGTGTTGTGGTGGAGAAGGTGATGACGAGGAAGAAGTGGAATTGTGGACGTGCACACTTTCCACCTGTTGGAGGAAAATGAAAAAATGTAAATTACCAAAATCGCACATCTCACAAATTTAATTAGAAGAGGGTGGAGCCCAGACCACGCTTCGGAAGAACCGCGTGGTGAGAGAGAGAGAGAGTTGTGATGCACACAGCCATTGCTGTTTGCGCCGACTTGAATGCTTCCCACCCATCGGAGCAGCCGGTCACGCTTTGAGAGAGCACTCTCTGAACAGCGCAATTCAATATCAATGAAGCGTATTGAGGCCTCGAGAGATATCGGATAGCCCCGAGAGCGATGATTGATCAAAGCTGTGCTTTGCTGTGGTTGTGCCGGAATGACGCCGAAACAGTACTGTGCGGTGTGCGTCCAAGCAGCTGCAAGTTGTTGCCGAGAAGGATCGCAGTGTGAAATTGTGATTTTTTGGAAGAGACAGGTCGGTGTCAGTGCTTGGACCACGAAAGAGTATTCTACAGTCTGGACAGCTCTTGCAGTTCTGGCGCGCTGGAAGCTTCGGCTTGGCCGAGCCCAACAGCTACTCGCGCTCATACATCTTTTGGACAGTTGTCGGCGTTGAAGCGAGCAAAGAGTGTTGCTCTCTCTTTCTTTTCTCTTTCCAGCATCACGACAACCGATCTTCTTTCCGACCAAATCACCTTGTCGGATCATCATAAAAAGCAGTTTCTGTGATTGCAGTTCGGCAGGTCCCGAAGCATTTCACTGCGGCTGGTTCAGCAAAGCTCAAAAAAGTGATTTCAAAGAAGCAGTCAGTCGGAATTGGATCCGAAGACACAAGAGGTAAGATCACAGACAACTCAGCTTTTCCCCTTCCGTCGTCGCCATCGTCGTCGTCGTCGTCGTTTGCTCTTTCTGACAAACCACCATCATCTCGTCCCTTTTTCATACATCGATACTCACTTCATTTTGCCGCCAATCCTCGAACAGCCAACGCACATTGACGCAACTTTGTGCTTTTCGCGAAGAAACCCACTTCTCCTGCTTCTCCACGCGCCTTTGGAAGCTGCACTCCATGCTACCCACCTCGCGCATCGACGCCGAAAAGAGGTCTTCCTACGCTGCCATCGACCTTGATCACCAAGCTACATCTTCTGCAACTTCACCGTACGCCGCCGCTACGGGATACTCTTCCTCTGCGTCCACCTCTTCCGCTCTCGACTCTTCCCTCGATAATCCGCCCCCTTATCGCAAGCGGTATATTGACAGCCACGATACGCTGCTGCCCACACACTCGCCACCTTCCACCGCATATCTCAGCCAGGATTCACCGCAGAGGATGAGCAGTCCGGCTGCCAACAATAGGCGCTTTGCCGCTGGTTTCGATCCATATGCTTCCAGTACCGTCGATTCGGATCAGGCCAGCCTTGTCGACTCTCCTTCCGATTCGGCTGCACTCAAAGCAAAAGAGGCGGGATTTGACCCACCTCAGCCGCATCAGAGTGCAAAGGTCAACAAGTATGCCCATCTCATCCCCGTCCACAAGCAGCGCTCCGCCAACTTTGATCTCCTCTATTGGACGTTGCGACAGGAAGAAGTTATTGGGCTTATCTACACCATCCTCTCCCTCATCACACGACTCTGGGGTATCGGTCAGAGCAATGTGGTCGTTTGGGACGAGGCGCATTTTGGCAAGTTTGGCTCGCACTACCTTCAGCAGGAGTTTTACTTTGATGTGCATCCTCCCCTCGGCAAGATGCTCGTGGGTCTGGCTGGTCTCATCAGCGGCTATCGCGGTCAGTTTGAATTCAAGTCGGGAGAGACCTACCCGGCAGACGTCAACTACGTTGGGATGAGGGTCATTCTGGCCATGTTCGGTGTTGCCATGGTTCCGCTTGCTTGGTTTACCAGTGGCGGCCTCAACTGGAACTGGCGCGCTCGTCACCTTTTGACGATCATGGTTTTGCTCGACAACGGCTGGCTCGTCATCTCGCGATTCATCTTGCTCGACTCCATGTTGCTCTGCTTCACCTTCACCACCGTCCATGGACTCGTCAAGTTTATGCAGTACAAATCGGTACCCTTCTCCAAAGGCTGGTGGTTCTGGCTCGCTTTCACCGGTGCTTCCATCGGCTGTGTCTCTTCGGTCAAATGGGTCGGTCTCTTCGTCACTGCGCTCGTCGGTGTTTTCACGGTGGAAGATTTGTGGGAGAAGTTCGGCGACCTTCGCATGCCCGTCCGCGCTTACGCTCGGCACTGGTGTGCCCGCATCCTCTGCCTCATCTTCCTACCCCTCACCATCTACATGCTCAGCTTCAAGGCCCACTTTATGATCCTCAGCCGCTCTGGTCCTGGTGACGCACAGATGAGCAGTCTCTTCCAAAGCCATTTGCGCGGAAACGACTTTGCCCTCTCTCCTCCCGAAGCTGCCTATGGCTCCAAGATCACCCTGAAAAACATGGGCTATGGAGGAGGATTGCTCCACTCGCACGTCCAGACGTACCCCGTTGGATCTCAACAGCAGCAGGTCACCTGCTACCATTACCGTGACAACAACAACGAGTTCATCATCACCCCTCCTTGGACCGATGACCCACTCCCCGCCAATTACTCGTCTTCCACCGAACCCATCCGTATGCTCAAGAACAACGACATCATTCGGTTGGTGCACGATCAGACCAAGCGCAACATTCACTCGCATCACGTAGCGGCGCCTGTCACCAAGGAGAATCTTGAAATTTCAGGTTACGGTGACGATGTTACTGGCGATGACAACGATCACTGGATCGTCGAGGTGGTGGATGATATGGTGCACGGTAAAGTCCCCCGTGGTGGTCCCGTTCGATCGTTGACAACCCGTTTGAGACTGCGTCACAAGAACATTGGCTGCTACATGCGTGCCGCCAACGCTGTCCTACCCCAATGGGGTTGGAAGCAAGTCGAAGTCTCCTGTGACAAAGAAAACAATCCCAAGGACGAGCATACCTGGTGGAACATTGAAAACCACTGGAACGATCGACTGGAACCGGGTGATTCTCAACTCTACAAATCTCCTTTCCTTCGCGATTTCATCCATCTCAACGTCGCCATGATGACCTCGAACAACGCCCTGATTCCTGACGCTGACAAGGAAGACATTTTGGCGAGTAAACCGTTCGACTGGCCTTTCCTGTGGAATGGTCTACGTATGAATTCGTGGGATGACAACTCGATCAAGTTTTACCTGCTTGGCAATCCTGTTATCTGGTGGTCGTCTTCCGTATCTCTTATCGTCTTTGGCGCCACTTGGTTGTGGTATATGATGAGACGTCAGAGGAGGATTCAAGATCTCTCACCCACCGACTGGAATCACTTCCTCTACGTCGGTAAAATCGCTGCTTTCGGATGGATCCTCCACTACCTTCCTTTCCTCGTCATGGCCAGAGTCTGCTACTTGCATCACTATCTCCCCATTCTCTATTTTGCCGTGCTGATGCTGGCTCATCTGATGGACCATTTCTTATGGAGACCCACCACCGCCGTCTACTATTTGGGAGGTCGTCAGAGAAAACCTCTCTCCGAAGGACTCAAAAACGCAACTTTCACCCTGTCAGTCCTCGCAGTGGCCGGTACCTTCTGGTGGTTTAGGAATAACAGCTTTGGTTTCAAAGGCGACATTAACACGCATAAGGGGTTGAAATGGAGGAAAAGCTGGAACATTTACTAGACTACTAGTCCCTCTTTCTTGCAACAACTGCATATGTTGTTGTTGTTATTGTTGTTTACTTGCAAAAAGCTACCTCAGAGAGCTCCGGTTGTGAGTATCGCAACAGATCGCAATGGAATTTTGTTTCCCTTTGTTTTCTTTTTCTTTTGGTTGTTGGAGGTGTGGCGCTGATGGATGTGTGTGTGACGGTGCTCTGAAGCGCAGGACGAAATTCTCAAATCGAGCTGACATGTCATCGCGCAAATCTCACAGTTGGCATCCATGACCAATCACCCGAGTAGTGCAACGTTTTAAAACTTCAGTGATGGACTCTATGATGAGCAAAAGATCAAGTTTGTTCTCTACAAGTTGATTGTAAAAGTTCGAAAAAAAAAAAAAAAAAAAAAAAAAAAACGTTGAGGAGAATAAAGCACAAAGCGTCTATCTGCTTACAGAAGGAGACGATGAAACGTTGGAGCTCAATGTGATGGCCGAAGAGTTTCTGCTTCCTGTCAAGGCTGTTTGTTGTCTTCTTGAATGTTGAGTTGCGTCTTGTTCCTCTACTTGTCGTTCTTGTTGCTGCTCTTCGTCATCGTCGTCGGGTGGCCCACCCTGACTTTGGACCTCGGCGAGAGCTTGTGCCTTCCTCTTCTCCTCCTGAAAACACCTATGGTCATCCCACCCGATGAATCCAAAACTGCTCAATACCGCCGTTGAACCCACCACCGCCACCAATCCACCCGTATGGCTACCCTTGACCGCATCGATCACCACCGCCAACGGGATCGTCAATGACAGACCCAACGTCGTAATCAACGGGGAACTTTTCAACATGGCCAACAGATATATGAAATCGCTGACGAATGTTATGCACATGTTCACCACCACCCCTGCCCAAATCTGAGGTGAAGGAGGTAGAGTAAAAGATTCGATCCCAGAATAGTGCAAAATGGGGAGAAAAGGCCATAGGCAGAGAATGTTGATAGCACCAACGATGCCAAACATGAGAGGCATCGAGATACGGTCTTCGGATCCAATGCGGGTTTTAAGGAGCATAACGTAGAGAGAGTAGAGAAAGGCGGAGAGAAGGGCTAGCATGTCGCCCATGGGTGCGTTGGGAGGCTTGCTTGCAAGGAGTTTAACGGAAGCGTCAGGTGTAGAGGCGAGAGTGCGCTTCCATAGTCCATCGAGGACGAAGTTGTCCGTTGGAGCAGTGATGGTGGAGGTAGCAGTATCGCGATCGGCAAATGTTACTGCGGCAACACCAAGTGCAGAGATGCAAACTGCTCCCAAACGTGGGAGGGTGAACCTGTCCACTCCCAACGCAGCACCCAGAGCAAGGGTGAAGAATCCACTTGCAGATCCAATCGTAGTTCCACTGGCAACCGAAGTCAACCCCAACCCGGCATTGATGGCCCAATTTGCACCAAACCAGACACAAGTGAATTGCGATGCAAGAATAGCAGTCTCCCTCAACGTCAATGGTGGGAGTGGCAGTGGGATGATGGGAGCTGAAGAAGGCGAGGTGGTTGGATCGCCAGGTGGGCGAACGAGGCTGATCGAAGTGCGGGGTCGTCGACCGTCGATAGAGGAAGGTCTCGGAACTGAAGTGGAGACGAGGAAGGGACGTACGGGCGAGCTGGGTCTCGAAACGGGCGGTGTTGGCGCGAGCAAGGGTGTTGATGCTGTTGAAGAGTCTTCTTGCTGATGGGGTTGTGAGAAGGAGCGGGTGAGTCGGATCGGCTTCTGTTTCAGGCCGGAGTGCGACTTCTTCTTTCCTCCCCTCCCACGCTGCTGCTCGTCAGCCAGGACGGCAAATGGCTTGATAGCCGGCTGGTCAATGACCCTGGCATCTGCAACGATCTCTTGCTCTCCCTCAGTCGATACTGTAGGCACATCAAAGCCGAGCGTCTTGAGCCATCTCGGCAGCTCTTCCTTATCATCTGCAATCTCGTCCTCATCGACTGCTCCTTCCACATCCTCCTGTTGCAACCTCGAGTACTGCTTGGATTCAGCAGCCTTGCTCCACCTCTTCCGCAGTCTGCTGCTTAGTAGATATGGGACCAGGTAGAGCGCAAACGACGAAGTGTTGGCGTAGGTGACGAAAAAGGGCTTATCGTATCCTCCCGTGGTCAACAGAGCGTTGGTGAGAAAATTCGAAGCTGTCCACAGCACAACGACGATGAGCAGCAGAAGCAAGCCTTGCATGTAGGATCTGCGTCTGCGATGGGATTGGGATTCCTCCGCAGAAGGGACCGGCCCTGAAAAAGAGGAGGTATCGGCCATACTGTTTGGTGATGGGGTCGGACGCCGTTTTTGGAGGATGATGGTGGTAGGGGATAGGCTAAGGGCAAGGAGACTCAGCTCTGAGCAAAGCCGGCCCAATACGTGGCCGTTGAGTCAGCGATCGGATAGCTATCCGACGACGTTGAAATGTGACAGTCTCGAGAGAGAGAAAGAGGAAGAGGAAGAGCAAGAGGTGGTATGATGATAGGAGAAAGGGCGGCTATCAAAAGAACGGCTTCTCCGCTTCGGTGACATGATAGCAAAAAAAGTGGCTTGCATCTCACGCTTTCTTACATTCAAAGTCACGAAATACGAAATTCGCGTTTTTTGAGTGATTTTTGGCCAAACTTTCTTTTGCGGAGAACCCTTTTTGGCTGCGAATGAAATGACAATCGAGCACGCGATACGTGCATCTTTGAGGGAGAAAGAGAGCAAAAGGACGACTCAGCTTCTTTACGACCGGCGAGATGTCCTCCGGCGGTTGCTTCAGCAATGTTAGGTTTGAGCACAGCACATTTGAAAATCGGCAGCGCTAAATCTCATCACTCTCAATTGAGATAGATGCCTTTGCTATCAGTCTCACCCCCGCACCAACAACAAACAAGGGTATTTTCAAGCTACTTATCCCTGCTCATTGGAAGAGCAACGGAGCCAACACTTTACACATGACGAAGAGCAGCACAAATCCCAACTCGAACGATAGGCAGACGTGGAAACGGCTCTTGTTGTGTTTTGGTGTTATGCTTAGAGAAACGACGGCAATCATTGAATGCGCAAGGAGAAGTGCAAACGATAGGGTGTCCTCCGTCTGCGAAGTTTTTCCCCCTGATGCAGCAGCTATCACCATCATCATCCTCAAGGCGACAAATCGTGCTGCCTATCAACAGCCGCGTATGCATGTTGGAAAAGAATGCGCCTAGGAGGCGTTCATGATGGCGTTGATAAGGTCACCGTTGGACTCCTTGAGTGCCTTGACGGCCTTCCTTCGGGAGCAGTTGACCTGCTGCATGACGAGGTCGATGTCCTTGGCGTCAACACCCTCCTCGTCGATGGGCGAGTCATCGTCCTCCTCTTCTTCCTCGACCTTCTTCTCGGCACCGGCACCCGAGTTCTGGAGCGACTCGGCGAGCAGGCGCTCCTGAGCCTCGGCCTGAGCCATCTGCTGGGCAGCCTGGGCCTGGGCGAGCTGCGACATGTCCTCAGCCTTGGCCTCACCGAAAACGATGTAGACGTCCGAGTGCGAAGACTTGTAAACCTCGGGCTGGGCGATCACGTAGAGGTGCTATTTGTGTGCGTAATCAGTGGAGAGGTACGAGAAAGCTAACGATGGTCAGTCGAGGCTTCCTAAGACAGAATTGGGCGAAAGGGTTGATCAACTTACACCACGGGGGCGGCGCATGGTAACACGGGTGATACCACCGACCTTCTTGAGGCCGATACCCTGGAGAGCCTTGCGCGACTTGCGCTCGGCACGCGAAGCAACCTTGTCGGAAGCATGGACGTCAGCTCCGGCATCATCGAAGTCAAACTCCTGGACGTTAAGCTATTGTCGTAAAAAGAGTTATAGAACATGGTGTGTTGGGGATGGAACAAGAGGCAATAATGCGGTCAGCTTTCTGGATTGGGTCAAGTCGACAATCTGCCGGTATTGTTGGTAGTGGTTGCTGGAGTTGAAACTCACGTCCTGAACGTCGTCGGCGATCTCTTCAACGGTGGCAGACATTTTGACTGCAAATTGGTAAGCAATGCGAGAAAGAAAGGTCGGAGGATTGTTTTGCAAAAAGTGGTTTCAGTATTTGTTGAACAAAATTGAAGTGTATTGTCGATGCTGGTATCGGTGTTGGTATAGATGCGTACTGTGATGGGGGAATTTGTTTAGTGGAGAAACAAAGTTGCTAGAAGGAAAGAAGGAAGAGCGGAGATGCCGATGTTGCACTCGACGACGACGACGACGAAGAGGTTGCAGTCAGTCACTGCTGAGAGCTTGAAAGGCCCAATCAAGTCTCGAAAAGGCGTCCTGTGCTCGTGTGCCTCTGTGCGTCCTTCTGCCGCCTTCCTTGTGTTCTTGACTTGAGCACTTCTTCTTCTTCTTGCCCCGCGCGAGTACAGCTCCAATTTAAACTCGTTTCAATCTCTCAATACATACCAAGATGTCAAATTGTATTCAGACTCCAGCGCACGCCCACTCACCGCAGTTCTTCCCTTTTGCTCGATTTTGGAGGATCCATTTCCATTGTTAGTTGAGTACACGTGACAGCATCACCCAAATCGGTTGCAATCGGGGCGATAGATCACCTCCACTCGCCGATGGCGCCAGAGCTGAGTCAATTGTCAGCTTCGGAAACACAGTAACTTTCTGCAACTAAATCCCAAGACCCTGCAGTGACCCTCTCGACACCTTCTTTCAAGATACCACCATCTATCCTGCTCTCTTCTAGGTCTCCCTCCGCAAGCATGATGCGCTCAATACTCCAATCTACCTCGGCGAGATCTGCTCTCCGCACCGCACAAGCGTCTTCACCGGCAACGAGGCTCGCATCACAAGTTTCAAGAAGAGCACTATCTGCCCTAGCATCCTCATCAGCGGCTCGCACACCTCTCCTTGCATCCAGCGGCACCACATTACCCTCAATCTCTACAAGTACGTCATCGCTACTTGTACGCACATCACAGATACGGTTAGCCACCACGCTACTTCGCAAACCAGACGAACCAGACGAACCCGAAGTCTACCGAGACGGCGAACCTACCATCATCGCCACTGAGCGAGCCATTAATCAGCTTCAGAAAGTTGCAGAGCGTGAGAACAACCCGTCATTGGCATTGAGAGTCGCTGTCGAACCAGGAGGATGCCACGGCTACCAATACAAGATGGAGCTTACCGAAGAGATCGAAGATGATGATTTCCAATTCGAGGTGCACCCTGGCGTATGTATCTTAGTCGACAGCATCAGTCTGGCACTCGTACGCGGTAGCACCATCGATTATGTCACCGAATTGATCGGATCCCAATTCGCTATCAAGAACAACCCGCAGGCCAAAGGTGCAGGTTGCGGTTGCGGTGTCAGCTGGGAACCCGTCATTTGATCTGCACCAAGCTTGACATCTCACCTGAGCAACGTACTGCTCTAGCATCTTTTCATCCCAACTCAGCCACATGTATACTACATTGCCCTCTCAACATGCAACCTTGCTAAGATCTGAAGCAAGACATATGTTAATGTGACAGCATCCGCTGAGTCCCGAAGCTCGAGGTGTAGCCAAAAAAAGCACTTTGTTAGATTCCCAAGATGTGGAGTGATTCTGGAATCTTCGCAAAAAATCATACCCAAAACGCGCGCGCAGGGACCCATTTCCTCTAAAGTCACACACACGCTCAGTCTCGAAAAGACCAACACTTTGCAACTCTTTCGTATCCTCCCCTTTCCCTTCTTCCACCCACTCCGCACATCACCTTCAAGACCCGGTCAAGAGTAGCTTCAAGGATGCCGCTCAACTACTCCAAATGGGACAATCTCGAACTGTCAGACGATTCGGACATCGAAGTTCATCCCAACATTGACAAGAAGTCGTTTATTCGATGGAAGCAGCGCGACATTCACGAGAAGCGAGACCAGCGTAAAGCCGAAAAGGACGCCATTCGGGCCGAGATCGACACCAACAACGCTCTTTCTCCTAGATTGGAGGAGCTGGTGGAGAAAACCAAGAAGGAAGGATCTGCGTTCTACTCGAGAGAGGTGGCCAAGCTTAGTGCGGGTCGTCAGGAGAGAGGCAACAAGGATGGTCCCAATGGACCTACGACGGATGATATGATTCTCAGCCTTTTGCTCCAGATTCAGCAGCAGGAGAACGTTAGGGGAAAGAGCGGCAACGATCTGGATGAGGCTTTGGTGAACGAGTTGGAGGGACACAAGGAGAAGTTGGGTGCAAGGCAGACACAGATCAAGTTCGAGTTGGAACAGATGGAGAAGGAGGACTCGAAGAAGATCACCAGTGATAGTATCAAGGAAGGTTGGAACTCGGGATACGTTGCCAAGGCCGAACCAGAGCCAGAGCCGAAGTCTGCGGCGACCAAGGGCAAGAAGAAGGCAGAGACCGTCATCGAGACTCTCAACTCTCCCTCGGCATCTGGATCTGCTACTGCAGCCAACCCCAGCTCTGGCGACGAGAGCGACGACGAAGAGGACGAGATCCCCGAAGCCGACGACGTTATGCGTCAATTCTCCCAGCTTCCTTCCTGCGTACCCTCTTCTATCCCTCTTTCAGCCTCTACCCTTCCGTCCAACTTTGACCCAGCCAAATCTCTCAACATCTCTGCCTTTGAAACGGCCCTTCAATTCCTCTCCAAGCACAAATCGCTCCTCAATCCTCACGCCAACACCACCGACTCCCTCCTCTTGGAAGCATTCAACGCCCAAATCGCTTCTAACTCCTCCCTCTCCCGTCGTTGCGTCGAGAAGGCACTCATGATCCAGTACTGCAACAAGCTTGGCCCTGATGGCGTCAATCTCTTCTTCCGTCGAATGGTAGGTTCCAAAGATGGTCGTGCATCCGTGGTGTATCTCAACGACGTCCTTGCCACCTACTCTCGCATTCGAGATCGCTCTAAAGCTCTCTCCGAACAGCAATCTTCTGCTGGAGCAGGAGAAGAACAGATTCAACTCGTCGCTGAGGACGAAAACACCATCATCGGCTTCGAAATCCCCGATGGTCCCCCACCGGAAGTTATCCAACTCGAAGGCGAAGCAAAGGAAAAACTCGATCCTGACGACGTCAAAGCTTGGCTTCAAAAGAGATGGGATATCTTTCAAAGCTTCCCAGAAGATTTTAGAAAGGCATTGGAAACAAAGGAACTCAAGAAAGTCAATGAAGTGTTGGGTAGGATGAAGGTCGAAGAGGCAGAAAATGTCGTGGGACTCTTGGATCAGGCTGGAATTTTAAACTTTAGCAGTTCAGAAGTTAGGGATGAGACCGGAAAATAAGGTCAAAGATCAGGCTTAAAATTTCGAAAAAGGGGATTATCAATGCAATGTTGATCTTGACATGAGACGATGATGACACTTGTGGAATGCGGTCGTGTCGATGTTTGTGATGATGCACAAAGATGGGTGGGCGGGCGAAGCGTCAAACCATGCCTTGTAACAACGCTTGATGAGCTTTGTCAAGACGAAAACCTGTGACTAACGTAATTACAGTAGTTCCGACGCATGTGTAGTTTCGACGCGTTTTTCAATGTGAGATTATTTCAATATGTGATGGTAGTGGCCTGCATGATCGTGAGCGCGTTGTTTGTTCCTTGCATGAGCCCCACCATCCCAAATTCTTGGACCCCGGCTTCATCATCGCCGCTTCATCATCAGCAGCTTTCAACAGCCTTTTGACACCATTATCCAGCAATATCAGCATCCATCATGCCATGCAACCCTCTTTCAAAACGGTCTGTGATGTATCAGGCTGCAACTGCTAGCAAGCGAGACCAGCGTGAGGAACGCTTGCAGCTGGCCATCAATGAGCTTGAGCAGGGCCAGCACAATAGCATTTGCAAAGCAGCGGCCGTCCACAATGTTCCGGAATCAACGCTACGCCACCGGATGTTGGGCCGGCAGTCCAAAAAAGGCGCCAATGAAGCTGAACAGGCACTTACAAGTGCTGCCGAGAACGCCGTTGTCACACACATCCGGCGTTGTGCCTGCAGCGGCTTCCCTCTCATGCCGGCAATTGTAATGGAGTATGCAAACGCCGTTTCTTGGCCTTTGCCTGCCGGCGGCACGCCAATTAAGCTCAGCCATGCATGGCTGCAGTCGTTCCTGCTTTGGCATCCTGAGATCAAGTCTCATTGGTCTCGATGTCTCGACAATGCACAGCTCACGGGCACAGACGAGGCCGGAATACAACAATGGTTCACTCAATTGGCTTCTATACTACATGAATACAATGTTTCTTCAACCAATATATACAATATGGATGAAACAGGTTTCATGTTTGGTGTAGGTGGCCATGAGCGAGTTGTTGTGCCTTCCGGTGATCAGGCTGCATCATTCAGAGCTCAGCCGGGCAACCGTGAGTCTGCAACTGTGATTGAGTGCATTGGTAGTGCTGGTCAGGTACTTCCACCGCTCATTATCACCAAAGGCTGAGTTCATACGGTCAGAGAACAGCGGCAAATGGAGAATGTTCCGGCCACGTGGCGGTTTGCCAAGTCCAACAATGGCTGGACAAACAATGAGATTGCCGTCCAATGGGTCGAAACCATCTTCGACCCGTCCACTACGCCATCGCCTTCATCAGCATGGCGGCTTCTCATACTGGACGGTCACGGGTCTCACACCAGCGTCGAGTTTTGCAATGCACTTTGGTCTCGCCGTATCATTCCGTTCCTGTTTCCACCGCATGCAACACATGTGATGCAGCCGCTGGATGTCTCAATCTTCCGGCCTTTGAAAGGCCGGTATCAGCATGCCGTCAATGAAGCTGCACAGCACGTGGACACAATCAACAAGGCACTCTTTGCCACGTTCTATGCACAGGCTCATGAAATGGTCCTGACACAGTCTGCTGTACAGAAGGCATTCACAGACTCCAGCATCACCATGAGCCCGAGTCCAAACAAGGTTATTGCTTGGCTTCTGGGCCATTCTGCACCTGTTCCTGAAGAAACACAAACGCCGCTGCAGGAAGTTGCCGTTCCTGCATCGGATGCAGCCATGAACGCCACACTTGATGCATTCAGGAACGAGCCGGATATCCGTAGAGCCCGGCGTCTCAAGAGGGCCGTGCTTCAAGCAAACGAGCAAGCAAATGCATCAATTGCAATTCTGGAGGCGGAAAACTCGGTCCTTCATGTTCAAGAGCATCACAGCAAGAAATTGGCTCAAAAGGTACGTCGTATCAAGGCAAAGGGTGATCAGCAAGTGCTGTCAAAAGACGTCATGATCACCCGAGAGCATGCAGAAAGAGAGTTGGTGACAAAAGGGATTGCAAAGGTATCACAGTCAAAGGGGAAGGACAGGCAGACAGACAAGGAGGTTGTACTACCATCAGCTCTGGCAGCCGCTGATGGCAATGAAGCAGATATTGATGGTGACGAGGCTTATTCTTCATCATTAAGCACACTAACAACACCATCCATGGAGAATCTTGATGATGAGCCGGGAGAAAATAGAGCCTCTGTCCGCCATCAGAGATGACGAGGAAGATCCCTTTGGCTTCTTTGATACACTTCCTGCTGGCCCGTCTCGCACACACACATGAATTCAGCTTGTTCAGTATGTATTGTAGCATCTCATGTACTCGCAATCCAAGTCTCACATTGTTTGGACCTCAAAACAGCCGTGTTCATCATCACAATAAGTACTACCATCATATTAATTTTCAAGCTCAAAAACGCGTCGAAACTACACATGCGTCGGAACTACTGTAATTACGTTAATGAGTGCGATCTCTCTTGCGCCTGCTACGGTCCCAGGACGATCACACCCGATGTCTCTGCCAAAACCCACACACCGAGCACTCACGCAGACGCACACACAAACGCAAACATGCGCAAACCCTGATGAAGCACATAAAAAAGAGCGTGAACTGTATGGCAAACCCCTTGTGAAGAAAACCCCTAACTTACAACCACCCTCGCAACCTCGCCAAAGTTCTAAACGCATCTGACCTGACCAAACGTTCCATCTCTTCCTCTTGCCAATCCTCCAACTCCTTCCTCTCCATTTGCTTATCGCCTTTGACCCCCACGACGTACTTTGCCACCAACATCCGACCACAATCAGCGCTCATCTCGGTGGTCTTTTTCCAAAATCGCAAAATCATTTCGCTCTCCGAATGAATCACCGATGAAATGTTGCTCAGATAGTCTAAATCTGCTGCAAGTTGGGCTGCGCCGATCTCTGTCAGCCGCGGCAATGAGGGCAAGACAGAGGTGAGGAATCGGGAAAAGAAGAGTGCGAGGAGCGATCGGAGATATTGTGAGAGGACGCCAGCGTCACCATCCTCGCTATCCTCGGTAGTGGCGGTGGTAGAGTCAGATTGGGAGGGCAGGGGAACGGTGGTGGTGGAAAACGCTTGACGGTGCATACTTGATCGTTCGACTGCAGCGGTATCTGCGGATGGTGGCGCCATGGTCGCGTGTCTTGCATGTGATAAGTTTCTCTCCTCTTTGTCCGATCCTGTAGTCGAGGTAGGCTCGCCTTTGTTGCTCTGCAGACAAAATAGCAGCACTTCGTCAGCATACCCTTCGAACAGTCTAGGTAAGTTGAGCATGGCCTCCCCCACCCGGGCCATAGCTTCCGTCGGGCTGAGACTGAACTTGGGCATGGCAAGATCGTACTCGTTGACAATGCTCGGATGCTTGGTGGACGTCCAGATGGGTAAGGACGGAAAGAGCTCAAATTCGGGCAAGAACTGTGAGAGGACAAGGTCGTGTTGGAAAGTCTGCACCGCTGAGGCAATCTCGAGGATGGATTCACGAGCCGCGGGGAGCAGGAGCAGATCTGTTGAGGCAAAGTTCCACGAAGCGCTAGAAAGAAGCCGTTTCGCTTTGGCGATCAGCGCATGTAAAGCGATCGTGTTGAGCGAAGACGTCGCTAGAGCTGTTGTTGGGCTGGTGAAGTCGACAACAGCCTGCTCTTCGTCACCGGAGGCTGGTGCTTTGGCAAGGGTGCCAAGCTCAGAGATCTGGTATGCAATCGTCTCCTCGAGCCCTCGTACCGCAGCTATCGCGTCTCTGCAGGCAGTGAGCTTCTCGGTTGCTTTTCTGAATTCGTCCCAATCGCTTGCTGTAAGCACCTCCCCCCTTTCGTCATAGGTCAATGCAGCTTGTCTAGCCCCATCGGACAAATGCAGCCTGCGAATCCTGCCTTGCACACCATTGAGTATGGTGTGCAGCTCAGAGGTGAGCTCGAGGCGTGCTCGCTCCATTGCGGTTTCAAAGACCTTGTCCAGCGATGGAAGCAGCAAGGGTGTTGCAAAGGATTTTGTGAGCGCTGTCGACCTTCTAAGAGCGGCCTTGGTAACTTGCAATGCCTGCGTCGATGCTGTCGAGACAGACACAGAGGTAGATGAAGCCGAAGATTGCAATGCATGCAAGCGCAACTGCATGGCCTCGGCCTCGAATGTGGCAAGGCGAGTCTGATAGGGAATGAAAGGCTCGACGATGAGCCTGAGCCATGTCCTGTCGGTTGTTTCAAGGGCGAGAAGGTTGCTGTCGATGGGCGAAGGTGCCGCATCTGCATCAGCGCCCGATTTCTCCTGTTTAGCCTTCGCCTCGGGCAAGATGGACTGGATTGCCCGAATAACTTCTTCGGTAGCCTTGTATGCGTCGGTAAGGGCAGCCAAGAAGGTCTCGAGATCGGGAGCACGAGTGGCTTGTTGGATGCATGCATGGATAGGTGGATCGAGCCTGGCAATGATGTCTGCTACGAGCAACTGTGTAGCTCTGTTCGGATCGGAGAAGAGCGAAGATGATGCAACGCGCTCCTCACCGAGCAGCGCAAGCAGGTCTCCGAATAGCGATGTGAGCTGTGCTGGAAGCGGTCTGTCGCTTGTCTCTGATGCCGTTTGCGCCCATCTGGAGAGAAGATTCTGGGAACGAGTCTTTGTGTAGATTTGGAAGAAAGTGGGGATACCATTTTGCATTTGTGCAAGCAGCTTGGCCATACGAGCGACCTTGTCGCCGTCTCGAATGGAGATAGACTCCTGCAGCACAGGGATGAGTTGCTCCTGTATCCTCTGCGTCAGACTTTGCAGAAGCGCGCTTCTTTCCTCGTTCGACTTTGCTGAACCGCTAAAGAGCTTCAAGGAGTCGGCAGCCTTTGCTACTCTGTCCACCGCTTCCTGCCATCTCTCCTCGCTGAGTAGCATGGTGACCTGGCTCTCGAGTGTCGACCAAGCTTGCGCCTCCCTGAGTGCATGACGAGCCTCAATGAGACCAGCTTTCGCTTCGGAGAGTGCAGCGATTCTGGCGAGTGCCGCGTCGGTAGATGGATCCTTGGTCGACGTTTGTGTCTGTAACGAATGAACACGGGACTGAAGGGTTGTCGCAGTCTCAGACATGAGCTTGAGCTCGATAACAATTTTGGGAATGGTAGAGACGAGCGAGGCGATGATCTGGTCAAGTTCTATTCGAGATGCATCGCGGACCGAGGACAATGAGAGGGAGAGTTGGCGAAGTGCAGCAGAAGTGTCCTCTAGCTTTAAGGTCGACGCCGCCGTCGTACGTGAGAATGATGTTGTTGTTATTCTTGATGAGGGTGGTGGCGAGGTGGTGTTAGTTGGGGAAGCGTAATGATCGAGCCAGGCAGCGAGCTCATCTGGCTGTTGACACTTGCCAAGTGCCGCAATCGCATCCGATCCTGGCGACTGCGATGATGAAGCAGCAGCATCGGATGTCCCGTACTGCTCAGCAGCAGCGGAAGGAGAGAGCGCCATGGCTGATCCGCGATTTGCTGACTCGACGAGGCCGGCTAAGCCGATTGATGTGATGGAACGGAGGATGGGGTCGTGGGAATCATTTCAACCTTTCCCTTTTCACTTTCACTTTGACACGACAACGGTCTGTGCTCGGCGTGTCTCCGACTCCACTTTCTTTCCAAATCTCCGTTTTCCGGTGCACAATTTCATGAGTGTGATTTTTTGGTCTTTCAGAAAAAATGTTGGCAGTTGAACCTTGTTGACACAACCACATCTTAATCCTTCACCGTCGCCGTCATCATCACCGTCACTGTCAAACACTTCCATAATATCGATCACTCATCATCATGTCGGCCGCATCCGTAGCAGGTCCCTCAAGTACGATATCTACGTCGGATAACGCCGATCTGGTTGCCACCACCTTCAAGCGACTCCATCCCATTTCTTACCTCTCGCGCTTTCTCGACTCTTCCATTCGCGAGGATGGCCGGGCACTCCCCGCTTTCCGCGATGCTACCCTGACACTTGGCTCCATTTCCACTGCCGATGGCTCCTCTTTCGTTCGTATCGGCAACACTTCTTGCATCGCAGCTATCAAAGCCGAGATTGCTCCACCTCAACTCTCTCGTCCCCAAGAGGGCTATCTGATTCCAAACGTCGAGCTTCCTGCTGTATGCTCGTCCAAGTTCAAACCAGGTGCACCCGGTGAGGAGGCTCAGACCCTGACAAGCAGGCTGCTAGCGCTGCTCAACAGCTCCAATGCGCTCGACCGGAAGCAGCTCTGCATCGAGCAAGGAAAGGCCGTCTGGTGTTTGTATCTCGATATCAGCTTCATCTGCTTCGATGGCAATGCCATGGATACAGCCGTGCTCGCCGCAGCCGCTGCCCTTTCCGACACCAAGCTCGCAAAAGCTTCCTACGATCCGGACACAGAACAAGTCCGCTGTTCATCTTCACCAGGCGACCGCGCTCCTTTGCATCTCGATGAGATCCCCTTTGCCTCCTCCTTCTCCATCTTCGACAACACACATCTCCTCAGCGACCCAACTGCCTTTGAATCTGCGCTAGCCGTATCTCACCTCACCATTGCCATCTCGCTGAACCCGTCCTCGATCCCCAAGTCGTCCAAAGCAAAGCCAACCGTCACGTTCCTCCATCAGTCGGGTCGACTCTCGACAGATGGCTCTGACAAGTCTCCAAGTGCCTCGGATCAAGACAATCTCCAGCTATGCATCGACAGAGCTCATGTCCGAGCAAAGCAATTGGCAGCCTTGTTGCGCGACGCTCGGTCTCAATCTTCGTAGCAGCGACAATCAGAAGCCTTCTTTTGCAATCGACACAATTCAGCATTTTCTTCTTTTCTTTTTTTTTTGTATTTGTACTCGACATCATTCCGTTTCAAATCAGCAAAAGCTGTTCGCAGCGACTTCCGTGGCACATCTTGTGCAGAGACAGCGAACCATAGAGAGGTGAAAAATCTGAGGAAGATTAGTGTTGCGCTTGGAAGACAGACATCAGTATCCGGCAAAGGCGCGAGCACGCTCGCACAGCTGGTGCACCTTCATACCCGCTTTGCTGCCTTTGAGGAATACCGAGTTGCGTCGCACCGTCGAGATGATACGATCGCGCGTCTTTTGATCCACCGTCGTGAGCAGCTGCGTCACA
Source organism: Ustilago trichophora (assembly GCA_900323505.1). Lineage (NCBI taxonomy): Eukaryota > Fungi > Basidiomycota > Ustilaginomycetes > Ustilaginales > Ustilaginaceae > Ustilago > Ustilago trichophora. The sequence continues at coordinate 508,512 of OOIN01000031.1, forward strand.
ATCTGCATACCGTGGGCAGCCAGACAGACGTCGATAAGAGGCGGTCGACGAGGCTGCGAGCTGTGGCACATGACATCCACATAGTCTTGGAGGAATTGACCCTCGCCCGTCTTGAGGCCGCTCATCACAGCTTTCTGGCCATACTGAGAAAGAGTGAGTTTCGAGGCGGAGCGAACCAGACCTCGCAGTGCAGCCCGGCGCTCCTCCTCGGCGCCATGTTCGATGATGTGTTGCACCACCCAGACGCCCCACTGATTGGTGGCGCACTCGTCCAACTCTTCGAGCACCTCCTGCATGCACTGCGCCTTTTCCGCCGGTTGTGCCGACTCGAAAATGTTTTGACAGATGATGCTTCCGGTCTCTTGTCGAGCTGTACGAGCCCATCGTCCCTTGAGCTGTCGGTTGATGGAAGCAAAGATCTGCTCGCGGAATTGGGGACGAGTCCATTCCGTCTCGAGAATGCGCTGCCAGACGTGAATCGAGTGTCGCGAGGTGAGCGTTTGGTCGAGTCGAGAGCCAAGCAGCTCCTCCGTCACCGCTTCGCGGACGGTCTCTTCGCCCTCGAGCGCCTTTTGAACGACGTGGCACCCGAACTGCGACATGGTCAGTTCGACAAAAGCGCCTTTGAGATGCATCGCCGTCTCGGGTCGCGATTCAATGGCGCCTTGGACGAGAAAGTTGCCGTGTCGGTCATGAGACAGGGACACGATCCGAGCGCAAATGGCTTGAAGGATCTCGTCTTGTCGCTCGGGATTGCCACTTTTGAGCTGCTGCTGAAGGAGCAAGCTTGCTTCCTGACCGCGCTTCTCCAGAATCATGCTGACAAGCGTCGAAGCGGGTGCCGCGTCAAGCTTGGAGGCTGCATGCGTGGTGGAGCCGGGCGAGCTGTGTGGCGAGGTGCTTGACAGTGTCCTCGTACGAAGATGACCAGGAAGAGATGCGTCGATGGGGTTGTCCGTACCGGGGCCGTACTGATAGCCAGGAACGGGAGGTGAGTCTGTATCAGCCATCGCGACGCGTCGACCGAGTTCGGCGGCAGAGATATCGCAGGCCCTGAACGGCTTGGCGCCAATACTTTGAGGCGTACCGGCCTCGCGAGGACTGATTGGCGCAGTATCTCGCTTGCCTGGAGCCCACATGGACGACGAGACACCACGATCCCGACTTTTGGCAACTGAAGCAGAGTCGGGGCTGGATCGCGTAGCTTCATGATGGTAGACTTGCATAGGGTCTGCACCTTCCAAGACACGCTGAAATCGAGGTGGCGTTGTCAAGGGCGAATGGTGAGTGCAAGTCGGAGCTGGCTTCTCAAGGTTGCGACGTTCCAGCGAGCCAGGGCCGATATTGATGCGGACCACCTCGTGCGCCATGCGTCGAAGGGCCATGTTTTCGAGCTTCAGCCGCTTGAGCTCGTCGACTACAAAGTCGGGAAGAGGTCTCTGCTGCGTTTCAGCGTAGCCTGCACTAGACGGTGTCTGCTCTCGTGTCTCGCCGGGATAGATGGGGGGAAAGGGGAGGCCCGATGCTTGGAACAGGTCCGAGTATTCCGAGCTGAAATCCGAGCCAGGATCCGAAGCTGGCATACTACGTTCGTCGCCAAAGGCGCCAGAAGAGGCAGAAGCAAAACGCTGATGCATTGGTATCATGGAATAGGCTTGAAAAGCTGAGAGCGGCGCAGGCGATGCTCCCGATACTTTGGTCTCTTGTGGCCAATTTTCTTTCTCGCACCCTCGTCGCTGCGATAGGCCGGTATCGACGGTCCAAGCGGCAACCTTGTGAGGACTGCAATGAGGAGCACGGCTGTCCAAATCTGCGTGTCTGTTGAGGTGACTTGGGTGGCGTAGATCAATAAATGATTGATCATAGAGAGGTCGAGATCGAGACATCTGCAGACCTCTCTTCAACGAATCTAGGTCGAGGCCAGGCGCCATGAAAGGAGCATCGGGCCAGACATCGGTCGCCTTGTAACCGAGCACGTCGCGGTTGTAGGATTCTTCCTGGACGCCACTGTCGTCTTGACCGTTCCTCGGTGTGATTGACTCGCGTTCAGTGTTTTGGGAAGATGGCATATCGAGTCTTGGGTGAAAAGTGAACGACATTGGTCTCGCAAGGTGTTACTGTTGGTCGGGTGCCTAAGCTGAACAGAAGGTAGCGGACTAAGCAGGTTCCGTGACAAGGATGTGAAGAGAAGTGCGGCAGGTCTCTTGGCGAACTAGTTTGCAAGGATACGAGGTTGATTGTTGTCGAGCACAAAACCCAGCAACCCTCTGGCGCAAGAAGCGGTCGAATGAGCAAGCAGCAGAAGCAGCACAAGCAGCAGAAGCAAGATGCAACAAAGAAGCAAAGTGAAAGAAGATTCCGGTGTCGTCCGAAGTAGTCACTTGTCGTCGTGGTTTGGATGTAACGAGGGGGGGGCAAAGAGGAAAGCAAGGAGAAAGAAAACGAAAGCGCGAAAGGATGTGGATGTGGATGTGGATGAGGATGAGGTTGGAGAAATCGGTGACAAGTGACAAATGGTAAATCGGCCTAAGTGTCTCTTCTTTGCTTTTATTGTTTCCAGGCGTCCTCCTGAGGAGACTGTGCTCTTCAACGACGGAAGGACCGACAAGGAGACTCGTCCGGCGTGGGAATTTGTGAGCAACAAGTTGCGTATAGTCCAGCTTCTTTTGCTCAAGAAGGAGTCGAGAGGCGTAATCGTTGCTTCGTTTGACAGAGAGTGGCAGTATCTTCGGTGAGATCAAGCTGAGGAAGGACATCGGCTGCTCCTACCTGCAGCTGAGTTTCCTGGACAGAGGCGCAATCACACAAACCTCTCCTGCGCTTCTTCCTGGTATTTACCTTGGCGTCTGAGTCTGGGCTTTGTTTCCAGACTGTTCGAGCAGCCGTTTGGGCCCCCTTTCCCGACTCAGTCAGCAAGGCCCGGCACTTCCACTCAGAGCTTTGTCAGAATGCTGAGCACTTTTCCTTGGCTCAAGCGCAGCCGATTGTGGCGACTTGACGGTGGCAGATCAGCAGAAGCAAGGTCATCGATGGGCCTTCTCGAGGTGTATATGCGGAGAGAGTGTGTGTCTATATGCGCTTAGGCTTGTGAGTGAGTTCAAAGGCGGAGAGGATCGGATGAACGACTACGTGCGTGAATCCAGCTCTCTGGCTCAAGTGCACCATACGCTACCGAGAAGACGGTCTGCTCAGTCCGTGACAACACAATGTGCAAAGTTGTAGAGATCTGATTTTGGCCTCAGCGGCGTGTGTATGTGAAAAAGCAGAAGCTTTCCGGCGTCTTGCGAAGGCGGCACTACTATACTGACAGCTGTGAAATACTGCAGATGCCGAAGCATTTTGCGTCTGCGGCGTTCAGATTCAAGCATCTTGCTTGCTTTTCCGCTGCGAAGGCGGCTGTACAGAATTGCTCGTAGCAGCTGAGCACTGTCGCAGCGCAGCTGAGCTCGGACATGTTCGCACATCAAATGTGGATGTGACGATTGGCTGGAGATTCGCAGCATCCTTTCGTAGCATCGTCCCGCGTCTCTCTTTTGGAATTGTGATTGCGGCGTAGATTCGCAACCTGGTCAGATACAACCAAGCAACCGTTTCGTGATTTCAGAGAGGAGCCAAAAGGAAAGCGTGCACAGATCAGACACTCAGTCAGAGAGAGAGCGGAAACGCCGCCTCACTCACTCACTCACTCACTCACTCACTCAGATAGATGGCCGTAGAAATCGAGGAGAGGATGTATGCTTTCTTTCCTGGATGCTTTTGCTTGCTATCAAATGGATGTGAGAATGTGACACGGGATAGTGTCAACCTGTGCTGGTGGAGAAGAGTCAAGATGCTCATCCAATCAGCACGTACACTGTGGATGACTTGCGCCCACAAGAAAAGTTATCAGGAGCTTCGCACAGCTGGAATGTCGACGCTTTCCGTCCCAAACATGGCAGGATCCTCACCATCGTCGTCGTCGTCATTGTCCAAGCCTCCTTCAAAGTCGTCCGACTGAAGCACTGCATCTGCCTCACGCAAAATTTGAGAGATGGTTCGTTCGTGACGCGACATGGCAGCTCCTGATTTGCTGGTTCCTGTGGTCTTGTCATTGGTTGTCTCCTTATCCTTGTCCTTATCCTTGTCCTTATCTCTTCCGAGACCAAAACCACGAAGACCTTTCTTCTTCTTTGTCTCTGGCGACGTTGAAAAGTCTGAGCTGGACGAATGAGGCAGTGGTGGTGGCGGCGAGGTTGCGGGATCAATCGGTCTCGAAACATCAATGGCTCGCCTGGAAGACGACATCGAGGAAGATGACACTTGACGCGAGAACGATGACGACGACTGACCTGTCGCACCAACACCGAGGCGCAACGGACTATTGGTCTCTTCCTTTTTCGCCTCTCCACCAAGTGGACTACGCAACGGTGATGTGGCGGTCGCAGAAGCTTTCGTCGACTTGGCAGGGCTGCTGATATTGAGGCTGCTCGAAAGACTGCTGCTAGTCGCAAAGTCAGCAGTTTCAGCCTTATCGAGTGGTGACGACGATGACTCCTTCGCGCTCGGAATGGCCGACTTGCGATCTTCAAAACGTGAGGCGATCATGGCTGCTTGCGCCAGTTCCAGCTCGAGATCGTCGTCGACAGCTGCTGGCTCTTTCTTCGCTACCGCTGCTGCTGCTGCTGCTGCTGCTGATTCGCTTTCAGCCTTGATCGGATCTTCTGTGACCTCTTTTGTTGGTGTTCGGTCTTCGTCGATCTCAGGTCGAGGGACGCTACTGCTGAGTTCAGCATAGGTCGACTCTTGCTTGGCGACGTCATTGGTCGTCGGCGGCACCGAAATTATTGATGAGTCTGGCTCAGCTACCGCTGACGAGCCGGCTTCCGGAGCAGTCGAAAGCAATACTGGCTCGCTTTCTGCAGCCTTGACGAGAGTAGCAGGCTCGACTTCTTCCAGCACTAGACTCTTGGTGGAACTGGATGATGCAATTGGCTCGATTTGCTGGAGACCAGCCTCTTGAGCATCCGACGAAATGATTGCCGTCGCCTCTGATTGCTCCTCGGCCGCTTCATCTATATCGGCTTTCTCAGTCTTGGCCAGCTTATCGTGGGGGCTTGAGGCTGCAGGTGCTTCGACTTGCTCTTCTCCCACTTTCGTCTCTGCGGCATCATCCTCTACTGCATCGACTTTCGAATTGTGAGATGCAGCAGCAGTCTCCAAGCCCTTCTGGGCGACGGTCTCGCTTTCCACAGTGTCAGTTGACCTGACCGCTGTGTCGCTCGTCTTGTCAGGCTCGCTCGGAGCGACAGCAACTTGATCCGCGATCTTCAAGACTGATTCGCCCTCTTCAGGCTCTGCTTGCTTGGTGACTTGGGTCTTGCTCGACTCGTCATCTTTCGCATCAGGCTCTTCCGACGTTGCCTCTGTAATCGTGGATACTTGCATTGACAGAGCCGATGTGCGGCCTGATCCGGTCAAAGTGTCAGTTGACCCATCGTCGGCTGTTGATCCGATCTGTGACGCTGGTTGAAGTGCTGCTAGTTTTAGGCTGTCATTGCTGAGACTGGCACGAGCTGAGCCGTGACCTCTCTCTTTCGCCCTGAGCGCCAGTTCTCTCGCCACCGCCTCGTCTCTGGCCTTGTCCGCTATCGAAGTTGATCGATGAACACGATCACCACCCAGACGAAGCCCTTGCGGGATCGCGCCCTGCTCCAGGAACTGGTCCACCTCGTCGTCACCAATGTCGACATTGCTGAGTCCTAGCGATGCAAACAGGTCGTCAATGTTGTCCTCGCTGACAATGTGCTTCATCCGACTCTCCTCCATAGCATCATCCAGGTTCTTTCCTTGCGATACAGCATCACGCAACAACGCCCCAGACGTCTTTCGATTCGATGTGAGTGCAGCAGCCTCGGCCGCGAGAGCCCGAGTTGATCTCTGAGTGGCCGAATACCGTGCCATTGGTGAAGCACGCGTGGCCGAGCTAGCTGATGGACTCGGTGAGCCAGACGGCATTCTCTGATGCGAGGTGGTGGGACCCATCTTAGCCAGACGCAGAGGCTTGATAGCCGCCTCCGTGGACGGCACGTACTTCTTCTCGGATGACGACGAAGATAGCTCGGATGGTAGCTTGCCGATGTCCGCGAGCAGCGCATCAACATCAGCATCGTTCAGCTCGTCTTCCTTGATATTGAGCGAGGAAATGAATTGGTCTGCATCGGGTTCCTTCCAGCGTCCAGCGCCTTCAGAGGCGTAGGGAAGTGTTGGGTATAAGCTGGGATCCTTGGAGCTGATTGCAGATTGCGCAGGGTGAGGGGCTGTGGGAGTGGAGGATGCAGCCGCTGGCGTGACGCCGAGAAAGAGCTCGAGCTCGCCAAATTCGACGGCCTCTTCAAAGTCGTCGTACGACCCTACCCACTCGTTGTTGACGAGGATACCTGGAAGTTGCGGATCCTTTGCTTTGCGTCGCCATCTGCTCTTGGCATCGTCGTCCGAAGCGAGATCATGGTATACGTAGGGTATCTTCTTGATGGCCAGCACCGAGGTGAAGCGCTCATGACGCGTGCGTACCTTGACGTTGGAGAGGATCGAGGTACTGAAGAGCTCCACGGTGGACCCCGCCATCGTGACGTCTTCCAGAATCTTGTACTGCCGGTGAGCTCTGACACTATCCTGGCGCCTAGAGGTGCGTTGATGAGAATGGCCGTCGAGATTGAAGGAGCCTGCTGTATGTCCAATTCACACAGCATACACGCAAGCTTCCCGTGCAGGGGCATGGTCCTACCATGAGTCCTTTTCTCAGCGTGGGCAGGGCCGTGCGTAACACGAATGCGTGTGCAGCAGGCACATTTTCGTAGTTCTCCACACACACACACACACGCAACACCCAGCCAGACCCTTTCGGGAAGCTCTCACTCGGGACTCGACATTCTCGGACGACAGGAACACGCGACTCGGAACCGATTCAGAGTGTCGGCTTTAGAAGGAATGGATCGGGACTCTCAGGCTCCACGGGAAGCTCGAAGAGTTGCGAGTCGGACCGCCCGCATTTGAAATCAATCGCGAGAAATGTAGCCTCAAACCGGCAGCACAGCGCAGTCCGATTACCAATCCAAGCCTCGACCCAAAAGCGGCGCTTGTTTCGATTTCTATTTGGATTGGGAAAAATGGACTCAATCGAATTCAATCTCCCTAGCAACTCGTACTCCACCTGTAAGTCAGTTCAACCCAAACTTGAAATTGCTAAGGTCCAACCTGCAAGATGAATTCGAATCATTTCATTCAATTTTATTGCTTTGGTACGCAGTGACGCGCCGCAAGACTTCAACTGTGACTGGAATTTCAACCTTGATTTGATGTGAAATCCAAGTCCAATTCGAGATCGTCGAGAGAGGGGGAGAGAGAGAGAGAGAGAGAGAGAAGAAGAAGGGCGTGCACACCGCGAACACCCTGAGCGAGCGACAACAGATTCAGAGAAAGAGAGAGAGAGAGAGAGAGAGAGAGAGAGAGAGTTTGGCGGTCATCTCGCGATTTTCTTCTTGCGATTGAGTTTGCTATCTCTGCCGTCCCTCCACGCTGCAGAATCCTTCGTTAACATCACCTATCACCACTACCATCACCTCTATCATCCGTCATCACCTTTCGCCTTTTGCGTCAGCACACATCACAATGATCGGCCAGAACGTTGCTCGCGCCTCCCGAAGCGGCCTCCGCGCCGCCACCCTCCTTGGCCGACGAACCATGGTCACCCAGGAAGAGCGATGGACTCTCGAGACCGCCCGCAACGCTGGCTCCTTCATCGAGGGCCCCAACAAGGTCCAGCTCAGCCACGTCGTCCCCAACATTGAGGCCAGCTGGAAGACCCTCTCCAAGGAGGAGCAGTATGGTATTTTCCGTCAGTTGGAAGAGCTCCAGAGGAAGGACTGGAAGGAGCTCAGCGTCGATGAGAAGAAGGCTGGTAAGTATCAGGCAGCACAGCACACAACCATTCCTCTCTCTTGTCGCCAGCCGCAGCACAACTTGCAGATTACTACATGGATCCACGGGAGATCGATCCGAAGGGTGCTGGTACACAGACATCACCAGCGGCGAGGCGCTTTCCACTACCTCAACACGCCTATCTTCGCCGTATCTTCATCCTCCGCGAATCCATGATCGACACCCGCAGTCCAGACTCTGCCTGGCTACCGCACATCCGTTTAGGTACCGACCAACGAACACGTCGCTGACCATCCTGCCACTTTGCATTGCACTACATCTACAGCTTACTTTGTTTCGTTCGGTCCCCACGGTCCCCGCAAGCCCATCACTGCCTCCGGCCAGGGCGCCAAGACCTTTGCCGGTGTCGTTGCCGCTCTCGGTGTCACCACTGGTGTCTACTACCTCATGCGCTCCAACGGTAAGTTTGTCCGCCTTTCCGTCACATCAACCCTGTGGCGCAAATACTCATTCTACATCCTTTCCATCCGTTACCCTCTTACCAATAACAGGTGGCGCCCCCGTCAAGACCATGACCAAGGAGTGGCAAGAGGCCTCCAACGAGATCGCCCTCGAACAGAAGCAAAACCCCATCACTGGTATCGCCAGCGAAAACTACAAGGGCCCGGGCCACGTTCAGTCCGCATAGGTCTGATGCCCCAACTCTGTCACATACGCCAAAATATCATTTCTTGTTCAAACACACACACATACATCTCTCTCTCTCTCCCTATCTTGTCTCACATGCGCCGTCTTTTGCAGGGAGGAAAGACAATCTAGATCGATTTTGCAAAGCATCCGTTACCGCGCTCGCCCGCCCGTACGCACACAACATAGTGCACGACACACAGCACACTGTCTCGTTTCGAACGCCAGGATCAGGATTAGGTCTAAACAAACTTTTGCGTATCACAGCATAGCATCGTCACAGCTTGGAGGAGGGCTTGGGAGCATCATCCAGCAAATGGACGCCCGTCAGCTTGCTCAGCTGCGCAAGCGCTGGGGTCGAGTCGCTCGAGTCCACGCCTTTTGCGCCCGTGGAAGCCCAGAGCACACGGATGCATCGCATAAATCCGGATTCAGGTCAGCTCTTTGGATCGTTTGTCGAGATGTCGTTCATGGAGGTGCCAGCGCTCGAGCGTAGCAATTGCGATGGGATATGGTTCAATGGAGGTAGGGGAAGGGGACTTACGGATGGTGGTGATGCCGAGCTTCTGCGCAGACTTGAGATTCGGTCCGATATCGTCCAGAAAGACCACATCAGATGCTTGCACTTTGAGCAGGTCCAGTGCGTGCTTGTAGAATTCCGGGTCGGGTTTCCTGTTGTCCACGCCCATGAGAAGAATCGTCAGCGTCCACTTTGTCTCTCCAGGTTCCGAATCAGGGTCGTAAACGGAACGTACCTCTTGCCAACGACAGCGCTTTCGATGTAAAAATCAAACATCTTGCGCAGCTCATAGTGAGACTGACCCAGACCGAGGTGCTCCAGCTCTTCCTCAAGCGAAGGCGCTTTCAAGGCAGACCCTTGGGCGTCACTGGGCACCTCGGTAGGGGGAGCAAAGTTGTTGGTCAATGCGGCGATCGTAAACTTGCCAGATGCTGGTTTTTGAGACAAAGGACGGTGGCGAGTTAGCGCTGCTCGCATTGAAGCTTCGCATGAAAGCTTTGTCCTGATGTCCAGCTCGTACATGCTCACCTTTCAGCCGCGTGATGGCGGTACGCATCTTTGGATCGACCTGACTCGAAAATCGCATCATCTGACCGAAGAGCTGTGACCGGCATAAAGGAACCGGAGTCAATTTTCACCGTCAGGGTGTAGAGCAGCCGAAGTGGAGGATTAAATGCTTACTTCTCGTCCGTCAACGTGGAGCTTGGTTGGAAGCTTTGGAACCTCTGTACCAGTGGCCACCAACCAAAGAGGAAACAATCAGTGTCCGGCTCGTTGTATGTGCTCTTTGCCGGGCTGCGGAATGTTGGAAAGCATACCATGACCTCGACTCTTGCAGAATTTAGTGTACGCCTCGTTGTTCTTCTCGACATTGCTCAGCTCCTCTCCGAAGCGACGATAGAAGGTGTATAGATCCATCTCGCTTCGTTCGAATTTCTATCACCGTTTTCGGGAGCATCAGATCGTGCACCCCAGTCATAGAGTGTCAATTGGCTGCACACAGTCCGTTTGTGGACCAGGCACATGCGACGCTGTGCAACTCACCTGAAACGCTCCGCCGTGACCTTGGGCTGTGATGGCCACGTTCAAGTACTGAAATGGGAGGCCATGTTCTTTCTCATACCTTCAAATCCATCCAGCTGGCTGTCAGTAGCGCTCTGAGCGTCATCATGTCAATGCAGGAGCATCTCCCTGTGAAGGTGTCGACTTACTTGTTGATCGCAAACAGCGGGCTGCCCACCACAACTCCGCCAATGTCAAAGATGACTGCTTTGAATGTCATCCTATTTGCTGTTAATAGCTTGTCCGTTGTTCGGATGAGATGTCAGGATGCTGGATGTTCTCTGAAGCTGTTGCGAGATGGCTGGGACATGTGCTCAAAGGTATGGGGATGTTGGTAGCTGCACACCGGACGAAATCCGGTTTAGAGTCTCCATGCCGGAAGTCGGGTAAATGAAAACGCCGAGCCACTTCTCTTTGCGCGTTGCCCCAAGTCAAATTTCCAAGCAAGCGATAAGTTGCTTTGTGTCATCGCTTCTGACCCCACACAACACTTTACATCGCAGTGCTCCTCTGCGCTTACGATGCTTGGCATTAACAGCTACAAGAATGACTACCTAGGATCATGTCTGGAAGCGCTCGTGAACTTGATTTGGCCAGTAACCTGTCAGCGAAGGCTTGACAACAGGCCTTCTTGTGAAGTACAGGCTGGCAAAATGCGCGATACGCGGTCAAGATGGTCGAAACCCGCTCTTCGCGCTGATTTTGAAAATTCTCGAGATCGCACGACTGATCGTGGTCTGAGAAAGGTCCAAAGCGTGAATCATCTTGCTAGGGCCGAATTTTACAAGTCAGTGTGTACAACGCAAGCAGATTTGCGATGGTCAATGTTATGACTGCAATTTTATCCTTCTTCGAAACAACAAAACATAAAAGTCACCCTTCGAAGCCCTCTCCGTAGCCATCGAGGGTCACTTCAAACCGTTCGATGCACTGGCTTCCACTAAAAGCGTCTTACAGTGTTGCGCGCGAGACGCAAAAAGGATGTGCTGTTTCGTTCAATTGAACATAACGTCAGGTCAACCCTGATGGCATTGTAAGAAAGAAATAAGTTATTCGACGTGCTGACCAAAGAACAGGTCCAAAAAACTTGTGAGGTCTCTGAAAGAGGGACAACTTACATTCGCGGACCCACCCGAGCACCTGAACCCGATCAGTTGGGTGCTCAAGAGATCACGGACGGTTGCCTGCGTGGTTGCTTGGAAAGCTTCGCAGACGCAATTTTGCCTTCTTACGACATGGGTTTCATGTATTTGATTCTGAATGAACGAAAAATCCGTCGCGAAGCCCTCGAAGCCAACCCGGGTGGCTACAGTGGGAAGCCAGCCAATCGGGGGTGGCTTTGAGGGTGGCATCGTTGTGAAGCCACCCGGGATGGCACAGGGGGTGGCTTCAGGTTGGCAGTTTCTTTTTCCTTTGGGATAACTTATCAGTGTGGTTTCATGGCGGTTTTCCTGTTTGAGGGTGTGATTTGCGAAACCATTCAAGATTGGTTTGCGTAAGTATTCCATAAAAGAGACAGACCAATTAAATTATCGGGCCTTCGTCTGTATTTTTTTGCAAAAAGGTCTTGGCTTTTGTCGAAATTTCGTAAATTATGCACGAAACAGCTATTGAGATGCCTGAACTTTAACGCCTCCTGACTTAACTAAATCATGAATGATATCTCAAAAGAAGCATCAGGGGAACATCCTTCACGAAGCCATATTTGAAGCCACCTCCGATTTTGCTGGCTTCGAGATGGCTTCTTGCTGTAGCCACCCACCGAAGCCACCCGGGGTGGCTACTTTGCGAAGCCAGCCAGATCGGGGGTGGCTTCAAGGGTGGCTTCGAGGGTGGCTTCATGACGGATTTTGCCTTTTTTTAGGCTATGAATCTTTAAGATAATCCATTAATTGGCCTTAAAGAGTACACCGTTAATGGGCCTGACCCCTTCATGGGCCAGTCACGTCATGACTTTGCTAAATAAATAAAAAAAATGACACAGAACTTAAGCTTTTTTGCCGAACTGAAGTTGAACATTTTTGCACCAGTCAGAAGACAAGATCGTCGATGGGACCGCTTTCCTGCAATTCTAAGAAAACACCTTTGCCCTCTGAAGTGCAAAATCGCAGTTCAAATCATATCGTAAAAAAAAGAAAAATCCGTCATGAAGCCACACACCCGGGGTGGGTGGCTTCAAGGGGTGGCTTCATGACGGATCCCCGCTCCCACCCCGATGCACATATCTCACGCTAGCATTCATATCCTAAAAAAACAAAAAAGAAAAGTCGGAACCCGGAACCACCCGAGCAACCATCCTGGGTGGTTGCTCTCGAGGAGCCACCCCGCAAGCACCCCCGATCTAGGTGCTTGCTCTGGGTGGCTGCTCAGTGGAGCCGGTTGCGAGGGTGGCTCCGGGGTCCGACTTTTCCTTTTTTTACGATATGAATCGTTCAAGTGGGACCTTTTGGGAGTTTTCTTAAACATGCTCATTCAGCATATCTGCATTTCTTCGAACAAAATGAAAATCCTGTTAATTATTCGTAATTAACCGTGTGTTGTGGGTGTGTAGTGTCCTAGGGCAAGTATCTTCTTGGAGTTGACAAGTCAATCTTGGAGATTTGGTAAGACTAGTTAGATTGGACAAGGGAAGGAAGCAGATTTTGCTTCCTTTGAGGAGTTCTATTACATGAGTGAGCTATCCTATTATCTTCCCTTTGCTCTGCTCCCTGTAGCAGTGGGGAAGTGCCTCTTCTATCAAGCCATGCCTTGTATTCCTCCTTCCTGTTTGGCTGTATTCTAATTCTTCCTGGAGAAAAGTTTTGTCTTTGTTCTTCTCCCAGGATATCTCTGGGATACCCAGGAGAATTTGACCACATGGATTGGGAGATCTAACCTAGATTGCAAATATCTTCTAACAAATCCCATCACAAAGCCATCTTTGAGGCCACCCTGGGTGGCTTTGTGACGGATTTTTTTTTTTAGTTCAGGATGTCAATCATATCAAGAAAAGTGAGAACTTGCACAGGAATCACCCCAGGTGGGTGCTCTGAGCAACCACATGGCAGAAGGTATTGATGATCTAGGTCAGAGCTCCTGATCTCAATGGTCAACTTCTCCTGGGTATCATGGAGAGGTCCAGGGAAAAAGAATGAGTAGACAAAACCTTGCTCCTGGATGAATCAGAATACAACCAATCAGGAGTGGTGGATCTTACATTGAGGTAGCACAGGTTCTCCAGGGCCCATCTTGTGCAATGCCTCTGCAGCCATCTGGTCCCTGATAGCTTTCCACCCAAACAAGGAGCCCTCTTTGCAGGATTCCTTGTTGCATTTGTTACTTGGTTAGCTCACCTGGGCCAACAGAGTTGTTTGCACACCTTGAACAAACCTCTTGTGTTCTCCACTGTACTTCACAACCTAACCATACCCTAGTTTGCATTGTCCTGACACTGGTCACCTGCAGACATTCTCCACAGTGGTCTTGCAAGATCTCATGGTTTTCACAATGGTAGTGTGGCTCACTCATGTAAACAGAACTCCTAGAAGGAAGCAAGGTCTGCTTGTTTTCCTTGTCCAGTCTAAATGATCTCAGATGCCTGCTCTAGGCTACCACATGTCCAAGCCACTTGACTAGTCACACATTGTCTAACAGGAACCACCCTGGATGGGTGCTTTGAGCAACCACCTGAGCATCCATCCTCACAGCTTGCTTCCCCACAATTCAGCACTTTTCTCAGGCAGTAAATTTTGTCAGTAGTGCTTCCAAAGCAGCAGAATGAAAGTTAAGGAACAAGTTGTGAGTGAATGACCATATTGATGTTCAAGATTGGCAGAGAGATTGTTGAGGTTGGCAAAGTTTTGTTGAGTGCAGTGCAAGTGCAGTGCGTGTCAATTGTGGTTGTAAAAGTCAAAATAGCAACAGAGGGTGATTGGTCAATCTGTCAACGTTGGCAGAGAGAAACAGTCACACTTACCCTACAATTTCATCACCAAATAAAGACAGCAACAATGTCAGCAATGTTGTCAAAAGTACAACAGCAACCAGACCAGTGTCTGCCAAATCGACGAGGCCCATTTCTCAGAGTAAAAACTTCTGTAACAACATGCAAGCCACCTCAACAATACCAAAGTAACGTAATTACAGTAGTACCGACGCGTTCTCTGAGCTTAATTTTCAGTCTGATGGTAGTACTCGGTGTGATCGCGAGCTCAGCAGTCTGTGAAGCAATTTGAGTCAAACTTCAATGGTGTGTTCCTGAGATGCTATGATACATGTTGAGCCAAACAGAATCAAAGTCGGACATGTGATGAGCTTGCTACTGGCATGATATCAAAGAATCCGAAGCCACCAAGGTCATCGTCATTGATGGCGTCAAGAGACAGTTCAGGATCGATATTGTTGGTGAGATTTGGCTCTGCAGGTGTAGCAGAGATGGTCGGTGATGCCGAGAGCCCTTTGTCGCCATCAGGAACTGCTTTGTTGCCACCAGAGACTGCCTCGGCCTCCTCAGCCTCCTCCACCTCCTCCTCCTCTCACTGCTTCCCTCCAGTGTTCCTACCCTTGTATGCTCCCTTTCCCACCAAATGCTGCTCTGCTTCCGCCCTCGTGATCATCTTTGTCCGTGTCAATACCCTTTGATCACCATCCTTCCTCTTCTTGCCCCTCCTCGTTGATGTTCTGTTCCTCCGCTCCAGCTCCGATCACAACAAATTGACCTCAACCCGAGAAGCTGCAAGTGCTGCTTCTGTCTGTGCATGTGCTTGTGAAATCGAGTTTCCGAGCTTTCGGGCTTCACGTGGGTCCTGTTCCTGAGCTAGTACGGCAACAGTGGTTTCGAATACAGTCCATGAATTTGGTACAGCACGTTCCTGCAGCGGCTGTTGGTGTTGCCATGTTCCTGACCCGGGTAGTCGGTCAAGAACCTTATTTGCACTCGGATTAAGCGTTATTCCGCTGTCGGAGAAGGCCTTCCGGGCTCGTGCCTGCGTCAGAACCTTCTCTTGTGCCTGGGCGTACATCGTCACAAACATCGGCTTATCAATGTTGCTCACGTGGGTTGCGGCGTCCGAGATCAGACGCTTGACGGAAGCCAAGAGTGGGCCAAAGATTGAGACATCCAGAGGTTGCATTACGTGGGTTGCATGAGCTGGAAGCAGGAACGGAATGATGTTCCTGTTCCAGCAAAGGTCGAGGAACGGCTCGCTTGTGTGAGACTTGTGGCCGTCGATGATGAGCAAGCGCCAAGTTGATGGCGTCGACGGCCTTGTCTCTGGCTCAAAGATGGTTTTGAGCCATTTGAGGCCAAGTGCATGTGATGTCCAGCCATTGTTGGTCTTTGCAAACCTCCAGGAAGCTGGTACACCTTCCATACGCTGCTGTTCCCCGACTGTGTGTACCCGGCCTTTGGTGATGATAAGCAGCGATAGTACCTGACCGCCGCTTCCGATGCACTCAATTATAGTTGCCGATTCTCTTGTTCCTGGCTGTGCCTTGTACCGAGCTGCCGGCTTGCCGGAAGGCACAATGATCCGCTCGCTTCCGGCCTGACCAAACATGAACCCTGTCTCATCCATATTGAAAACGTTTGTGGATGCTACATGATACTCACGCATGATCTCAGCCAGACGAATGAACCATTCTCGTATTACAGTCTCAGTGGCTCCGGAAAGCCGGGCATTGTCCAGGCACCGAGACCAATGGGACCAAATTGTCGGGTGCTGAAGCAGGAACGCCTGCAGCCACGTGTGTGTGACGTCCGGGGCTTGGCAACGAGCAGGATTGGAACAAATGATATTGCTGGCATGCTCACGGAGAAGCGCCGGTGTCAGGGCAAAGCCGCTGCAGGCACGACGCCGGATGGACTCAAGCAAACCCAACTCTTCGGTTGGAGTCAGGCGTTGCTGGTTGTTCTGAGCCCAGACTTTTGGCTGATGGCCTTGCCTCCGGTGGCGCAAGCTCGCTTCTGGAACATTGTTTGCTGCTGCAGCCTGTCGGATGCTGTCATGCTGTCCATTGTCAAGCTCTGAAGATGCTTGCTGCAGCCGAACCTCACGTGTGTCGCGATCAGCCGCTGATGCCGCTCGGAAGGCCACAGAGCGCTTTGAGAAAGGTCGTTGCGGCATGCTGGTGACCAGAAATGCAGTAGAATAAGGTTTGATTGTGGAATTGAGTGGTATTGATGGTGAATGCGATGATGATGAGGGGTTCCGGAAAGTCGGATGGTGGGTCTCATGCAGGCTTCGGACAAACACAGACGCGATCATATGGGGGTACTGACATCAGATTCGGTGGGACTCGGAAATGACTCAGCGCGTCGGTACTACATATGCGTCGGTACTACTGTAATTACGTTAATGGCAGCTCATCATCCACTTACACGCCGTTTCAAATACCAACCCTTCAAGCAAGGCAACAAGAGAAACCAAATCCAAAATTCCCACCCACTCAAGAAGAAACAAAAATGCGATTGCGAACGAGACAAAGAAGCAATACAACATTCAACCACTAAAACCACCCCTGATCATCATCATTGTCCTTTTTCTGTTTGCCTCGTTTAGCATCGTGGTTGTGATTGTAGTTGTTGTGGCTCGCACTGCTGTGTTGGTCCGAGTTGGCGTCTTGACCGTCTATGCGTTTCATGAGATCTCCCCAGGCTGTGGCTTCGAATGATTCTATGACTGGTGATGCGCGCATTTCGAGATCCTGTAAAGAGGGTTGGGAGGGGGTGAGTGTTAGGGTCGGTGCCGTTGCTGCTGCTGCTGTTGAGGAGAAGGAGCCGGCGGGGATGCCAAGAGTTGGCAATACTGGCCGAGAGGATCGACTCGGGCTCTCGTGTACGAGAATCGTAGGTACGGATTCGTTCTTGTGCATCTCATCCCGCAAGGCAAGGAATCGGCGTCGCCAGTAACCCATCTGCAACAACCCCCGAACTCTGTCCAGCCTAATACGATGTTCGATCTGCTCGACGAGGTCTTTTCTTTCAATGAGCTCTTCGACGTTGAGCGCTTCGGTTTCGTCTACGAGCTTGGTGCGTGCCAGGAGCAGTAGCATGTCGGTGAAGGAGATGCCCTTGCGAGGATGCATCAGCATGACAGCTTCGTGGTACAAGCGGTTAAAACGCTCCCTACGCATGTGCAGTTCCTCGGCATCTACGGCAGACAGAGCCTGGGCCAGACGTTCGGCATCGGTCTGCGGTGCTCGCACTTGCACCTGCTCTGAAGAAGGGGAAGGCCACACGAATGCACCTTTCCCATCCTTGTCCTTCCCACTATCCCGCATCGGAGACCGCAATGGTGATGAAGCATTCTTGAAAAAGTCGAAAGCACCTTTGGTCTTGCCACCAGGTGATGGGCCAGGCGAAGCGCCTTCTGTTGCCAGTACAGCCTTGAGCGACTGCAACCTACACTCTGGCGGGTACAGGCTGACCTCGAGCGCACCTTTGACCGATCCGAGGAACGGAACAATCTGATCTTTCTGGATGTATCCCTTGCGGTGGCGGTCAAATTCAGCCCAGCTGCTCTTGAAGTGGCGAATGTCCAAGGGAGACAGCATCGCCTTGCTTCCGAGGTCAAAGATGTAGGAGAAATTTTCGACGACGGTACCCGTAAACATGTTAAGGAAGATGTACATCGAGATGACGTTCCAACCGATGAACAATGCATAGGCCCATGCTTCGCTGCCGCAATCGGTCATTAGATAGTTGGCCGATGGCGTGCACTGGGGCGGCGAGACGGTATAGTCGTGCATGAACGAGTTCCATCCTTCACCCGTAGAGATCATGCTGAGGAAGACCATCGATCCGATCATCGTCGAAAAGTTTTTCGAGTAGGTCTCATTGGGACCCCACTTCGTAAGACCAAACACCTCAATCAGCATGATGGCCCAAACCAGAAACATGGTCAACCACAGCAAGAATAGACTGAGAATGGCGGGCAACGATGCAAACGCCGTCTTGAAGAGCTGATTGAGCGCATGATTCTTTTGCACCAGCTTGAGCGCGACGCAGGTCAAGAAGAGCTTTTGAAACTGAACGACCGTAGAACCACCGCCAGTGTTGGTCAGCAGCGGAAGCGTCGTGGCGAGCGTTCCAGATACCACAAACAGATCGTAAAGATTCCAAGGATTCTCCCTATAGCTTCTCCAGCCCAGACCCAACAAGCGTGCCACAATATCCAAGGCATAGATGCCAGTATAGCCAAGGTAAAGCGCGTCGCGAAGCTGATTCGCCCAAGCAGGGTCAGTGTACTGCTGCGTCATAAGCGTGATGAGAGTAGCCAGATACACCATAGTCATGGCTCGACTCCACCATCCGTTCTTGTTGAGCATCCGATCGTAGCACCACGCCCTGATAGCCTGCGAAGGACGGCGCTTGGGTCTCTTGGAAGGTCGCTGTCGAAGAATCAACCTGCGCAGGTCGACCCACTGCCTCTGTCCTGCCGTCTGGAACGCAGCTCCCGAGAAAGTCTGGAAATTTTCGATGATGACCGAAACGAACAGCGTCAAAACGGTAGTACTTCCGACGAGATTGTAGATGAGGAAGAAGAGCGCGTTGACCTGGCGATTATCGTTCTGCAGCTGCTGATCCCTACCTGCGACACTCATGGCGGCCGTCATGACATCGATCCAACCCTCGAGCGAGATGATCTCGAACAGAATGAGCAGAGCACCCTTGAAGTCGTCAAACGAGTAAACGCTGCCTTTGGTCGGATTGCGCCACACGCGTGGAGCGAGAAAGTGGAAGTCGCCTGGCGAGCTCACGTATTCGCCCGCACAGTCGAACTTGCTCTGAATGGCATTGGATCCATCGTTGCACGAGTAAAGCAGACCTGCGAACAAGTTCTGACCCCACACAGCATACGGAATGATGTAGAGGATCGACAGGATCGATGCGTCGAGGATCCGTCCTGCACCTGCAATCATGACCGCGTGGAAGGTGTCTCGCATGAGCGACGAAAGATTGATAAGCCTCAGCGCACGGAAAGCTTTGAGAGCACGGGTGAATCTCGATACACCTCCAATGACCGCCAGCTCGGTGATGACGTTGACCAACAGCGTCGTCAGGACAAAGAGATCGAGCGAGTTCCAGACGCTGAGCACGTATGCATTGGGAGTGAAAGCCAGACCATCGGCGATTGTCTTGACAAAGAATTCTGCCAAGAACAGCGACGACAAACTCAGCTCGAGAATCGAGAACCACGAGGCTCGAATCAGGCCATACTTGGCATAGTAGTCTCGTCGATAAACGGGCGTGGCGATGGCGGCAGAGACGACCGAACCGACAATGCCAAGAAAGACCAAGATCTGGAAGAGCTTGTGTCGATAGGGCGAGACGGGCCTACCAAAGAGCCTCTCTCCATGCGACGAGGGTACCAGACTCTGACAGAAGCGTCGAAATTTGTTGTGGTTGGAGAAGAGGAAATATGACTTGTCGTACGAGGGATGCGAAGCGATAAAGCGGGCCTGCTGAATACGTGCATCGCTGTAGGAGCGAGGCAGGAAAGCTTTCGACGAAGGGTCGCCACCCTCAGAATGGAGACCAAGATCCGAGCGCATTCTTGCCAACTTCCTTTCGGTTGCAAACTGATAGGCTGCTTGGTCAGCAGGATCGGCGTCGTAAGCCGAGCTTGGACCGCCAGGGTGGAGCATGTCGTCAGCATGGATGCTACTACGCAATCTGCGGGCCTGCAAGTTGTCAAGCGGTACCACTTCATCCGGCTGATCTAGACGCAGCATTTTGCGAATCGTCTTGACTGTGCGATGCGCCGTGGCAGTCGAGGTGTCCATGACATGATGAAGAGAGATCGGACGTGACTTTTTCTCCTCATCGGTGCGCTTGTTGAGTCCAGATCCTCCGACAATCTTGCTGGTCTGCCCGCTAGTACTACCACCGTGATCACTTCGCCCATGTTCCGAGGCGCCAGACCCTGCGTGTGCTGCGTTGCGCCGCTTGAGCCAGCGATACGGACTGAGCCTGTCAAGCAGACGAGCCGTGAAGGAGGATTGCGGAGGCTCGTTGCGACGGAGGTACTGTTCCAATTGCTGCTGGCGCTTTTCGTGCTCAGCGACGCTGAAGTTTTCGTTGATGACGGCAATGAACATTTGCAGCACGATAAAGTTGGCAAAGAGGAACCAGCCCGAGAGGAAGATGGCGGCAACAGCAGCTTGCTTGAACTCCACCTCGCTCGATGTAGCACTGAAGAGCACATCGGTCCAGTTCTCTGAGGTGAAGATCTGGTACATGGCAAGAAACGAGTTGAACGAGTGCTTGAACGTCATTTCGGTCCAGTCGCCCTCGCTTTCTTGCGGGATGTCTCCTCGGAAGAGCTGCGTTGCGATCAAAGAAGCAAGCCCAACCATGAGCAACAGGAACAAGACCATGTTGAGTATCTTGTTGAGCGAGCCAAAAGCGCGAACGAGCAGCACGCGCATTCGTGGGATCGCGGCAATGACTCGATAGAACCTTGCGAGCTGGAAGAAGGTGAGCCAGGGATATACCTGCGAGTTCTTGATGACGGGAATCTGGATGATGCTCGTCACGAGAGCCAAGAACAAGTCGGCGCGATTCTGTTTGGACGAGAAAAATCCACGCCAGTCTCCATCCAGCACAAAGGCAAGGAAGCGCATGGCGATCTCAAAGTCGAAGGCGAGGGTAAAGTAGAGCTCGACTCTGGATCGCTTTTGTAACTCTCCTGGTTGAAGATACGTCGCACGAGATGCTTGAATACCAAGATCAAAGATGATGGCGAGGATCCAGAGGTACTTTGTGAAGCTCCAGACTCGCTTGAATCCAACTGCAAGACTCTTGAGTCTTCCTTTTGCAAGAGGTTGCTTTTCGTCGTCTGTAGGCTTGTCTTGCAACTTTTGATCGGCGAACGCACTGCGCTGGGTACGTGCAGTCAGAGTGGCAAAGCTGTTGGTGATGACGGCGACAAACAAGTTGGCGAGCCAAAAGTTGAGAATGATGATGCCAACGATAAAGTAGATGCAGGAGGCATAGTAGTCGGCGTCGATCATGTCGTACATGGTTTGCGACCAGTTGTTGGAAGAGATGACAATGACGACTTGGAGGAGGGAAGTGAAAATGTTGTCAAAGGACTGCGTATTGCTCTGCGGGTTGGCGGCTTGCTCCTGGCAGACCTGACCACGGGGACAGATGAAGCCTTTGGGAGACGTGCCGGAAGGAGAGCCGTTGATGAGGACGTGCCCGAGCTTCTGACCAGAAGTGCTAAAGTAGCCACCACACAGTTGAGAAAGGGTCTTGTTGTTGCCCGGCTGGCCGTTCAGATCGCCCACCCAAACACAGTTTCTAAGATATGATCCTTCGAAACTCTGAATGCCAATGATGCCAAATAGCAACATGGCAAAGCCGGTGAAGAAGGTGACGCTGAGCAAGATGAAGGCGGATGTTTTGAGGGAGTGCAAAATGGTGGTGGTACCGCTGGTAGCGGTGAGCAGTCGAGCGCACCGAAGAACGCTAAGTGCGCGAAAGATGTAGATGTGATGCGCATTGGTCGACTCCTGGCCGCCGAGGGCCAGAGCAAATGCGACCCAGAAGGAGACGACAGCGACGAAATCGACACGATTCCAGGAATGTCGCAGGAAAGCATGATGCACCGCCTGTACACGCTGCTTTTCAAAGGCTTCGGCGAAGGGCGTCTTTGCATTCTTCCAAAAGGAAGGGACGGTGGATTCGGAGAGAAACATGCTAGTCTCGCTCTGGTTGAGACGTCGACCTGGATGTTGGATCTGGTCACCGGGAACAGAAGTGTGGTATGCCTGCGTCTTTGTATATGAGGACGTGTAGCTGTGATCCGCGTGTGGTGATGGATGTGCTGACTGTTGAGTGGCATAAGAGTCTGTGAAACCTTCGTCACCAGCAAGCACTCTTTGAGCCTTGTGCTTGAGATTATCGCCAAACATGCCAAGAGTGTTGAGAGTGTTGGATCTAGACATTTGGCGCCGATGCTCTGAGAGAGTGGACATTGTCTGTTTTGCATCGTGGTGTTCAGGTGAGGCCCGTGTAGCTGTGGCCTTGGGTGCAGCATAGAGCGGGGGCGGGTTGATGATGAGTCCCGATACGACGATGCGGGCGATGATCTCGATTGTATAGATGCCAAAGATGGCGAGCAGAATATAGTCGGTAATGCCGCCAAAGTAGTGAGCTGGTCTGGGTTTGTTGTAGACGCTCTGAGCGGACTGGACGACCAGGGTGACAGTGTTGGCGAGGATGAGAAGCAGAATGAGGGGTTCCATCCACCACTGAATGAGTAGATTTGCGAGCGACTTGCGAAGACGGCTGTTGGGACCGCAGATACCGAGACTCTTGCCACGCAGTAGCTGCAACTCGTGTGTATCTGGAGTGATTGTATCTGCGGTGCTAGGATGATCTGGATGAGCTGTGCCGGATGAATCGCTCTCTTGGGCATCGTGATCTGTGAGGGGGACATGGCCATGTTGATGATGGACGACTCGACGACTGATGCGCCTGATGGATTTGGTGAATCTATTGAGACCTGATTTGGCTTTGTCGAGATTGGATGAGGAGAGATGCCCTGCAGTGGCATAGACGTCTGCACTGGACTTGAGACGAGTGTCGGCGTGTTCGAACTGGTCAGGTGAGGCTGTACGTTGGAAATTGTGGATATCTGACTGGTGATAGCGCACTGAAGGTTTTGGGATGCCATCTTGGTGGTTTGTGAGGATGGCTCTGTCATGATCCTCAGTGGTATAAGTAGCATCGGATTGGCGACTCAGACCAAAGTTGATTTGTTGACTGCTGGAGGAGAGCGGGATTGAAGTTGAAGCATACATGCTAGCCAGGGGGAGAGATGAGCTGCGACGTGGAAGGGCGTCTGATGGTGTGGGAGATGGGAAGCTGGCCTGGTGAGATTGAGGTGAAAGGTCGAGTGGACCGCGAAGAATGCCTGCGTCGGAGGCAGAGGTGTTGTGCTGATGTGAAATTGAGCGGGGTTGTGAGGCATGGTGTGAGGGTGATGGAGCTGATCTAGCTTGATCGTCGGTGGTATTCCAGCTAAGTCTCCTCATGAGGCGTTCATCGTTTGAATTGAGGAGAGGGCTTTGTGCGAAAGACGAGGTCCAAGCCGGGAGTGTAGCATTGGAAGCACCGGTGGGAAGATCTGGCATGTCGACATTGCCATAATAGTAAGAGTTGATGTAGATTTCCGAGTTGTGAGAGGGTATACTGCTTGCGCTGAACGAGTCTCGAGGATTTGGTGAAGTGGGACAACGTATTGGTTCAGTGGTCGGAGGATGCAGGTGAGATGGAGCATCGGCATCAGCGGCAGCAGCAGCGTCAGAGTCCCTCGATTGACTCATTGTGAATATGTTGCTGTTGAAAGCTGGGCCATGATATCGTCAGGATTCGAGATGGTGGTGGTGGTGGTGGTGGTGGTGGTGGTGATGATGATGATGATGATGGTGCGGATCGAGTTCAATTGAGCTCTGTGTGTGACTTTGTGAAATGAAGGCGGCTAATCCGAATCGAATGACTACACAGAGAATGCAATGCAAGGAACCGCCACATACTCTGTCACTCTCGGCAGAAGGTCCGACAGAAGCACAAGTACAGAAGCACAAGTACTGTACATGCACCCTGAATCTTTGCCTTTCTTTTCAAAGAACCTTAATGTTACACACACTTGCCAAGAACGCACAAAAAATCCGACCGTCAGCGGAATTGCGAAAACCTCGGGGGCTGTATATGCACCTTTCTACAGTACACAAGCACAACTTTGCAAGGCTGTGTCTCACATTTTGTTTGCATGTGGAGTGTTTTTGATGATTGAAATCTAACACTTTGGTAAATTAGGTAGCGCTTAGTAATCGATCAACGAACTGCTGCGCTCTCTCACTGACGCGTTCTTCTCCACTCTTTCTTGCAACTCAAACTGAAAGGCGAACAGACCCACGATCAGACCAACACTCTGTACTCATCATCATCATCTTGCATTCCACTGCGTTTCCTCTTCTCTTTCTATTTCAAACACTTTCAACAACGCAGTCATGTCTTACGATCGAGGTAAGCATTCCCACAACATTGGCACGCTTGTTACCAACAACCACTCTACTCGGACTGACATCTTCTTTTCTAATCACCTATAACAATGTGCAGCTCTTACCGTTTTTTCGCCTGATGGTCATCTGTACGTATGCCAGTGATGCTGTATCGCTACTTTCTCAATCAGACAAAGTATTGACGCCTCTCTGCCTCTCTCTGTGCAGATTCCAAGTCGAATACGCCCTCGAAGCAGTCCGAAAGGGAACTTGCGCTGTTGGTGTTCGCGGTAAAGATGTCGTGGTTCTCGGTGTAGAAAAGAAATCCGTCCTTCAACTTCAGGATCCTCGCACCATCCGCAAAACCGCCATGCTCGACGATCACATTTGTCTAGCATTTGCCGGTCTCACCGCAGATGCCCGCATTCTCATCGATAAGGCCCGTGTCGAATGTCAATCTCATCGTCTTACCGTCGAAGATCCCGTCACCGTCGATTACATCACCCGTCACGTCGCTGGCATTCAACAAAAGTATACCCAATCCGGCGGTGTTCGTCCCTTTGGCATCTCGACTCTCATCATTGGTTTCGACGCCAACGATGCAAAGCCCAAGCTTTACCAGACCGAGCCGAGTGGAATGTACTCGGCTTGGAAGGCAAATGCCATTGGAAGAAGTTCCAAAACCGTACGCGAGTTTTTGGAAAAGAACCACAAGGATGATCTTGGTAAAGAAGAAACCATCAAACTTGCCATCAAGAGTTTGCTCGAAGTCGTCCAAACAGGTGCAAAGAACATTGAAATCGCTCTTATGCAAGGTCACGGTCAAGTTAGGGTAAGTGCTCCTCTCGGCTTGCAAAAGGGAAAGGTGTGCTGACATTTAGATTGTTCTTGTTTCATTGCTTGCAACAACAGAATCTCGAACTCAGCGAAATCGAAAAATTCGTCGAAGAGATCAACGCAGAAAAGGAGGTCGAGGCAGAGAGAAGGAGAAACCGTCTAGCTGCTACCGCTGGTGCACAAGCTTCCATGTCCTAGAGAGAGAAAAAAAAAAGAGAAAATCTTCTGGTTTCATTGTCTTGCTTTCACACACATACGCACACGCTTGTAATTGATTCGGGTTTCTTCACAATTTGCTCTCGACTCGAGTCAAGGTGGTAGCAGGTATCCGAAGAGATCGTGTGACACAAGATTGCAATTGGTTGAGATTCCCCTCAAAAAAGGACGATAGCATCACTTGTATGATCAAGAAGCAAGTCGAATGATTCTTATGCTCCAGTTCAGTATCGCACAAGTTACGTAGTCACTGTATGTACTGTTTAAGATGGTCATTGTTGTAAGAGTTGCAAGCATCTTGGCTCCAAAAGAGCAAGATGTATTTGTAACGTTATTTCTCCTTCCATCTGGGCGACAACAAAGGTTCGTTAAGCTTTTGAAAAAGTATAGGCGACAAGATCAAGAGTTGGCTTGCAAAGATCGATTCTTTGGACATTGCTTGTCTGGCTAAAAAAGAGGATTCAATGTTGACTTTTTTTTGGGTCAGAAAGGTTGATGGAAATGGTCTGTGAATTGCTCTTCGTCTGGCCAAGAGAAGGTAGTGAGAGATTTGCAGCTGGGACCTTCCAATGCCATCGATCCATGGTTTGTATTCTAGCCTTGCAGAGATGTAGCAAGAGAGACAAAGAGAGAGAGAGAGAGAGTCTTTGGATCAGAGCCGATTCCAATGTTTCCAATTTTACTTCTGTCTTGAATCGCCTCGTTGCGCTCTTTGAAAGAAAGCAAGGGGAAGCGGTGCTTACGATGGTGATGAATAAACACATTGTCGTTGATATTAGGTTTTCCTTTCTTTCTTTCTGTCAAATCTCACACATGACTTTGAAATCTGTCTTGCGAGCGACGAACGTCAAGCAAACAATTGAAAGTGTATGCTTTTTGCTTTTTGCATGTGGTTTTGCGAGTCGAGACAAAGCACCTTACAAAGTAACAAGGCTCTCAAGAGACTGTATAGAAATATGTTGAATACTACAACTTTATCCCAGTCGAACTGCCTATCCAAGCCTTTAACTTTGCCCCTGTAGAATGGGTTTTCTGACCTTCTTGCAATGTATTGCTGTCAACCGAGATATTGTTGGAACGATCGGTGAAGACTCCACCTCTACCAAACGCCTCTCCATCATCACCCTGATCATCATCATCATCATTGTTATGAATGTTACGATCTCTCCAAGTTGGAAAACTTTCTTGAGCACCACCTTGTTCAAACACCTCTGTTGAGCTGATGATATTGTTGGTATCCAAATTTCTATGAGGCAATTCATCATCGTCGCTAAAATCCTCGTTCAAAATAAGATTTCGTCTAAAGGAATCCGGAAGTTGTTGAGCATCTTGATCTGCTTGTTGGTCGTTTGAAAGGAAAATAGCTCCATGACTTGACGCATCGTTGGTGGAAGACTCGAGCGCTTCCACAGAGCTAAATCTCTTGATAACTACGGGAATGAGTACAGCAACACATACCCCCACCAACAAGAGAACGTTGCGCAAGGAAAACAAGTTGAAATCATCCGCAGACGTCATCTGATCCAACTTTTCCCCAATCGTTGTATGGATCACACTAACCGCAAAGATTCCAAAGAACGTCGAAAGCCAGAAGAGCCCAAGTGGAATTCCCAGATGCGGAGAGAGGATGTTGACGATGTTATGCGGCGGTAGTGGCATCATTCTAGTTTGCTCATCGTAGAAGTGCATGGGCGGAAAAGGAGAGAAAGAGAAAGAGAGAGAGAAAAAGGTGGTTCAAGTTAGTTTTACAAAGCCGAGAAGATCGGCGCATGTCTGGTAAGATTTGGAAGTTTTCCAAGCACGGCGGTGGTGAGAGGCCGAGCATGAAAGATTTGGGAGGAGAAGGAGGAGGAGAAGATGAAACTTACCTTATGACGATCAAATAGCTCAACAAATTATCCTCATGTTGTGCCAATTTTAGCTTCCAATCGTCTACTCTTTTTTGCCAACTTGGCAAAGCGACTAGAACGACGCCCAAAGTTTTGCTGATTAGATAACAGATGCTTGCACCTGTTGCGACACTTGCGCAAACCAAAGGCAAAGCTATTGGTACTCCAAACAAGGCACCAGCTAGAATGCTCATGTACATGCTTCCTGGGATGGAAAAAGCCTGTAAAAAAATGTAAACCACTATCCAACAAAGGAGGACTTGAGCAAAGTGGGAATGTTTATAATGTTGAAGGACTGTGTTGAGATTTTTGAGATCATCAAAAGATTTTGGTAGTTTAAAGTTTGGTTTGTCTTGAGGATTGATGATTGGTAAAGCTAGCCATAAAGTTGCAACTAGACCGAAAAGGCAGATGAAAAAGAGGATGAAAAGTCGAAGAAGAGCGCCAAGAAGGAGTTGTTTGCGTTGAGCTGCGGTCAAGGTCGGAATAGAGGAGGGCAAAGTTGTAGAAGAAGAAAGTGGACGAGGAATGGCTGACCAGGGATCTTCTTCATCTAATTCAGCTTGAGGATCAGCACCAAAAGCTCGTAAAGTGTGCCGAGATCGAATACTGATCGTATCGGAATTATCACGATGAGTACCATGATCCGAGGTGTCATTGTGGTAAAGGGCGTTGATGGCCGCTTGCTGCGTTGCCGAATCTTTGATTCTGCTCATTATGCCGGTTGAGAACAAGCAAGCAATGAAATACCAAACGCACTGGTGGCGCTTTTAAACGTCAAAGATGGGGAAGTTGCGAGAGAAAAACAGTCGATGACCCCAAGATGAAAGAGATTCGATTCTTCCAAGGTTCGAGTTGAAACAAAAGTTGCAAAGAAGCACCACCTTGTTTGATCATAAGAGTAGAAATACGACGTTGAACAATCGAGACGAATCCAAATCCAAGATCAGTCGTAAAGAGAGATATAGAGCGAGTTGGTAATGACGAAATCGAGTGTATCTTGCCCCTAAGCAGCTGAAGCCTGCCGCTTTCAACCCAAACCACCAAATTTACCAAGACGGATAGATGATGGAAAG
Organism: Ustilago trichophora; assembly: GCA_900323505.1. Lineage (NCBI taxonomy): Eukaryota > Fungi > Basidiomycota > Ustilaginomycetes > Ustilaginales > Ustilaginaceae > Ustilago > Ustilago trichophora. Next base: position 536,711 of record OOIN01000031.1, read on the forward strand.
CGGTTGATATCCACAATCTGTATCGAGCGTTTCGTTTCGAATGCAATGCAATGCAAACCAAACTTCGCCAATGTGTTGTGATACGATACCAAGATGTAATGGTCAAGAGATGAAAGTCGTCAGACAAGTTGGTTTAATGCACAAACGACAACACATCAACTCGCCCAATTCCAATCTCCGACCTGGTGCATCGACTGTACTGTACTGTACTGTAGGCATCACACAAATCGGGCAAAAGTTATTCATTCATCCATGTGAAATTACGCGCGCCACAATATTGTACATATTCGTAACCCCTGATTCGCAAAATCTCTTTCTCAGATATCGGCTTCACTCCACTCACAAAGCTTTCAAAGAGGAGCATACGCATACGATTGACAATCTACATAAACATGGGCGAGAAACAAGCCCTGTCTTGTTTGTGAGGGGTAAAGAAAAAGATGCGATCAAGCGCGTCGACCGGGAGGACGGTAGACGTTTTTCTTGACTTCGGTGAATCCGTCATTGTCAGTCGAGGTTGGAGTTTGGGATTGGGTGGCAGCGGGGGAAGAGGGGGAAGCGGCGTTTCTGGCTGCTTCGCGTTCGCGCCATCCACCTGCGCTGGGGGCGTTACCAGCGGCGGCACCACGAAGCATGCCAGGTCGGTAGGCGCCCGCCGAGGGGGCTGTGGCAGCAGTAGCAGTAGCAGCAGCAGCAGCAGCAGCAGCGGGAGCGGGAGCGGCAGCGGGCGAAGCATCTCCACCAGCAGCCTTCTTGGCCGCCTCACGCTCACGCCATCCTCCACCACCACCTCCGCCAGCACGGGCAGCGCCAAAGATCGAAGGTCGCTGAGATTCGACAGCTGCAGGAGCAGGAGAAGCAGCAGCAGGTGCGGCCGAAGCGGCAGCTGCAGCACGAGAGCGCCATCCACCAGCAGCAGGGGCAGCCGCAGCAGGAGCAGCACCACCGATACGAGCAAGACGGTTAGCTTCAGCCTCCTCCTCACGCTGTCGTTGCTTATCAGCCGTAGCCTGCAACTTGGCCATACGTTCCTCGATCTCGGCACGTTTCTTGGCCTCGAGTTCGGCCCGCTGAGCCTCCTCAACACGGCGCTGTTCAGCCAAACGTTCCTCCTCTTCAGCACGTACACGCGCCTCCTCCTCCTCCTGGACACGACGACGTTCAGCCTCTTGAGCCTCCTGTCGTTCGCGTCTCCTCTCTTCACGAACCTGTTGACGTCGCTTTTCCTTTTCGAGCTCAATCTGCTCGGTAGCCTTTCGTCGACGCTCTTCGAATTCACCTCGTCGCTTGTCCTCAATGATGGATCGCAACTGCTGGTAATCGGGCAAGATCTTGGTGAGACGCTTCTTGATCTCGAGATCGGCCACGTGCTTCTCCTTGCTGGTCTGGAGCAAAGTGATACGGGCAGCCTTGTGATACTTGAGATCCTCCTCCTTCTGTCGCTCGTAATCGGCGGAAAGCAAAGGTGCCTCCTCGCGACGGTAGGCACGCTCCAAGTGATCTATCTTGCGGTGAATCAATCGCAGACGTTCAGCCAACTCCTTCTTCTCCTTTTCAATCTGTTCGACCTGCATCTGGACCAACTTGTTGGTGTCCATGTTGGCGAGTTCCTCCTCGCTGAGCTTGAGACCACCGCGCTCCTGGAGCGACTTGGCCATCTTTTTAGCTTCCTCGATACGGACCGCCTCGACCTCCTTGTTGATGCGCTCCTGTTCGCGCTTCTTGGCCTCTTCGGCGATACGCTTCTGTTCGGCCTCAGCGGCAGCACGGGCACGCTCGGCACGGGCGGCAGCCTCTTCGCGCTCCTTGCGAGTAGCCATCTCCTCGAGCAGCTCCTTGCGGCGGGCGAGGATAGCCTTGCGGGCAATGGCAGCCTTGTGCTCGTCCTCGGCAGCAGCGACGGCACGCGCAAACACCTCACGCTTGGCAGCCTCGGCGTTGGCCAAGATGCTAGGGTCGATGGTCTTGAGGGTCGTGTCGAGGCAAGTGGCAAGTCGGCTGAGCTGAGTGCGGACCAACTCCGAGGGGGTAGCCTGCAAACGAACATTGTCAGCCTCGGACGAGGTGGAGGCAGCAGGGTGAGCATCGGTCGAGAAGACATCATCCTGGAAGGTGATAGCCTGGGCAACGTGGTCGATGCGAATGTTGAGGTGACCCTTTTTGCAAGCGTTGAGGCAGAACTTTTCGATCTCGGCGGGAGAGTAGCTGTGAGGAGCCTTGAAGGCCGAAACGAGCTGCATGACCTTGGAGAGCTTGACGGCATCGTAGACCTGGCTGAGCTGCTGGAAGAGACGGGTCAAGACGACCGAGTGAAGGGGTTTGACGTACTTGGCCATCTCGGGGTCCTGCGAGATGGAAGCGAGGATAGGCTCGATCTTGGCGCAGATGGAAAGCGGGTGGAACTCGACCTCGAGAATGTTGTAGAGTTCACGCAACTCGGGGCGTGCCTTTTTAAGAATGTCACGGTTGAGAGCCTCCTTGAGCAGACCGGCACGGGTTGGGGTGCGGCTGAGACCGAGGAGCGAAGTGAGACGACCGGTACGGCTTCGGCCCTCCTGGTCACCCTGAAGGAAGTCCGACTTGGTCTTGTTGAGGTTGCCAGTGCCGGGGGCGTTGGACGAGATGACGGGGACGGCGAGGGCGCTGATGAGCACGTAGGAAGCCATGCGAGTGTGCTCTTCGTCGGTCTTGGCAATGGAACGGGCCAAGGCGTAGTATCGGTTCCAGGCGGCGGCGTGGAAAAGGTTGTTGTCCGAGACCATAAAGATACGAGCGAGCTTCTCGTAGTAGTTGGCCATCATGGCGGGACGAGGAGCCTTTTTGGCCATGGTGAGAAGGTTGTGGATGTCTTCGACGGATCGGAAGGCCTCCTGCCAGAGCTCGAGTTCGACGGCCGAGTTGAGCTGAGCAAAGCGAGTGTCGAGGTGACGCTGGAGGGTTTCCTGGTCGGCGAGGTTGATGGCGTGAGCGTGGTGCGAGTAACGGGCAACGTTTTGGAGATGCTGACGAAGGACCTCGCAGAGACGACGGAATTCGGTCTTGCGCTCGTACTGCAAGCAAAACTTGAGAGCCTGGTTGGCGATCTGCTGGTAAGGAACTTCGAGACGAGCATTGTTGCGAAGAATGTCGAGAGCAGTGCGGTAAGCCTCCCAAAGGAACTTGAGCCAAGGAGTGACGAGGACGCGGTCGGTACGGTCCTTGTTCTGGTCGGCGCTGACGGAGCCAAGAAGCATGCTCTCGGGAGTCTCTGATTCCTCGAGGTCGTCGACGTCGATCTCGCCAACAGCAGCATCGGCCTTGGACTGTGCCTCGACGACCTTTGCATCGGCGAGCTTGATGAAATGCTTGATAACCAGTTCGATCGACTGGGCGTTGGTGTTTTGCGAGACATTCTTGTACTGCATGAGACCCTCTTTAGCCATTCGACCCTTCTTCAAGTCAACGCAGAGGTCGACGAAACGAATCATGATGGGTTCGAGCGACTGAAGGGGAGTCTGTTTGAATCTTCGAGAGGTGAAGATCTCGTTGAGAGCGGCCAAAGCGGCCTGATGTTGACCGACATTGATGAGTTCCTCGGACCGCTTGAGGACGGTCTCGGGTTTGGCAAAGGGAGGCATGGTTGGGAAGGATTGAGATGTAGAAAAAGCCGTCTGCTGAAAAGATGTGTAGTTGTTTTGCTTTAAAGAGGGTACGCCCTGGAGTTCGCTAGCCGGTTCTCTTGTTGGTATCAAAAGAACTTCGCACACTAGGAAGCCGATGGGGCGAGACAAGGAAGGAAACTTGGTATCAAAGAGTTGATACGGGATATCCTCCTTAGTTGGATGAAGCAGCAGAGAAGGCTGAAAGAGAGAGACAGAGGGATGATGGTAGTAGTCGATTAGAAACGACGACGACAATGATATCGGTTTCAAGGCAGCAAACCAGTCAAAATCGCTTTTTTTTTTTCCCTTCCCCTTCTCCTTGTTGGGCAGATCTTCTCGTTTCAGTCACGCTGAGAGTTAGTTGGACTGCGCGTGTGACAATTCTAATGGAATCAATTTTTTCGCTTTTCCAAATAGGCCCTTTCTGCTGAATGTCACACTCAATAAAATACAAATTCCAAATAGCAAATACAAGATTGGAGTCAAGCACACACGACACGCACTGCACCACACCACACCACACTGCACTACATTAGAATCGAACAGTAGGCAGATCCGACGATGCTTTCATCAGCTTGTTCTCACGCTCCTCTATAGGACATTGATCCGATCAAGATTGTAGTAGCAGTCACATTCGGCTTTGATCCGTGTGGCAGTGTTGAGATCGCGGAGAAAAGAGTGTGATTTAGGCACGACTAACAAGTGATTAAAGCCCAACAAAGAAGGAACCGCAGTCAATTTAGACCACAAAGTGCGCGTTCAAAAGAGACATTTCGTGCGGAATCGTCGCTTTGAGATAGTCATCATGACTCAGCATTTCCATAGCCTCAACTGAACCCTTTCCGACGCCTTTTGCGTCAACCCATTCTCGTTTCATTGCCTCCATCTCAATCTTGCTCTCCAACAAAGAACAATGGAGACAAACGCAGTCGCAGGGCCATCCAATGGCAATGCCAGCATACCACTCACAAAGAATGCCAAGCGGAGATTGAAAAAGAAGCAACAACAACAGCAACAACAACCGCAGCCATCTCAACCCTCTGCCTCCAATCTCACTTCAAATCATTCCATCACGCAAGAGTCGCTCGATAACGACAAAGACGATGAGGCTGTTCCATCCTCTGCTTCCACCATCATCGATCAAGCCGCGGCAATCCACATTGATCCCGATTCTGAAGCCTTCAAAGTCTTTTCCAATGTCCTTTCGCGTTATCAACCCTCTGCGCTCTCCTTGCAACAGCAACCGTCTAAAGGCGAAGTCATCTATTCCGATGAAGAGGTTGCATCCGAGCACGATTCTTCGAATGAGCAAGATCAAGTATCCGCTGCTGCTGCTGCGAGGCTCTTATCGAAGCGCAAGCAGAAAAAGTTGCAACGTTTAAGCGTAGCCGAATTAAAACAGTTGGTCCGCAAACCAGAGGTGGTCGAATGGACCGATGTCACATCCAATGATCCTCGCCTACTTGTGCATCTCAAATGCACCCGCAATTCGGTCCCTATCCCTCCGCATTGGGCGCACAAGAGGGACTATCTCCAAAACAAACGCGGCATCGAAAAAGCTCCCTACCAACTTCCCCCTTACATTGCCGACACCGGGATTGCAACTATGAAAGATGCTCTCAAGCAAAAGGAAGCCGAAGAGTCGCTCAAGCAGAAAACGAGGCAAAGAGTTCAGCCCAAGATGGGAAAGATGGACATTGACTATCAGAAACTCTATGATGCGTTCTTCAAGTTTCAAACCAAACCTCCACTCAGCGCCTATGGAGATACCTACTACGAGGGCAAGGAGTTTGAGACTAAATTCAAGGATAAGAGGCCGGGAGGGCAGTTGAGTAAAGAATTGGTCGAAGCGCTGTCGATCCCGCCTTTGGCTCCGCCTCCGTGGTTGATCTCAATGCAAAGGTATGGTCCACCACCGAGTTATCCGCATTTGGCCATTCCAGGTTTGAATGCTCCCATTCCCGAGGGTGCGCAATGGGGTTTTCATCCAGGCGGATGGGGTAGACCTCCTGTGGACGAGTGGGGGAATCCCTTGTATGGCAATGTGTTGGGGAATGTAGGAGATGCAGGCGTGGATGGCGACTTGGTGGATAAGGTGGACAAGGAGCATTGGGGAATGTTGGAACCGGAAGAATCTGATGTTGAAGAGGAATCCGAAGCCGAACAAGAACAAGAAACAGAAGACGAACAACAACAACAACAACAGCAGCAGCAAGATACCATCGACACTTCGGGGCTTGAATCCGTTTCTACCAATGTTGGTAGTGGCCTTTCTACACCCTCATTTACCCAACTACGTAAAGATGCTCGTCTTTCACCTCCATCGCAATCTCGCCAACCAACACTGTATCAAGTTTTACCCGAACGAGCAGTCACGTCCTCGAGTTCAAGTCAAGGACAATTTATGAGCTCGGAGCGGGTATACGATCTTTCTTCCACCTATTCTTCTACAAATGCGTCGGCATTGGGGACGGGGCCGGTCTTGGGCTCGGAAGCAAATACAAGCAGTAGGGGAACAAAGCGAACTGCATCGGACGCAGTTCAAGTTTCAATCAATCCTGATCATCTTGAATCTCAAGTTGAGGATAAAATAGGTTTAGCAGAGAGATATGATCACGAACGTAGGGTGAAAGCTCAATCTCGTTTTACTCATAATGACGATCAACAAGGTGTTGCTCAAGTTAGACAAGAACTCGAACGAGAAAGACGTAAGGTCAAGGAGAAGGAGAGAAGAGTAGTTGGTTCTAGTAGGAGGTGAAACATTTTAATGATTTAACTTAGTATCGTTTTTTTGCAAAAGCTCCTTTTTTTTTTTTTTTCTTTCTCGCAATCGTGTGTGGAAAGTGTGTGTGTTTTTCTTGAAATAAAGAAAATCAAATTGAAAATAAACAAAGAGAGACAGAGTGTGTGTATGAGAGGTGAAAACAAGAGGGGGAAGATTTTAAACTTGATCTACTTTACTACGATGTAAAGAAAAGGCAGGTGTAACCCAAGCACCACAAGCACATTGCATACCTGCCCAATCCCAACTACCCAATTTCTGAGCACATTTAACGTTTGGACAATGAAGTTTTCCAGTAACCTGACCCGAGTTAAGTGAAGACATCCAAGCCATAGGTTCCAAAAAGTAACTTGAACAAGAAGGTGATTTAAGCATTGAAGATATTTTAATTGTGTTGGTTCGAGTAGTGGTGGTGGGTGGTGGTGGTGGTGTAGAATCAGGAGGAGGAGGAGGAGGAGGGGATGTGATTGAAGTTGAAGGATGAGAGCGGGGATTGGATGATCGAAGGGCTGCAAGGTGAGGTGGTAATTTGGATGCTAATGAAGCGGCTGATTGAATTTGTTTTTTTGTTGTTGTCGCTGGTTCTGTTATTGCTGATGTAGTTATACTCTTCGTCTTATCCTCGTGAGTCTCATCCTGTCCAGCATTTGCAACCTCACCAACTCCGATCTCCCCTCTCCCTCTCCCTACCTCTACCTCTACCTCTACCTCTGCCGATCTCAAACTCGCATCTGAACCACTAACGACATTCGAGCCAACATGAGCGGGATCCCTTTTTCTATGATCAAAAGCCAATTGTCCCTTTCCCGGTTCATGAATCACGACATGATCCAAAGCAGCCAATTCTCTCCTACAACCTTTACATCTCAATTTTGGTCCTTTAAAATTTGGCCTCGGTAAAGATCCCCTATTTTCAACACTTTCATGTCCACGGATTTGTGAAACGCCTCCAGGAAGTCGACTGGAAGAGCTGGCTGTAACTTTGACCTCTTGCGTCGTCTCGGGAATCGTAGACGCAGATGTGCTAGACATGTTGATGTTGGAAATTTGGTTGGAAAGGTTTCCAAGGTCGCTTGTATGTGAAGCAGGCTTGATGGATGACAGATGTGGAATTCTTGAAGTGGTTGTGGTGGAAGAAGAAGAAGAAGAAGAGGAGGAAGAAGCTGAACGAGAAAGAGATTTTTGAGGATTGGAAATTAAATTCGAGGAATCTTGTGTGGAGGTGGGACCGACATGATGATTTGTCGTGTTGATGGTGGTGAAAGCCTTTATGCCACTAGCACTTAACGCTGGACTAGGATATGGACTTGGATAATAACTAAGCAACATATCATCCATGCTATCACCGTTCAAGATATCGGTTTTGCTCATCAGAAAGCGTCTTACCGCCTGCCATTTCATATCGATTTCGTATCCCACTTGTTGATACAGTTCCAGTTGCGCTTTAAAACCTTGATTCGGTTCAGCGTCTTTTCTTCGTTTGCCAATCATCTGAATCGCAACAGTGGCAGAAATACGACGAATCTGCATCAAATAAGCTGCTACGATAGCAACAGATCGAGAACATCCCGCTTGACAATGAACTAGAACCGTTCCTCTTCCAGTGGTTTGCCAAGTTCCCCATACTCCACCACGTTTTTGTCGACCCTGAACTAAAAGTTCCACCTCTTCTTCCAAAGATGGCTCTTGTAAAGCAGGAGGAGGAGGGGTGGAATCGGGAAGCCATTCTTCCTCAAGTTGACAAGAGATCAACTCGTTACATCCAGCAAAATGGACCAAAATCGGCGCTTTTTCCTCGTCATCAATACCAACATGCTTGATACAGCTACGAGGAATCATCCGTCCATCAGGAGCAAGAGGTGGAGGAATGGGAATCTGCTGCTTCATACATGTAATGATATGAGTGATACCGGCACGAGAAAGGTATTCGGCATCCATAGCGGCTCGAACCCCTCCCACCCAAAGACCGGGCAGAATTTCGTCCATCTTGATTTCGCTTTAAAGCTGGCTCCCAAATTCGACACAGCACAAGCTTTGCTGATGCTGTTTGGATTCGAGTTGGATGTCCAACCAAGATCAGAGCATGGCGTGAGAAAAGGTGATGGATGTGACAAGAAATGAGGATCGAGTCAAAGACGAAACCAGAGCTGACTGAGTGGGTGAAGCAAGAAAGTGTAGTGTAGTGTGGATAGAATCCAAAGTTTCAGATGGAAATCATCACAACTTCAGGCACGAGCCAGCCTTGGCAACCTCGGTTATGAATGGGCTTGTCTGTGTGGGTGTGTGTGTGTGTGTGTGTTTTTTTTGGGTCTCCTCCACACACACACCAAATTGCTGGATACCACATTGTTGTATCAACACTTCTCCGTATTCATATACCTTGACCCTTACCATTCGACCTCATTCCTCGATCTGGGCGATAAGAAAGGAATCAACACAAGGCTTGTATTCGGAAATGTCAGGCATTACGCCCTACCAGGCTTGTACATGCTACGAGAGCGCAATCGGTCACCAAAGCGAAAAACCAGATAAGGCATTGGCATGGTTAGAATGACGAGACCGGCGAGCATTGTATAGAGATACGCGATGCCTCCTAGCTTTTCGTGCAATCGATGGGTGCATAACGGAATGCTTTTGACCGTCCATATGGGAATAAAAGAGGTCAATTGTTTGTCCAAGAAGAGGCGTTGACTTGAAATGGGGAACACACTTACGTGGCGCCAGAGAGCGATCTTCCGATGACAGTGGCGGCGATCTGATGTGCGGTAGAGTATAGCAAAGAGTCAATGTGACCAAAAACAAGACAGTAGTGATGGTTTTCATGGAGCAACGTACAGCTGAAGAAGAGTACCATCGATAACAGTCGCCTAAATACCCTATCCAGCCTTGAAAGACTAGAACCATCGCCGCGCCAATCGGGATTCCGGCCAGCATGGGTACAGGGTAGGGTATACTTGTTCGTCCTAGCCATCCCGCCCAGCTGTCGAGCAATACACATTATTCGTCTGTGAGTATATACGCCATAGATACTCCGACAAGGATCATGGGACTCACAGAAGACCAACAGCTACGAGGGGAGCGACCAAGAAAGTGGGTAGCAACCTGGCTTCCGGTACAGGTCCCCCAGCAGCTTTGCATCTCTTGGAATAGTATCTTTCGCATAGTGGCAACAAAGCAGCGGCGATGGCTCCTCCAAAGCCCATCGGGAGAAACGTAATACCAGCTGGAAAGGAGGTCCTCAACCAAGAACGTCAGATCGGTCCATGTTCATCATTGTGTATGCCGGATCGACTCACTATGCACGGCATCGAGCCGGTAGATCCCCGGCGGGCCAAAGATCAACGGCCAGCTAGCGAAGAAGATATACCTGTTGAAATCTCTGCAAAAGCCGCATCAGCATTTCTCTCAATCTTGTCTAAGTCAGCCTCTGTGTTGACTCACATCAGAGCAAAGAAGAAAGAAAGGTAAAAGTTGGCGCACATGACGATCGGTTCTCTGCACATCATATTTAGCTATTCTCCGCAAATAGTAGCTCGGCCAATGTCAGCAATCGACATTGTCCTTTTGGCTTCTCTCGAGATCTGTGGATGGAGCAAGTGCTCACGGGTCTGCCGAGATTGATGACGACAAAAGTTGTAGCTCTTTGGCGCCAAGTAGCACGTGATTGCAAGTCATCTTTTGGGTTTGTCTGAGCGGCTATAACTGGGAGGTAGGTCTCTGGTATGCAAAACAGCGCTGCTTCCAGAAGCATACCTACTGCTCCGAGCAACCAAAACACAAAAGGCCATCGAAGATCCATGCTAACTACCGCGCCAAAGAGCGGACCGAAGCAAGGACCCAGAAGCGGAGCGAGGGAAGCAACGATCATGGGTTTTGCACGATTTGGCGGTGGAAAAAGATCCGTGATTACCGCCGCGGCATTTGAGAAGGCCGAAGAAGCAAATGCTCCTGCTAAAAAGCGACATGAGAAGAGAGCAGATTTGGTCGGAGCCAAGGCGCATCCGATGTTGGTCAAAGTGTAAAAGAGCGTCGAAGATAAAAAGACGCATCTTCTTCCATAGATCTCGGATAAGGGAGCCCACATGAGAGGACCAGCGACACAGCCGCCGACGAAAGATGTAGAGATGAGAACCATTTCCTCGTTGGAAAGGTCGAACTGGGTGACCATGTGCGTTCCAGCTCCATTGGGGGCGGTGGATGCAAAGGAGGCGTTGAACATGGTGAGACCCACTAGAAAGGTGTAAATCCACTTGCGACGGGTTGACCAGAGTACAGGGTCAATCGTGGAGGTGGGTTGGAGAGGTGTTGCTTCGTTGATGGCGACATGGTCAGGTGTGGCTGCACGAGATTGGTTGGCATCGAAGAGGGCTGCTACTTGGCGGACAATGGTGGCAAAGCACATTTGAGGATCCATGATGGCGGTGAGGTGGACCTTGATGGGGAAGAAAGCACTCGAGCACTCGACCTCTATATGCTTTTTCTTTTTCTGCCTCTCAGGGCTGGATAGAGGCTGAAATGGACGTAGCAGAATGAGCATGATTCGGATTCACGGAAGCCCCGACGCTCGTCGAATGCTTCAAACGATTATTCTTGCCACCACCAGTAAGACGGCTGGTCCGAATTGCTCGCCAGAAGATCTCGTGACCATGGTCAAAGCTCAGTCAGCGTTCTAATATAAAGTCACATGGGGCTCGATGGTCATGAACGTTGTGACAATGTCGGAAGAGCCGAGTGGAAACGAATGAGGAGCGGAAAGAGGATCAAAAGCGGAGAAGCCGAACGCTCAGACTCTTTGACGTTGGACCCTGCATTTCGACTTTTTTTCTTTTTTTTTTTTTTTTTCTTTTCTTTTGGCAGCACAAAATATAATCAGCCGATGTGAAACCATAGAGCCCGATTTTGTCATTTCAGATACGATTCAAAGGCAAACTTTTCGGAGCGCGCCGCTTTGGATTTGGCTTTGGAATTTGCCAACAGAGTAGTCGATCACGATCTTTATCTGAGTTTTAAGGCGGAAATCGACTCAATGTATTTATTCTATTGCTCGGAAGCGATGAGTGTTTTCTGGTGCGAGAAGAACTCTTTCTCTCTCTCTCGAGTGAGCTCGTGCCATTTCCCAACGAGCCAGAGAGAGACAGAGAATCGCCGACACCATCTGATCTCCAATTTCCACACATATCATACTGTCCTTCACCATCCACGTATCATCACCAACTGCACATAGTACACATATATTCACGATGGCTTTCTTCGGCTTCCGCGCTTACCCAACTCCCATCTTGAAGCCCATGTGGCCTTTCTTCATCGCCGCCGGTGTCGTGTTTTACGGTGTAAACAAGCTTCAGGCTGTTGCCGTTTCGACCGAGGAAGCTTCCAAGGATCCCCGCAACCCTTACGGTTAGTATTGGCTCGGATGCATCGACGAAACACACCGGAGACTCGACATGCATTGGTGGACGACAATTCGCAGTGGAGCAAAGCAATCTTGTGTAGCCGGTCGAAGATGGGAAGGAGGAGGATAGTTGCACTAGCGTTGATACTTTGACGAGACGGAAAGACTTACTAAACCCAACACTTTTGTTGTTTCTCTGCGTCGCACACTTACAGGCCAGAAGGTGCTCAAGGAGGCCCACCACTAAATCCATAGCAAGACGTACACCTTTTGGACGCAAAGAAAACGACATCCGATGCACTGCAACTTGGATCTACTACTCGGTCTAGTAGTTCGACATGGTACCCCTATCGACCTGACGCACGTATCAACTGCGTTACTGCACCAAAACTTATTGGGCTTATAGACGCAGTCGCAGTGACATCTCTTTGCGCTTTTACTTGCAAAAACTACACATCTTGCGCAATGCAAAACTAGATTCCGACTCCGACTTTTAAGTATGGATCGACTGTGTAGGATCAGGATGCATCTGTGATTTGCGCTTTTTGTTCTCTAGCCGATGCTAAGATCAGGTGTGTTGGATTTTGCCGATGGGGATGGGAGCAAGGTCAGATTCTGGGACCAGATTAGTTGGGACGGGGCAGAGATGTACTTGAGCTGACAGGATTGACCGTATGTTTGCTTGAGCTTGTCTCATACGACTGCAAGACTGTAGATTGAGCGCCATAAGGCATTGATCAAGGCATAGGTGAGACCATGCTGGTGGATACGTTTTTTTTTTTTTTTTTTTTTTTTTTTTTTTTTTTTTTTTTTTTTTTTTTTTCGTGTGATGACAACGGAGCTACATGTATGAAGCTGTACATCTTGTCCAAGACGATGGACTGGGACCAGGATCGACAATTCGTCTAGTGAGTGATTCAGGAGGCACTTGTATTCAAGCAGCTGCATCGGCGGCAAGGTCTACATGTCAAGTTGTTGTGTTGAAGGATGATTCCCGACATCTTCAAGCTGAAGCTGGCATCTTGGTAAAGGTTCATCTCCGATTTTGAGATGTGAGCAGCTTTAACACGATCCGATGCCAATTTCCTCTTCGCTTGATTATTCTTTCGATCTCACATTTCCCCGTGACAAAATTGTATGTACAATGTAGCGACCTACAACAACCGCCCCCCCTTGTCTTCTGTGTGGCACTCTTTTTGAAAATGAGATTGCACGGCTTGGTTGGCAAACAGGTTTGGATGGTTTTCCACGTGTTGTGTTAGCAATTGTGGTTGGGATGTGGGATGTGGGTTGGTGGGTTTTGCGAGAGCAGCGGTTCCAGTAAGTAACTTAGAACTGTGCTGTCAAACTGAAGCCAAATGAGACGACAGCCCGTGTGATAACGAAATGCTCCGGCCTTGCTGTGCAATGTTATGCTGTCACTGCTGAGACTGTCAATCAATACTGGACGGACGGATGGCACGTTTACTTGATCACCATGTTTGTGTGTACTGTATGTGTATGTGTGTGTAGATTGGACCGTGCCAAGATCCATTGAGCGCCACAAAAGGTATACATGCGTGTGTGTGTGAGAAGGTTGCTGGCAGAACAGCAAACAGAGAAATACACTGTAGAGATTCCGGCTTGACCGGCAAATCGCATATCTATCAGAGTCTGTGAGAACAGAGGAATCGCTTGCACGCACGCATACACGCACGCACGCGCACTGCTCTCTCTTTTTCACAATTGCCCACAACACTCAACGCGGACGGATGTGCTGTTCCGGCCAGAGCTGTATTTTATTCGAGTGTCAATGTCAGCTCTTCCGGTCCAAATCAAAAGATGATGATGCCCAAATTTTGGTCACAATGACAGGTGTTACGATAACAAACATAGATACAAGAGACTCTCTCTTCTCTTCAACTTGTTGTCGGATCTCACCAAACAAAGGCAAGTGAGCAAGTAAGCAAGTAAGGAGGCAAGGATGGTGAATAAGGCATTGCGGAAGAAGCGATAGTGTTACAGGAAGGACGGGCACGGCTCCAGAGGTCAAATGTGTGAGAGAGTGTGAGAGAGAGAGTGTGTGTGTGGAGAGGCACACAGAGAGACAGAGACGGCTGAGATGCCTTTGCCTCTGCCTCTGTCTCTCTTTCAATGCGGTGCTTGGCGCGCACTGTCGTATTCTCCCCTGCCTCTTTCCAGAGCAAGAGAGCGGCAACCCCCGCACTCTCTCTGAAACATTACACTCAGATCCGGTAACCACACCGCCTGCCGCTTACTCGGACCAGCCGAACTTCCCGGTTGAGCCTTTCCCTCTCTCTCAGTGTCTTTCTCTCTCTCTGTGGTGACCCCTCTTTTTGGCTTTGCTCTCTCTCTCTCTCTGCTTGTCACATCCTCCTCTCGATCATCACAACCACCATCGACATCATCATCGACTCAGCCATTTCTACCATCATCTCAGCTAGTCTCACTTTTCTCTATTTCCATCACTTTTCCCCTTTTGGATCAGAGCACAGCTGTGTGGATTCCCCTCCCAATCACTGATCGCAGCATACATACACCTCTACATTCTCGCTTTTCACTCCACCACACATCATAGCAACGACAATCAAAATGACAACCGACTTGCCAAACGAGGTTCACTTCCCCTTGGACAAGCAGATGCTTCCCGTCCCCGGTTCCAAGACCCCCGGTTTCTCCCCCATCTACAAGAGCGCCGCTCAGCCCGAATGGCACACCACCTCCACCGTCTACGAGACCCTTCTCCGTGCCAAGGATGAAAATCTCAAGGACGACGTTGCCGGTTGGAGACCCTGGAATCCTGTCACCAGAAACTTTGAGAACTACTTTGAATGGTATACCCACGAGGAGATTGAGGAGGAACGAACTGCCATTGGTTCCGGTCTCGGTGCTCTGGCCAAGCAGGGTCGTCTCGGAGACATTGGTCAGTCTGAATGGACTGTCGGTATGTGGATGCTGAACCGTCCCGAATTCATGGTCATCGACTATGCTTGCTTGGCTTACAGCCGTCGTACCGTCTCTCTTTACGAGACCTACGACACGGCCACAGCCCAGTACATTCTCGACCACGCCGAGACACGTGTCCTTTTCACTACTCCCAACCACGTCGGTCCTGCCCTTGCCGCTGCTCAGGCTGGCAAGTTGCCCCTCTTGAAGGCCATTGTCATCCTCGATCCCTTCCGTCCCAGCAAGGCCACTGTCAAGGCCGGCATCGTCGACCCTCAGCGTGACCTTCTTGCCAAGGAGTGGGCCAAGACCTGCGGTATCGAGATCTTCAACTGGTTCGAGATCCTCGACCTCGGTCGCAACAATCTCGCCGCTCACATCCCTCCCAAGTACGACACCATCCACAGCTTCTGCTACACCTCGGGTACTACGGGTAATCCCAAAGCTGCCATCATCACCGCCGGCATGGGTGGATACGTCACCACCACCATGGCCTTCCACAAGCGAGGTCGATTCACCGTCATCTCGTATCTCCCCACTGCCCACATCTATGCCCGTCTTTGCGAGATTGTCGTCGTTCGTACCGGTGGAAAAGTGGGATACTTTTGCGGTGACACTACCCGTCTTTTGGAGGATATGGCGATTCTCAAGCCCGAAATGTTTCCTTCGGTACCTCGTGTTTTGAACCGCATTGCTGCGCTCGTTCAGGCCCAGGCTGCAGCTCCCGGTCTCAAAGGCGCTCTGCTTCGCAAGGCGCTTGCTGCCAAGATTGCCAATCACGATCGAGACGGTACTTTGACCCACGCCCTGTACGACCGATTGATCTTTAGCAAGGTCAAAGCTGTACTCGGTGGCAACGTTCAGTACATCACCTCTGGTTCGGCTCCGATTCGTGGAGACGTACTCAAGCTTCTCCGTGTTGTGCTCTCCTGCGATGTTCGAGAGGGATACGGACAGACTGAAAACTACGGATTCTGCACCGTCATGTCGCCCGATGACACGTCTCTCGGATCCGTTGGTGCCATCTACCCCGGCATGGAGCTTAAACTTGGTGACGTTCCCGACCTCGGCTACACTTCCGAAGACAAGCCTTTCCCACGAGGAGAAGTGCTGGTCAAATCGCAATGCACTTTCCCCGGATACTACAAGGATGAAGCCAAGACCAAAGAGACTCTCACCGACGACGGTTTCCTACGCACCGGAGACATTGGCGCCATTGACGAATTTAATCGTCTCAAGATTGTGGATCGTGTCAAGTCGTTGCTCAAACTTTCACAGGGAGAATACGTGGCTATTGACAATCTGTCCGAGTTTTACGGACAAAATCCATTGGCAGCTCAATTGTTGGTGCATGGTGATTCGTTCCGTGATCACTTGGTTGGAATCTCGGTTCCCGAACCGACCACATTTGCTCCATTTGTGACCAAGTTGTTGGGAAGGCAGATTGCGGTCGAGGATACCGTGGCTTTGGAGGAAGCATGTAAGGATGAAAAGGTTTTGTCGGCTTATTTGGATCAGTATACAAAGATTGCAAGGAACAACAAGTTGAAGGGTTTCGAGTATATTAAAGGTCTTTATTTGACTATGGAGCCATTTTCGGTTGAAAATGGTTTACTTACTCCTACTTTTAAGGTAAAGAGACATGAGGCGGTGAAACATTTCAAAGATCAGATTGAAGAAATGTACGCTAAAGGTCCTATTGATGTTTCTAGTGGTCGTCCTAAGCTTTAGCAAAAAGACCTTTTCTCAGAGGAGTTTGGGGAAAGAGGTTTTAAGTTGGCGGGGGTGGGGATGGAATGAATTTATTGGATTGTTTGGGAAAAAGAAAAAGGAAAGAAAAATTGGATCTTTTTTTTACAGTGTTGTGTGCGGAAAGAATGGAAATTAGAGTGAATTTTCTTGATGATTTTTGTTGTGTTGATTTTTTTAATTTGTTTTTTTTTGAGGAGAGTGTAAGATGTGATTGTACGGGTGAGGGGAGATCGAGGGTTAAGGGTGTAATCGGCGGGCAACCAAGGACTCATTTTAGAGTTCATCCAGGGAGCGGGCAGAACGGTAAGAGGCGATGAGATCTTGTGCGAAGCTGGGGGCTTGTGCAGAGTGGCAACGGGCAGGTTTGTGTGAATGGGGGGATGGATGGGATGATGCAGTGAGTTGCACTCGAACCCGGGGGGGCGAGCAGACAGGCGAGTCAGCGCACTGCTCACAGGAACGACGAGCAGGAACAGGACATCTAACAGGGCGGCTAAAGACACTAGGACGGCCCAGCCAAACCCGGGAGCCAGCTCGGGGATGAGCACCGCAATGCAGGACCCACTCTCCCTCCCTAACCACCTCGAGCAGACTGAACTAGCCGCACCCCATTGTACCACAGCACACTCCCAAGCACCAGACTTTAACACTTTTTGACTCTTTCGGGGGGTGAACTGGATGCGGATTTTTCAAGGCGGTGTGTGTTGTTTTGCATGGTGTGCAGTAGTGTCAGTGAAAAAGAGACAAGGCTGCTTGTATGAAGGCCAACTCGTGTCAAAGATCCCTGCACATGCCCCTAAAACCGCTGCTTTCAACATCACCCTAATCGTGGCTTCCACCAATCCCGCACTGCATCCATCTCTGCCCCAAGACGCTCCAAGAACGAGACAAGTCACCATCTGCCCGTATAAATCTTCCATCACACCTTTCTTCTTACTAAAACGCACAGATCAACCTACACTACAACAAAAAAGTCACGTTAACACCTTCCTTCCGGAGACAACACCTCTCAATCTAACTTAACCCACAATCCCAAAATCATATTGTAAAAAAAGGGAAATCACCAGCCTCGGAGCCACCCACAGAGCCAGCCAGGTTGGCTCCTACCTAGATGCCACCCATAGAGCCAACCCGGATTGGATGGCTCCTCAAAGGGTGGCTTCTGAGCAGAACCAGCTAGCATGGCTCCATGAGGTGGCTGCAGATCAGAACCAGCTAGGATGGCTCAACAGCCAGATGCTCATGCACGCTCAGCATTGCGCATTCAATCAAAATCTATATCATTGCATTGCATTCAGGCATCATGTCAAACCGAGCGCACGTCGTCCAGTCAGCAGAGCAAATGATGGCGTGAGCAGTGTGAGCAGCAGTGGAAGTGGTGATGGGAGCAGTGGGAGTGGCAGTATTGGGTGGGAGCAGCGGCAGGAATTGTAATGGAAGCGGCAACAAGAGCGGTGGATGGTGGCGGTGGCAGGCAGCAAAGGGCCAGATGTTGATAAGACCATGAAGTGCAGTTTCGAAGAGAAGGTTGAGCCAGATTTCAGTTAATGTAGAGACAAGCATAGAGACAAGAGACAGGCCAGCATGATACTTACATGAAAAGTTGATGGGCAATGGCGACATTGGCTGGCATGATGGTCGAGGAAGGGAAGGAACAGGTCCTGCATGTTAGCAAGTCTTTTATATCTGCAACCTGCACTTGGGCCTCCTCCTGCAAATATGTCTGTATCTGTGCAGATGTCTGTATCACAGAGACACTAGCAGAGTGGCTGAGCTTGCCGACTCACCAGGATACGCAGTTGCAGGTCAAGCAGCCACCTACAGAACCACCCTTGCCAATGGCGGCGACAAGGATCCACCCGGTGGAGCCATCAACCTCAAGAGCCGGCCGCAGAGCCACTTCAGCAGCCACCTTCAGTGGCTGTCTCCTCATTGGAGCCATCCCAGAGCCAGCCATGTTGGCTTGGTAGGTGGCTCTGAGGCCGGCGATTTCCTTTTTTTACGATATGAATCCACCAAACCAATCTCCCCAAACCAAACGCAAAAAATAAAAACACCCCAATTGATCAATCAAAATCCCCCTTTCATTCCGTATAAGATTTCAAACCATGTTTACTCAACCGCACGCAAATAAAAAAAGAGAAAAAAAGAGAGAAAAAAAAAAAAAAAAAAAAAAAAAAAAAAAAAGAGAAAAAATGGATTCGGTCGCCTAATGACCATTGACATATCCTTGCAGCGTTCCATACTGACCCACCTGCTGTTGTTGCTGTTGTTGTTGATAGGCATGGTGATCAAGTGGAGAAGGAGGGGCGTACTGAGCGTAACCCATCTGTGGGGGACGATGGCTGGGTGTGGGTTGAAGATCTTTATCGGGGTGTCTCAAAGGGTGGTTGTGGTGTTGTTCGTCTGTATACCGTGTTCTGCCCCCCTGCTGTTCCTGTGTGGGATGGTACTGTTGCTGCTGTGTTCTTCCATCAGCACCATACCCATACTGTTGTTGTTGTCGTTGTTGACGATAAAGCTGTCCTTGCTGCTGGAGCTGGTAGCTAGGATGCAAAGGATGGTGGTTATAAGGAGGGCGATAATCTGGGTATCCGTGGAGTTCACCACCATGAGGTAGATGCTGGGGTTGATGCGCCGCAAGAGGTTTGCTATACGTAGGCAAAGGTGGACTGCGATCACGATAACCAACGGCAGGTGCAGCAATGTAGCCGTACTGCGAGGCGGAGGAAGGCGTCGACGTTGCAGATGACATCAAGGGCGGTGCTGGTGATGAAGAAGTGGCAGCAAGGGCAGAATGTCGGCTTTGAGGAGTGTTTCCACCAACACTAACATGGCCATCGGGATGCGGGTATGCAGGATGCTGCTGGTAAGAAGGGTGTGAAGATGGGGTACCGTGCGGATGACCGCTGCTCGGGCGTGAGTGACCGTAGCTAGGGGAGGCGGCGGAGACACTCGATTGTGCGTATCGAGAGGCCATGTGATGACGTTCAGCTTCGGGATCATAGTTGCGAGAAGGATAGGCGGATGAATGGCTTGGTCCGTATTGATTTCCGTAGGCGACAGCATCGCCATTGCTGGGATAGGGCTGATTGCGATACATTTGTCCATACTCAGGCCCAGGGTACTGCTGCTGATGCTGATGCTGGTGTTGGTGCTGCGATTGGAACTGAGGACGGTGCTCGGCGTAGTGCGGCTGAGATCCAGGCGGTTGAGCAGCATACGTAGCACGCGGTCCGCGCTTTGTTGCAGGTGGAAGTGCTTGCGGCTGGGGCTGGAGCTGTTGCTGTGGATGTTGCGAAGGATGGCCCGGCCACGAAACAGGTGGCAGTGGCATCTGCTGAGCATCGAGTGGCGAAGTGACAACTTCCGCAGCATCTGCAGGCTGTACCGTTTGCGCCTTTTTCTTTGCCTGTCTCTTTTGCTTTGGCTTGGGCTCAGCTAATTCAGCCTTGGCCTTCTTTGCTGGAGTGTTCTTTTGTGTATAAACTGCTGGCAACTCGGCGACCGTCTCGGTTGCTGCTGGCTCAGCTTTGGCTCTGAGCTTGCGAGTTCGTTTCGGCGCTGGAGCTGCGCCTGCAGCATCATCATCTGTTGTTGCTGTTGCTGCTGCTGCTGCAGCGGCTGCGATGCTAGCTTCGACTGCCTCTTCGTTTGCCGCCTTGGCATTAGCGCTCGCCTTCTCGCTCGCTTTCCTCCTGCGTTTGGCTGGTGGGGCAGCATCGCCGCCATCCGCTGCGACAACCACCTCGGTAGACGCCACCGCGGGTGCCTGAGGCTCTTCCTTGACAGCAAGATCCTCTGCGGGAGAGTCCAGGATGATCTGTTGAAACTTGACAGTGCTCGGTCGTCCTTCATCCTCGATGGTAATCTCGTCAGCTTCTTCACTGACCTCGACCATGAGAGCTTGGAACATGCCACCGGAAGTCTTGATCTTGACCATCGAGGGAATGGGCAGCGAGTGAATTCGCTCACGCAACTCGTCGGCCTTGCGCGCTTCCTCGGCCTCACGGAAGAGCGGATTGTGCGTCTTGCAGAGAACCACAAGACGTTCGCCATCCTCCAGACCGTCTGCTTGCTGAGCGTTGCTAGAAGTCTTTTTGCCCTCAAGACGGTCTGCAGTCTCTGCCGGGCAGACGTCGAGGAACCATCCATTGTCCTCAACCAGAGCACAGCTGACATGGGCCGAACGAGGGCACTTGCCGCGCGTACACTGAATCTTGGGGTATAGCTTCTGCAGAGCCGGGTTGGGACAGATCTGACATTTGAGCGAGAAACGTGCCTTGTCGATGCCCTCGATACCGCAGACGACTTCGGCCTTTCCTTGCTTGCCAACCCATGTTTCAGGAACAAAGCTGGCACAGAGTCGATGCGCATGACGATCTGCCATGGCTTTGAGCTTGGGGTTGGTAGATGGAATGTCGGAAGGCGTCGGAACCAAGTCGACGTCAACGTTGGCAGGGCAAAAGATGCATGGACTTGTGGCAGCCTCCTTGGGATCGACATAGAAGTCAACACCGCCTTGGAATGGCAACGAAATGGCTGGAACGTTGGCGGCACCAGCAGCAGCAGCAGCAGCAGCAGCATCTTCTGCCTCTTTCTTCTGCTTCCTACGCTCTTTGGCTTTCTCGTTCTTGATCCTGCGCTTTTCGAGATCCTCTTCCTCGATGGCCCGCACCGTGTCCTCCTTGGCACGTCGTAACTCGCGCTTGCGTTCGAGCTCCTCCATCTCTTTGCTTTCTTCCAACATGGCGTCGACGTCGATGCGAACGCTGTTCTGAGATTGGTCACAGTGACAGTAGTTGGCCTTGCGACCAATGTCGAGCCAGGATTCGAGGGCAAAATTGACACTCTCTGCGCAGTTGTAGCCCATGTTGAAGCCAGAGTGGTAGCCGTACGGATAAGTAATGACAAACTCGCCGGCGTTATGAACGAGTTTGAGAGGACGAATGCCGTGGGAAGCGAGGAAAGAGGGCGATGCGAGGTAAGACTTGTGTCGCATAAAGTGGGGGCAGCGTCGCGAATCGGAAGGAAAGGCTCCAGCCATGGCCGACTCGAAGCGCTGTCGATCTGCCTGTCGGATGGCATACCACTGCTTGGGTGCGCCGAAGTGGATATAGTTGATCGAGTAGAGGTCCATGTCTTCTACGTGCCATGCAAAAGTAGCTCGCCACATGCCCCAGTACAGATAAGGCGTGTTGACGCCTGGCAACTTGCGCCTGAGACGGAGCCGGGTGAGGACATTGTCGAGCTTGCCAACGTTCCAGTGCTGGGTGCGATCGTCGAAGAGGGTGCCCTTGAGATCGGCGCCGTACATGGGTGGCTTGCCAAAGTTGAGACTGCGCCAGTACTCGCTTTCAATCTCTCGACATACCTCTGGCGTCCACTCTGAGGGGGAGGGAAGCGTAGGTGGGACGGTCAAAGCTTCCTTGTCATCTGCTGCAGGCTCGGTCGAGTCGGAGTCGAGCTTGCTTGTGGAAGCGGTAGAATTGCCATTCAACTGGGCGATCTGCTCGGACGAAAGGGCTTCCTTGCGCCAACAGTTCTTGTAGTCAAAGGCGCACCATTCGTCGTGAGTGGTCGCTTCTGCTTCCCAATTCTTCTTTGGCTTGACGGGTGAAGCATCACGAGAGGTGCAAGGAGTCTTTACAGCGCTCTGAACGATTCTCTGAGAGCGACGTTCGGGAGACGAGGGGGAGGCGGGAGGAAGAGCGGAAGTGGAGGGTTCCTCAGGCTGTCCGTCTTGAGACTTGTTTGAGGAGTCGTCCTCTTCGTCGACACGTTTGCGTTTGCCGTTGGACTTGGGCTCGACGACGGCGACAGTAGAGGGCCGAGCTTTGCCACTTCTGGTACGTACGCCGTCTTCTTCGAGGATGGCAGAAGTGGCGCTGTCCCTTGTTCCAATGTTTTTGGGACCCCAACCACCGTTTGAGACGCCTTCGACTTCGACTTTCCACTTCATACGATCCATCTCGGGACCTTTTTGGCCTTCAGAGATGCAGGTGTCGGCCCACTGCTTGGCGTTCCAGATCTTGGCGGTACGGGTGATGTTGGTCTGACGCCAGACGCCGGAGCCAGCAGGGGTAAAGTGCTGTGTGATGGCGTTGCGAATGCGGACTTTGGAGATGTCGGCGAGCTCATCCTCTTGTTCTGCATCTGAGGATGGATCTTGATTGGGTCTGTCGAGTGGACGAAGATCGGGCAAAGAGTCGCGCCATTCTTTGGGGGCAACCACCTTGACGATACCGTACTGCATTCCCCAAGTGTCGATGGCTTGGCAGAAGGCGTAAAAGTCGTGGAACTCGTGCATGGTGGGCTCAAAGACGGGAATGCCATCGTGTGAAGAGGAAGCAGAGCCATCGGCGGGATAAAAGTAGGCTGGCTCGATCGAGGCAAGGGTGTGCTGGTCGTTTGGTGGAGGTGATGTTGATGGTTGAGGCGCTGCTGTGGAGTGCTCCACTTTGGATTGATGTGGCAGTTTGGAGGAAGAGCTTTGGTTGAACTGTGAAGTGGACTGAGCATGGTCGGAGCCAGCGGCTGAGGTAGCTGGAGTAGAGTGGCGGCTGGACTCTGTGGGTGGATGAGCGGGTGACATATCGTTGGAGGGCGAAGAAGCAGAGGCAGCGAGAGCATCGAGCTGAGGAAGACGAGGAGATTGAGCTGATGCGAGCTGCTCGGTCATGTCGAGCTGCTTTGTAGGGACGACTGGGTGTTGTGGTGAAGCGGCGATCATGGCAGCATCGGAGATCGACATGGTGCGAGGTGAGAGAGCAGCATGCACCAGCCGCTGTCGGTTGGGATGGAGCGACTCAGCCTAGCTTAGGCTTTGGAGAGATGACAAGTGCGATGGCGAGTGACGTAGTAGAAATGTAGCGCAGGTGGTCCGCACTGTTGCGGAAAGGGAGATGTAAATGGTTGTATCCTATCAGAGTGATTCGAGTTGGGGTGGTAACGGCGGAAATTAGTGGCGATACTGAAAGGAAGACGACTGAGGAGTTTGCTTTGAGATGGTGGCAGTGGTGAGAGTGATGATGATGATGATGATGATGGCGACGAGGAGAGTGAATGAGGGAAGGAATGAGTGTAATGAACCCAACAGAGACATGGTCGGAAGCGCCGACACTGGAGAGAGAGTGTGTGTGTGCTCAACTGGAAGCCGCTTCGGAAAATTAAACCAAAAAAAAAAGGGGGAAAAAAGGAAGAGCGCAGCAGAGACGACACGGCGGTAAAAGAGAGGCGGAAATTTAATTTTGTTTTGGCAAAGAGGTGTCAGCTTTGTCGTCAAAGTGGCATATTGACACTCATCGTTACCGGCTCATCCGCGATCATTACTAGATTGGGTCACATGCGATTGTGATACGATGCTGAGGTTGAAAAGCGGTACTGTACTGTACTGTACTGTAAAACAGCATTCAGCGTATCAAGGATGTACCGATGGCTGTTTGACAAGCCAGAAGCAGAATTTGACCCTGAGCGCGCGACCTTGGCTCAGTCTCACGTTAAAAAGAAAAGAAAAAAAAACCCTAAAAAGAATGCGCGCCTCTTTCGAGCACTTTAGCTGTCTCCAAGTGTACTGGACTGTAGCAAGGCATGAAGATCGAAGCAGAACAATGCATCAGAGCGCAGTGCACTGTAAACCTGAGACCCGGACCCTTTCAAGCTCAAGCAAACCAAGCAAAGAGATGCTATTTTGTTGTTTTTTCTAAGCGAAATGCGCACTCTCTGCAGCTCCGCTACAGTATCACTCGTCCTCGCCACCATCACCACCATTTCTTACGCGCTTGTCGCCTCTCTTGTTTCCCATGAGTGAGAGAGTGGTTCATGTATTGTACTGTAGCATCTGAAGCGTGACAGCCGCTCTTGCTCTTCCGCGACGATATGTGAAAATGAGATTGTTCGGCCACTGTGGACCGAGTCGTCATAATCAATCGGTACTATCCGTCGACTAAAAGTCATCGAACAAAGAGGTCGTGTGAACAGCAGTTAGGCATTGTGTCTCTGGTAATATGTGACTCGGCCGAAACAGCATCAAGATCGGAATTTCGCAAATGTGGAGTACTGTCAGATTGACAAAAAGTGTTGGATTCCAAGCCACTCTTCCAGAAATCACATCCAACACCCACACACACACCACACACACGCACAGACACACCCTTCAACCTCGGCTGCTCCGAACCAACTCGAAGCTATCTTTGCCTCCTCCTTAACACTATCACACACACTCCTATTTTCTCTCTCTCTCTCTCTCTCTCTCTCTTTCTCTTTCTCTCACCTCTTCTATATCATCACAACGCCACTCGATCGCGATGGACGATTTGCTCGATCTCAGTTGGCAGCCAACCCAAACCAAGCCTCAGTCCTCGTCATCATCCTCTTTCAACAACAACACCACCACCAACTCGGCTTTGGCTTCGCCATCCTCCAAGCCCAACTATTATGGCTCCTCCTCAACCTCCACATCCGCTTCTGCCTCCAACAATGCTGCTGCATCCAAAACAACCGCTGCTCACTCTGATGCATTCTCCTCCCTCTTCTCTTCCTCGTCCACCGCAAAGCAGCAAGCAAATTTGAGTCTCGCCCAACGTCAGAAGCTCGCCAGTGAACAAGCTCTCAGAAAAGCACAAGATGAAAAGCGACGAAACGATGCTCTTTGGTCCGGCATCGAATCCGCCAGCTTTGGTGGTTCGGCTCCTTCACGCCAACAACCACCATCTGCTACTTGGCGTCTCAACTCGCCTGCACCCACGAGTGCAGCCCCATCCAATACTGCTTCAAACTCTTCCACTCAGGCTGCTCAAGATCCTTGGGACTTTGACGCTTTCTCGTCTGCCCTTCCTTCCAAGTCAACGTCGACCGCATCAAAACCTACATCTACTCCAACCTCATCCATCACTCCACCGAACGCGCAGCTCAGCAACGATCCATTCGACTTTGATAGCTTCGATTCACCCTTTGATGCTCCCAAACTAGCCCTTGATACCCAAGATCAAGACCATGTCGATGATATCCTCGGTGCTCTTGCCATGCCCGTATCCGACGCTCCCAAGCAATCCCTCTCGCCACTCGATCCTCGAGTCGCCGCTCTCTCCAGCTCTACCTCAACTTCTTCTGCCGGCAGCTCCAGAGTCCCTTCGCCAGCAAGTGGCACTCGACCCGTCGGTGGCCGCTCGACACCCGCAGCCCGAAGCAGCTCTCCTCCTCCTCACGTTATCGGTCAGATTGTCGAAATGGGCTTCTCACCTCAAGAAGCTAGGCGCGCCCTCGCCCAAACCGAAACTGGTGTCAATGTCGAAGCTGCACTCGAGCTTCTCATTGGCTCCGGTAATGCATCTCATCAAACACACGAGGATGATGAGCGTTTAGCACGCAAGCTGCAAGCCAGGGAACACAGCCAAGCACAGTCCCAATCAACCTCCTTCCGCGACTCTGATGACCAAGACGACGCTCAGCACATGCAGCACCGAGAACAGCATCATCATCCACGTCATCCTGAACAGCGAGGCACCCATCCTCGAGCTCCTGGTCGCGCGACACCCAATCCGGACGGTGATGCCGCTGCAGACTGGCAACAGCAGGCCGACCAGCTTTATGCTCAAGCTTCCGAGATCGGCACTTCAGTGCTCAACAAAGCAAGCGCCTTTTGGTCCTCCGCCAAGGCTCAAGCGCAAAAGGCGTTGGACGAGCGCAACCGTGCAGCTGCCGAGCGTAGCACCACGCCCTCTGATGCAGGTAGCGAACGCCATCGAGCCCGCAGATGGGGCGCCGCTTCGGCAGGAGCAGGAGCAGCTCGTACCAAAGAGTGGGAGGGAAAGCCCAAATGGATGATTGACGCTGAACGAGCCCAAGAAGCGGAGAGCGGGACAGCATCTAACCAAACAAGTGCCGATGTGCCTATGGCTGCAGGTGGTTTCAAGGACTCGGATCACGAGGACGACGAACCAGCCCAACAAGTTCCAGAGCCACCTACCAGAGCTCCTCGTCGACCAGCTGCTCCCGCAGCCGGCGTTGCTGCTGCGGCTGCTGCCATGTCATCTGCTGCCAGCGCTTTGTGGGGTGGCAAAGCCGAAGATAATCCACAACACGTTCCAAGACACCAGAGCCCTTCGCAAGCTTCACCCTCTGTTCCTGCTCGTTCAGCTGCTTCTGCTGGTATCAAGGCTCCCTATGCCTCACCCAATCGACGCGGCCCCACTCGATCAGCAGCCCCCTCCCCGATTCCACCCAAAACCTCCCAAAAGCGACGTCCCATCCCATCCGATGCTTCGCATTCCATCTCGTCCGCCAATCGCAACAAGCAAGAAGGCAACGACCACTTCCGACGTGGTGCCTATGGCGATGCCGAAACCAGCTACACCCGTGGCATCTCTGCTCTCGAATCCTCCTCTTCCGACTCTATCCGACTAGTTCCTCTACTCAGCAATCGTGCCAATGTGCGCTTGAAGAATGGGGACGCTGCTGGGACCATTGCCGACTGCGACCAACTGCTCACTATCATACTCTCCCTCTTTGGCGGATCTCAACGCGATGCCAATGGAAAGATCGCCGTGTACCGTGCAAGTCAGGAAGCCGCACTTCCGGCAGAACTTGCAGAGATCAACCTCCGAGAGACATATGGCAAAGCCCTGGTTCGACGTGCACAGGCGCTCGAAGCTAGTGAAAGATGGAAGCAGGCCAAAGCGGATTGGGAGGTGTTGCTCGAGTACGAAAAAGCGGAAGGATCTGGCGTCAAGACTGCGACGAGTAACATGAAGTTTGCTCGAGAAGGACTATATCGATGTGGCAAAATGTTGGGGGAAAAAGTGGTCGGTTCGGCTGTGTCTTCTGGCGCAACATTACGATCGGGTGGCACTCGAACACGAACTCGACTTGAGAAATCTGGTGAGGAGAAGGCTAGCGAAGCGTTTGCCAATCAACAAGTCAGTCAAGCTGCCGAAGCCAATGCCAAGTTTCAACTCAAAGATTCGGTGGATGCCAAAATCGACGCTTGGAAAAAGGGCAAAGAGACCAATCTTCGAGCGTTACTTTGTTCGTTGGATACGATTGTTTGGCCCGAATTAGGATGGAAACCTATAGCTCTACATCAAGTTCTGGATCAAGCAGGTTTAAAAAAAAACTACACCAAAGCTATCGCAAGATTGCATCCGGATAAGCTGAAAAAGGAGGCTACAATCGAGCAAAAAATGATTGCAAATGCCGCTTTTGCTGTTTTGAATGATGCTTGGAATTCACAACAGCAATAATGGAGTGACTTTTTCTTTTTTTGGTCAGAATTCGTAATCAATTTAGTATATGCTTGTTGTTTGTTGTGCGATTTTGGGGGGAGAGTGAGGAGAGGAAGTGGGAAGAGGAGGGATGTGAACAAGCGATTGACGGTCTCAAGTGAAGTTTTGGTAAGGGAGGAAAAAAAACGAGACTTAAGTTTGACGTTTGTATGAATCGAAACCAGAGGCAAAACCAAGGTGTGAAAGAACAAACAAACAGCGTTGAAGAATGTACCAGACCAAAAAAAAGAAAGAGTATATATGGCGTGTTGGTCAAAAATGTGGGTTGGAAGGAGAGGATATTGGTTGATGATAAAAGTGGAAGCTCAAAAATAAGGAATAATGTTGAAATGGATGAGAATTGGTTGGGTTACTGATTTGTTTTTGACAAGGTTGAAAGGTGGGAAGGGATATCTTATCGCCTTTGAGGAGGAGCAGCGGGGTTATTTTGATTTGCGCCTGCAGCAGCAGCTGCTGCTGCTTGTGGTGTGGCGGGGGGCTGTTGAGGGTTCTGAACCGAGAGTACAGAGCTAGCGTATCTCGAGATCAAATCTGTGAGGGTCAAATAAGCCTTCCTAAGCACAGGTGGACAACTCTGATGCTGGGTATATCCATCCAGGATGTTCTTTACATGTTGGAAAGCCGCCCTCGTAAACGAGCTCATGTAAAATCTGAGTCGCAAGAAATGGGCATAGAAAAGAGGAGCCATCAAAGAGTTTCGGAAGAGAATAGCGCCAAACAGGACGCGTGCAAAGATGGCCACTTCGGCATAGGCAACAAATCGCATAGCGGGATCGTAGTTGGCTTTAACCCAGGATTGGACGAATTTGGAAATCTTGGCAGAAGTAGGAGGAGGAGGAGACGCAGTTGCTGAAGTAGACGAAGATGCGTTGGTAGATGTGGTTGTAGATGAGGCAGAGGGAAAGAGCATAGGGATGACAGTAGTTCGTAGGAAGGTGAGGACGTGGAAAAGGGAAAAGGTGACAAAGGGAATCAGGGTGATAAAGATGGGTTTGGACATGAACCAGTATACGGCCAGGAAGAGATACTGGACGTTTTCATCCATCAAAGCGCGCTGAATGTAGGGTTTGTTGAGTTGAGGTACACCAAACGACTTGTATACGACGACGCAGTAAGAAACGATGGCACCGAGATAGGTAGCGGTATACCATCGGGATAAGCCTCCGGAAGAGGTTGCAAACATGAAAGTTGCAGCGAGGTAGCGCAGACCGGCAAAGAAGCAGAGGAAATGACCTGCCGCCCAGATAAGGTGCGGTGTCGAGGCCGAAGGTCGTGGCTGTGCGAAAGGTCAAGAGGAGATGAGTTTTGTGAGTACAGTTGAGTTCAAGTGGCATAGCGAGATGGATGGATGAAACTCACCATGATGGGCAATCGACTGTGTAATTCAGCAAGTGGACTTGAGCGTGCCTATGTGATTCGTGCGTATCCTGAAAGAGGTGGTGATGGTGGTGGTGGTGGTGGTGGTGGATACGATGATGATGTGATCTGTGCGTGCGTGTGATGAAAAGGAAAGGAAGAAAGTGTGATAGAGTCGTGACTATAGCAGAGTGTGGAGGGATCAAGCTCAAAAAGCGTGGGATCAAGCGCGGCTAAGCCGATTGGATTCGAGAGATACGGACGGATGAGCCGACGCATGCCACGCAATACTGTACTGTCCGACTGTGTTGGAAAGGGGTGATCTGAGTCGTCATTTGTTTTGCAGTATTTAAATGCAACCGATTTGAGCAGTATCGGTGTTCCCGATTTGGATTTGCTTGGCTCGGCTTGGCTTGGCTGAGGCAATACAGTACAGTGGAGGCTCAGCCATGATCAGCATCTGACTCGATCTTTACCATCATCCCATCATCCCATCAATAAGGCGTCGCCATCCATCCTCATTCACCTCGCCACATAGCAGCAGCATGATCGACAGGATACACATCTTTCTACTTTGACATTCACTAAACATCACAACAATGTTTGGAGACGCAATATCACGTTCACCCCAAACACCATCGCCCTGGTCTACTCGTCTTTCCACCTCTGCCTCTACGAGCGCTTCCACTACAGCGCCTCCCACTCCACCTTCGAATCATCCCTTTGGCGATTCTCTGCATCAGCTTACGAGCTCTGGTGGCGCCGAAAAGCATCAAGAAAACACGCAGTTGCCAGCGTTGCATTTGCTCAACATGTCGTGTGACGATGCGCTTTCCGATCTAAGCGACGAGGCCGACGGCTTCTTCTCGCTCGACATGGATGTTAGCATCGATCAGCAGCTCAAACATCACGACCACACACATGCTATTCCATCTCTGGTGACCGAACGATTCGATTCATCTTCACAGCAACCCAGCCGCGACACTTTGGCTTCTCCATCCCTCAATCCTGCTGTACGCAGAGCTTCCGAGACCGTCGCATACTCGTCTTCTCCACTAGAACGTGTTGGGCTCGACCCCATCATCGCTTCTCGTTCCCGCAACTCTCCCGTCTTTAATGCGGACCACATCACCAATGCGTCCACCAATGCCAACGTCGACACTCGGAACGCTTCAACCCCTTCTGCATTTGGTCCCATCGCTCCCGAGGTCGATCAGAAGGGCAATCTTGAATACAAACTCAAGATCCTCCCTCCAAGCAGAGAGCGTTTCGATCGTCTCGTCACCCAGCTCAAATGGAGGCTTCTCGAAGGTGCAGGTCTCGCAGTCTACGAAATTGGCGTCCTTGACGATGGAACCCTCATTGGACTCGACCCTGACTCGATGAAGGATTCGCTCAAGCTTCTTTCCCTCATGGCAGCCGAGGTGGGCGCAATCTGCTACGTACAGCGTGTCTTGGCTCTGGAAAAGGTCGCAACTCCCATCGGTGATCATCATGATCCTCCGTCCATAGCCTTGCCGCAACACTCTGCTCCTCCATCTCGATCCTCGGCCTCTCGTCTGACAGCAGCAGAGTCTGATCTCAGTCTACGTGCGCTGCCATCTACCGAGGCGATACAGACGCTGCAGCCTTACATCTACACCTCGGAGATCGACGACGATACGCGATCACATTTGCTCCAGAGTGGTGCAGCTGGTCTGTACCGCTTCGACATTGCAGAGCAGCAGACGTCGATACCACCTCGCCTCGTCAGCGATGCACCCCATACAGCCATTGCCTCCATAGCAGCCGTCGATCCAACCCAAGCAGCCCCAATCAGCGCCACCGACGACGACGCGGCAGAAGTCGCCATGTCGGCCCAAACCAAGCGACGTCTACTCAAAGCTACAAATAGTCTCCCTAGCTCCAAGAACACCTCTACATCCACCAACGCATCCACCCCCCGACCAAAAAAGGACATCCTCCAAGGGCGCCATCAATCCGAAATCGTCTATCTACCATCCAAAGAGGAGAAGCGTATCCTCCGAGCAGCAGCCGCAGTAGCAGACGCCGAGATGGAAGCAGCCATCAACTCACCATCTCCACCCACAGCTCCACCCACCGCAGTCGCAGTTCCCCAGAATGCAGCAGAAAGAGCACTTTCGCATACCCAAGCGCATGAACGCAAGATGATGGCCAAAATGGCGCAGGTAGCCGACTCTGTCCAGCCCAAAACAGCTCGTGCTCGCGCACGGGCTCGCAAGATTGCCACTAGCTCGACCGAAAGCTCAGCAGCAACAACGACGACGACGACGACGACGACGACGACGATGCCATCGACTCATTCTGCCAGCCCCTCGCCCGTTTCGTCACCGGCGATCAAGGCGGTGTCGATGCCCAACAATTCAAAGGCAGCCTACACGGGATACGAAAACGTCATGTCGAATTTCGGCGTTCTGTCCGAGAGAGCCGCACGTACCCTGTCTGCAAAGCATGGCATGGACGCGGTGGTCAAGGCGAGATTGATAGTCGAAGCGGTGGTAAGGAGGGAGGTAGATTCAGAGCATACACCATGTGGATTTTCAGCGGGCAAAGGATAAGCTTTGTCTTGTTGGCGTAGAGTAACATTGAATACTGTATACTATTCAGTCCGTAATGCAGTGAAACCAAGAGCTACTATACAATACAGATGGCGAAATTCAGCGTCGAACGTACTTTCTCCACCCATAGGCGCCCACAGCAGCTACAGCAGCGAGCGACATTGAAACGCCTACGAAGAGGATGATATCTCGAAAGCCGTTGATGCCATATTGACCCGAATGCGGGTTTGGGGTGATGACAGAGGGACGGTAGAGAACTGAACCTATCAGTGGGCCTGTTACGGCGGCTATTCCACGGACAAACATCCAAGAGAGAAACTGGAGAGAGTTGTCTGATTTAGTGACTAGGGCTACATCGCGGGCAATCGGGGTGATGTAGCAACCGAATCCACCTCCCTGGCAAAGGTAAGAAGAGAAGAAGATGGTTAGTGGTGAAAAGCAAGCGAGCAAGCAAGCGAGCAAGCAAGGGAGATATGAAAGAGCAACGTACTGCAGCACCGAATACAAGAGCGAAAATCAAGAGAGTGGGTAAAGAGGTAGCAAAACCGAACAAGGTCAATGCAGTAATACCGCATAGACCGGAAGAGATTGCCATGGCGAGAGTGAAGGAGAGTTTATCTATGGCCTATGATAGCGGAAGCGTTGAAAGCGGAAAGGATTGAGGTGGAAATGGTCGAGGAGAAACCGAGTGCGGTAGCATAAGTTGCTACATAAAGCGAGATGATGTACCATCCGAAGGCTTGGAGGAAGATGACTACCATCTATGGGAGTGGTTGGAAGATAAAAGAGAGAGAAGAAGCTTTGTCAGATCGAGGGTCTTGTTGAGAGTATGAGATGGTGAAGAGGTAGAGATTAAGAGGAAAAAAGCTTACGTAGATCAGAGCGATGGGGTTAAGCAATGGAGACAGATCTCCCGGTAGAAGTGAATGGAAGAGTTGTTTCTTGGTTCCAGTAATGACGAGCTGTGCCAACGACCAAACCCTCAAAGTGCACGCAAAACCAATCGACACAAGCAACGCATTAAGCATCAAGGGAAAAATCACACGTCCCACACCACTCGCCATAAAAATCACACTAGTTGCCAGCCGCCTCCTCCTATCAAACCACTGACCCAAATACAACACAACCGGTGTCAACAATACACCGCTCGTCACTCGAAACAATACACCCTGAAACGCAATCACCATAGCAATATGTTTCGCAAACGAAGCTATCAAAATGCAAAGTGCGCTTAACACCAAACTGAACATGACCACCTTACGATGTAAATGAAGAAATGTCGTCAAGAATCCACGCAGTAAAAGTGGTGCAAAATGCTGAAATCCAATCACCAAAGTTCCAACGGCAGAGATGCAAGTAATGTTGGAATTGTAAAAGGGAGAAGATGAATTATGTTGATGAAAATCTTGAAAGGATCCGTAGGAATAAGCGATACCCCAGACCATGGACCAGATGATGAATCGGCAAAAAAGGAATCGATATGCTGCTGGACCGGCGTCTATGGGTGGTAGATCAGATTGTGATGTTCAAGTTGATACGGTTGAAACTCGAGTTTGGTGCACCATTTTTGGAGATGGTGGATAGGTGCAAGTGAGGATGGGTGGAGTGGATGGTGTTTCATCGTGGCTTGTGGGTTTACTATCGTATTGATTGTTGTAATTTTGATCTTGTCTGTCTTGATCATGTTGATCTTGAGGATCTTGGGGAGTTGGTTGAGAAGATGAGATAGAAGAAGAAGAAGAAGAAGAAGAAGAAGAAAAGTTGGAGGGATGCTGTGAAATTGGAGCTATTCTGGCTCGAAACTCGATGACTTGGCCAACGTTGGTGTTGGAAAAAGATCGACGTTGTTCAAGTCGATTGGACGAGTTGTTGGCACTGCCAGCTATATCATCATCAGCAGCAGCAGTGCTCGAGCTGATGGAGCGACATGGTTGGCTCTACCTGGTAGAAAGTATGTCGTCAAAGGTTGAGAAGAAGCCAAAGTTGGTCGAGTAGTCAAAAGTGGATTTGTTTTTCTTTCTTTCTTTTTTTCTTTTTTTTCGGCGAAAGCAGCGGTGAATTGCACGCTCAAATACAAATTCAAATATGAATCGCATTCTTTTTGACAGGCCAACGCCGAGACTCGACCGGCTATCCGGATGAATCAAAGAGCGGATCAACATAGTTCCATCTTTATGCTCATTTTGGTATGTGCTGTACTGTATTTAGCCCCACACTCGATCCTTCAGAGTAACGATCATTGAATCTCAACCCGCTTTCGAGCATAACCAGCGGTGTTGGGAACCTATTTTAAAGACCATCATCTACCTGCTACAAACATGTCGGAATCATACAAGTCCTCCATCCTCTATCGTGAGCATCCCGAGGTAGCACAACTCGTCACGAAACTTGATCAACTTTCCGAACAGCAAGATGCACAAGGCACTGGTATCTCTTCGCTCAACGGGCAAAATCTTGAAAAGCGTGATTTCAGCATGTACAAGCACAAGATGATCGCGCTTGAACAAGACAAGTCGGAACTGATCTATGCTGTCATTCGTAACAAGAAAGCTTGCAGAATCTTTGAAGCGGGTACATCGTATGGTGTTTCGACAATCTATCTTTTACTTGCATCGAAATGTGTCCATGTTGACCAAGACCCATTGCAATTACCCGCAATGGTATGGGGAACAGAGAAGGAAAATCATAAAGCAGACGCTGCGATTCAAAACTTGGCTCAAGCATTGAAGCTTTCCGAGGATACCCAACATATTCCTGGCTTCACCATGTTGAGAGGCGATATCCTCGAGTTGACCCAAAAGGCTAACATCGAAAAGGATAGTCTCGATGTTGTACTTTTCGACATTTGGGCAGAAAGTAAGTATCATAATTCTACCGGATTGGATTCATCCTGCGCTTGCCTTGCCTGATCGAATCCAACTGACACCCTTACTCCGGTTTCGATTCGTAGTGGCATTGCCAACGTTTAAATTGCTCGAAAAGTCGCTAAAGCAAGATGCAGTGGTGTTTATTGACAATTGGATCACTGGTATCAAGATCGGTACTTATGCCAAGTTCCGAGATTACCTCGAGTCAAATGGTTGGTACATTGTTGCTATACCGTTCAAGAATGGTCTAGGTATGGCCACGCGGGTTGTTTGACTTTGTTTGATTTGCAACTGTGTCGAGTACGCTTGTAGATATAGCGATCAAGGTCAAGTTGTCAAAGAGTTGACTCGATTGCGGTTTTGGTGTGGGGGTTGAATTTGTGCAATTGAGCTTTTGAAAACCCGCGTTTTCCTGCCGGCTTTTCTGGGTTACTGCATGCCGAATGCGAATTGTCGAAGGCGCCTCGACTGAATCAAGTCTCGTGGTTGTGAAAAGCACCTTTGCCAGCTTGCTACACCCTTCTCTGTCTTGAACAACGACCACCATCATCATCATCATCAAAAGAGTCGACAATATGTCTGCCAAGAATACCTCGTCCAATACTGGCCAATCTGACACTTGTCATGGATCAGGCCGATCGGCCGAATGGGATGAACTGCATCAAACTCTACACGCAACAGGCGATACAATCCGTCGAGAGGTGGTAGGCCAAGAATACGTGAAGCGCAGTTTGGCAAATGCGAGCGAGTTTACGATGCCGATGCAAAAGTTAGCTACCGAATATGCATGGGGTGGCATCTGGTCACGTCCTGGTTTGGCAAGAAGAGATCGAAGTATTCTCAACATTGGCATGCTTGCAGCTCTGGGCAAATCGACCGAGTTAGCAACGCATATTCGAGGAGCACTCAACAATGGAGTCACCGAAGTCGAGGTTCAAGAATGCTTGCTTCAGGTGGCAACGTATGTAGGAATGCCAGCTGGAATGGAAGCTTTCAGAGCCGCAGATAAGGCGGTTCAAGAGTGGAAATCCAACAACGACCGCCTCGGTGCAAAGATTGATAGCAACTAAGGAAAACACGTCATCTTGTCTCTTGGATCCATTCTACCATGGTTGTGTGGATAGAGACATGCCCGAGTCGTCGTCTTTGACCGTCATGGCCAATTGGGAATAAGAAAACTAATCGAATGTTCGAATGGGCTAGTTGTCGAGGTTGCTTGGATAGCATCATTCTTGAGATCGTTGAGGGTATGGTTGCCATGCATGGTCGGATGGTTCAGTGTGACGATGGAAGCGAATCGGGTTGAATGCCAAATCGGATCGGGTGCATTCGTAATGTAGCAACCGATTGAATTATCTTTTTCAATCCATCGCTCGCTTCTCCAACTGTCCAACTGGCGTGTCAAATCACAACCCCCGCATACCTGTCTGTTCAACCCCCCAAGCTCAAACTTTTTCAACTCTTTTCGTCACTGGGATTGTATGCGCTGTTCGAGGGACAAGCCTTGCGAAAAGCGTGGGAATGCCAACGTGTCTCTGATGTCAAGTCGTTCGCGGAGAAGCATCCGAAAGCAGAGCTGCCAGGAAGGCAACAAAGTGCAGGAATTGCCGCTTCGGTGTTGGGATGCATGTACTGTACTGTACTGTACTGTACTGGCATGACACACAGAGACAACGAGACAGACTGCTCTTGTGCTTGAAACCATCTTGACACGACTTTCTCGCGCGTCGTGTCTTTTTATTTTATTTTATTTTTTTATTCTTTTTTGAACAAAGGGCAACAGCAGCCTTGATTTTTCCAGCTGTCACATGGATAGCAGCTACACACTGTACATAGCCGAGGCCAGCAAAACTGTCCGATCTATCGCTTGGCAGTCCACATCCCATCCCATCTTATCCCATCACATTGACCCACATTTGAAAACATGATCTCATCATTGAAACCAACCAAAAAGGAGGGGGGTGATTATATAATATCCGACGTGATCATAGACTCAAGCCAACACGGGAGTGTTGCAGATCCGTTGATGGTTTTGTGGCGTTGAAAGATGATGCCGAGGGTCAGAGGGAAACAAAGGAATTGACTTGACAAACCTTTGTGTGTCTGCTGCGACCTTCCCCACACTCGAAAAAGCCAATCGGAAGCGCAGATCCAAGCAAACGCTATGCCAGCCAAAGTGTCACACCAACTCAGCAGCAGAGTTCTCTCCCATCCGAGCTGACAGGCGGAGAGCCCTTGAAGACCTCTTGCTGTCACGAGCTTCGCCGGTATTGCTCTGTCTTTTCTCCTGTACTGTAGCTTCCACTGTGACGGCCCTTGCGATATCACTGACACATAGCCGTGCCTGTCTGCCTGCCTCTCCGAAGACTCTGATCGACTCGTGATCGTCTCTTGCTCACTCTGATTCGGTGTAGTCGGAAACCACCCCGAAATTGCGGTATCACGAACCAATCACCACATCGCAGAGACAGACAGAGAGCAAGCGCTTGAGCGGGCGCTGCAGTATTGCGCGGGGCCAGCAAGGAGCAACGAGGATCGGAAATGTCAAGTGATGCGATTGTATGCACTCGAGGCTGCACCCTTTAAAAACTCGTGCCCTTCTTGGCCTTGGCTTTCCGAGTGTGCTGCATCATCCATCGGACTCCATCCGCTCTCTTCTTGTCACCCAGTCTCAACTAGGCAGGCTGGCCTGTCTCGCTTTACTCTTTCTCTCTCTCTCTCTCTCTCTCTCTTCGCCATCATCATCCTCGCTTCTCTTCTTCTCTCCTTTCCTTCCCTTTCCTCCATCATCTCGATTTCACCGTTTCATTCACCTCTTTCCTTTCAACACGGGCTGGTTCCCCCTTTTTTTATTCCTTCTCTTCTCTCTATTGCCACCGCACATCTTCAGCAAGCATGACTTTCCGCATCTCGGCTTCGTCTTTCTCCCTCTTCCACCTCGTCGCGCTGGTCGCCACTCTTTCCCATCTCCTCATCGGTCTGGTCGATGCTCACGGCTACGTCAACTATCCCGCTTCGCGCTCTTACATGTGCAAGCAAGGTCAAGCAAAAAACTGTGGCGAAATTCAGTACGAACCTCAGTCGGTCGAAGCTCCCAAAGGTCTACCTTTTGCGCGCAACAGCGACGGTAAGCTCTGCTCAGCCGGTCTGAGCCAGTTTTCCGAGCTTGATCGTCAGGGTGCCAAGGTTTGGCCCACCACCAAAGCCAGCGATGTTCAATCGTTTTCTTGGACTTTCACCGCTCAGCATGCTACCACCAACTTCAAGTACTACATCACCAAGCCTGATTGGGATTCCACCACCACCAGAGCTTTGACTGCCACTGACTTTGAGTCGCATCCCTTCCTCGTTGTCCCCATGAATGCCAAGGCCCCAGCTCGCACCATGAACCACGATCTCTCCAAGAACATGCCCTCGCGCTCGGGCTATCACGTCGTTTATGCCGTCTGGACGGTTGACAACACGGTCAACGCCTTCTACCAGTGCATCGATCTCGATTTTGGTGGAAAAAGTAGCAGTGGTACAAGTGGAAACAGTGCGCCAGCCAACTCGTCTGGCTCGGCGTCTGCCAACACTTCGAACGTTTCTACCACCAACTCGGGCCCTTCGACTACCAACGCTGGTGGCAACACGTCCTCTTCCGCTGGCTCCAGCTCTGGTTCTTCGGCCCCCACTACCACCACCACTGCCACCGATTTTGGCAGCTCTGCCAACTCGAGTGCCTCAACTTCATCGACCAACCACAAGAACAACGCAGCCAAGGGCTCATCTTGTCGCTTGAAACGTCGTAGAGCTCCCTCTGCATCCATCCTTGCAGCTCGCGCTGACTTTCATCGACAAAAGATGCAATTTCAGCGCAAAAGACAGGCTTAGCAGTGAGTTCAACTGGTCTCCATGGTTCACGAGCAGACTAGCTCTGCTGAACCGTGTCGAACGACCGCACATTCTCACCCTATAGTTTGGAAACCAGCTAGCCTGCTCAAAAAGAGAAAAAGAAAACAGTCTTCGAGCCGGTCTCGATAATTGGATCCGGACTCTCCTTTCATCCTGATCTTCATTCTTATCCCCCTTCGTAACACCTACACCATACCTCCAATTCCATACACTGTATTTTCACTTCTTTGCCCTCTACATTCTCACGTCTTTCCCCGTTTTTTCTCCTTTAATACACTCGCATCTCTCCACTCGATTTGAAGCTAGCACCTTGGATCTTCTGGCTGGAACGACTTTCACAAACTGAGCACAAGCATCGATAAGAAGGAAACAAAGAAAACGGCACGATGAACAGTTTGCTATGCATCGCCCTAGAAAAAGAATCCGAATTAAACCCGGCTGACTGTTGCAGGAGCACTACTACCACCACCACCACCACTACCATTGCTTGCACCAGCCGCATTTTGTAGAGGCATACTCTTAAAGTTACGCTTATGCTTTCTCGCTGCCTCCCTATGACGCTTCTTGATCACCTTGGTCAACTCTTGCTTGTACTTGGCCCAATCTTTTTCCTTTTCCTCTTCCGATCTAGGCTTCAACCATCGTTGAACCGAACCTTGACTATCTCCACCATTCCAAGACGATGAGCTACTCGACGATGGGAAAAAGGGACCGAGCTTGTTTTGCTGTCGCTCTTCGTCTTGCATGGATGGCAGGGCAGATGGCTGGAAACGAGAGAAACCGACGTTCGAATACGAACCAGGGCCGAAACCAGGCCTAGGCTCGGGCTCTTTCTCCTCCTCCTCCTCCTCTTCTTCTTCTTCTTCAAGTTCGAATTCGAGCCCGAGCGAGTCCATCAACGAGAAACCTCCACCCATATCACCGCCAGCAGCATCACTATTGGCGCCAAGTCCAAGACTGAATCCAGCAGTGACACCGGAAATAGGTCGATCTTGTGGCTTGAACATCTCCTTGAGCGTCGACAAAGAAACTTGGGTTCCCTGTGCATCTTCGGCTAGCTGCACAGCGTTGATGGGCTGCGAGACATTATTCGAAGGCGTTGGTGTTGAGTCAGCAGATGCAGTTTTGGCGGCAGCGACAGCTTCTGCTGTGGATGCCGTGGAAGCGAGGTTGCCAGGATCAAATCGAGCGATAGGCACGTAGCTGCCATCCTTAGCATTGGTCTTGGACGACGCGGGATCGGAAAGAGAAGACAGGAACGCTGCTCGGCGCGACTTGGCGTCGATAGGCGCAGCAACGACCTCGACAGCAAGTTTGGGTGCCTCTTCCATGATCACATCCTCTTCATTCTCCTCGATTTCTGCAGCTGCAGGAGCGACTGCGGGCTCGGCCTCAAGATCTACTTCCACTTCCGCATCAGCAACATCCTCATCAGCAACTTCGCTTTCGCTCTCCGACTCTGAACTCGAGCTTGAAGACTCGCTCGAGGACCAACTTTTGACAACAACCTCAGCCTCTTCAGCGGCTTCAGACTCGCTTTCCGAATCAGAGCTCGATTCGGAGCTGGACTCGGAGGCAGCATCGGCGACTTCAGCTTCGACATCGGCGATCCCGCTCGTAGTCGCCTCCTCATCAGATCCGGAGCCGAACATCTCTCCCAATAGGGCGAGCGTCTTCTTTCTCTCCTCTTCAGCATTCACCAGCTGCTTGGCATCCCGCACAGACGCTGCAACAGCGCCCTCGTCATAGCCGTCGGAAAAGTTGGCCGGGTCCTCCTCCTCCGGGTCGAGACCAGGGATAAAAGTTCCCTTGACCTTTCTACTTGGGGTAGGAGTGGAGGCAGGCTTCTCGACCTTGGCGCGTTTGGGCTGCGGTGCTGGGTTAGGCGTGGATGGGAAGTCGGAGAACAGATCGTTGATGCCCGTGGCTGGGACTGAGGAAGTTGGTAGATTTGCGAAGAGGTCGTCGATGTCGGCGGTGTCGACCACATTGTCAACGACGGCGGGTGCTGCTTTCGAGATGCTGGATCGTTTCGGCTCGACTGGTGCTTTGGCTGCGGTGAGCGCAGATGTGAAGCCAGAGAAGAGATCGTCGTCGCTGCCTGCGTCCGAGTATCGATCAAAGTCGAGCTGCGCCATGACATCTTCAGCCGCATCCTTGTCTACGTTTTCTGTCAATGAGGACGACGAAGCATGCGCCTTGGGCACGACACGAATGGGAATCTTGGTGAACTCTTCGTGCACAACTTTGCCATCTTTAGCAACGTACTGCCAGCGAACCAGGCGATGCGTCTTGTCCTGGGGCGCTTCTTCTTCGTCGTCAATCTCGTCGCAGTGCCATTCGCCCGATCCAAGAGACGAGACGTCAAAACTGGCGGTTGATGAGCCTGTCTCGGCGGCAAGTGATTCGAGGAGGGGCCCAGAGAGGTGGATAGCTCCGTATCTTGTTGGGTCGATCGTGATGCGGTGTGCTTTGGTTGGTGGGCGAGGATTGACGCGCGCACGTCGTCTGCTGGATTGTTCTTGATCCTCCTGTCCCTCCTCGGCGGCGCCGGCATGGATTCGCTCCAATGTGGATGCATGAGATGGCTTGGGCAGTGGATGCGAAGGTCGCATACGCAATGGACGGACAAGGTGTCCTGCAGGCGTACGCTTCCAACCCCAAGCCAAGCCCTTCTCCACGGCATCCTGTTCAACCGGCTCCATGTTGTAGCTCTCGAAACCCATTCCAGGTGGCAGACGTTTCGGTTTCTTGGGACTGTTTGCCTTTTCTTCTTCTTCTTCTTGTCTTGTTTTCTGCTTTTCTAGTGATATGCGTTCTTTGTAGTCTGGTTTTGCTTCGCCGATGCGAAGCGTAGCGCCTTTCCACACGGATCCGGATAAGAGATTCATGCAGCGCTTGATCTGTTGGGGTGATGCTTGCAAAGTGAGGAATGCATAGGGGCGCAGCTGGCCGAGTGCATCGCGCTTGCCGAGGCCGTCGAGGGCAATGACGGTGCCAAAGGTGGAGAAACGGCGGATTAGGTCCTCTTGCGAGAACGAGGCTGTGAGCCCCGAGATGACGAGTCTTTTCTGCGAGACATCTTCTTCTTGGTGTGCATCACTCGTTTCTTGGCCTTGGCCTGCAGTGCGCGAGAAAGGGCAAAAGAGAAGGAAGAGAGGACGAGAGTTAGTTTGTTGTTTGTCAAAGTAGATGCAAGAGATTCGAGACGATCGAGTCGGATGAGTGGGGGGGGGGGGGGGGAAGAGGGGAAGAGAGACTCGCATTGGCCTTAGCTTTGTTGACGCGGCGGGAGGAAGGTGGAAGAATCTCTACACTGGAGGGTGCAGCGGACGACGCACCATCGGCTTTGGGTTTACGAGCGGGAGCATTGGCAGCGCTGGCGGTAGCCTTTTCGAAAGCTTCTTGCTCGGGATCAAAGGATTCAACGACGACATGGGTGTGATGTTCATCCGAGTCATACTCTTCCTCTTGGATCTGAGGAACAGCATCTTCTTCGGCAACATGGTCGAGGTCGATCTCTTGATCGTCATCCGAAGCATTGGCTCCGTCAAGGTCAGACTCGCCTTCGGCTTCAAGACCAAACGCCTTTCTTTGCTCTCGAACGTTTTCCGCGGCCTTCTCCTTGCGTGCGTCGCGAAGCTCTTTACGAGCAGCGAGCTGCTCTTCCTTGGCCTTCTTGGCGAGGTACTCTCGTCCCGCCTGCTTTCGTTCTTGCTTACGTTTGCGGAAGCCCGTCAGATACTCTGCTCGTGCCTTTTCGTCAAAGAGGACCTCGGGACCTTTGCCTTTGGCTTTACCCTTGCCCTTGCCGTTAGCTCTGCCGTTTTGCGACATGGTTCAAGGTGGTAAAAGATGTGGTGCAAAAGGGGCGTATGCTGCGATGGCGGTCGAATCGCCTGGGTATACTACGATGACGAGGAGGATTGTGGTGGTGAGAAGACGAGCGGTAGCAGAGCTCAAACCGCCTCTCTTTGAAATATTCCACTCTTTTTGCTTGGCCGCTCTCCAAAATTTTCGTCTTCGCTTTCCGATTTCCGATGCTTTTTTTTCCCCAAACACTGTGAGTTGCAACCAATCCAACACCAAGCCA
Organism: Ustilago trichophora; assembly: GCA_900323505.1. Classification (NCBI taxonomy): domain Eukaryota; kingdom Fungi; phylum Basidiomycota; class Ustilaginomycetes; order Ustilaginales; family Ustilaginaceae; genus Ustilago; species Ustilago trichophora. The sequence continues at coordinate 579,295 of OOIN01000031.1, forward strand.
ACGTGACTTAATCCGCCCAAGCAAGACAATCACCCCATCACACACACACACCTACACATCTACACAATTGACCGCAAAGAATCTTGGTTCAACCACGCCCGCTTCTTATTGGCGGTAGTCAATGCCAGCCAGCCAGCCAGCCAGCCAAAGCATGTGATGTGATTGGATATGTCTTCGACACTCGAGGCCGAGTTTCTTGCCGTGGCTGATCGCGATATCATTCAACCCGTCGCCACTGCCACTGCCGCTGCCAACGCCGCTGTCGACCATGCCCCGCCTTCTGTCGCAGTACAAGCATATCAACGCTTGATTCAAACGTTGCATGCCAGGCTCGATCGACTGCCTCGACTCAATCTGGTTGCAAACGCTATCCAACAACTTGAGCAGCTTTCGCAACAGGCCAAATACTCACATCGACCCACAACTCCTACTCGCTCCGTCCATTCCTTACCCCTCCCCCAACATGCCACACCGCGAACCACGAGAGCTATATCCGACGCTCGACACATCCCATCCAAACTTGGAAAGCTATGGACACCTATCTTGCAAGCTTGCAATGCAATGGTCGAAAGCATCCGAGACCAATTCGACAACATGACCATTGACGACATCATTGATTTATGTGCCAAGCGCATACATCGCAGTAAAGCCAGCTTGACACCGCATTTCATCAACTTGCAATACTTTACTCTGACCGACGACGAATTGCGTCTTGGCCTCCATCAAGACGCTTTCCGCAACATAGTGGCGGACCTCTTGCGCAACAACGTCTTGATAACTCCCGACGAAAAGCTCTGCTACCTCCTTGGCCAATTGTCGCTCACTCCGATTGCTCAAGCTCAGCGTCCCGATCCCTACGAGCAATCCCTCCGCCAGAACCTTGTAGAGGCTTTCCACCACCAGTACCGAGGCGATGCTCATCGTCGCTTCCTCGAATTTGTCATCAAAGTCAACCAGACCCTCTTCGAGTCCAAGCCTGCCAAACACCAACCTTACTACAAAGGCACTGCCGTCATCCAATCCAGCGGTACCGGCAAGACTCGCATGATACTCGAACTTGGCCGCATCGCTCCGCTCCTCTTCATGTGCATCCGACCCCAGACTGGCACCGCACGTACCGGCTACCCTTTAGGCGACACCGCCATCATGAATCTTGTCCAGTCTAACTTCATGCCCGACGAGGCCAACCAGCACAACCGATCCAACACCATCTCCAATGATGAAAAGGCTGCCATTCTCTTGGCAGCTTGGTTCCATACCCTGGCTTCCAAACTCGAACAGCAATCTCATCCAAAGCCAAAATTTGACCTTTTGGTCAAGCTCAACACCTTTGGCACTTGTCATCGCCACAACCAGCGTCAACTCTTCTTTCAACAGGTCCAGACGCAAGCAACCACTTGGGCCAAGGATGCACCTATTGCCGGCGACTACAACAACATCTTCAGCCACTACCTCAATCCTCAAGTACATCGTCTGAGCCACCAGATGCACCTAATTCACGAGTATCTGGCTGCCATCCATGCCGACACACGCCGCAGCACTCCCGTCTTTGTGGCATTGGACGAATGCGTCGAGCTCCCACCTGGACTGCTGGACAGCATTGAACGTGCCTGGGCCCACTTGAAACAGCTCGAAAACAGCCAGCACGCAGAGCGCCAGGCTTCAAAAGCTAAAGACAAGGACCAGCCCAAAATAGTATGCTTCTGGCTTGTCCTGATCAGCACCAACAGCAGCGCTGCCCACCTCATCCGACCTCAATCAGAGCACACTTCGGCCAGAGACAAAAACGCCGTACCGCTGCCCACATTTTGTGGCGTTGGTTTCGATGTGCTTCGTATGGAGCTCCCACCGCTTGTCATGGCCCAGGATGCCGCAACCACCCGTTTTGTTCAAAAGTATGGACGGCCACTGTGGATCTCGTTGGTACCCGAAAACTTCTGGGTCATTGCAGTTTCCAAACTGTTGGGTACGACCAACTTTGTGCGCGGTCATCGTACCATCTGCTTCAACGTGCTTGCCTCGCGCCTTGCATTGCAATATGTGCCCACACGTGGCTCAGACAACAGGTTGTTTGGCGAGCAGGCAACGTTCGCACGTAACGCTGTGGATCGACACATGCGCATCCTGGACTGCGTCGACGGCGATGCAATCCTCCACGTCAGCTCTCCGTCGGAACCGGTCCTAGCCATTGCCTCTTTGCTTTCCATGATGCCTACTCATACCGAGAGTTTGGCCGATGTGCCTGTACCGCTACAAACGGCAGTCAATCGGTATGGCTCCATCCTCGAGACTGTGGCTGACACTTGTCTCGGTTCGGCCGACATTGACATTCTCAAGGGGATCCAAGGCGAGCTCATGGTGCGCCTCTTGCTAATGACTGCCTGGGACGCGGTCAAGATGTCGGTGGAGCGCTCCCACTTTGCAGATTCCGAAGACTTGTCTGCCAAGGCCACCCGTTTTCTGGCCCCCGTGCACCTCGAATCCATCCTGCAAGGTTTGGTACGCTTTGATCCGACAACATGGCGTACGGTGCAAGGCCAGATTGATGCTGTGTGCCAACTAGTATGCCAGCGGTGGCCGTCGATGACCAATACCAATGTGCGTGCCTGGGTCCACTTTACTCACTTTGACATCCTCGACGTCAAGCTTGGTCAACTGTCTCCTGAGTATCTGTGGTACTGCTGGAAACGTGGCGTGGCCATTCAGATGGCGCACCCTCAGCATGGCATAGATGGCATCATACCCGTGTTTGTGGGCGATCTCAAACAACCTTTTGACCAGAATCATGTCCAAGAGCACCATGGACTCGAGTCGGAGGCGCAGGCTGACAGCGATACGTTGGGCGCGCGTCTAATGACCTATGTCGCATGGGAGGCCAAGAACCGGAGAAAAACGTCCCCCGACCTGGCCTACCAGGCTGCGCAGAAACCCGCTCACGCTGGACCAACGCTCAAGTTTGAAGCAAGCAGCCAACCAGCACAGACTGGAGGATCGACGCTCAAACGACGCAGGTCAACCACCGAGCCAGATGACGTCGCGCCGCTTACCGATCGTGGTATTCTTACCATCCTGGCCGATGTGGGAGCAAAGACCAAACCGGGCAGAGTACAGAGAATCAAGGACACTGGCTCGCTCCAACTTTGGATCCGCGGCTTGGACCCGCCCAACTATCCATGTTTGGACGAGCTTGAGATTCGATCAGCCGTCATCAAGTTTGGCAACGATGTGGTCCAACGAGCCGATTATGACGTGTATAATCAAATGCCCAATCCTATGGACTTGGATGTGGTCCATGTGTCTGACATTGATTTGACAGCCACATCCGCACCCAATTCTGCCGCAATTACAGACCACAATCAGGATGGAGAACGGTTGTCGTCGTTGTCATCTTTGTCGTTGCAGGTTGAAGACGAAGAGATGCTAACGTCTTGATTGATTTGGTCGGTCTCTCGTTGCAAATGTGTTTCGTTGTTTGGCTTTTTTTTGGCAATGAATGTCAAGTGTAGGCAATGATGGTTTCAATTCATGGGAATGTATTGCAATGCTTGTGAGATTAGATGCAAGTGATTGAGCGAGTCATATTGTTATAACAAAGGAAACATTCACCTTGAAGCCGCAACCACAACCAGTAGCCATCCCAGGTGGCTCTGCGCTGATTCCGAGATCCGAGCTTTCCAAACAAACCCTTAACTCAGCGTTATGCAGTAGTGAGTTTTTGGTCGTCCATCGTCTGGGTGACCTTGAGCTTGCTTATGCATGAATTGGAGTTCCGATTGTATCGCATGAAAAAGTGTGTCCCCTAGACGGTTGTATGGGTGACCAGCTCCGTACTAGGTCACCCAGATGACCAAGTCGCGTGTTTCTCAGCCTGTAGTTTGGATCCGAGCAATCAATGTTTATTGTGTTGAAGCAGAATCTCAAGAAGTGTGTGTTTTGTCGCCTTTGAAAGTATGGTGTGAGTACTACCATCATATTGATTACCCCGCAAAACCTTAACCATTGTTTATCCGGCCATCCCATCAGTCAACGGAGCTTCAAGACGCAAGCATGCAGGCCAAGAATTTGGTTCATGCATACCAAAAACGCCAGAGGCGAATACTTGCAGTGCTTTCTGTGCTCGGACGGAGAGCACCTACATGGCTTGCGGCCCAGCACTACCATCATATCCAAGCACAGCTTGATGATGTTCACTTCAAGTCTACATTCGGGCTCACAATCAGCAAATTTGAAGCTATACATCATGCTTTGAGATTGCCTGATCCAGTGAGAACGTCTGTGAATGATGTGAGTGATAGCAAGACGGCATTGCTCATGCTGTTGGCTGTTACAGGCCTCACGTGGGCTGACCAGGGTCAGGCACGAGTGGAGGCCGGAGGAGCGCAGCAGCGGCTGTGCGCAGAAATGGCGCACAGGTGCATAAGTACTCGGCCGGCAGGTGGAGCTCACTGGCCGACTTTTCGGAGGGAAATCGGCAGGTGGCATCCACCCGGCGATCCGTACGCGCTGAGCGCGAAAAGGCGCCACCAGGGACGTACGGGAGAGGTGCGACCAATGACGCACGGGGGAGGGATGGCCAGGGTCTTGTCGTCATCAGGGATGGCGAGCAAGACGCTTGGGGGAGAGATATGAAGGACGCGTAGATGAGGGGGGGAATGAAGTGGGTGGCTCCCCACGGGTGCCGCCCAGAGCTGACGGACACAGGCTGATACAGCATGTGGCCACGTCGAGCCATACGGCCGCCCTCCTGGTGAGGGTGAGGCCATATATACTCACACTGCACAGGCGTGCGATGGGGCGGAGCCCCATCCACTCTACTATCTACTAATATATCTTAACGGTCTTTCAGTTGTCAGTATCACACTGTCTCTCATATCAATCGTCTTCGTAGCAATCCAGGCATTGCTACTACCTCGTGTGTGTGTGGCATCACATCATAGACGCCGTCGACACCTTCATCGACGCTACGGAACCTCAACCGTAGGCAGTACCTCCACTGCGGTCCTGATACCTCCATCAGTACCATATAACGACTGTCGGAGCGCTACGGACACTCGTGCACCGACAGGCGTCAACCTGCATTCCCCGAACCCTCGTACGACCTCTCGTACGATTCGCCAAGGTCTAGTTTCGTGCCGCTCTGCCTCTGGACGGAGTGTCCACAGCGGTTAGTCGAGAGTCGCCCGTAGGCCGTCGTCCACCAATTACTTAGTGGAAAATCGCCAGAAGACATCGATTCGGCGATTCCGGGATTCTCAGGCACACGACCCCTGACATTAGAGTGGATCGTTCAAGTAGGGCCCCACATTTGAGACCATGGCAGACGAGACTCTCTCTCAGAAGCTCGACGAGCTCATCGGGCTCGTCAAGGCTCAGCTGGAGCTCACGCAACGCATCAACGAGGGTGACGTCGCCAGGCGTGCCTACCAATTCCGAGAGGAACACGAGGAGCGGGCTAGGCAAGCTCCTGAGGAGGTCGATGACGGGGACGATACCACCGTCGGTAACCCGTTCTCTACCCCCACTCCTGCTGCTCGTCATCGACGGACCGTGGCCTTCGCTCCAGGCGAAAGGACCTACACGGACCGAGAGAAGTATTCGACGCCTACTGGCATCCGAAACGTCCATCCTTGTCCTACACTGGTCCGTGAAAGCACGGAGGAGGACCACGACCTCAACGTCAATGATCTGCAGCCGGCACAGCCGAAGACCCTCTCGTATGCCTTCCCCAAGTTCAACGCAAGGGATGTCGAGGTTTTCATCCTGGAGGCTGAGGCGTGGTTCCGTTTCAACCGCGTTACGGACCACGAGACGATGGTCAACCACACTGGTGCACACTTGGATGGTGCTGCACGCGAGTGGTGGATTGCCAAGCTGCGAGTTGATAGGGCTCGTCAGGGGAAGCTGTTTCACGACTGGCACTTCTTCACGCAGCGCCTAGTCGAGCAATACAATCCGCGCAACGCTCGGATGGAGGCGTACAACAAGCTGGTCACCCTCAAGCTCACTAGCGACGCCCCTGGAGCAGCCACACAACATGTCGAACGATTCCGTGATCTGGAAGGGCAGGTCAACCTGGAGGATACGGAATTAGTCATTGACATGTTCAGGGGCAGCCTCACCCGCAGCCTGCAGGAGAAGTTCGAGCGCAACCCTCCTACGGACAGATGGGGATGGTACCGCGAGGTCGAGGACATCGACAGGCAGCGGATGCTGACGCAGCAGTCTGTTGCCCGTCATGGCAGCTCACCAGCTGCCGCTCGTCCTGTGCCAGCAGCCAGGCCCGCCGTCCCTGCCACCCCCCCAGCTAGGCAGCCCATGTCGTCGACGCCAGGCGCTCCCTACCGTCCTGGTAACCGTCCACTGCCGCCGCATCTGACTCAGCGCCCCAAGCCGAGTGGACCAACGACCTTTGGCAGCGACGTGTGCCACTGGTGCAAGGGCAGCGGTCATTGGGCGAAGGATTGCCCAAGCAGGAAGCCGCCGCCGGCCACACCGAGGCCCATGGGTCCCAGAGTGTCGGTAGCCCTCGCTGACAGCCAGACAGAGGATGACAGCAACGAGGCTGTGGAGCCAGAGCACGACGAGGACCTCGGGTACGACGCGGTCGATCAAGAGCCCCTAGCCCTAGGCCGTGGTGCGCCAGCCGCGGGAGAAGCACCAGTCCGTCCCGCCAAAATGGCCAACCTGACCGCGCTCCGTCAGCCTGAGGGACGCGTCAAAAAACACTGGTGCAGTGCCGCAACGGAAAATTCTTTTTCCTTGGCTGGGCAGCGGACAGGTGGGTGACGGACGCGTCAAAATTCAGGGAAATTGCTAGCGTGACAGACACGCTCACCCACACTGCTCTAGTGCCTGACAGACCAATCCAACTTTTTGGCTGAGCGGCCCACTCCTCCAGCAGACTCACTGAGCTGTCTGTCACTTCACTGACTGGCAGACAGGATGAGTGACGGACATGACTGACTGACTGACAAGCTTGGTGACGTGACAGACGTGACTGACTGGCAGACGTGATTGAGGAAGTGATTCCTGCTGCAAGCACACACAGCAGTCAGGTGTGTGACGGCAACCAATGTGTACCCATGGACTGCAGCAGACGGACAAAACTCAAATACAAACATTGACAGACAATGTCAAAAATCATGCCTGCCAAAAATTCTGATCAGAATGCTGGCCTCAAAATTGAGAGCGCAATGTGTCCTTGGAGCAAGGAGCGTGACGCGTCTGGGTATGAGTAGACGGACTCTCATTGCACCGCACACAATTTGACTCTGCGCTGACTGACTGACAGACGCGTCAAATTTCAGTGAATTCAACTTGGCAGCATGTACGTCCTTCAACAGCACTCTGAACAGCGGCTGGTCCGTCAAGTCATGGCTCCTTTGTCTGGAAGCGTGTGAAGGACAATGTTGAGACAACAGTAAATGACTCTCACGACTGGAACCAACAAAGCTAACTCAGATGCTCCCAAGTGCGGACCTTTGCTTTGAGTTTGCTTTGTGTTTGACGGACAGCTTTTCTCACAGCTTGACTTTGACGTACTTGTCCTTTGTCCGCCATGCACCCACACCCTTGTCTGTCCTTCACACGCTGTACACCTTTGTCTGTTGTCCATTGTCCGTCACACACCACAGATCTTTGTCTGCTTGTTGCTCACTGCACAGCTTTGTCTGTCCGTCACTGAAACAAAATTTTCCACACCGCTCACAGCTCTGCGCTATCCTTTCTTGACTTGATTGCTTTACGGTCACTGAAACAAAATTTTCCACACCGCTCACAGCTCTGCACTATCCTTTCTTGACTTGTTTGCTTTGCAGTGTGTGTCTGCATGAGCGTGAGTGCAAGTGAAACCATCTTACCTTTGTACGTTTCCCTCTTGGACACATTGAGTGCTTCAAGTGGCTGTTGCTGTAACCCGTTACGCTTGCTGGAATCCTTGACAGTGTACGTCTGACTGTGCTTGCTATGTGCGCTGCTTGTCTCCTCTGAAGCATATATACTGTGCCTTTCTGACCGTTGCTGACCGTCATTGCTCATCAATCCAACAATCCATTCCAGCTTCTCTCTACCGTACTCTACCACTTTTATCCACCGCCAGCAAATTCTTCAACCATGTCTCAGCAATCTTTCCATCCTGATGACAGCGTACTTGCTGCTGAACTTGTTGATGCAGGCATCGACACAATTGACGCAGTCAGTGATACGGACAGGTATGTTTGGGCAATCATCACCACGCATCATCAATGATCAGCAGCTGACATCACTATTTGCATTTTTTGAATTCAGTCACGCTCTCCCTGCTGCCAACCAAGCCGCAAATCAAGAAACCGCCATTTCCACTCCAGTGGATCCTCAGCACACCGCTCAGCTGGCACGCTTCAACTTACGCTTGGTGGACCATCCCCGCATCCTGCTCTGCACCCTGGACAGCTGTTGTCCTCAATTGCCGCTCATCCCAGACTTCAAGCACGTCACGGCTCACATCAAGAAGGTCCACAAGAAGCCGCTGGTTGGGTCTGCCAAGGAGATGCTGCGTAGCCTCCTTGATGAACTGGATGTACCGTCTCCTGGCACGGTCTGCATCAACAAGGATCTTCTGCCAGAGCGCATGATTCCTGAGCTGGGTGAGCTCTTCCAAGGCTACCGCTGCAACTTGTGCTCCTATGCCGTCCAAGCCAAGTCTGCTTTCTACGAGCATCTGCGTGGGCATCCTGATGCTAAAGGCAGAGCATCGTACACCCATCCTGTTCCCATGCAGAAGTTGCACGAGTGCGGCAAGAAGATCCGCTACCTTCACGTCCGCAATCAAGATCTGGATCCCACACCGCCTCCTGCCATTCTCACCACCGCTCTGGATGCAAGCACCATCAGCGCCAATATCAAGACAAAGGTGGATGCCTTCCTCAAGCAGAATGAAGATTGCCTCCGTGAAGCAGACCTGCTCAAGCCAGGCATTCAGCCTGAATCTGCCAGCGGCAACATTGGTCCTTGGGCCAAGCAGCTGGGTTGGCATGCGTACTGGGCTGGCAAGCCTATTGTGGCCATTGGCGCACTCAGCAAGTCAAAAAAGGTGTGGCCTGGTGCTCATATAGACTTTGTCCATTGGGTATTGGTCATGACACAGCAAGCAGCCGCAACATGGATGACGGCTTTCCTCAAGACTGGCAGGCAGGTGCAACAGACTTTCCGTGCCTACAGTCCTGAACCAAGCCAGCCGTACAACCTCAGCCTACCAACAGTCAAGAAACGTGCGGACATGTGGGCCTTTTTACTTGCTCTGCTTATCCATGCGGTCTTTGACGGTGTCTCTTTTGGCTATTACGGTGACAGTGACCAGACTGAGCATCTTGGTCTCAGCGCACACCTGGACTCTGTACTGCAAGATCTGCATGATCTTTACTACGGTGCAGATGCAGACATTGATCCGCTCACTGATGAAGATCTGGCAAGCAAGGCAGTGCCGCTCCTCCTCCAACTCTCTCACCTCTTGGTCACGCAACAGCCAGAGGTGTATGGTGAGAATGACAAGCTTGCTTTGGTACGGCTGTTCCTCCACCTCTGCGTCAGCGCAGATGGCACTCCCATTCCAGTCAATGCCGCTACGTCCATCATTGCCAGCTTGGAGTTCTGCTGCCGTGCAGTGCTCTGGCAGTGGCTGTTGGATCCAGAAGATGGTGTGCTCATTGAGCGCTCTGCTGAGGAGATTGCTGCCGAGGTTGATCTACAGATGAAGCGCTATCTGTACAGCACCAGCAGCTCCGCCAGCTCATACCTACAATCCCTTCACCGGTATGGCACAGTACTTGCGCAAGATGATGGCACCAACTTCCACTTTTCCTGGCAGCAAGATCTCAAGAGCGTCAAGTTTGGAACAGAGACCATCCAAGTGGACCGTCTCCAAGCTCTGATGCATGGTGCGCAAAAGCGGGCAGAAGCTTTGCTACGTCAGCTCTGCCTTTTGCCAGAGGATGCATCACTTGCGCTCAACCTGAAGCACATTCTGGATGATCACCGCAACATGCAACCAGACTTCAGCTTTGTGGCCGCTTCTCCGGAGCTGCAGAGCATCAGCAGTGTTCTCTGCCGTGCTGCTGCTGGTAACGTACCTGCTGCGCAACCCCTCATGGATCCATACTCTGATGAGTTGGAGTTCGATGCAGATGCTGCCAATGCGTACTTCAGCATGCACAATGAATTCACCAAGCTGCTTGCGGTGCTCATTGAGCTTGGTAGCGGTCTGCCTGCAAGAGGTACAGAGCTGCTCCAATTGCAGCACACCAACACGCTTGTTGGTCCACGCAACCTCTTTGTGCATGATGGCAGTGTCTTCACCGCTCTGCCCAGCAAGAAAGGCACTGGACGTCAAAAGGTGATTCCACGCTTCCTGCCATACCCAGTGGGATGCATGGTGGTCTTTTACGTAGCTCAGGTGGTGCCGTTTGTCCATCTCCTACATAATGCAGTGCTGCAGCCCCGTGCGGCCAGCTCTATGCTCTTGGTGGACCATCACGGCAATGCATGGGAGACAAATGCCGTCACCAAGATGCTGCAAGCACTCTGCCAGGAGCACATCAGCTCTATCACGGCTGGCCTCAACATGCGCACTTGGCGGCAACTGGCAGTGAGCATTGACCGCAAGCTCATCTGTCCGAGGTCCATGACTGCAGAAGAGGTGTTGGACAGCGCTCACGATCTTCAAGCTGGACATTCAACACGGACTGCAGAGCAGCACTATGGCCTGGATGCAAGCATGCTGCATCAGCTCACGCAAGAGAGCATGGATGTCATGTTGGAAGTGTCAGAGCGGTGGCATGCATTCTGGGGTATGCCATCCCGCTTTGAAGAGGACGTCAAGCCATAAGACCACCTCATGGCAGGAAAGGCAGCAGGAGATGACTGCAAGGCAGTATCTTCACTGAAGCGGCAGCTGGATGCTTTGCAGGAGGACATGCGGTGTGTCAAGCAAAGGCTGGAGCATCCAATTGAAGTTGCTCCACCAAGCGCTACAAGTGCGGTGCCTGCTGCCCCCATTTCACGCTCTGCTGTGCTAGCAGAACCAGTCAGCAATGCACTCTTCAAGGTGACCGGCAGCCACCGCACCAAGACACTGGAGCAGGCCTATGCGCTCAATGCCATCTATGCCAAGGAGACACCACTGATCATTGTCATGGCCACTGGGTCCGGCAAGTCTGCACTTTTCATGGCACCGCTGCATTGGCTGCCGCCAGCCTCTGTCATTATTGTGGTGGTGCCATTCATTGCACTCACAGATGATCTGATGGAGCAGTGTCAGTGGGTTGGAATTGTGGCAAGCAAGTGGACAGGCTACCGGAGTGCAGACAGAGTAGAGGGCAGTCAGCTGGTCTTTGTTGCAGCAGAGAACTGCTACAGTCAAGCATTTGCCAACTGGGCGCAAGAGTTGGATCAGCAGAAGCGGTTGGCAGCCATCTTCTTTGATGAGTGCCATGTCTGCGTAACTCAAAACACCTTCCGTCCGGCAATGGAGAAGATCAAGGCACTCATCTCTGCTGTGCGGGTGCAGCAGTACTTCCTTACGGCTACGCTGCCACCAACTCTGGTTCCCACCTTCAAGACCACACTCTGTCTCCCGCAAGATGGTACTGGCATGATCAGGGCGGCCACCAACCGCAAAAACATCTCCTACAAGGTCCAGCAACTTACATCAAGTGTGGAAATGCCATTCCAAATCAAGCGTCTCCTTGAAGCTCACCCTGCCGGTGCAGTGATGATCTTCTGCAAGTCCACCACTGCAGCACAAACCACAGCGGAGGATCTCAATTGCACTTGCGTGATCGCAGACATGCCAGAGGAGCAGAAGCAGAGAACGGTTTCAACATGGTTGCGGTGTTCTGCCACAGAGACCAACACTGGCAAACGCATCATTGTTGGAACAACAGCTATCGGCACAGGCATCAATCCGCAACATGTCAGTCTGGTGGTCCATTGCGGTGATACATGGGACATGGTCAGTTACGTGCAAGAGTCAGGACGCGCTGGACGTAGTGGCAGTGGAGCATCAGCGGTGCTGTTGGCCACCAGAGTCCAAACACGTGAAGCACAGGTGCAGCTCTACATAGAGGAGCGTACTTGCCGGCGTCTGGCCATCTCACGCTATCTGGACGGAATGCCGGTGACTTGCCTCAGCCAGCCAGACTTTGCGCTGTGCGACCTCTGCCAGCAGCGTGTGGAAGGACCAGTCACACCGCCAAAGAAGATCATTGGCTTGGAGTCACCGCCAGAGTCTGACAAGCGTGAGCGGCAGCAGAATGGCAAGACCCAGACTGCTGGTCAACTCCAAGCTGCAAACAGCAGCAGTAGGCGGTTGCAAGTCAGCACCACGGCCTTGGATTCACCTACACCACGTCAGCGGCGGCATCAAGGTTTTACGGCAGCTCTAGACCTGAACCATCAGCACTCAGCAAGCAGAGGAGCGCCAAACCAGATATTATCCTCCACTGCTCAAAACCAGCTTCAGCCAGCATTGCCGGTTCTCAGTTTTACGCCTCCGCCATTTGCATTCAGCCTAAGTCCATCACCGGCACATCCACCTGTGCACATTGACATTGACACATCAAGCAGCAGATCGCTACTGCAGAGCCTTGCCGGTGTGTGCTCTTTGTGTTACCTCTTCCGCAACCAGCACACATGCTCTGGACAACATGGAATCCGACACTCTTTCAGCAACTGCAACTGCTGGCCGCAAATCAAGGACAAGTTGCCACAATCAGAGCCACGCATCAATGCAACCTACATTGGCGGCCTCAAGCGCCGCATGCAGAAAGCAAAGCACATTGCTTGTTACGCATGTCTGGTTCCCATCAACATTTGCGCCAACACCAGCTCAACCAATTCTACAGCATGCTCACGCAGGTATGCTGACATTGTGCTGCCCGTAGTTGCGGCAGTGCTCAGATGCAGAGAGCACACTGCCAATGTGCTGCGGTTGATTGGCTTGGATCAGATGGACCCACATGCGGTAGTGGTACAAGGTGAGCTAGGTACAGCCGTGACCTACAAAGGTGAGAGTATGCTTCTGGCATTTGCCATGTTTGCAGCGGCTGTAGAAGCAGCGGCTATGTAGATAGAAGACTTTGCATGTTTCTCAAAATAAATCAATAATTGCATTTCCAGAGTCTGTGAAAATGCAGACAAAGTGGAGGCCTGACGCGTCAATGAGGTTGAATGAGTCCATCTCAAAGAGACGCGCAAATTTCAGAAATTGGTCCATCTCAAAGAGACGCGCAAATTCCAAGAATCAGTCAGTCTCAAAGAGATGGATGAAAATTCAAAATCAGTCCGTCTCAAAGAGACGGATCAAAATCCAAACTGGACACGTCTCAAAGAGATGGATCAAAATCCAAACTGGACATGTCTCAAAGAGATGGATCAAAATCCAAACTGGACACGTCTCTTTGAGTTGGATCACACTTCCCATGGTACATCACACCACAATGACATACATACCTGTACCTGGCGGCACTTCTCAAGCAGATCAGAAGCGCATCAAGAGGCTGCAGTACAGCCTTGCGTCCATCAATGCCAAGACGTACACCCTTGACAAACAGTACAAGGTAATGGAGAAGGATCGGCAGGCAAAGTGCTCTTGGACCTTGCCCATCATCACCGGCCAGGCCATCACCTCTTTTGATGACTGCAAGAACACAGTCTACACCCACAACATCAGCCTCCAGGACAGCAAGACCGGGAATGTCTTCCTCCAGCGCTTCTGTCCGGCCACTGAGTCTGCTGCCTCCAGCATGACCAAGAGCTATAGCAAAGGTGCCACCTTGTTCCGCAAGGTCATGGAGACAGCCAAGTGCAAGAAACACAAGGCAGACACTCGGCAGACAGTGGATCAGCAGCAGCACTTTCCACACTACCACTTTGGCATCTGGTACGACAAGATGATGGTCAGCTTGACTCTATTGGAAGAGACTCAGCAGCCAGGCAGGGAGGAAGGCAGGCAAGCTGTGGCGGAGTTCTGCATCTGGTTCAAAGAGTTCACCCGCAAGTTTGTTCTCCCCATCATCAAGAATGGCCACTCTGGTCTCTGTGATACCTTCAGGTCAGAGCTTCAAGAGCGCATGGATGTCCACTTCCCTTGGGCAGAGAAGCAAGTGGATGACCTGGACCGGTACTGCCACCCGCTGTACTCCACCATCTCACCATTCCTTGGCTTCTCCAGCAATGTGCACAAAGACGTGAAGGATGCAGACGTGTCTATCCTGGTCAACCTCGGACAACATGCTCTCTTGCAGCTGCCAGAGTATGGCATAGCAGTGGAGCTGCAACCACAAGACATCGTCATGTTCCTTTCCAACAGCGTGGAACACCTCACTGTCCAACACCCAGCTCATGTAAAGGCAAGATCAGACCCTGGAGAGCGCATGGCCATCAGCTGCTTCTTCCGCAAAGGGCTTCAGCAACAGAGAGAGCCAAAGAAGCACAACCATACATACTACGCAAGGAAGGCAGAGGAGGAGCAAGAGGCAGAGCGGCAAGCAGCATCAAAGAAGCGCAGGGTGGAGCAGTGCGGTGAGGCTGGGGGACTTGCCTCTGGAGCTGTAAAAAAGAGTCCAGAATGACAAGTCCCCCAGCCAAAATTGCTTTCGAGAATCAGGCAATGAATTTTGGCTGGTGAGCACAGAGGGGGACTTGCCTGTTTGTCGAAGCAAAAATGGCTGAAAGAGACAAGTCCCCCTCCAGGCTGGGCTCTCGAGAAAGATTCAACCAGTAGACACCAGCTCCACCATAGAATCATCCATCATCGTTCCATATCCACTTGCCAGCAATCCAATCATCCATTCCAGCCATGCCAGCCAAGGGTGAAGCAGCTTTGGATCGAAAGAGGAAGAGGAATGCAGAGAGAGATGCCTGCAGGAGGCAGAGCTATCGAGACTCCCAGGAAGAATCTACCCACATTGATCTGTCTCGACAACATCATATCAAAAGGCACACAGACCTCAGCCAGTTTGATCTTATCGAGTGCAAAGCACTAGCAGAAGGCAGCAGCAGCCATTCAACTCGACCCAACCTTACTCTAGCAGACAGAGACACCAAAGAGATCGTGCTCCAGAGGATTGCACCCACCAGCTATGCCAAGTTTCTCGAAGCCAAGAAGAGTTCCCTCATAGGCAAGCACCTTTATGATCAATATCTGGCAAAGAAACCCATCCCCATCTCGACAATCAGCACACAGAAGCTCAAGATCAAGCTCACCAAGAGAAAAGTCATCCAGCATCACCTAGGAATCTGGCACTCTCGAGGCAAACAGACTCTGGACTTCACCAAGGAGACCACTGACCCTCGATACAAACCTGAAGCACTCGATCTTCTCTTCTGGGCAAGGATGCACACAGACCTGGTGATGAGAACTGCACAACCTTTGATCCATCCCAGCTTCAGGAGCAACATTTCATCTCGATCCAAAGGCAGAAAGTGGCTAGCATCCATCTTTGGTTCCAAAAGCATCGAGCTTCTCCATCCCTGGTGGACTACTGTAGCCTTCTTCTCGAACTTTGCAGGTGGCATCCATCTCGACAATGATGACTGCATTCCATCCTTCTTATTCAACTTTGGAAAAGCTGCTTGGATCGAGTTACCAGAGTTCTCAGTCAAGATCCTTGTCGAACCTATGGACTTGGTCATCCTCAACTCTCGATCTTTTTACCACAGGACCAGACCCTTCGTTCCTCCTGGACACTCTGCTGCTGCAAACAGGTGGGCATTCAGTGGATTCTTTCGAGATGCCATCTATCATAGAGAAACAGTGTGCAAGGTAGCAGAATGGAGGCTCGATAGCATCTTTGGGTATCAGTCAAAAGGAGGATCATCGTGACTTCCAGCCATTTGGCAGGAGGTCTCGTTCCATCCAGTTGGGGGGGATTTTGGCCTCCACTCTGAAATTCAGCTTTGACCCCCAGATTTCCTTTCGACTTGAAAAAATTTGCTCTCCACCAAAAAGATTCTCGTGTTTCCTGGCTGGGAGCTTCGGGCCTGCTTGGCTGCTCTGTGCAAATTGGAAATAATTTGTAATCAATTCCCATCTCCTGTTAAGCTGGGTCCCCCAAAATCATCAATTAATTCAATCATGTTTGCGTTCCTCAGGTCTCTGCACTCAAAAGATGCCACAACTTGAGTTTTTCACTCCAAGCACCCAAAGGGTTTATATACATTGCTTTACAGCCATGTCCCTGTATCTCAGCAACCAGACATGCTGGCTCTACAATCAATTGCTCATGACCTTCCTGAGCTCCAGGAGAGTGTCACCATATCAATAGCTCTTCACAATTGCCAGTCACCGTAGAGCTATGCTCACATGGCTGTAAGGTCACCTATATACTTCCTTACAGCCATGTGACCATGGAAGCATCATATCAAGAGCATCAAGTGTGATATTTGGCTCTTGACCATCTCTTGGATGTCAGGAGTGTCATGAGCATCAGAGATGTGGGTTTGGACAAGCCATGATGCTGCAATGGTCACATGGCTGTAAGGTCACCTATATACTTCCTTACAGCCATGTGACCATTGCAGCATCATATCAACAGCACATTGTGTGATATTTGGCTCTTGACCATCTCTTGGATGTCAGGATTGTCATGAGCATCAGAGCTGTGTGCTTGCAAAAGCCATTGCCGAGATTTGGTCACATGGCTCTAAGAGAGTATACAGGTGACCTTATAGCCATGTGAACCTAGCTCTGCACTGACTGGCAATTGTGAAGAGCTATTGATATGGTGACACTCTCCTGGAGCTCAGGAAGGTCAAGAGCAGAATATTGTAGAGCCAGCATGTCTGGCTGCTGTCAGACATCAAAGCACTCTTCTATATACATCAGCCTGGCAGAGGCCAAGCCAGAGATGTGCTCTGACAGGCCTGAAATAGGTATAGGAAGCTGGGTCTGGTCCAGAGAATCATAGAACACCCCTCAGCATAGAAGATATCATCCATTTTGAGGTACTTCACTATAGCATTGGTATGACTTGCATATATGGACACTTATACCAATGCTATAGTAAAGTTGCTGGTTTCTTGACCGTTTTGAGTGCTCCAGTTTGCAGCATACTCCTGATGAGCTGGTGCTACTTCCTGTAAGCCCAGATCCTGGATCCAAGGTGATGATGGTCCAGGCGTCATCTCAAGCTCCTCCACCTCAGCCACCGGTAGTAGTATATAAAGGTGGATTGAGACCTGAAGCATGTAGGAAGTTGCACTGGGATGAGAGGATGCCAAAACACTCCTTAGCGTGGGAGATACCACCTGTTTCTAGGCACTTTACTATAGCATTGGTATAACTCATGTATATGGACACTTATACCAATGCTATAGTAAAGTACCTCAGTATGTGCTTGTTTTGGTTGCTCCAAGCTGTGCTGTACTTGTGAGAGGGTGGAGCAGATTCCTACATCCTTGAATCAATCAATCAAAGCTTTTCACCTACACTGCATGTCTAGGGTGTCCCAGTATATAAAGCCAGTCAGCACTGGCAAACTCAGATGAAGTCTGATCCTAGATCTGAGCATGAAGGAAGTTGCACTGGGACGCCAGGATGTCAGAACACTCCTTAGCATGGAGGATATCTTCCGTTTTGAGGTGTTGTACTATAGCATTGGTATAACTTGCATATACTGGCACTTATACCAATGCTATAGTGAAGTTGGTCAACTCTTCACCGTTTTGAGGTCTGTAAAGAGTATGATGCTTGGCACTAGTCTCTCCAGCCTCCTTGTACATCAGAATGATGATAGCATGTTGGTATTGGCATCCCACATGCTGGATTGATCATGTATATACCAGGTCAGACCACTAAGTCTTCAGGAGATGAATTGCAAGGGTACAGGGAGATGTACCAGCTGCTGTGGACCTACATGTATCCATCTGCTGTGGTAAAACGTAACCTGCAGCTTAAGGTCCTTCACCAAACCAGCAAGTTTCTTCATGATTACCTGTTGAACTCAGCATCTCAATATCTCTATCCAAAATGAAGGCTGCAAAATTGCTGCATGCTGTCACCTGTCTGTATCAGAGAAGCTGATTGCTACATACACTAGATCTTTCCATTGACTACACATTAGCACCCCTGATCCTCCATGTGGGTTCTTCTACCTCACTGTCAATCCTAGCCTGGGAAAGGTTGTGGGGAGGCTGCTTCTCATAGAACACCTTCCTCATGAAGGCAGAGAAGGCCCACCTGCCTTGCAGATCCTGGTCAGGAGAGTAGGTGGAGTGGAAGTTGCTGGTGTTGAAGATCACCACATCCAAATGGTCCAGCTGAATGTCCACTCCATAGTCTCTGAGCCTGACAATGGTGGGAGCACCAAAGTTGAAGAGGAAAGAAGGGATCTGATCCTTTTGATCCTGGTGGACACCTGGAGTGGTGGTGTTGAAGAAGGTGCAGGTAGACCACCAGTCAGGCAGGACCGCCACCTGATCCTGCATAAAGTCCCTGAGCCAGGCCATGGAATCCTTCCTTGTGTCAAGGTGTGCTTGCCAGTCTTCATGAATGAGAGGGTAGAGGGTACTGAGGTAGAGATCAGAGTGTTTCCGAGCCCAGTTGAGGAGTGGCAGAGCATGCTGGTTGTGGGTGGTGTGACGACTCATGTTGTATTTGGGATTGCCCATCTCACTCCAGAAGCCAAGATGCATGTGGCCTCTAGATTGGTCCTCCCTATGGTGGGTCTGAGCACGCTCATAGAGCTCCAACCCCTCCTTTGCCGATTTGTTGGCTGCCAGCTGCTTGTCAAGTGATGTTGGACTGATACGTTGAAAGATGGGCTCCTCTGTCTCTGCATCCAGAAGGGTCAGGTTGACCTTGACTGGCTCAGCCATTCCCTCCACCGCATGTGGCTGTCCCACTAGATGGTACTCCTCCTGCTCCCCCACCTTCTCCAAGTACAGTGTGTCCGGGTACTCCTTTGCTGCATTGATCCTAGCCCGCTGATCCTTGAGCCTCTTGTTGTGCGCCTTCTGCTTGTTGGTTGGCATCGTGATGGTTGTTGGTTCTTGCAATTCCTGTCCTGTCTTGGTGGTTGTTGGTTCTTCCGCTTACTTGGGTTGTTCTTGATGTTGGTTGTCTCTTGAAGTCCTTTCTTTGCTTGCTTTCTTGGAATATTTGTTGAGGCTGTTGTCAACTTCTTGAGTGTTACACCAGAAGGTGATCTCCAAGTTCCACTGTCAATTGTAGTTGGCCAAGCCACAACTAACAGGGAACTATGCAGGAGACAAGGGTCTGGGCAGGAGCTCTGTATAGGGACTAGTCACCTAAGTCAAGAGACAGCACCAGTACACCTTATAACACGTTGACTTACCTGGAAACTTCTTGAGGCACACTCTCAGGCACACAGTCACACACAAATGCTGAAAAAGCAACAAGGGAAAGGCTAGGAAGTCAGGGTGGAAGGGTCATATATATACCTTCAAGGGGCTGGACATTTGCCACCTAATTTCACTTTGCTGGCCATGTTGGAACCATGCAGAAGCTTGTAGAAGGTTCCAGCATCTGCATCCAGAAGATTCCAGCTGTTTCCATTGCACAGCCACAAGCACAGCCACAAGCACAGCCACATTTCCACAAGATTCTAGCAGATTCCATGAGCTTCCGGCAGATTCCACAAGCTTCTATCAGCTTCCAGCAACTTCCATTGTGCACAGCCACATACACAGTCATGCTCCCACAGCTTTCTGGTACATTCCACAACATTCCACCAGGTTCTGTAGGCTTCTACCAGCTTCCAGCAAGTTCATACTGCTGAGCCACATGCACAGCCACACTTCCTCAAAGTTCCAACAGGCTGTGCAAGTTCTCAGCAAATTCTGTTAGATTCTACAAGCTTCTAGAATGTTCTCTTGTGCACAGCCCCACTTCTCCAAGATTCCAGAAGGTTCCGGAACAATCCCAAAGACTCTAACAGATTCCAGCACATCTACATCCATAGTTCCACAAGCCTCCAGTACATTCCACAGGCTTCCAGCATCTTCTGCAAACACGCAAGCATGGCAACCATCTCGACACATTCCCATCAACTCGATCATCGACACAGCCAACACGCAAGGGCCAGTACACAACATGGACATCTCGGAAGATCCAACACGCAAACACGCAAACAACAAGGCATAGGAGACCATCGGTGCTGGAAACGGGTGTCGACAGCTCATGGACAGTGTCTGCCAGCATTGTCAGTGATCATCAGAGGGCATGGCAACCATCTCGACACATTCCCATCGACTTGATCATCGACACAGCCAACACGCAAACACGCAAGCTCACCGTAATCATCCCAGGCATCCATCCAGACTGTTCTACGCATGCTCCAGGGTGAGGAGGACATGGATCAAGGTGTTGCGGTGCTCCCATCCACCAAAAAGGGGCCATCGTCTCCCATCGATCCAACACGCAAACACGCAACCGACCATGCAAAGTGCTTGATCAGGGTGTCCAGCAGGTCTGTACTGCTCATTGCAAGTAAAGAACAGCATATACACATCATCCACGCATTCTAGCAGGCTGTTGGGGCTCATCGGAGGCCATCGGAGCCATCTCGACTTGTCAAAACGATCCCGACAGAAACACGCAAAGGCTCGGTAACCATGGCAGGCGTCCAGAGAGACGGTTCCCAGCATGCTTCCAGGTCAGGACAAGGGTGATCCAGGTGTTGCAGTGCTCCAACATGCCAGAAAGAGGTCATCGTCTCCCATCGATCCAACACGCAAACACGCAAATGACACCGCCAAGCGTGGCAAACAGGTCGGTACAGCTTCCAGCAGGTGTACCACACCAGATACACAGTGTCTATGCATGGTGACAGGCCATCTCAGCTCATCAGAGGCCATCCGAGCCATCTCGGCACATCGAAACGATCCCGATGCAAAAACGCAAAGGCTCCGTAACCATGGCAGGCATCCAGAGAGGAACAACTTAGGGTTAGGGTTAGGGTTAGGGTTAGGGTTAGGGTTAGGGTTAGGGTTAGGGTTAGGGTTAGGGTTAGGGTTAGGGTTAGGGTTAGGGTTAGGGTTAGGGTTAGGGTTAGGGTTAGGGTTAGGGTTAGGGTTAGGGTTAGGGTTAGGGTTAGGGTTAGGGTTAGGGTTAGGGT